>JACBOW010000073.1:0-1200000 GCA_014706105.1 Phytophthora quercina | reverse complement strand
GCAGGCGTTTTCAACCTGCTCCCGCACTCGCTAGGGGGCGATACATTTGGACCGTTCGGCAACTGCGAGCCGGCCAAGCTCCGTCTGGGCTGCTGACCCTAAAGGTAATCCAGTGGCGCATTCGATATCGTGTGGTTGGGTTGCTACCACAAGCAGCCTGTGGCTGTCAAGCACATGATCGGCGGCGAGGCTCCTTCTCCTGCGAGGTAGAGACCATGTCCCAACTGCCCACCCATAGATCGTGCAATTCATCGGCAGCGCAACACGAAGGATCTCGGCGTCGCCTCCGAGTACATTTACGTCCCAGTTAAGCATGAATGTGCTACGTTGCAAAAAATGGCGGCTAATTGTCTGCGTTATGATTAATGAATTCAGGGTGCGTCTCCAAGTACATGTACATGAACGGCGGCGGCTTACGCACCCTGCGGTATACCCGCAAGATCGATCCCAGCTGGAAGAAAAAGAAGATCTCCAATGTCATTGAAGCACTGGCGTACATGCTCGCCCAAGAACATCCATCGTAGTCTGAAGTGACGCACCGCGCTGCTGCACTCCTGCATGATTGCCAAACCGAGCAATTTGGGGTCAGCTGCCACCACTTACCGGGAAATCGTTGGTCCGCCCCTGAGGTCACACTCGGCGACAACTATAGCAAGAAGGCTGATGTGTACTCGTTCGATGTGGTGCTGAGCGAGCTGGACTATCGTGAGATCCTGTTCGAAGAGAAGAGCAGCAACCAGCAGCGAGCCCGACATTGTTATTGTGATTAAGGTGGCCACGGGAGCTGCGCACGCCGACTTGCTTTCAAGCTGTGCCGCGTATGGTCTGACGCGGGTGTGACTCAGCAGCACCAATCGCGGTTTAACACATAAACGTTTTTTTTTTTTGCCTGGACGTTTTAAATTCTCGTTCTTGATGATTTTTAAGTGCCTGTTTACATCTAGACTGGCCTGTCTGGTGCACTATATATGTTGATACCAGAGCTCGCACCGGTACCCGAACATAGGGTACCTGTATCTGATTTGTAGAAATTCTTTCTAGACAATGAACGCTAGTCGTAGAAATGACTTATAGTATTATTAAGTAAACTCCTATTGTAAAAATAGAGTAGGCAGATGTAGGGCGGTTGTTGAAGCTTCTAGAAGCTTTCATCCGCCTGAACTGTGGGGGCGGCACTTTACCTTTAGCGCCCCCATCCCCCAGCTCCGCTTCCTCTTTGATAGACTGGTAGCACTTGTTGGTCCCAGCAACCTGAACACAAGGAGCCCATTCCGACGAACGCACAACTACAAACGGAGATCGCCCGCCTGAATCAAGCGATGGCAGACCGCCCGCGAGTGCCTACCAACCTGCCCAAGTCCACGTGCGCGAATGGCTGTTCCAGATCGAGAACGCCTGTCGCATCAACAATATCCCGATCGAAGACACGAGCATGCGCCTTCCGGGAATCGCGGGGTCGGCGATGGATAAGCCGGCTTCGGGATGGTTCTTGCACTGGTCATCGACAACACGACGTGAGGAGCACATGTGGGGAACTTTCCGTGAGCATGTGCTCCAACACTTCGAGGCGTCGAACTACCAGGCTGTTCTACGAGAGAAGCGTCAAAGGCTCAAGCAAACGGCGGACATCGAGACGTACAACGGTGAGTACTCGGCCGTCATCTTCCGAGTCGAAGGCATGAGCGTACTCAACCAAGTACTGTGCTACGCTACCGGTCTCAAGCCCCGTACGCGCAGCTACGTCAAGCTTGAGAATCCGGAGATGCTGAGCGAAGCCATGATTCTGGCTGTCAAGTACGAGGTGACCCACTTTGTGGATGATGCTCGTGACCGCCAAGTTCGCCAAGAAAAGCCGAAGCCGTCTCGTGAATCGACCCCAGGCAACGGGAAATTGTTCAAAGGAAAAAAACTTCCGTGGCAAAGGTCGATTCAAACCAAGCTCAAAATCTATGCGTGCTGAACGCCGCACCTACTACTTCTGCAAGAAGCCCGGTCGCATCAAGGCCGACTGCTTCGCGTCGAAGAAAGAGCAAGGACAGCAGGGAAGCGAGAAACCACGTCAGTGAATGAGGGTCCTGACATGGCTGAGAGTGTAACCAGAACACTTAAGATCGAGAATATCAGCATAAACGTTCTGTGTGAAAACCCTCTGGTTTATAAGTCACGTCCACCGCTCTCGGTAATAAGAGATATCCGCGTGACTGGCGCAACCATTTCAACCCCAAGCATGTTACTGGACTGTGGAGCTAATACGATCTACGTATCAAAGCGATGGGCCGAGAAGCACAAGCGCCAGACAACGAAGTTCAACGACAAGAACATTCGTGGCAAGCTCGAGGACAACCACGTTGTGGAGGTGGGGCTGGAAGTACTGCCTTTACGTATCACGGTGTCGGGACTGGACGAACCGTACAAGTGTGTCGTCGTCGTCTACGCGATACCTTACGAATTTGACTACATCCTTGAAATTCCATTCTTCGAGGCTATGCAGCCGCAGATGGACCGGAGAGGTTCGACGAATCAAGGGAACAAGTATGAAGACTCTGCGCTGGGAACGAGCAGGTGAGTCCTGTGGACCGATCGAGGAAGGCGGACCGGTGACTGCCTCCGGGCTTCGGAGATCTGCCGAGGTGAAAGGCCTGCTGGCTACAAGAACCGATTCCAGTCGAGGCGCCGGGTTGGAAACGGATGTGGAGTCATCCGGTCAACCAGCTTGCAAAAATATGCAGAGTGGAGACTCAAGTGTTTTCGATGGACAACAGGAAGACGTGTCAGCTGATTTGGAGCCAGTTACAGAGGGCGACAAGACGTCGTCTGAACACACCGGGACTGTAGGAGATGCTGGTGATACCAACCGTACCCGAGGGAAAGACAGTGTCGTGGAGAAGATGTTCGCGATGGGTGTTGTTGATGAAACTGGTGTGTGCACTAAGTACATAACGTGGAAGAAGCTGCGTAAGTTCCTGAGAATCAAGACCAAATCTCCTGACGACCCTGATTTCATGTTGGTTCTGTCGAACGAAACGATCAAGCAAGTTGCTCGTTCATTGCAACGACATGATCAACCCGACGATGTCAGAAGTGCGAAAGCGCTGCGATATCTAGAGACAGACTGGGACAGTTTTCGGGGCAACCCTGCCTTCAACCTTCTCACGGAGTACGAGGACAACGTATTCCGTCCTGACCGGAAGGTTTACCAGAGACACGCGAAATCGAACACCGGATAGATGTGAAAGATCCAAACCTTGCAATGTACCGACAGCTGTGGCGACAGTCACCGGAGCAGCAACGCGGAATTGTGAGGTGGGTTATCGGCATGGTGGAGAAGAAGTTCATCAGACCCAGTATCCGTCCTCACGCCGCTCCAAGTTCTGTGTCCGTAAGCCTTTTGGTTGGAGAATTGTGCATGACTACCGGTACTTGAACTCGAACACAGTTCACCAGAGTATCCCGATGACACGGAAGGAAGATATCCTGGACGCCATGTCTGGTGGGTACTGGTTTCCTTCGATGAACCTTATGTCTGCTTACTACCAAGTGCGCATGCGAGAGGAAGATATCAAGTTTACGGCGTTTCAAGCTCCAAATGGTCTTTGGGAGTATCTCGTGCTGCCCATGGGAGTCTGTAACTCACCAGCGACGATGCATCGATTGACGTCGAAGCTTTTTCGGGAATTGGAGAATACGAAGTCGTTTTATGATGACATCTACATTTTCACAAAGTCACCGAGCATTGAAGATCATTTGGAAGCTCTGCGTAAGACTTTGGACATTTTGCGTGATAACAAGCTCTACGTCAAGCTATCCAAGTGTGGCTTCTGCGCTGACGAGATTCCATGTCTTGAGATTTCGTGGGTCGCAACGGCGTGCGTATGGATCCGGACAAAGTGCAGACAATTAAGGACTGGCCAATCTTTCGAACGCAAGAAGAGCTTTACAGCTTTCTCGGGTTGACAGGTTACGACCAGCGCTTCTGCCCGGACTACGCCTCGCTAATAGCAACCATGTTTGCTCTCCTGAAGAAGAAGAACAAGCGTAACGCGAAGATCCACTTCAAGGACGAGTAGTTGAAGGTTTTCAAGGAGCTGAAGCGGCGTTTGTGCAACCCTCCAGTGCTGCACCTACCGAACTTCGGCCAGTCAATGCATTTGCGTACTGACGCTAGCAAGTTTGCTGTTGGTGGAGTCACGTTCCATATCGTTGATGGGGTTGAGCGTCCAATGGCGTACACTAGTCGCAAGATGAAATTAGCGGAGCTTAACTACCCGACGGAACAGCAGGAGCTCTTGGCTATCGTCCACGCGCTCTCTGCTTTTCGAATTTTCTGCTTGTACAAACCACCAATTGTCGAGACTGACCACAAGAGTCTTGAAGGACTCTTCACACAGAAGATGGCTAACCATCGACTAGCGCGCTGGTACGATATCCTCGCGGAGTAACAATCAACATTCTCGTACCTACCCGGTGCGAAGAACGGAATACCATCGCGCTAAGCCGGCGACCAGACTTGCAACCACAGACGAAGTACTTCCCTGGCTTGAGTGTGACCGGCTTCGATGATACGTCGTTCAGCTCAGCGATAAATGAGGTGGCCACGAACAGCGAGCTGGGTACCAGCATCAAGAAGGGGTACGTAAAGATCGCGAAGTACAGGTAATCTTCGATGCGATGAAGCGTCGATCGTCCAACCTGAATCTCAAGATTGAGCGTCAACATCGAAAGAAGTACCGAAGTTTTTCGGAAGCGGATGGCTTGCTGTGGTACCAGTCCCCAGCGGGCGATGCACCTCGGATTGCTGTCCCCAACGATGTGAAGTTGAGGCAGACGATCATTAGTGAGTGTCATGACTCCAATTACGGAGGTCACCTGGTGCGGAACGAACGTACTTGACACTCGCGAGGCGATGGTACTGGTCGAAGATGTTGAGGCCGATCCAGAAGTTCGACGCAGACTGTCAGCCTTGTCGACGGAATAAATCTCGTCTAACCAAGCCTCCCGGTATCGTCATCCGATTTGCACTTCCCCAATCTTATCGCAGCTGGGGGTTTTAAATTCAGAGTTAATCCCGATACACTGGAAAATCTCCCGATCGCCTTGATCGCTGCTGTTTGCATCTCTCTCTTAGATATATCGCTGTGCCGTCCGGGTATCCTGCTACTTTGAGTTGTAGGTCAGGCCGATTCCTATCTAGCACTATCCCGTCGAGCTTGCTGTCTGCATGCGACTCATCGTACAACAAGTCTACCGCAATGATAAATAGTAGGGGTGCGAGGGGGCACCCTTGCCTGTTTCTACTTGTTACCGACATCGGTCGTGACAGAACACCGTTAGCCATAAATTTGACCGTTCTGCCCGTGTCATCCGCTTCACGATACGGCAGAACTGCTCCGAGAAGCTTTTCGCCTTGAGCACTTCGATCAAGAATTCTCTGTTTAACGTGTCGTATGCTGTGGCGAAATCTAACAGTAGCGACTGATCTCCATCCAACTTGCTGTTGCCCTGGCAGATCTCTTTTGCAGCTTCCAATAAGTCTATCACCTCGTGTATCGTCCATCCAGGTGTAAATCCAATTTATGTACGATGCACCAAGTTGACAATGTGTCTGCGCACCCTCCACACCAAAATGCTGCCGAATATTTTTTAGTCCGTATTGACCAGCGCTATGGGCCTGTAATTCAATGGGTCGCTAGTATCCCCCCTTTCGAGATGCTGAATATGTACGCTTCCGCAAAAGACTTGAGTGTGCTCCCGACTGTATAACAATTATTGACGATTCTGGTGAGGATTGGTACCAGGATGTCAATGTTATCCTGGTACCAGTTATTAATCAGGTCATCAGGCTCACAAGCTTTCCGTTGTTTGCATTTGCGTATCGTTGCGTGCACCTCTTCCACCGTTATTTCATCATCCACATCAGATAGGTCCATCGTTGTCCAGTCGCCCTGATGTCTGTCGATGTAACCATCTATGTCGGCTGCCCCATCTACTTCCCCGTTGAAGATAGGTTCCTAGTTGTCAGCTAAAATATTGGCGTTGTCATGAGGATGCCTACCACTGCGCCTCGCGGCTGGGCATAGCGTTGGGACGACATTATCCCCATACTTCGTGCAAATCCTGTAGAAGAAGTGTCGAGTCGAAGGCTTCGAGATCCACGCATTCTTCGCTACCAAGTGTTGCCGCCGCATAGCTCGCCGATCGTTCTGTATTTGTTTGATCTGCTCAATTATCTTTTCTGACATAGCGCCGCCGTCTACAGCGTCGTGCCCGCATTGTTGTAATCGTTTTTTTAATCTCCGTATCCTCAAGCGATATCCGTTATTCATTCGTTTTCTGGCCGTCTTTCACAAAATCTCATGTCCCTCACTATGCTTCTCTTGAAGTCATCTCATGTCGTCGCTAAGTCATATACTCCATCTGCCTTGATTGTGGATAACAGTTCTTGCAATTTGTGGGCAACGAGACTTTTCGTGGCCGCTTGTACAAATTGAGGCGGTGGATATAGTTTTCCCCCCTTTTTGACCCTGATGGGCCCATCCGGAAAGTGCAGGTCTATTATCACTCCTTTGTGATCAGTATGACACGGCGGGTCCTCTGTCACCACAATGCGTACCCATTTTTTTGCTGTTGCAGCAATGTACCACCCATCAATTCGCGATGACACCAGTCTGCCCCCCTGAAGAAAATGACTGTAGGTATGATGACTCAGTGTGTACTGCCGTAACTCCTTACTACTACTATTCCGTGGGATATTAACCCCTTCAAACCGGCTGATTTGAGATGTCTTAACTAGCATATGCATGTTAATTTGACTTGACGTTTGTATACTTTTTTCGTCGCAGAGATAGTCTACAAAACATATGCCGATATAACCGGGCCAAACTGCATATTAGACAGCATATTTTGGCATCATTTTGACGTGACAGAGTGCATTATGCAGGATATAGACGTGATAAAGACGCCACCTTCCCAACACGTGGTGATTCACGGACAGGCGTGGCTCGGCTTGACTGCGGAGCGCCGTGTCAAATTTTAGAACATCTGAAGGCATACTCAGTTCCATATACATTTTTCGGCAGAAGAAGGGAGGTCACCCCTATTTTTCAGTGCACAGGTTATTTCCGGGGTGCAATCAATGTGCGCGTGATTCGGCCCATACGAAAGCCAATATAGAAGAACACATGGAGTCACAACTCTAGACTCTGAACTCGTAGAGCAACAAGTAGGTGGATGACACTTGCATTTCAACGGATGCCACACCACAGCTCCATCTTTAATCCCGGAAACGAGTGAACACTACAAAAGGAATAAAAAGAACCGGTTGCATTTATTCACCTTAAGGGAAAGCTCACCCTGCATATGCCGGTTATCAGTTCGTCTCCGCTCTTTGTCGTTTGCGCGATCCGCCATCTTTGTCGGAGTTGCAGGACGCATACGGATGCGTCGGTCCTGACTTGACGGTCGAAGCTTGTCGTCCTTCCATTCCTTGTGCCACACGTCAAAGCAAGTCACCATCACCCCACGAATATTGTGCCGAGGACGCATGCACAGGTAGACAGGAGTCTTCTCGTCGCAGGTAGAGCAGGTAGAGCAGTAGTATGTCGTCGTGTGCGGCTTGGCGGCTTTCATCAAGGAGTATACCTTGCAGGCACGCTGACGTCGCTTGGGCTGTGTATCTTGGTTCCGCTACTCGTCCACTAGCTGCGCTACGTGCGTTGTCGCGTGACCCGTCGCCGCGACCGTTGCTGCAGGAACTGCCTCCGCGGGTCCGAACGTGTTGCCATCAAACATATCCGTCTCTTGGAGTTGGATCAGCTCCAAGTGAAGTCGCTTCATGAACTTCACATGCGTCAAAGCACGCGTAGACTTGGACGTGTGGTAGGCTTTGTGCACTATGTAGCTATTCACGATAGCAAGATCGATCAACCCCAGCACCAGCCTCTTATAGTACTTGCGAAATACCACTGTGCGCTGGATGGAATAGCGTAACCGGTCGTGCACATCAACTCCCCCCATGTATTTGTGGTAATATTTGATAACGCGCGAGGCCACAACATCATGCCGCTCGCCTGACGTTTCCCTGCGGACGACTCTATCCAGCTCCACGCTACCCCATGAAGCCAAGAAATGCACAGGCTTTGAGTCCATCCAGCTAATGGCATGCAGCCCTGGCACCTGGGTCGACTCTACTATCTTGCATGTCCCCCTCATTGCGCCTTTTGGTCTTGATTTCTTCTTGCTCACAATCTCCTTGCGGTAGCCGACACGGTTTGTTATGATAGTGCCCACACAGTAAAATCCCATCACCAGCAACTGAATAACCCGCCCCACAGAGGTATAGAACCGATCAACGACAACAAGTCGCTTCGCGGCAGAAACAGAGTCCCCAAAGACAGGTCGCAGGATGCGGACGACAGACGCGGGTCCTTCTTTCTCGTCTAGACTCGACTTGTCACTGGCGTGCTTCTTCCTCCCACAATAGACTTCAAACATGCATGTATGCAGGGATCGAGACACAAAATTGCATCAGTAAAGTGAATAATTCACGACAAGCAAAACGTAGAGCCAAAACAAAATACCTAATGCAGTACGCAGTGAGCGCGCTACACAACATGAACAACTTAGTGCCCCACTTGTGCGGCTTCGCCTTCATGTACACCCTCATTTTGTTGAAGCTGCTGCGACTTGGTAGCATTGCTTCATCGAAAGATAGCTCAGCAGTAGGCACATACGCTTCACGAAAGGCTCGCTGCAACACTTCCACCTCCTTCCTTATCTTCCATGCTCGATCTGTCTGGGCGCGGGGATCGTCATTGTCGTTGAAGTGTAGATTGCGACAGATATCCATGAATCTGTCACGAAACATCACGGAATTGAATGATCCTCGTGGAAGCGCACCCTCATCAGTTGTTTTCCAGTGATTAGCTAGCTTCTCTTGATTCGGACAGATAGAGCGAGCAATTACGAGTCCACTAAACCGGCACAGCTCGTGCGGTTTGATAGGAACAACAGCTTGTAGTTCTTGCTGCACGTCACGCCGCGTCTTCTTCTTCACCCCTGGATTTCCACGTCGACGACGCTTGTGGCGATTGTACGCATTATCCACACGCGCCTCCAGCATATCGCGCTGGTATTTGTTCGAGCAGATAGTCATGTGTTGCCACAAAGCAACATGCAGAAAGTTGAAGAATAACGCCATTGGCGAGTCACCACGCTGCATGATTTCAGGAGTTGGGCCTGAGTATCCTTGACGAAGCCCAGGATAGCTTCGACCATTATCCACAGGTACGTACGGCTTCTGCAACTCGGCGAAGACATTCGGTTCTTCGATCGGCCCCCATCCGTTGGAAGAAAACCCACGCAACGCCTCGTCCTTCAGTTGGCCCGCTAACAAGGCATCAGATCCCTCAAACTGGTCAACGAACTCCTTTGCCAGGTCAAGATCCATTGCGTCCTGCTCGAGATCGACGTCAGAGCCATCATCGGTGCTCACACCAGACACCCAGTCGTCCCAGTCGGATTCCGTGTCAGTAACCACGTCTTCCATTGCAGCTTCGTCTCCTGAGTCGAGTACACCGTATTCAGTTGCATTCTGGCCAGGATCCCTGTTGTTCAGGTTGTCTGCTGAGTCCGCAAGTACATATATAGCATATATGCAAGATAACACGTTAGCGTGAATAATACAAGATACCATAAACTGCATATGCAGATGTACCTGGTCCTTCATCGTCTTCGACCGACTCAACAACAGAAGACTCATTGTCCATAGAATCAGCAGTGTCTTCTCCACCATGTGGCCCATGAAGAATAAGCGGTTGAGGAACAGCACTCGACGGGATAGGAGCCTTGTCTTCATCCAAGTCAGGCTGCGTGTCTGCATGGAACAAGGTTATGTTAGACTGCATGTACATGTTTGCATATCCCGCATATGCATGTGGCTTACTGTCAAATAGTGAAGCCTCGTCTTCATCAGAACCGGACCCAACGCTTGCTGAAGAACGCATATGCACCATAAGCTCATGTTAGACTGAATATGATAGCGTGCATTACAGGATCAACTTACGCTGACGGCGAGCCGTACGCTTCGGCTTCGCGGCACAAGTCTTACGCGGTTTCCGAGCTTCTTCGCAGCCGCACGGGATCCTGGTTGAACAGCAGGCGCTGGTGTCATCGCAGAGGTCGGCTGGGGCGGAGTGTCAAGCGCTGGTGGCGGCTGAGCTGGTGCAGGAGCAGCAGCAGCAGCCGAACTTGCGGCTGGGACCGGCAGTGGAGTCGTAGTGGTCGCTGCAGGGGCCTTCGAAGCTACAAATCCAATACAGTGAAAGACACATCGATTAGCCTTGTATTGAGGAAGCCGGCAATACAAGCAGTACATTGCGTGTAGTACTCGGGCGGTTCTTCCTCGCCCTGGAAGTTGTCGACGCCTTTCGTGCCGTTGGCGTCCGCGCCTGGCCTCGCATACTTCCACGTCGGATCCAAGTCACGCGGTCGCGGTCGCACAGCAGTCCATCCCAGTTGCTTCAGCTCCCTCCATGCAAAGCCGAACGGAATACGGTCAGTACTGACGTACTTGCAGCGCACGGCGACCATAACTGGCGATTCTTTCGGCTTCTCTTCCCGGCGCGCAGATTCTCGAATGAGTGGTGTCTGAGAGGGCGGGAAAAATCACCTTTATAAAGTAATGAGGTATCTATGTAATCCACACAAACCTGTAATTTTTTATATCCTATTTTTGAAAAACTTCCCATGTCTCGTTGCTCGTCATGTGTACCTGCTGCGACCCAAAGTGCACAAAGTGTCGACGCACCTAGGGTTATTTTTATCTGTATTGACGAGGATTTGCAGCCATTTTTGGTATACAAAAGCCAAGTCATTATAGGGCTTAACCTGCACAATGCAGGATAAGCCTTTTGCTTAAAATGCATTATGCAGGCTCCCCGTTTGAAGGGGTTAAAATACCCAGCATCCACTAAGCCTTTCGTGTCCACGAATTGCTTGCTCCAAACATTTGGCGCCCATGTCTTCTCACATATTGCCTCCGCTTCCGTCTACCCCCGCCTCCGTGACGCAATTGAAGTCTTCCCCACAGATCATAATTATCTCCTTTGGAAATGGGACTTGCTACAGATCCTTGTAATACGTTACTCGTGCAGGCCTACTAAAGGAGCACATACATTCACGAAGACGCACGGCTGATCTATCAATACTCCTGTCACCATTATTAAGTGCTCGATCCAGTGTTCTTCTCCCCAAGGCTGTAAGTTCTTCACCACTCCATACTGATTCAAAAGAATGGCAACCCCCGCTCGTCTTGCATCACCGGACGACCAAAAGGACAGTTTTGAGGCCGTCTCTCTTTTAAACCCCCACATGGCCGCATATTTTGCTCTGATCATTACGTGCTCTCCCTCATTGAGGTGTCTTTCCTGCGGAAATGTAATACCCGCTGACCTCGATCATGTCCCTCTCTTATTCCTTGCAGATGCATCCCCAAGTGAAGCAATGTGTTGCTAAACCTCCGACATTGAAAGTCGACAAACCAATCGTCTTGTCATCCATATGTCGTTTGTGTGTTGCTGTATCTCTTGGTTGACTCTCATGTTGTATACGCCTTCGTATCATCCGTCCGTGTTTTTTGAAGTTGAGTTGTATTCTGTGCTCTTTATCCCTGGCTGTAATACTGCTGTAAAACCTGTGCAGCGTTGGCTGCCGACAACCCTTCGTCCTCCCCTTCTCCAAAGCCTTACTGCTGTTCATTGGTTCATCCATCCGATGTAATCGATACACCGCTTTCGCCCTTGTTTGTGTACATTGTTTGTTCCTTTTCTATTTCTCCAGTCGCGTCGTCCGTAGCATCTAGTATCACCATCTCCTTGTCCACGCCTATTTCTGTTGTTTCCATCTGTTCCACCATGTCCTGTTCTGCCGTGTAATCACTTTCCACCGAGTTCGCTATCGCAGGCTCGGCAATCTTCTCCCCGTGGTGGTTGGTATCGTGATTACAGATCCAGTCTCCACTACCTCGACATCATGTATCGTTATCTCTAGGTACCGATACGCTTGCATTCTAGCTATACCACGATGATCCACATCCAGCACGAATACCTGTTCCCGTAAGGTGCATTGCCATTGCCTTGATGTGCGCCGAGCGCACCCACAACGATTTAGGTACCGTAGCCCTCACCGTTTTCTTCCTTTGTTTTACGTAATGGTTCGCTAATCCACACACTTGCTCTTGCAATGTATTGTGCAAAACTTCCTCGTTCCCGCTCGCCTTAAGCTCCTCCGCAAAATCAATAGGATGTATCTTGGCCTCATCTCCCAGATTAGCTATCATCCCGTTGAGCACTTGCTTTTTGAGTTCATTCGCAGCTTTCGCCATCTCCGAAGTCTGCGGCACCAGTCCATCTGAGATATTATACAGGGCAGCATGAAATGCCAACCAACCACAGTGGTCTGTAATCAGCACGTCGGTCAGCTTACCCCCAGAAGAGCTAACCACGTTGATAGGATGCATCCTTCATCTTGAGCCTGTATAACTTTCATCAACACACAGTCACCCTCGACTGGAGTCTGCTCGTTGTTTGGGTTTTCAACCTGCTCCTGCATGGTCGCCTCCGTTCTTGACATCGCCCCTACTTCTTGTTCGTTGCTGCAACCGTTAAACGGACCGCTGGTTACTACTGCCAGATACTTATGTATAAAACTTTGTGTTGTTTCCTTCGGTGGTTTCATCGTTCTTGTCTGCCGGACAGGCGACAACGAACGTGCCGCTCCTTCTCGTCTTGAAGTCTTTGTTACCCCTCCATCCTGCCTCATGCTGCCATTCGAACTCCATGTATCAATCATCTGGAGCTCTTCGCTTGGGCGATGATGACACTGCTCGCGACTGCATAGGCGTTCTTCTGATTGTACCATCGAGGGAAGTCCCCTTGAAGGTCCTCTGCTCAGTTTGGTCCTGTTGCTCGCCCAATTCACGTTGGCCTGCATTTTTCTCCGTCGTTTCTGCGTTATGCTTCACGACCCCTTGTGCTGAGGAATGCTTCCCCATCCTGCGCATCGGTGAACGTCCTCTCTTCTGAGTTTTGGTTCGGTCTCCACCGTTACTGTTGGCGAATAGCGATTGTTGATTGGTTGCGTGCTCTGCTTTCTGTTCATCTTTGTCTTTCATTTCGACATCTTCGTATGTTGTGCTTGGAGCTTGCTCCGATTCGCCACCCTTGCGGTCTCCTTGTTGTTCTTGTCGTTTCCCCATCTCATCGGTATGGTTCTCCTTTATTGTATCCGCCACCTCCCCATCGTGTACTGGAGCTGTGGATTTTGCTTCCGAGCCTACCCTGAGCGCTGCCCTGCCCCTGTGGTGGATTAAGCTGCTCCCGCGCCTTAGGCAACATCGGCCGTGTGGCTTCCTTGTAAAGACCCGCGGATCCCGTAGCCTGCTTTTGGCTTCTCGCCGCCGCAATAAGACGTGTTTTTCCCGCTCTTGGCTAAAGATCTTGATCCTGTTGGAGCAGTGTTTTGAGTTGGCCTACAGTCGTTGGGTGCTCGATGTTGCCGTAAACTCTGGTACCTTTTACCCATTCTCGATAGCAACATCCCACCTACTGTGACTACATACTTCTTTCTGGTATCCTCACATTCATCTTCTGCAGTCATGCAATATTTCGTGGGATGTTCGGGCGAACAACAGGTCGCGCATGGCCAATTCACATGGACTTCGTGGTGATGGACGAGTAGCTCCATCTCATCGATGGGGGTGAAAGCCGTATTGCGCAAACTTGACGGGCACGCTTTAGCCTTAATCGTTACCGTCCTTTGCTTATCGTTCGTCTGGTTTCCGGGTGAGCCATCGACTGCACGTGTAATCCCTGTTTTGTCGTCAGCAACCAATGCATGTCCTTCGAAGTCAAAGCACCTTTCTGCATCGCTACCGTAAAAGTGTAGTAATCCAGTTTGACGGGCGCATGGGATATCTTCGCCATCTCTCTTTGCCGCTCGTAGCCGATGAGGGGAAGCATCGTCACGGCCAGTGCACCCGCCAATTGACCCACCGCGCTGCAAACTTCTTTCCCTTGAAGGTTACCGTTAATACCCTTGTCTCCATATCCAATGTAATCCGTGACAGTGCAGCCTTGAACTCCCGGATCTCCATCTTCTGCTGCGGAGCTTCTTCTTCTCCCACGTGAATCTGAGCGAGAATTGCTTGCGTAGATAAGTTGGGAAAGCATTTCTGACCTGGAGCTAGGTGCGCGTAGAGCGGGTATTCAATGGCCATAAAAATGACAGTAATGCACGCCAGCTCTCTAGCGTCCATCGATTGGATCAGGAATCTTGGTGGATACGGCACTTCGATCTCATGATTGAGTATCATGAGGAGTGCGTTGTCCTCATCTTCCGTCCGTTCTCTCAATTGAGCGTCTCTTCAACTGGTTGTAAGCATAGGTCGATCATCCGTTGTTGCTCTACAGTGACTTCCCTGTCAGGTTGTGCCGGTAATCCTGTTTTTACCGCCTCCATGTACGAACCCTTCTCTTTGGTCTCACCAACTTCTTGGTGATGCACGCTTGGGGCATGCACGAAGTGGAAAAGTCTTAATCTTTTTTCAATTTCCTCTTGGGGTAAGTGTTGTTTTAACACCCATTCTCGCATCTGTTTGTACATACGTTCCACGTGTTCCGCTCTATTGCCATCCCAGTAACTCAGCAAACCGCGGTATTGCGCATGTACCTGAGACGGGGCTTCATCTGTCCAAGACTCCCTCAGCTCTTCTTCCTCTATTGTTGTTCTCTCCTTCTTTTCCAAGGTGCTTAGATAGATTTTGAATCGCCTGTTTCTTGCCAGCTCATCTAACCGTAGCACCATGTGAAAGACATACGATTTTGGCGCCTCGTTGACCGAGTATCTCCTTAGTTGCATAAATACAACCCGTCTGTCTCCTTGATCCATCCCTCCTGGATTTTGTGCGCTCTGTCGTGGGATGTCCATCATGTGAGATGCGCTATTCTGAGTGTGCACAGTCGTTGTTTTTCTTGCATTCTGCCGTGGTTTAGCTGTCTCTTGTGTTTTCATCTGCTCGGGATCGCTCAACTTCGCTCCTGCCCGTGCATTCTTGGCCGAGCGCCAACCCCCTTGGTTCTCTCCTTTTGGATCCTTCTTCATCTGGGCCTGACGATCTTTCATGCTCGCTTCCTTCCTCGACCTTCGCCGCTCTCGTCCAGTCACTCGCTCTTTTTATGTATGTGTCCCTTCGCGTTTAATATGAAAGATTGTATGTCCGGTGTTACAGCACACTTCCACACACACACACACACACCCGTCCCCGTCGGGGGACGGGGGGTGTCGGAAATGCCCTGGGATCTGTCGACACCGGACGCGACCACTTACCACCGTTTGTGTCTCGCTGAAACGTGTCGGTGGCCGGCGCAAATCCCAAAATAAAGCATGGCAATCCAATACAAAAACCGAGATATACTTCAGCAGCTTGACAGACACCTCCACTTCAAACATGACGAAGCTTGTTGTCGTGCAAGTATGAAAGTTCCAGCGTTTATTGAGTTTGAAAGAAGGTTTGAATGTTCAACCTACTTGCTCGTTGCAATTTCTCACATTTATCGTTTTGTGTTGGGTCTCCACATCGTTTTCTCTTCTTCCTGTGCTTGGTCGAGGCAAACGAGCAGCATCTGGAGCGCTCACAAGCGTATCAAACGCAGCAAGAGTACCTTTTTGGTGGCGTTTTCGCTTCTATTTTAATCTGCAGCGTAGCGAATTGGCGTTCATATCGCTGTCTGGATATCTAGCGCGGAAAAGTTCAAGAATCTCTGCCCATTTATCCGACCCTCTTGGCATTTTGGCTGCCACATCTTTGAAGTAAATTATGTCTTCGGGGGCAATTTTTGTGTGCTTGCGCATTGCTGCGCGACTTGGATCTGGTGCTTGAGGTTGTTGCACTGCTGGTATCGCTTGTCCCACCGAAATTGAAGTACATGTAGTAGGAACCGCAGTCTCGCTCATCGGCAATATCGCAGTGTGGTTTGCCACAACTAACGAAATATCCATTGGCAGATGTGGACTCGAATTGGTTCCATGATCCGACAGCTCCAGTGATAATTGAGATGAGTGTTGAAGTGTAGCGGGATGCACTTCTCGTGAACATGATGCGACTTCGTTTGTGGATGACTCGAGTTGTGTGTCCTTCTCCCTGGTATTTGATATTGGTACAAGCACTGCTGTAGCAATTCCGGCCGCAGGCAAATGCAAGTCGGGTACAGTGCGCGATCTGTCGTCTACGGCGCGATCTGACAGTAAGAGTGTCTCTCTGTTCGTATTTTGTGAAGGCACTAAGCTGCTAGTGGAGTCCATTTTGGCAACTTCGCGCGAGTTATGGTCATCGCAGATTGCAGATCGATGTAATGAGTGCTGAGTTTTGATTTTGGGCTCCCGTCCGCTGTTTTTGGAACTTTTGAGTGCAGCCCATTTCTTCCTTAGAGAATCTTCTGCTTTCGGGAAAATACCATCGCAGACGCGGCTTGCAAAGTCATAGACGCTAATGAAACTTGCACTCTGGTCTTGATGAGCTTTGTACTTCGAAGTGCATCAAAAAGATCAATCATCAACTTCTGTTCGTCAGTACTCGCCTTTGTCGTAGTTGAACGATCCGACTTAAAGCAAAACAACGTGGCTTTCTTGCCAGCGGATTTAGAGTCATCAGTTGAGCTCTTCACTTTTGCCGCCCGTTTCAGTTTCGTTTGAATTGTAGAATAGCTCCGTCTACGTAGACTGAACGCTGTATCTGTATTGCTGTCGACAATCAAGTTGAAAAGTATTGTTGTGACGAGCGGACAAGTCTACCATACAGCCCTCTCGCGTACTTGTTCATAGCGCACCTGACGTAGCAACTCGTACTCTTCGAGCGAAAAATCGGTTTCGAAAGATGTCTCCGTCAGCTGCATTGACGCGAAGAATGACTTTTTGCGAAGTCTATTCGATCAAACTGTTTTCGCGCAGTTCACAAACAACTCCTTTATAGTTTTTTGGTGACGTCGCGATGCGGATAGTGCCTCGCCGACACAATTGTCGATTACGCGTGCATTTTCAAACATCCGCACCCACTCATCCAGATCAAAATCAAGCCTTGATGCTGAACGGTACTGAGGCGGAAATTGAGGTTGGGAAATCACGTTGAGCGCGAATTCTAACTGAGACGACTCTGGAATTGAACCCCGACTTAGTATGGCTGCTCGAGCCAACGAAATGAAGTCTAACTCGCCAACACTAGCATTGCGACCAAATGCTGCACCAACTCGAAGGTTATGCCGCGCAATGAAAATATCGAGAATGCGCAAGCCCAAGGCGGCAGAGACATCACGAACAACAAGCTTTTTGAGCGCCGAGTGAAATCCTTCAAGTTAGCTAGTTGAGACGACTCTTACAGCTTTCCCAGCCTCTTTGTACACACTTTCACCAACAAAAACATCTCCACGTCGAATTTGACCGAAGTTACTTTCGTAACATCCACGCCAATCGGCTGCTGAACATGTCACGTCCTCTAAAGATACACTCTCCACAGCACGCCGAAATCCGGCCTCCATTTCGACAGCAGGACGCAGCTCCCTATCCACAGTGTACATTGCAGATGTCAGTAATGTTGCGATCCACTTTCGCTTAGTCGTTTTAACCTTTTCACGTGGAAAGGATCTTGCTTTGTTGAAACACTATCGCCAACACTCGGTGCACCATGTTACGAACTCCAGTTGCATCATCACTAACAACATAGAGCTCGCCATTTTGAGACTGCGGCAAAAACGCAGGTTTGATCCCTCATGAAGAGCTCCTTCGAAAGGCCACTTTTTATCGAGAGAACATAAGGAAAGTGAACAAGCGTATCCACACACTTGTGCAAATACTTTGACGACGCCGTAGTGAAACAGGTGCCACTTGAAGTGCACTCATAACGTATGTACAGCAATTCGCACTTTGCATCGACTTCTTCAACTGTACGGTTCACGTACTCTTTCAAGCGCGGCGTATACGTACATCCAGCCGTAACACAATCTGGTTTGCCTCCATTGAGGCACTCGGCAACCCAAACAATTACAGGCCGCTCAAACAAGGTTGTCAAAGGCGTCAGGCCATCGCGCCAGTTCTCCAACTCAGGAAATTGTAGACTTGGAGGGGAAGCACTGCGTACAATTCACGATCAGTACTGGAACATAAGTGCTAGAATCCCTGATCAGGCTAGTGTGTTCCTGTTAAACGGTAAATTGGACCCTCTGACCCCTCCCAAGTATTCTGAATACTTGTTGGAAACACTTGATGGCGACAACAAGGAGCTGATCACGTTCGAGTACTCCGTACACGACACGATTTCATCAACTCCTCTTGTTGAAGATGGAGACAGGGACCACACGTGCGGCTTGAATCTGCTTGTATCTTACGTGAAGAACAACGGTGATTTGGCGCAGCTGGACAAGTCGTGCTTGGAGACACAACACGAATTCAGCCTCACAGCACCAATTTACATTGTGAACGATTTCTTAAGCACAGTTGATGCTTACGATGGGGTCTACAATTCCGGCTTAAGCTCCACCGACTGAGTAGCGTGGAGGTCCTGGTGTAGAAGTCGTATGTAGGCATGAAGGCAATAACGACGAGATATAGTTAACACTTCATCACTGCGTGTTTAGGACAAACTGCTGCATCGCTGATAAATAGACCACGCCACATGTAGATGCCTTCCAACCCAGATTTTTCTGGCTACATTGATGAATCAATCATACATAGCAAACCTCATCAAACACTGCTCAGTCCTGACCGTAGATCTCTATTCGAGATCTGTTGCTGGGTACATGCGGACTAAGTAGAACGAGTATTCCACGAAGGGCTTGTGGGTATGAAAATCTACAACTAGACCAACTCAGCTTAAAAAAGTATCATTTGTGTTCGTAGGGGGAATGCAGAATGCTACACTATACCGTGCTACAACAACCACGTACAACTCCTTTCATTCGACAGGATCCTTTAGTGCGCAAGAACCGCTGCATCTAGTTGCTCATCGAATGGAATGAAAATTTCACGTTCAGCTTTTGGAAAACGCTCTTCAACGTCACGACCTTTGCAAATTCACCCTTCGACCTCGATCCCCGTATTACTACAGCGGCTGGATTAATTAAACGCCCATCGTCTATGTATGTTACTGTATGGATTTGGTATATAATATGGACACTTCGGGTCTTATTGACTGCAATACGCGCTCGATGGAAGCGAGCTGGGCGTAATTCGATGTACTTCCGTATCACCGTTGTGGCAATGATACTCTTGTACTTGGATATTTTTGTGAAGAGCTTGCCGGCTGTGTTTGCCGGCCCCACGACGGCGACCAACGCGTGGCTTCCTCCATCGCACGTAAGCGGAATCCCCCAAAACCCCGAGTCCACTCAAATTGTCCATCCCGCCTAGCGCATGCATGTACATGTAGAATGCGTTGTGTGTGCATGTCGACAAGGAGAAGGACCCATCCCAATTCATAGCTTCACAATCTGAGGTCACTGTATAGCAAGTCGACAGACTGTGTATCGTTCTCAACTGGAACTTGTTCAATGACTCAAAACTGCTGATGCGTAGATGTAGATACGGCAGCAACATGCTTTACTACTGTAGTCTGAAGTGTTTTCCAAGTAGCAATCTCATCAACCACGACACCTCGTGCTACCGACCCGAATATTTTTATCACGATAGAATGCTTTCGAGAGTGAAGGCGAGGACGCCAACGTTTTTCTCGAAGAGACGAGCTCGGACTGAAACACACTGGAAACTAAGCAACCCGACTTACAGGTTAGACAACGGGCCACAGACGATAAGACAGGTATTTCCACTTCACCAATCCCGTACAACCGAGTTTTCTCCATTTATTCACTCAGCACTACTTGTATCGTCGGTTTCTGACTTCAGCGTCGTCGTCTTCATCATCGCTGTCCTCCTCATCCTCCTCCTCGTCCACCAGCTCTTGACCAGGTTCCAATCCACGCGGCAGATCTTCTAACACCTCTTCAATCTCGGCAATGACCTCCTCTACCAGCAGTTCGGTATCATTCGGGAACACCGCTCTCATATTTCCTCTGTGATCCACCAAGAACTTGTCAAAGTTCCAGGTCGGGGCCACCGACGTGCTGTACTTGTCTGCGATCTTCTTGAAGAACGGATGCGCCTTGCTCCCCGCCACCGGCGTCTTGTCTGCAATGGCGAATGTGACGCCAACTTCCACGTATCGTTTCAGAATTTCGTCGGAATTTCCAGGTTCCTGACCGGCGAAGTCGTTGGATGGCACTGCGACCACCACGAGCCCCCGTTCACTGTACTTTTCGTGCAACGTCTGGAGCTGCTTCAATTGACCTGCGTGACTGCATTTGGACGCTGTGTTGACCACCAACGCAGCTTTGAAGCGGAAGTTTTGCGGCGTCAAGTGACTATTCGACGGTTGGATTGTGGCGAACCGTAGGACGTTTGAGAACCCACGGGTCTTGAGTGTTGACGAGAAAAATCGGGTGTGGGGTTGTTGCTGTAGGGTGACGAGGCTCTGGAGACGAGTTGCAAGCAGCGGGAAGCGCTGTAGGCGACGCACGCGACGCTGCAGGATTGATGCAGCCATGACCACAAGGCTCTGGTCGTCGAGTACGTAAATGATGTGGACAACATAATACTGGGTGGTGATAGCTGATCTGTGACAAAACGAGTACGTACACGCCACAGAGCGAAAGTTAGCCATCTGAAAAAGCGAAGTTGAAGTGACGAAATGGCTACACAAGGCCAGTGATTCAAGCTGGGATAAGCAAAGTAGATGTTAGCACTACCAGCGCCGTGGGAATGGTACGGTGTCTTCTTGTTGCTTACTGTATTAGTCAAGGCACTTCGTAAGCGGAATTATAACTGCCAATAGGGGTTATAGCGTGATATCAAGCGGCTTGTTGTCAAACAGTTTATAACCTTAGTGAGCTCGAAAGCTACGCTCTATCGTGCAAGATTCGCAGCACTTACAAGGCTCCTTTGTCAGAAATAGCATAAGTTGCAAACTGAAACGCCATTGTTACCATGGGCGCTGGGGCATCGACGAAGGGGTTGGACGAGTTTGACGCTGCGTTGAAGGATTCAGATGTCACCGGGAAATTGGTGGTGAGGAACTGCGAACTGTTAGTTCTCCCGCCGGAGATGCTGGAACGAGCTATTCACTTGAAAGAGTTACGGTTGGAACGTGCAATACTGAAACAGCTGCCCGCGAGCTTTGGCTGCTTGGTGTTACTCGAGTAAGTGACCGCGATCAAGCTTAATTCTTCCCGATGTTGACGGATTTGACTGTGGTGCTCTGTAGACGTTTGTCGCTTGCTGGTAACCAACTCGAGACTTTACCACTGTCGTTCCATCAATTGCAGCATCTGGAAGATCTTGATCTCAGCTGCAACACAATTCGTTCACTGCTGGGGAATTTCTGCGACCTTAAAGCTCTGCGTCGCTCTTTCGTGTATGATAATGCACTACAGAAACTACCGAGGGAATTCGGCGCGTTGAGCTCTCTCGAGATGCTGGATATGCACAATAATGCACTGCGGAAGCTGCCGAAATCTTTTCCGTGTCTTGGAAATCTGACACGACTAGATTTGAGTCGCAACAAACTGCGCAAACTACCGGAAGCGTTTGGAAATCTAAGTGCACTGCGGATTTGTAACCTTGGACGGAACTTGTTGCGTGAGCTGCCAGAATTTTTCAGAATGCTTGGGGCTCTCGAGGTGCTGGTATTGCAGAATAATGCGCTTTACAAACTCCCTGCTTCTTTTGCAGAGCTTATCGGTCTCACGAATTTATCGCTTTCTGGGAACAGGATTGAGCGCTTCCCAGGCCCCCAACTTGGCGCCATGAAAACTCTAGTAACTCTGACGTACGCTGAAAACAGACTTCGACAGTGGTTCCCTGGGGAGAAAGTAAGTATTTTCGACGAGGATACACCGGAAAAAGACGAAGTGGCAGATGAAGATGTTGGTGAGATAAATAGTGCCCCCAACAACCCGCTGGCTGCGTTTGAGAATATTCAGTATCTCGATTTGAGCGACAACGCACTGGTATCGCTACCAAAAACTGGTTGGAACCACCTTAGTGCGCTTCTTCACTTGAAACTTACGCGCAATCGTCTTCAGACATTGCCTAGTGGGGCTGGAAATTTGCCAAAGCTACAGCGTCTCGATATCGCAGCAAACAGGTTAAAGACTCTACCAAACTCTCTCTTTAGTAGCAAAACGGTCGCGTATCTCGACGCTCAACAGAACTCACTCCAAGAACTACCGGAAAATGTTGGCGAATGTGAAGCTCTGATTCGTGTTATCTTAACAAGAAACCGAGACTTGCACGGTCTGCCTGGAAGTTTTTCCCGTCTTGTTCGTCTTGAAGAACTGCGCGTAGACAAATCCTGCTTTTTGGCACTCGACGATGAGCTGACGACATTCTGTCGAGCACTGAAGTTCTTCTCAGCTGAGTAAGGACCTCATCTGTGTCGTTGGTTTGGATCCAAATGGCTAATGCGCTTCAAGCAGCGCGATAATTTCTCGTTGGACTGCACTTGTAGGTCCTGATGGTGTAAGGATGCTTGCCAATTGAAGTGCAGTGAGACCATCATCGTCTAAGATACCAGAAAGGAGTGGTTTAGCTAGTAGCAGACGAACACAAGGCTCATGACCAGCAGCGACAGCAAGATGAAGAGGAGATTGACGTAGATGGTGCGTGAGAAGCATTGGGTTAGCACCACACTGTAGAAGAAGATCCAACATATCCGCATATCCGTGTCTGGCTGCGATGTGGAGCGAGGTGAGTGCATCATCTGACTCGTCAAGTCGAGCGTCGACATCTGCGTTGGCAAGCAGAAGTTCTTCTACTGCAGCGAGATGTCCGCCTCGAGTGGCTAGATGAAGAGCACGCCAGCCACCAGATCTTGCTGCCTCTAGTAGAGAATGTTTCTCTTGAAGATTATTCGGGCCCGTGACCTCGACGTCTTTAGGTAGCAGGAGACACCGTACAGCTGTAGCATCACCTAGCATTGCTGCACAATGCAAAGCTGTCCAGCCACCCTGCTCCATCACCAGTGTAAGAATACTTCAAGTAAATCAAAGGCATTAATGTCTACTTACACTGTCTGCATCTGTGAGATCCAATCCGGTTTGTTGCAATGCGTGCACAAGTGTTGGGTGGAGTTCGTGTTGAACTGAAGCGAGGCCATGAAGTATCAATGGTTTCGCTTTCGCTTTGATTATCAGACTTGTTGGAACAAAGTTGCGTGGTCGACCACAGCAGCGACATAAGCAACTTCCATCTGCAGCAGCTTCCTCATCCTCATTCACTTTCCAGCATACAAAGCACTCCCATTTCACCATTGTGACGACGCGACAGGCAGAATGTAATGAACTGTGGTCACGAACAAGGATAGAACAACAAAAATGGCAACACATCTACATGTAGTTCAGTAGACCTCGATTATCAATCTATGTCGAGGCCTTGAGGAACCTTAGGTTGTTTTTGCATGATAAAGCTTGACTATTGTGTGCTTGCTAATGGCGAGTCAATAGTCCGAAAGGGAAGGTTTATGTGGGATATTTCGTGTCCGTGTGCAACTTTGCACATTGAAGATTAACTCTGAGAAATAGGAGCAAGATCTTATGTTTATATACAGTAGTGTGCACTTGCGTTGTTTGTGTGTCACCGATGCTACAATTTGTTGGTATGGAACGTGCTATACTTCGGAAATTGTCAAAAAGGTAGATCCATGTAATTGTAGACACTGTAGCCACTCGCACGGTTCTAAAGCAAATAGCACACGAGTAAGTCGTTTGCTTTATTCGGGTGGAACGTGTCGATTTAAGTTCTCACTACATTCACATCACAGTACCATTCCCTGATCCTTTTCAGCTTCAGCATGGCATCAATATCGCTCTTCACTTCACACCACATTACCAGATGCCGTAGGGGGCTGCGTCTCGAACGAAGCATGTGTCTGCTTGTACATATCCACGAGGTGTTGCCCACTGGTTGTAGGTGGAAACTTCGCCGGGTTCTCCTCACTCACGCAGCTCGGGAAACACTCCACCTGGCATATGAAGTTCGGCTCATAGAAGAATGGCACCGAGTAGCGTTCCTTACCCGAAACATTCACCACACGGTGCAGCGTCGACTTGAAGTTTCCATTGGTAAATCTCTCCGCCATGTCACCAATATTCACAACAAAGGCGTCTTCACGCGGTGGGACATCGATCCATTTTCCTTCATGAAAAATCTGCAGTCCCCCAGTCATGTCAGTCGACAGCAACGTGATCAATCCATAGTCTGTATGAGCTCCTGCTCCAAACACCCCATTCTGTACATCTGATTTCTCTGGAGCATAGTGTAGCAGTCTCAAGGCTGCCATGGGCTTGTCGAACATACCCGGGCCGTTAAATCTTCCTCGTGTGGAGGTGCTCATTGCGCAGACAATTTGATATCTTCGAATACGGTTCAGCTTTTGGTCATGCTGAATATCTTGTCACCGACAAATTGTCAGCAAGCTAGTAAGTTGAGCTTACTAGTGAAAGATTCGTCGTTCGATCGACCATTTGCCTGGTAAAAACCCAGTACTGTCATGCTGCTTCTGTGCATTGAAGGGCTATACTGTTTTTCAAATGAGATGGTGCAGTGATAAATGTAGATCACTCTACGCGGGGAGCCAGGCGAACCTCTTTTAGATTGAGGGCGCGAAACCTGTAAACTATTTCCATCACGGTCTTGTACACTTCTTCTCGCCTCTTCCAAGGCAACAAGTAATTCGTTTGATATCGATGATGAGGCCTGGAAGTCCACTGCGGAAGGTGGGATGGGGAGATAACGCTGACGTCGAGACCACGCACTTATCATCGCCTACAGATGCGATTCTGTACAACTCGAGCCATGTTCTACCAACTAACAACATTCGTGGTCCGATGCTAGTAAAAGCAGTGGCACCACCTGAACTTCCAACGTTGTTAACGAAAATTCAACCAGGTGACGGCTCAATCCGCAGGGAAAGTGTTGCGAGTCGAAGGTCCTCAGCGGCGAGACGGTTCTGCTCCAGCGTTTCTTCGGCTGTTTTCCTTTTGCCACAAAAGAGATCCATTTACCTCCAAGCTCTGTTCGCAGCAGTGGTTTTCATTTGTCTTCTTTGGACTGTGTGGCTCATTTTCCTAAATGCTGTGCCGAATTACACGGTGAATCGAGTTATGAACACGGAGAATTTCGACAACGGCGACTTTTGGTTGTTTGTAGATCCAGCTCCCTCTCTGCTTTGGATGTCTGTCGTGGCTTTTTCTGTTGTCGGTGTTGGGTACGTTGCCATTCTCGTCAAAATGGCCATCCGTCCAAAGCGGCCAGTGAGTCAAGCTCCAACCTCGCTGCAATCTTCGCCGAATATCGACGCCACTAAGAGACCATCCGACAGATCAAGTAGAGCTGATCAAATTGCACGTAGAGTGACATCTTCGGCCAAACTAGTCGTCGCTTTCGCAAGCACGGACAGTGCCTCACGACGGCTTGCTGTAAGTTAGATTTACCCTCCAATTGCTGGTTCGTAGGGGTTCACTGACAAATAATTTGCTGTTTTCTTTGACGTGGCAGAGGCTTGGGATGAAGTTCGGGGATCTGGCGTTCGAGACGCTTCTCCTAGTCCAAATCTTGGAAGCTGGTTCTCCTGCACCGATTGTTGCCATCTTTACAGTCATCGTTGCCTCGAATGCATTGACATGCGTCGCCACCATGTTCCTACCTTTCGAACGAATGGGTTTAGTGGAAACTCTGGTCGATCTACTGTAAGAATTTTGTTGAGGTTTACCTTTATTTTAGAAATGCAGGTACTAATGACTGCTGTGGTATGTGGACACAGATTCGATCTACTTATCGCTGTTGGATGCCCCATGCTTGTTCTGGTTTACTGCCTCTCCACGTTCAATTTTCCTCGCGATATATATGCTATTAACCAGGAAGTTTATCCTCCTGGATGGTTCGAACAACAGGCAAGTGTGGTGGCTGACCCGCGCAGACTGCGGTCATCTACAAGAGTTTAAAATCGCTACGTATCAGCTCAGTTCTCGAGTTCTTCGCGCGCATGGGAATGCACGCCACTTTGTTTCTACGTCTTCGCCATTTCGTAAATGTCATCCAGGATCCACGGAAGCAAATGAATCGTGTATATCCTAGACGACACCGCCCAGCCGCTGCATTATTCGTGCTTTACGCCATTTTGTTGCTGGTTTTTGTTGAAGAGAGTGTTCGGACATCGACTATCGCGTGTGATCCTCATCCAGAATGCGTTGTGCATGCTCGGCGATGGACAATTTTGGAGAGTGGATCTCTAACGCAGTGCCCTTGTTTAGTGCTGATTGATCGCGATATTGCTCCAAAGTCGTACGCAGAGTGGGAATTGCCGTTAAATGTGACGGAGAAAGTGGCGCAACTCGCAACGAGAGGGGACCTACAGACTGTTCAGCTGACAAATCGTTATATTCCAGCTCTGCCTGATGAATTACAGCGTTGTACTGAGTTGAGGCACTTGTACGTTGCACGTTGTCATAATCCTTGTGAAATAACACTGACGTGAAGAGTTGATGCAGGACGCTGGAATACACGCACACACAGACACTACCAGAGTGGTTTAAGAAGTTCACGAAGCTGGAATATCTGTAAGAAGTCCATTTGAAGAAATATTGCGATGCATCAGAGCATCTGACCTAACGGGCCTTTCATTGTCCCCACACAGCCACCTTGAGAGCAAGTTCACGAGTCCATTTGTTGTACTGCCCGATGACATGTTTGAGGACATGTCGTCCTTGCTTTTCGTCCACTTTGCGGTGTTTATCCCAATGAGACGGCTCCCATCTTTTCAAGGACTTACGAATATCAAGTCGCTCACTCTTGCAGCCTTCCGGTTGCTGGACGAGCTTCCGGCTTTCGATAGTCTTCACCGCCTTGAGCGATTACACGTAACCTGGATTCCTGTTCTAGACAGTTTGCCAGATTTTGCTCCGATCAAGAGGAATCTCAAGTCCTTGATTTTGATCGACACGGGCATGTGGTGTTGCAATGGCTTCTTGGGCGAGTGCAACCTTCAGCAGCCGATGTGTCAAGTTCATCGTCTCTGGGGCACTCCAGCAGCAACATGTTTGGCTCCAACCCGCTCTAAAGCTACTCCGGACACGCTGGAAGTCATTCAGAAATTCCCGGATACCGTCTGCAACGATTTGATCGAGCCAATTAGCCTGGCGCGCCCTCCCACTCCAGAGACGATGGATCCCTGCAATGGTACACTTTATCGACAATGTATTTATCCAAGTGGTGTGGAGTCAATGTGCTATAATGCGCGGTTCATGGCAATTGCCTGCGACACCAACCCGTTTCCAATTAAGATGAGGCGCTTTCAAATCGCACGGGGCGTTGGCGATCCTTGTGATCCCGATTATGAAGCTTGGTTAGGCTGCAACTGATGTGTATAACTCGCGACAATATTTTGATGGTGGTAGTTGGGAAGTTTTGCTGACCCTGCTACTGAACTCCAAATAACATACGGAATCAAATATTATTCTCTGGATTTTAGATCCAAAGTATTCACAGGGTCGCAATTCTGACTAAAAAAGCTCTTTACTCTTATACTGAAAACTAAGGAAAAATATTCTTCCACGTTTTTCATTCTCAGATACATGTACTCTTGCAATTTCATGAACCTGTTATATCATAACGACGGATCGATTTTCTTAGTTAACAGCGCTCTTAAAATATATTCGTATGGCTCGAAGCATAAATTCTGCATTCCTCATACTGTTTTACTTAACCTGCAATAACGAATAGCCGGGTGACAGTGAAAAAAAATATAGTGAATGTTGACTGAAGCGGCTAACAGCAACATCAAAAACCAATCACCCAGTGACTATTGCTTGAATAGACGTGATTAAATTAGGACACTGTATCCAAAAGAATAAAGCACACGGGTTTTAGACTGATGTCGTTCCTACTTACATGTATCTGCGTAGATGTTGCCGCCTGCGAAGCAGGTGGAGCAAGTGCGCTATTTGGCGTAGGTAGACGTAGATTGAAATGCATAAAACGATATCATCAACAATGTCCACTAAAACCAGGAGAAAGTTCAAAATCCAGAGCTTTCCCGTGCTAGCACGGCGTTACCGACATTTTCGCAAAGATCTGAACACAAAGCCCAAAGACAATCAAGACAAGCTACATAGACAATTCCGAATAAAAAAGGTCATTTTGAGTGATTTCAACCGGATACTTGAGTTCACTATGCTTCATAATCCATTGGCTTGAAAACCTCCGAACAGAGAAAGGGCTGTTTGGATCTTTCCGAAGATGTCGGTAGTTTGACAAAGCATACATGTAGAGGCTGTAGAATCGGTAGGGCTGTCTATCACGTGTAGACTACGAGGCTGAGTTTTAGGGTACTCTTCTGCTAGATATACTTAATGGGTATCAGGCCAGACGTTGTGTGGGTCCTGACCCGAGTCATCATCACGTTTGAGACCTAGCCGAAATACTTGTCTTTTTTTCGCTAAGAAACTCGCCGTATGGCGAAAAAGTCGGGAATCTCGATCCGCTCGTGTGCGGCAGCTACTGCAGCTACAGTACACGATCCACAGCCAAGTGACAGTGCGATACAAGTTCAGATAGAAGAAAGTGAAGGTACTACCCTGCAAACAACCTTAAATACCCGTCCGACCAACACGAAAAGGAAGTATGAAGGTTATCAGAAAGAGTTCGTAAGTTGGTGCGATGGAAATCATTTTCTAGCTGGATCTACTGTCACGAAAGGCAAGCTCCATCTCTTTGTGTCCACCCAAGTCGCAGGTCGAGAATTCAAAAAGAAGAAAGGCACCATTGTTGGTGGTTCCACAGTTTGCAGCTATGTAAATGTAATTGTAGATCTCTACAACCAACAAGTTGCGCTACGGGTCAATTCTAACGAGCATCCCCAGTCAGCGCATGTGAAGCAGCTCATAAAGAATGTACAAGCTCAAGCAACAGCAACAAGAAAAAAACTACCAAGATCGCGGAGTTGGCTCCTTGCTAGATGGCTACCAGTCAGAGGGGCAATATCGTCAGATTTGTGACACTTTCTTTCTTTGGACGATCTTCGAAGACGAGCAGCATTTTTGGTGTCGCACTATGGATTGCTGCGCGGAGAGAATGTCCGCGACCTAAAACTGGCGGATATGTTCTCGCAAACTCTCGATGGAGAAGGCTACCAGGCGTGTGTGGCTCTGGTCATATTGATTCAACATGGAAAAACCAACACGTACGGAAAACAGCAGCACGTTGGGCTCATGCGCAACAAAGATGTTCACTTATGTCCTGTTGGTGCTGTTGCTTCGTATTTATTTGAACGTTTTCACTTGGATTTGGAGGCTTTTCCTTCTTTCGAATGTCTAAAGCTGGTATGACATCAAGTTTTTGTGTGGTCGGAATCGCACAAAGTCAATCTCGTACGACACACACAAGACAAGTTACGAAAATGTGTTTAACCGTCTTGGATTAACGTTCATTATGAAAACTCATATTAACAGACAGCAAGGTGTAATACAACTCGAAAACAGTGATGTGGACACTTCGCAGACTCGCAGGCGTGGAAGATGGGGCCTGGCCACGGTGGAGGCTGTGTACTCAGTCCCACTTGCCCGTGAAGCTATGCGCGCATTGTCAGGGCACCCTGCGCGTTCGCGCCACTATTGTCTGGAACGAGCCGCCCTGGAGCCACCACATGGCCTCCAAGCTCTAATTTTTCCAGATCTTGAAACGCACAAGAAACAAATGTTAGATGGTGAGTGGAAACGAAACCCTGCGGCTCGTGGATTTTTATCGAACTGATGGAATACTTACGCATTGTACTACTCGAGGACGCAGCGTTCCTCTATGATCTGCTTCCTGCCCAAGTTAAACAGCACCAACTCTTCGGTGATCGCTTCCAACAGTACCGCTCGCAAGCACTTGCTAGCGTTCAGACAGCTCAACACCCCGTCGAGATGCAACTCCAAGTTGCAAAGTCTCTTGTGGCCTAGCTGTTAAGCACACAACACGCAGCAGTTGTCGAAACGTTAGAATCACGGCATCACAGTTTGGTTGTCTTGGTGAACCAATCGCAACAAAACGTACCTCGTGTCTCCAGGGTGAGATGTCGTTCCGGATTCAACCTGTTTCAGGTACTGCAGTTGGATCTAATACCAAATCGCAAGTCCAAGCGGCGCCACTGACGTCACTTCGAATGTCCATCACCATCAGCAAGAACCGTCATCTGCCCCGCCATCGGCTCCAGTTAATCAACTTGTCCCGCAATACAGTATGAGCAGCCGGGTATCGACAGTGCAAGATTTCTGGACAGAGTCGCACCAAGGGCTGGTTAACCAGCCTTCTATTGATTATCTAGAGAAAATATTTGGAACAAAATGGAGATCATCAGCAAGAGAGACAAAGTTCTTCTCAAGGAGGCTATACGTCATCAGCTACGTACGCAAGTTAGTGAAGAAGGGGATGACAGTCGAGGTAGCCATCCAAAAAGCTGACGGTGAACGGGGACGGCGAATTATCGACGGCTTCTCGAAGTGACTACGAAGCAGAACCTCGTTTAGCACAATCAATATAGCGCACTCGTTTCAATGATCTTACTTCTTACATTGATGATAACCCGAAATTCAATAGTAGTTAGTGTCGGCGCGAGGACCTTGTTGTGTTAGTTAGGCCTTATTTTATCATTTGTACCCACTGTTCCTGCTCAAATGGAACCACAGCAAAGCCAAATAGCACGATAACGAGTCATTATAACGATCGCAGGAAGCTATGATAACAGCAGACTCGGCAACGCACGCGCGGGTTGTTAGCTGGATCTAATAAAGACAACGAGTTCGATAGTTAGATGGACGCTGATTAATACAAACACGAGCAGCAACGCACAATATGCTTTTTTCAGCAACGAAACAAGCTCAGTGTGCGTGGGTGGGGGCATTGGACACGATCTAGCAAAGTCAATATGTCAACCAGTTAGATATTCACTCATTACGACAAACATGAGCGTCAACGCACAGACGACGGCTTTCAGCAACGCTCAGCGCTCTTTGTATGCGACGCAAGAGGCACTGGACTCAATCTAGCAAAAGAAACCTTAGATAGTTAGATAGTGACTCATTAGGACATATACAAGCGGCTCCAGAAAAAGCCGTACGCTCTAAACTGCGCACCGTGCAGGCACATGATGCTGTCGACTGATGTAATTCCTGGTGATAGCATTCAGGACTCACGACTTGGACGAGCTGCTCGCTTGATCTTGAGGGAGGAAACGCGACTGGTGGACTAATCAAAAAGCCTCATTGAGGTCATGACCCGTTTCTGGTATTTTTTGAGTAACACACGACGTAGCTTTGGTATCCACGAATACCAGGTCATATGATCATGACTTTGCCGCGACTTTTTCGATTTTACGTGTTAGTACAACTGTGGTGGGGTTTGATTGTCAAGGTTTCAAGCGGGTTCACTTCAGTACATCATTCAATTGAGACCACGCAAACGAATCCACCGGATCAACTGATTTGTTTTTTTAAACCTAGCTAAGATCCGAATTCTGTTTCGGACTCACCCTTTCGTGACAAAAGAAAGCATTTTGCCTCCTTTTGGTAGTTTTACAAAAGATGATGCGAAATGACCCCGTTAAAGGAGACATTTTGCTATGTTTTAGCTCAAACGCAAATTTCATTGCACCGCACTTTGGTTCAAACTTATCAACGGTATGTACATGGGTCTATTAGTGAAAAACTTGACGTGAAAGACTTGACGTGAAAATCCGTGGCTGAAGCAACTTTTGAGCGGATTTCTCGTACAATTTGTAGTTATCCAATTGTTGTGAAACGCAATGTAAGATGGTGTTCAAAACTAGGCAGCTCATCCTATCTCTGGCTGGCCCACCAGTGACAGGTCGAACGCATACACAGAAACCAAGATACGTGCTTGGCTTCAATTCTCTATTGAATTATCAGTACACACGAATTTTCGCACAACAAAGACAAGAAACTCGTCGTGCATACATTGGAGTATGAATACCTGTGGAAGCGCGTGGTTTGGAACGAGGTGTCGCGCAAAATGCGCGGCAAATATTCTCCGCAGCAGTTCGAGGGGCGGGTGCGAGCACTAAAGCGTACGTATGGTATAGACCTCACACGTTTCCCTCCATCTTTCTTCACCACGGTCGTACCACGCACCATGTCCCACAAATTTCGTCTTTTTGTTCCCCACGTTGCAGAAAAAGTTGTCTGCGATGTCTAATGTTTCGGCAGCCGATATTCGACAGCAAGGTGGAAAAGTAGGCGTCTCGCACACGGCGCTTGCGTTCTTCCGGATCCATTTGAGCTAATCTTCCTTGGGCCTTCTTCTCGTTTTGACTTCTATCTTTTTTTTCTTCTGAAGCATTTTTAGCGGAGCGGAGGGCGGAGCTATAACCGTTCAGAGCGGAGCCACCGGGGCCTAGCGACCCCGGCATCTCCAATAACCCTCCCCCCGGTCCTATCTTGTCTGTCGGTGTTGTCTGAGCCTGTGAGCCTTGAGCAGTCGCCGGCTAATTTAGAAGTGATGTACTCCTTTTGTTGCTCGGAGACAGCCAGCAAGACTGAATACAAATGCATGATTAATTTATTGAGAGTGATGTTCAATAGATTGGAATAGTGTATTTGAGCGTTTTAGCGTGATCTCGCAAAGCTATGAAATGTTGGAACGATACGGGTACGGGGAGTGCATGTTCGAGTTATTGAGCCCTATACTCAATTGGGTCTACTTAGTAGGTAATATAACCTACTCTAGCTATCGGCTCCCGATAGTACTTGTGTAATAGCAGTGATAACTGTTCCATCGAAATGAAGTGCTACAACGTAGTGCCTCAAATTCAGAATGAAAAAAAAAATTGTTGTCCGCTCGTGGTTGCTGAGCGTTTGTTGGGCATGATAGTCAACCACTGCGCTGGAAATCAACTCGTACAAGTCTGAAGCGAGTGGCCTTTGTAATTACTTGTCATTAGCTGGCTTAGAGGTGTCATGGACTGTCACCCTATTTCTGATGCCAACATAGGCACTGATAATCTAGCTGAAGCCATCGATTACGTTTAACTCATGAACTCCATTGTTCAGCACAATCTCCTGATTCATACTAAGTACCCAACGATCCCCCCCCCCTTATATAAAACGCGGTAAAAAAAAAGATTTTAGTGAAAAGTTGTTCCTTTTTGTCTTCTTTACATGCAACGGTGAGGAGCTCTGCACAATGAATGACCCAACTGGCATTTGCACAGCCCTCTCACGTAGTAAAGGTCGTGAAGTGAAAATCGCCACGGTAGCTTACTTCGCCGAAAGTAAATCGCCGATCTAAACGGATACGCTTGTTTTAGAGTTTCTTGGAAGTAGTTCTTGTTGAAAAAAAGCTTCGCCTCTCCAAAATCAGCCGAATTGAGACCCTCGCGCGCTGCATCCGTAAGTTGTTCCCACGTGATGAAATCGTGAGACGTGCCGTCTTGGTACGAAAACATTAACTGGATCCAGCCAATCTCGTCAGGATACGCATGGGAAACCCTCATGGTGTAACTGGAGCCACCTTCATACCTATAGCTCCATCTGTGTAAACTCAATCTGTCTTGTCGAATTCGTTGGGTACCCACAAAGGCCAACGGAGGAACTTGGGACCACTTCTGGAAAGGAACATCTATTTGCTTTCCAAACCTAAAGAAAACGACCTTTTCAGGCCTGAAAGTCTGCAGCGACAACGACGCACCAAGAACCTTTGGCGTCTCAAAAGCAGGGTTGTCGATCCAAATCACCATACTCTACCAGAGGTGGCGTTTCCGTGCGCGTCCAATAGAAAAGTTCTTCGGGAAGTACCACGCATACACGGTTTTTTTGTCTTGGTACCACGCGGATCGTCCGTACACTTGAGACCCCAAAGGTGCTTCTCGCAGCCTTCTCTGTCCTTCGTTCCCTTGAGTCCTCCAGTAATTCACCAGCAGCGTTCACGGCTGGAAACGAAGCGCACCCAGATTGACCATCGTCATTAAGTTGTGGCTTGAACTTGACCGCTGTCTTTTCAGAAATCGTGACCGGGTCGGGCTGTGCGAAAGGCTGCACTTGATCATGATTAATCTTGCCGCCACTTACAGGGCCGAGCAGTGCGAAGCAAAGCGCCAAAGCAGTAAAGACATCCATGGGTTCGAATGTTGGTGGGTACTGCTGCGAAGTTGTGGTCGAATCAAAAACTGAGACTCTTCACTGAAGGGCGCAGTCGCTTGATAGGCCAACAGGCATGCACTATCATTGATACTAGTACCATCAAATTGATGAAGCATGCCTGGTTATCAAGCAACTGACTCTTTTCCCGGTACAGTGGCTGGTTGTAAACCTGAACACGTTTAAAAACAGGTGTGATTTGAAAACACGCCACAGCCGAATTACAAGGCACATGTTTGGATCTCTTCTCTATATCATTTATAACTAAAATACCCGTTATCGAGAGGAGGGTTCGCACGTCTGGAGAAAACCAGTAATCCATCCACATAAGCTAACAAAACTAATGGGCCCCTTGAGTTCAGTGATCTGCTCAACAATAAATTATTGGCACTCCACAATTCAAACAAATAAGAATCAAAATCAAATGCAGGCATTCGGTGGAGCGAGCCGCGCAGCCTAGTTCAAATCCAAATTCAAAGGTCTGTGTGTGGATTTTTAACATGTAATTTTTTTAAGCATAGAACAAGGATGCGGGAATCGCTCCAAATATTTTTTCCCGACACCGCCCTACTATACGACTTATCGTGATGATCAATATAGCTTGGCACATGTACATCAATGTGGTGGTTGCGATGTACTGGAACAGTACGCGCTAGCTGCGTTTAGACATTTCAGGTGACACCCAATGTGGTGGCATGGATGTACGATACACACGACATTGGCTGAACTCTTTTCGCGGTAATCCGGATCATGAACCGCGCCAGACAAGCCGTGAACGTAGCCATTGGCCGTGCTGATCTCGTGACGAGACCCTCGTTGCAGTTTGATGTGCTGTCGGATGTTACTTACGAGACGGCCACATGGCGACAAGTAAAGTTCAAACTAGTAATAGCAGCAAATACTAGTAGGTCACACGAGTCTTGCGACACGACACAAACCCAAGTGAGGATCACGGGGGCCAGATCCGGCTCCTTCAGGGTACCAGCAAGTATCATTTCTCTCACCAAAACTTGAAGTCATAGTGCGGCACAGGTAACCCGTTTGTTTCTGAATTTGTATCAACTGCTGCGGAGAAGAGTGTCTTTTAGGACTATATCCTTGCTCCAGAAACTCACTCTTGATCAATATCATTTTAGGTCGCGGCTACAGTACATGTATCATCCTTGGAGAGGAGTGTCGTCACCTGCGATTCATCATCATTAGCAAAGCAAAACTCGTTATCAAGGCTGGTCTCGTGATCAAAGCGCGATCGCGTAACGTATGGTAAGAACATGACGTCCAGTGTGAGACGGAGGCAGTGGCCGTGCGTTGTTGGTTCACAGGGAATGAAGGGATTTATTGTGTCGCTTAAAGTAACCTGAAAGACCGTTTATCCACTTCTATCGGCACACCATCGCCAAGCATCGGCAGCATCCAATGTGACCTGGTCTTCATGCCCTGTAACGAACATTCCGGCAATGGATGTGACCGGCATACTGAAGGCTGAATGCGCCGTGTATACCGCACCGTTATGTCATCCCGGTATTTGGTGAACGCCCGATTCTGCAAACTCATTTTCGTGAGGCGCATTCCAGCAATGACAGTTGGCCCCAAGATACCTCCCAACGTATGGGTGCGTCAGGGCGGTCTAGGATACACGCTAGGTGCAGGTACGTTCTGTTCGATTGCTGCAAAATTCTGTCATCGGATATGGCTCTCGTTCTCTTATTTATTTCCATGTAGTGGATATGCAGAATTGTACTCGGTGGACCACCAAGAAACTGGACAATGCACGCGTCTGGGGTGTGAGAACGAAACTTTGAGAGACGTCGCTATTCCAAGAACTACAAGAGAAGTACGATGATCTCCCTGTATTCTCGACCACAAGTGCTGCCACCGACCTCGCGACTTTTATTAATGACTACCGAACGGAGTTACTATGGTACAATTTGGCTGGAACGCATCATGCACCTAGATCCACGAGGCGACGGGATGTTCTAGATGGTATCGCCACGTGGCCCTGGTGTGTTTATGAATGCGTCGTCGATGAGCGTCGTTTCTGGTGAAACCAGTGCTGCTTTCGTTGTGCTATGCGCTACTGACGACGCGTACGATCCTCATTTCCAGAAACAAGATCTCCAAACGACGATCGTGCATTTACAACGCTGGACAATGATCCCAAGTCATCATGCGCGGCTTTGATCGAAACCTCGAAGACTGGACGACGACAATGACCCGAAAGCGATGTCAATCTTGGTGGAGTTAGTGATTAAGAGCCTGGGCATCTTCCTACTCGACTACCTCGTCATGTTCTCTGAGGCGTGGAAATCGCCAACGCCAACTGCTGCAGAGAAATCGGGAGACTTCGAGGAAACAATAGAGTCGATTTACATTCTGATTCCACGCTACTGCGCTTTCTCCAAAGAGAACTCGACGGTCTGCGATAACCCCAAGCTTGCCAACTACAAGGGCAACGGCATTGAGATTAAAAAAAAAAATAATCGCGTATGTCACCACCCAATGGCGATTTACGTACTTATATCAAGCATAACAGGCTCACAAGTTCAATCACTTTCCCCGGTGCAGCATCGCTGGAGGGTGAAAATCCCTCTCACATACAGTTTTTAATCTGCATTCTATCGTTAGACTCTATCACTGGCAGTGATTCACTGCAGTACCAGCTTGGATGACCAGGAGGGAACGGAACGGTGTGTTTGCAATTTTAATATCGTTGTTGATGCGAGATTAAAACATAACAGTTTCATCGAATTGAACTTTTTTGAAAACCGTGATAAAGATCGCATAAAATGCGTAACGTTATCACTGTCAATTATGCTGTCGAACGTTTCAAGTTGAAGGGAATAAGTTAGTTCAAAGCCAAATTCAGGGACTCTATGTCAGCTGCTTGTATGTATCACTGAACATCCAGATTTCTCTGTCAAAACTATGAACAAATTGTGTCTTCTAAGGCCACGCTTTCTCAAGCTTCTTCTTGGAGTAGTCATCGTTGAAGGACAACTTCGACTTTCTGAAATCCGCCGTATTCAGAGCTATACGCGCTTCCCCCGTGAGTTTGCCAACGTAGTCAGGTCGTGGTATCCATAGTCGTCATCTATGGTGCTAAAATTCAAATACGCCGAACCAAACAACACAGTCGAACGGGTAATTCGAGGAAATGTGATCGATCCAACAACAATTGTTCAACGATACCACCGGCCAGTAGTATAGGTCCCCCTTTTGGCGCTAAAATAATATAAAGTACGCGGAGTAAGTCCGCCAAACATCCAAAGTGTAGCTCGAAGGCTATCGTACTCGCCCAGTCGTGATATCTCGAAGCTGAAACTAAAGCCTTTCTGAAACTACCATTCCATTATCATGGCCAGCAATTGAGGCTTGAGCTTGACCTCTTTTCTCTTGTGAACGGTCCTGGTTCGGCTAAAGGGTGCACTTGATCGTGATTTATCGTGTCGCTACGCACAGACTTCGTGCTGCTACATAAAGCACCAGGGCGCGCATGTGCAACGGCTCCGATCAAGGCGTTCAAGTCGACCTATCAGGGCGCTTTCGACAAAACCATTAACTTCTAAACAGAAAGCAAAAAAAATATCCAAAAGTGAGGTGCGACGGACCAGGCATTAATTAAGATAGCGCAGATGCAGAATTGAGCGCTAGGTCATGCGTAGCATGTGTGCGACAGAGTGCTTAGCGCACGTGCGAATGTGGTTCGTACCATCTCGTCATTAGGGGGCGTCAGACTAGAAAAATATGCGCTAAGAACCCATGGCACTTCGCCGCGAAATCACATGTGATATTCAACCAAATGGCATGTGATCTGGAACAGTTTTCCAGGGCGCGTCAGACTTAAGATATATTGCGCGGGAAATAGCGTTTAGCATGCCCAAGCCCAGGCCTCATTGATGATGTAGTGGGCCTCCTCGCTCTCTCAATTATTGAAGAAGGAGGTTGACGAAGACGTGGATGCTCCCCTTTGACCGTCAAATTGACGACTGGATCCAATGCCCCGTCCAGTCAATCGTGAGGAGCTTCATGAGATCTTAGTGCAAGTTCTATGGCGAGCTACATGACTGAGAGTGTACATTGACACAGAAGACGCGAGTGTGCAAGAGTATCTTCTAAACCTCGACGGTGACGCTTAGCGTACTACAAGAGAATCCTTTAAGTTTACCTGTAGCATGAGTGAAGGCCACTGCGTTCTTCTTTTGCCAACATTCACAAGCTTCGTGGAGCTCTCCACTGAGGGAGCTTGCCGCGGCTGAGAACAAACAAGATGACGTACAGCATACACAGCTGACAAAAACGGCAATCAAACACTAGGGACGTTATCTGAAACGTAATAAACGCTTACCTGCGAGGAGACGAGAGCCGCCCGGTGCGTGCTGGTTGATCGGTCTGGGACTTGCGCCACGTATGGTGGCTTGCTTCTCGGTCTGGTGCTGTAGGTAACGACTTGGTAGTGTCGGTGTTGGACCCCGAGTCGTCTGGGTGCTCGAGATCTTCTTCCTCGCAAGCGTAATAATGCCGCCTTGGTGGAAATCACACTTGTACGTACAAATACCACGTGTAATTTCATAGTCACCCACCTCAGGACGTGGGTGATTATCAAATGACATGTCATTTGGCCGAATATCACATGTGATTTTAGCGCGATTTTTTCTAGTCTGACACCCCTCTTCATACGCAAACGTCAACCCGATCCAGGCAGACTCGTCCGGGTACGTATGGAAACCCCTGGTGGTTGTGTTGGAGCCGCCAACATATGTGTAGTTCCAGCGTAGCCGACTAATTTTGTTAGTTTCAATTGCCTGGGTACCCACAAAGCCCATTCGACCTATTTGGGTTAGCTTCTGGTAAGGTTCTTCATTACGTACTCCCAATGAGAAAAAAAGGGCCTTTGGTGGCTTCAGAGTCTGTCGTGACAGCGATGCTCCAAGATACTTTGGTGTCGATTGTCAATCCACACAACCATGTTCGCCCAGTTGTGGCGGCTTCTTGCGCCGCCACCCCAAACGTTTTCTGGGAAATAAAACGCGAACATCATGGCCCACTTGTCTTGGTACCAAGCGGATCGGCCGTACACTTGAGATCCCAAAGGTGCTACCGTGCATTCGTCCGTTCCTTTAGTTCCCTTGAGTCCCTCGGTGATCTCTCCAGCAGCATTCACGGCTGGAAATGGAACGCAACTGGCATCACCAACAAGAAGTTGTGGCTTGAACTTGATTGCAGCCTTTCCGGTTATCGTGACAGGGTCGGGCTGGGCAAAAGGCTGTACTTGGTCATGATTAATCGTATCGCCACACGCAGAGTAAAGTACTGCGAATAAAAGCACCAGGGAGGCAATGCTGTTCATGTCTTCAAATTGTAAAATAATGACTCGTAGGACTTTCGGGCGATCTGAGGTCATACCGAAGAAATGGGAACTGATAAATGAACAGTGCACACTTGTTGCGACTACTTACTTGCTTACGCGACGTCAACTTGTAATCAGTGATTTCTACGTCGTAGAAGCAATCGGTTTGAAGTAGTTACTAGCCATGCGCCGCCAGAAGTCCCTTGAAGCCTCCACTGGGAGTTAGAGGTCAGGGACTGCCAGTCTCCCGTAGAGCATGAAAGTACTTTAGAGCATCTCCAGCGGTAGGGCTCAAAAGCAGGTCTATCCTAAAAAAACACATTTAAGACTCGGACAAGTTTTAACGCTTCCTCCGGTAAGTCGTATCAGAGGTTTTAACTTCCCGGGGCTCTGTCGGATGGAGCTCGAGACTTTTAAAAAAATAAGATCTCAATCCTATAGGAAATTTCAAATAAAATTGAAGTGGAGGATTCCGAAAAATTTTATCCGTAGAAATCACTGTGTTAAGACTCGCAATAGTGCCATTGCTGGATGAAAGAAAGGGTTTTATCCTGAAAATCAAAGGTCTAAGAGCATCTTCACCGGGTGGGACTTATCCCAATTATTAGACCTTTGATTTTTTGGATAAACCCCGTTCACAACTACTTTTATTCAGCAGTAGGAACTGTGAGTCTTAACACATTGATTTCTACGGATAAAGTTTTTCGTAGTCCTAGGTCTTATTATAAATAAGACTCGAGCTCCACCGAACGTGAAAGGACATGAATTGAGTTGCCAACAGTGACAACCGGTTATCGAATACTCACAGTGAAGTACGTATAATGCGTCTAGTGGCGCTTTGGTGGTAAATAGCACGTGTGAAACGCAGCCATCCGAATGGAGGTGCTGCCATTCATGGGATAGTAGACCGGAAGGCAGCGACGTTACCAGCCTGCCAGCCGTGTAGGTCCTCCGTTCTTCCCGAGGTCGACGTTGTCAGGTCACACACGGAATTCGGGCCCTCTTGTTCAAAGCTAGGCAGATGGGGCCAGCCCAGCATGAGTCACAGCACGTGTGCCAAGACTGTTCATTCCTTAGACCAGACGTTGACGGGTAAATGCTGGCGTTGTTGTAGCGCACCTTATTCTCCACTCCAACACCATTGATGCCTTGGTTGGTGCACGGATTCCGAGGCGGCCCCGACGTCGGGGGCTGCGTCGTAACTTCTTCGGTCGGTGGCTGCGTCGTAACTTCTTCGGTCGGTGGCTGCGTCGTGACCTCTTCCGTCGGAGGCTGCGTCGTAACCTCTTCGGTCGGTGGCTGCGTCGTGCCTTCCTCGGTCGGAGGCTGCGTTGTAACCTCTTCAGTCGGAGGCTGCGTCGTGACTTCCTCGATCAGAGTCTGCGTCGTAACGGTTACCTTTATTTCTGCCCACAATCCAATTTGCCCACTCCTATAATGACCTGTTTGCCCGCGCATTTCCACGTGGCAAAACTCACCCTTGCCCACGTGGAATTTACATTAAAGATAAGGATGTTGATTAACTGTTAGGTGGACTTGTCGTAATGCTAGCTAGATAGTGGAAAGTTGCTGTAAACAACGGTTTCGGATTTCTCTTCTGATTCATAATCGAAGGAGTCATCATAACCAGGAGGTCCCTGATCGACTTCAGAGCTTTGGTCTTCTTCAGACCTGTCGTCAGACACATTCAGCGCTCTCTTCAGCTGACGGTGCACCTGTAGTAGTAATTGCTGCTTCATCATCTTAATCATCTTCAGCCTCTGTCTCCAACCTATAGGCTCTTGGAAGTTACATTGGCTCTCTCAGGTGAGTCCGCATCCTTTAACTGACGCTTTTCCACTCAAGGGCGTAGGAGCGCGAGAGTCCTTGATTGCGATCAATTAACTTTCTTAGGGCTGGATGAGGTATCCTTACTCGGGGGTGCAGCTCGCGGAGGTATCTTTCTAGTGACTTTACCCCCAAACTGCTCATGGAATACTACTGGCGGTCTTACAAGCGCGAGAAGGCGCATGCACCGTACTACATGTAAGAACTTAGAACTTCGTGATCCAGGACTCATTGCGCATTGAAGTGCAGTGCTGGTCGGCGTTAATGGCGGGTCGCGCCAGGCACCGAGTCGAACTTCTTCTCCAACGCGTTAGCAGAAGTACACTGTCACCGACATGGAGAACATCGTGATACCGGTGACCGTTGCCGAGTGGTTTCCCAGTGGACACGGCAACGGTGCGATTTGGCTGAACGAAGCACAGAATATGCAGCCTTTCATGTTGTAAGGTGACGATTTGCTAATTTGCTACGTCGGACGCTGCTTTCCAACAGCGACATGCACATGCTACCGAAGCAGGACGACATCATACTGGCCTTGGTGCCTTTAAGAATGCAGCTACGTACGCCAAGATGCGGCATATCATAAGACTTGTTCGTAAACATCATCAGCAACCATTTAGCTCTGTCATCATCAGAGCTAAATGGTTGCATTCGAGCGAGCGGTAACCTTAGCTACGACAACTTTGGGCTCAATACTAGCCTGCGGATATATGTTTCGTGGAGAAGGACATAGCATACGCTTGGCCGAATATAATTTAAAAAGTCTGCTTCCTACACAGACTCTGTGACAGAGGAATTCAGCACTGCACGTGCTTAGAGAGCACCCGTTGTACACGGCTTGAGTGACTCAAGCCTTGAGTCATCTGGAAATTGCTGGTTCTTCGTAATGAAGAGGCAAATTTTAAGATTGAAAGAAAGGTTACATCGTAGCAATGCAAAGCTACAATAGGGAACAACTAGGATGCGACGATTCGGTTCTTGTCATGAGATGGCGAGAACGGTTCCGAAGAGCTGAATTGAGAGCACGCTGAACTTACATGAGCTGTACTCGTGACAAGCATCAAGTGGTTGGCACTTCCGTCCTCTCACCGACGGAATACCGCGACTGCACTTCTTCATGCCCATTTTTAGGTCAGCAAGAAGATTCACGTAAAGATATCCTTATTGCTTTACTGGAATCTTCTTGCTGGCTAACGGGTTGTCATTCTTATGGATCGTGGTTTTATGCCCTTAGGTTTTATGACCTAAAACCACGATCCATAAGAATGATCCAAACCACGAGTATGGACGACCCAGGACGTAATTTACCTTCTTGGACAGTGGAGTCGAGGCTTTTGTCGGTGGCACGACGTCATCATCGTAGAGGCAACCTCCCTAGATGATACACCAGGGCGCAATGTTTGCCTTGGTGGTGACAAGGAGGTACTGTAGCGACGGCGACAGCACTGGTGACAACTCCCTGCGAAGCTGTCACGTGTCGGGCGCATCGCGTCTGGTCACGTTGGTCACCGATGTGTGCGGCTAGTTGATCTGGGTTGACTTGTTGAGCGGAGGATGCTCGAGTTGAAAGTCTATTATAATGTAGCAACGAGTTAAAAGGTGTGATCCAGTTGAGCGGCCTCTTCAAAATCTCAATGGGCGTACCACGAACAAGTACACAGTGTTTCACAGCGTGGTTTCACATTATACACTTGCCGTGCAGCTAGAAACGACTCACTAGCCTTTGAAATATGCAATAGAAGTGATCCAGTTACCAAAACTGAAGTGTCTGTTGACGCTAATCTCATTTTTACTGCTACAAGATGCCAAGCGAGGGCAAGTGTATTTTGTTCACGTAGTTTGTGCGAGGGCAACATATGTAAAGTGGTGGGTAAATCGAGATTTTGACCCGTGGACAATGGAACTATCCAGGAGCACGCGGTTAATGATTAAGATTATCTCAGTAGGAAACCACCGCATAGAGTGTCGTGCGCCAATAATTTATCGGTGGATTGTGTCAGTTTGGCAACGTGATTCCTTCCTGGAACTTCATCGTCCCCCTTCGACAGTCGAATCGACTGTCCTCGTAGGAATTCGTTGCCACTCTATGAGTCGCTTGTCTAATATACAAAACGCTACCAATGCGCCAGCTTTGTGGCGGTAGTGCAGCATGTGAAGCGTTCGGTGCCTCGAACTCCACTCGTTGCCGGTGTTGACACTGACCAGACGAGGCCAATGACTTGAGCAAGACAATGCCAAGAGTTAAATTTACCATACACTGACCCATTTGCAATGCAATGGCTGCCTCAACACAACTGAGCCGAATCAATGGCATCGGATGGTGTCGGTGGTGTCCTCAGCGTGGCGGCCTCGTGATTCACGCTGCATATGTGCTGAGCCATTTCACACTAACGAGCATTACTTACTTTCTGCACTTTCGCCATCCTGCAAGCAAACTCTCGCTGCGTGTCAGCATTCACCTTTCGAATTGCTTGCCGCTTGCGTCAGTGCCACAGTGCGAAGGTCATGATCAAGTTGGTGAAGTTGACCTTGGCATGTCTCGAGCATCTCGGGCTTTGAACGATGTATCCTCAATGTGTAAACTGCGTCCATCAAGCCAAATATTCAAAAAGATACCAGCGCATCGATGAGATCCTACATCTCGGATATTGCTTGAAGGACATGTCCGCTGTGGCGAGTGGGACTTGTGCCTCAGGAAATGCCCGCTCGATGTCGTAGCCAACGCGCTGAAAGTCCCCGCAGAATCTCCCAGCTCAACATGCGCCAACGCCGGACACTTGTATAGACAGGACTTAAACCTTCACTACCCTTCCACACACAGCACTCTTCGGTGCATTGCTTTCCTCAAGCGCTTTTCCGCGAAAAGCGTCGCTGAAGCCGTCATCTGCGCTTCAAGACGCAGGAAACACTCAGCCGCTCATTGGAATCCCAAGATTTACCACGAGCTCTGCTTATCACCACAGACAGCAAAACTCCATCCAAACAGTGAAAAAACAAATTCTCAGTACACTCCGATCTCACAAACTTTCACTACCATTATACAAAACCCAAATTATTTAAAACCACAAAGTATCTGCGTGTGGTTTTGGCAGAACAGGCATAGAGTCGGTCCAAAGACCTGCGTACAAACGACGAGTCAGCTGGTCTCAAAAGTGCAAGCACTGGCCCAAGATCAGTCTCGGGCCTTTGTCCCTCCACCAAAAAAAACCACGTGCCACCTGCTCATTCTTCGATTCAACGGCCAACAAGTCAAGCGCTTCAAATCTCCATCTCTCATGGTGTTCAAGACGCTCTTCCTCTTCGCTCTGGGTGCTTCTAACGCTCTGGCTGCCGACGACAGCGGAAGTCTCACCATGTCGGTTGGCACGAACGGCACGACTGTTCAAGCTGAGAGCGGCACGACGGAGTTCATGGGCACGGAGTACAACCCGGACAAGTGCGTGTTGCAGTTCCTGAGCCTCGAATGCGACGACAACTGCGCCGAACTCAATGGTTTCGAACTCGTGTGCGTGTCGAAAGGCAAACAGAATGGCAAGGAGAAGAAAATGTGCGAGTGCAAGGGTGAAGACGCCAATTCGTGCCAGAATTCTGCCAACCCTAATGCGACATCTGGCACGGTGCCCCAATTTGGCGAATGTAGTGACCAAAATTTGTGCGTTGACTCGTATGGGTACATTGCCACTTCGACGGAGGAAGGACCTATTTGTGCTGAGAAGTTGCACTGTGTCCAAGAGATCAACACGACGGCGACGGAGCCTGCTTCCATCTGCCACACGTGCATGTCGTGTATCGCTCAGAATGACGCTGCGGACAAGCAATTGGCTGCTGCCAAGCGCTTCAACTGCTCGGCTATTTGCCCCCAGGAGATCGTGGACACTGTCGCTGAGCGTAACGCTGCCGGTGTTGGTATTGCCGACTCGTACTCGCTGACGGCGTCTACGTCGGGCTCGTCGGAGTCGAACTCGACCTCGTCGGCGGCCAGTGACAGCAGCAGCAGTGCTGCAGGCTCCAGCAGTACTGCCTCGACTGTGCCCCAAGCTAACTTGGCTGCTATCCTCTCGGTTATCGTTGGCGTTACTCTTTTGGGTGCCATGAACTAAGTCACTTGGAAAACAGTGAGACAAATTACCATCACTTGGTATTAATGTTATCAAACAACGCTTTCGTTACATGAAATTCTCACATCGTGTTTTGTTATAATTTTTTTGCAAAACGAAGAAGTGAGAAGGAGTACAACCTACAGTAACATGGATAAAGATTTAGGCACACCGATCAGAAATGTCCATTGAGCATCCGATTCAGGAGACGTGGAGAGCGTTCAAGCGACTTGTGATGTCGTTGAAGACGAAACGTGTGCATCGGTCTTTGATACGTTCGTACTCTGAGGCTTGAAGTCCAATACGTTTTGATACCGCCCGTTGAGCTTCGTCCGCGTCTGGAGTCTCAGGTGCAGCCATCCCCTTGGGTTTTGCCAAAGGGCAGTATCCCTTGATAGACGTATGGCGAACAGAAAGCATACCGGTGCCCAGCTCCCGACGGATGACCATACCACCACACACGTTGCGACGGATTGTCTTACGACCAGGAACGTCCACAGGCATCGGGTGCAAAGTGTCGTTGTCCACATAGTCCCACAGGATCATCCCTTCGTTCGGGCCGCGCTGCTCTCTGGTAATCACACGAGCCTCCACCTTGATCTCGTCAGTTTGACGAGTTTCGTCCACAATCTCCAAGATAGGCTCCATGGAAGCTGCTAGGTCTGTGTAGTAAATGCGTGATTCGGTCACACCATCATCTTCGTCTTGGTACACTTCGTCCACGGAGCGAGATTGGTAATGTACTCCCGGGTAGTACACGCCGATCGATCGCATACTGGTGAACACCAAGTCCATAAGCGTATCCAACGTGCATTGCCGCGTCTCCCTGAACAAGAACACCGAAGAAAACTCTTTGATCACGCGCCCATCGCCCACATCATCGGCAGTGCAGCACTGATGTGCGTTGTTGGGTTTGCCAAAGAGTTCACGCATCACAACGTCCGTGTATCCGTCATCCAGCTCCTGAGCGTCACGCGTTCCATTGTGAAGCAGCTTCACATGCCCCGAGTACACATCTCCAATAGCCAGCAGTCTCTGGGTCTCGTCCTCGGTGTTCTTCAGCACCAACTTGATAGCCAGCTCCATCTTGCTCGGTGGGAAGTGCGCCACGTACTCCTTTCGTCTCGCCAACGCGTCTCTCGACGCCAAGGCCGTATAAGAATGCACCCAATCATGGAACTCAAGTGTCTTGGAGCAGGGCAGCCCTCCTCCTCCCATTAAAGCTCGCATCCCTCCAAGGAAGGCCGTCTGCTGGAACAACGCCTGCTTCAGCACCTGATTGTTCTGCTCTGCCTGTTTCCTCTTGCGTCGTTGAGTCATAGCTTCCTCTTCATAAGCAACAAGTTGGTCGTTATCCGACAATTGAGCTCTTCGTTCAGCTCTTAACGTCGCCAATTGGGCTGTAAGTCTGGCCATTTCAGCCTGTAGTGAGGACACAAGACACTTCTTCTTCTCTCTGTGTCTCTGTACACTTGATGCAATCTGCGAGCGTCGTCTCTGCTTCTTCTGCTCCTCCAGAGTCAGCGGTTCCTTCTTCATATCGGCATTAGCAACTTTCCTGCCTCTGCCACGTCCTCTTGCAACTTTCTTGGGTCCCTGAGTCTTCCCGCTTGTTGCAACAGGTCGTGGAGCCACTTGAGCTGCCTCAGCAACACTACTAACACTGCTAGAGCTGCTGTAATCTGCTGGGAGAGCCCCTGTGAACGGAGACGCCGGAGAGGCCTCACTTTGTCCGAATTGAGGGTTTTGAACTGAATTCTGCATCAAATGAGACGAATGGGGGCTCAAATTGACGGTCGAAGGAGGCGGAAGAGAATTGAGTGCGTCGTTGATCAATAGGTCGCTCAGAATCTCCCAATCTTGGTCCAACTTAGCGGGAGTAAGGTCCGATGACATGTCGTCACTAGCAGGAGATGCCGCGCCCTCACTGCTGCTGTAGGTGGTTGGAGAGCTCCACACGTGAAAGGAAGGAAGAGGAGATGCGTACGAGTACTGGGAGGGACGATACACGGGTGGGGAAGCCGCTGAACCGTTGGGGTCGGGGACCGCGAACAAGCTCTCCATATTTGAGTGAGACCTTTGCCAAGGAGCCGGTGGATTGGCGAGTGGGATGAATCGCCGTTGAACCTGCGATAGATGATGATATTCCGGATAGAGTCATTAGTTACAACAATTATACTTAGATAGAAAAACAAATTATAATACTTGTGATATGTGCTAACCGGTAGGATCCGATATATTGAGTAATTGATAGAGCACGCGGTAATACAGGTCTGATCAGATCGTACTTAGCTGAGAATTCGGTGGGAACAAATGGTTGCAGCCAATCACCGACGGTATCCCATCTAAGCTGCAACCAATGACGCTCCTTCAATGCAGGACAAGGCTGAACAGTGCCGTGATGCACTCACAGCAAAGTCACCACTGAGTTTTTACAAGTGCTCCATTCGAGGATCAAACTTACATTGAAGAAAAAGTTAACGTCATGGATGGTGAGTTAAACCTACACTTCTTTAAGGTTTTCCACGAATAAATACTGTTGGTAACGCGTAGATCCCTTTCAATCGACAACGTGTCAAAAACACCATCAAATGCATAATCGTAGCTTAGTTTACAGAAAAGCACCACACAAGGCGTACTTTCACTCAACATTGCAGTACCAGCACTGACCAGTAGGAAAGCAGCACAGCCAACCTCTCGTCCTTATCACCGCTTGTGTACCTCTGCGCAAACTACCCAATCAGCGTAGCTGAAAAGCTGAATTTTAGCCAATAGTTCACAGGACCAAAAGCTGGAATTGCTTGCTTTGCACTTGAGATTTTCCTTCAAACCTCTCAGGTTGTTCTTCGCGACCCGCTCCCCCCCCCCCTTAACAACCCCAACATCATGCCGGCTACGCGTACCAAGCACGACTGGACAGTCCTGATCAGCGCATACCCTTCTGACGACGGCAATATGCTGATCGAGTCAATGAAACCATCAACAATTACGAAAAGTCAGCTGACGACATGCACTGTGTGCAATGTAGCTGCGCCACACAAGATGCGCGTGCGAGAGCGCAGCTGTCGCGACAAGGCTTGCAAGGAGGCGTCGGGTGTGCCTTGTGGTTGGCACTGCAAGACACACGAGTGCCAGGAGCTCAACTTAATGGCTGTTGCAGAACGAGGAGACCGCCTGACGTCACGACGGGGTGTTGAGCCAGCTTGCATGACGGAAGCAATAAAAGCCTTTGCCACAGATCTGGCGGCGCAAGGCTTGAAGCCATCAAGAATCCGCAATGGCATGATGAGCTGATTCGGTCTCGACCAAGAGAGTCTCCCCTCTCTGCAAATGGTGCAGCGCTTTGTGAACTACTATACCCGCTCCCAGCTTTGGAACAATGACTACATTGATGAAGCAAAAAAGGATATTTGGGACGCCGGTTTTACCGGTGAGGAACCAGCTGGCGCTCCCTTTACATTTTCATGGCGGCTGACGGCGGACGGGAAACCCTGGGTCGATCGTGGGACTGACGATGATAATTTTCTCGTTGGCATCTCTACCAAAAATCTACTGCGAAAAGCTGTGCGCGATCAAGCGTCGTTCGTCCTACATATGGACGCAACCTTTAAACTGTCCCGAGCATGCTATCCTGTGTTTGTTGTTGGAATTTCCGACAGCAACAGGTCTTTCCACTTGCTGGCCATCTTTATTTCATCACAACGAAAGGAAGAAAATTACACAGAGGCCCTGCGTGCACTCCGTCGTGTGTATTCACAAGTAGTGGAGCAGCCCCTCAAGATTTCGTACGTCATGGGCGACGCGGAGGAACCCCAGTGGAATGCATTCCAGCAAGTGTTTGGGGCTGACAACAATTTTACAACTCTAATGTGCTATTTCCACGTGGCGGTGAAAGTCTTCGAGCGTACATGCCATCTTCCAGCGGAGGTTGGTCACCTTGTCATGCGTGGACTGCAGAACATGCACTTCACGCGCGATGAGTCTGGGTTTTTGGAGACAAAGGAGCAAGTTATGAGCAAGTGGCACCAAAAGTTAGAACTTGCAACATTCATCGACTACTTCAATAAGCAGTGGCTTACCGGCAAGTTTCATCGGTGGCAGTATTTCCACACTCCACGGGGCTTCGCCACGACGAATAACCCCGTGAAGCAGTTTAACAGGGCTCTAAACCGGGATTACACGATGCACCGTCGGCTCAAGATGGGTGTGCTACTTGTCCAAATGTCCTCCTGCTGCAAGCACGAGTCAATCAACGTTCGTCAGTTCGCCACCATTCCGGCACCTACCACTGCACTAAAGCGCATAATGCATGAGCTTCGCCGTCAAGGACTCATCTATCAGCACGTACCTTCTCGCGCTAACGTGACCTTCCTGCTAAACGACGCGGAGCTCAGTGGCGATGTGGTGTACGTCTTTCAGAAGGCAAATGTTCGTGTCTACGACCCTGAGTCAAAGCGCACACGCGAAACTCTACCTGTGACAGCTCAGCTAAGCTACCACACCGGCCGCATGGAGCTACAAGGAATGCCTCCGTCTGGATGGGGGGTTGACGCGAATACAGGACGCTGTCCGTGCTTGTTCAATATGAAGCATGCTGCGTGCGTGCACTCGCTCCTTGTCATGCGCGACCGAGCTCACGAAGGCGAGCGGGAGCGGTTCTGCTACTGCGGTCCTGGTCGAGATAGTGGCAAGTCTGGTCAAGCTGCTGGAAGGCCCATGAATAACAGACATGCACTGGACAATGAGCGTCGTTTGCAGGTTAATACATCAATGACACAACGCTTGAAATGACAATACATTGTCTTCTTACCAAATACAGCACGTAATTCCTGCTCTTCACTTGAGTTGATTCGTCTTCAATATTGCATTGCGCTGTATCATCCTTCACATACCGCGCCGAACGGATGTGGCGTCACCACTCGGCACCGCGACAAGGCTGCACGTCAGCGGGGACAATGCTTTCCTCCAACGGCCGCCCGCACGCCTTGCTTCAACCAACACCAGCTGCATCTGCCAACTAACGATGATCCTTTGTGATGCTCGTCGCATGGCACAACATAATCCTGGGCGGCGGCGGCTCCATGTTCGTGTCAACGCACCCCACGCCGAACTCTAGGTGGCGGCGGTCCCCTTGGACGCTTATCCACGCTTCCAGCCTCCTGCCTGATCAGCACACGCTTCACGGAAAGCCATCCGAGGCACCACAGCTTCCTGCCGACATACCGCTTGCTTCTGGAGGCGGCAGTGGTGCCGTCGCAGCAGGACCATTCCACGTCGACGCACTGCCTTCTTTCCTAGACGTCGGCAGCGGCTTCAATCTCGTACTGCTGCGCCACTTCGACAGCGCCTCCTTCACAGTGCCGACCTTCGCCTCGTCCAGACTCATCACTTCCCGACAGCCGCGTTGTTGCTTGGCTTCCTGAGCGCCGGCATTATGGGGTCTTCTTCCGGTCGCACGTCGCACTTTGAGGGTGAATTGAATGTGATGTGGCGGTGGTGTGGTACACGGGGAGCCAGCCGCTCAATGGACTGACAGTCAGTCTCACCCTCCCCGTCTCTACAGGTAGTCTACGGTGGTATTATGCATTGCTGTGTGCTGCATGCAGTTTTGGACAGTGTTTTTCATATTTTGTCCTTTCAATCAACTGCTGACCTAAGCGATCTAGCTGAGATCTCGATGGACTCATCGTACCATAGGAGAACGAACTTATATCCGAGGCAATGGACGAACCGTACACACTTGGTTGCACTTGTTTCTTGTAAACAAATTGCTGTCGCGCAGCTTCAAGTGTGTCCATGCGAGTAGCTACGACTAGACACTTGACGCAGAAGATCACCTTGCGTTGAGCAAGTTCCAGATCAGGAGTGATAAAACTTAACATCTTGGAAATCTTGCCACGTGCCACAAGGTTAACCGAAGCACAACTTGCACGTGCTGCTGTGCTCGCCATGCCCAATTTCGAGTACTTGATTCCCTTCAAGAACGTCACGCACGCGGGTTCCTTTGCTTGGGTGTGTTTCTGCTCCAGTAGCCACGCCAACTTCTTCATCTGACCTCAGTAGGATTACCTCAGCCCTACCATTGTCGCTTGAACCATCCTCATGACAGTCATCACACGGATCAGGTCACCCCCAGGGTCCATACTTCCAGTGCCACGACAGTCCGTTCGATCGGGACCTTCTTGGTGGAAGATGCCGCAGAACGACAAGTTACCACGGACTCGGTTTGGTAGCTCATGAACCTCCGGAAAGTAGACGGAGTGGAGTAAAACATGTTCTCGTCGAAGGTTCCTGGCAAGGGACCGACCATGAGCAATGCAGGCAACTTGGAGTCCGGATTCGTCGTGTAAGCTGGTTACGAGTGCTCGGCTACTTGTGTTTACTGCTCCTTGTGGGGCTGAGTAACACTTTCTAGACGTCGTAGAAAAAAAAACTTCTTGCTCAATTATTTCACAGGACGTGGGCGTTTCTTCTACCTATAACGTGCAGTGATTCCCAGTGCACAGTTCTACTTAGTACGCTGCAAGTAGATATAATAGCACGATCTCGTGCCATTCTAGCGTGCAAAACAACATAGCGACGGTCATTAAATTACCATTTATATCTCAAAGAGGAAGAGGAGCTCGGGGGAGGGCGCACTAAAGGTAAAGTGCCGCCCCCACAGTTCAGGCGGATGGAAGTTTCTAGAAGCTTCCACAGCCGCCCTACATCTGCCTACTCTATTTTAAAATAGGAGTTTACTATACTAATACTGTCTCTAAGTTATTTCTCCGACTAGCGATCATTGGCTAGAAATAATATCTACGAATCAGATACACTCACTCCCCCACTGGCCTGCGCGTCCCTTCAGTCTTCATTCCCGAAAAAGCGACACAGCGAACAGAGCTCCCGGCTGGAATTCGTCCGACCCTTGTCACCCACGCTTCGGCCTCGGTTGGTCTTGGGCTTGGATATGTTCCGCTTGTGCTGGGCGCTTCTGCTGTTGTCTGGCTGCTGCTTGTCTGCTCTCCCGTGCCTCCTCGCCCGCAGTGATGGCACCTGTCGATAGTCCGCCCTCTGGGCCGCGTAGAGCTTCGCCAGCAGCTTCTGAGGACCCACACGACTCCGATGAAGAGCGGCTGGACCGGATCTTGACTTGGGGGCCTGCGCCGCCGCGCAAGAGCTCGCAAGATCGCCCCGCTTCATGCAATACGCCTCCTGGAGCAAGCTCCAGCCCTGCTGACGAGCCACCAATTCCGATGCCTGTACTGGAAGCCTCGCCGGTCGAGCCACCGGCTGTGACACCTGCCGATCCTCCAGCAGTATCTGCAGCCGATCCACTTGCTGCCAGGTCGGACGTAGAGATGACTGATCCACCAGCTACGACACCCGTCCCATCGGTAGTGATGCCTGCGGTGGAGATGTCTACGCCGGATGAAGCAGGTACGGCATCTGTAGCTCTGCCAGAAGGCTTCGAACCTCCCCGAAAGACTCTCGCAGAGTTAATTTACGAGGTGCGGTTCGAGTGGTCGTCCGACGGCGATCTTGACAGCGATGAAGACAGCGATTTGGCTGAAGATGATGCGTCCTCGTCTCAACCGCATACTGGACTCACGGATGATAGTGAGGAAGAGGAAAAGACTGAAAGGCTGACGCGTACTCGGCTGCGTGGCGGCGATGAAACCTCGATATGGCATCCTCCGCTTCCTCCGCCTCCTGCTAGACATCCGACATCGAATCACTTGAACCATTACGACCCGGATGCGCCTTGGGATTACGATACCGAGGTTGCCATCGTGCGTTTGCTAGATATGCATGGCGAAGTTCCTCACCGTTGTTACCTCGTACGTTGGAAGGGACGCCCACTCCAAATGAGTTGGGTGTGGATGGAACAACTGGATAAACCTTCGACACGAGACATGATGAAGCAGGTTGACGAGTGGAAAGCCTCAGGTACCTCGATTCCCTTCACGTCTTGGCATACCGTACGCGATACGGCGTCACCACGAGGAACTTGCTTCATGAATTCCTTCCGGTCAGCCCTGTACTACCTCGGCCAGCCATAGTTGGTTACTGTGGAGATGTGGGAGACCTTTGAGGCTACCCGCCCTGGTGCTGAAAGTGACGTGCGATGATGTGACGGAGTTCTTCAAGGACCTTCAACGCAAAAGTTTGCCATTGAATTACGACCATCTTCTCCACAATCGCCTTCCAAACAGCAGCGCCAACATTACGACGCTTAAGGCGATGTGCCAAGCACTACCGCCTGGTGCTTATTTGGCGAGTGGGGGTGAGAACGATGTCGGTCACTGCTTCGTCGTGATTACGAACGGTCCAAGCGAACGCGTCGTTGTCCTTGATGGGTACAATGATAAGAAGGGTCCGCCAATGGATGTGTATCCTCTCAACTTATTCAAGTGGGCCCATCAAGCGAGATGGTTGAGTCGTGTCGAGCTGCAACCAGGATACGTGTGCCGCCATGGCAAACGTAAGTCGAACACCATGAAGAAACGAGAGCGTCGGGAGAGGGAAAAACAGCAGAAATCGTAGGGGATGTAATCGGGATACATATAGGACATTGAGCCCCCCTTAATTTGTCTTCATCTTTTCCTTCGTTTCTTTCTTCGACATTTTTCAAACTCCGCGATAAGATCTGGTACTTGTGATAAATTCTCGATCGGCACCCCCGTAGCTGTCGCTTTACCCACCCACTTCCCACGAAGTTTCCTCTTGCCGCTGATACTCTGTACGAGTTGTCCAATAGTACCGTCGGCAAGGACCACCTCGTTAGGTTTTGACAACCGTGCCAGCTCCTTGTAAGGCTTCAACGAACCCGTGTTGAGCACTGGGTGAAGCTTGTTGCTGGCTTGAATGTTCAACTCGTACGCGTGGTTCTGAAGCTTCCAAATTACGGAATACGGACCCATCCACTTCGGTCCAAACTTGGACGAGTTAGGTAGACCAGTGTGTTTGCGGTCAAGGTGTTGTGTACTCAAGTACACTCGATCGCCTACCTTGACCTCTTGCTCCACTCGTTTTCCATCGTACACGTCACGCATCCGCTCCTGAGCTTGAGCTAATGCTTCACGACAGCGTAGCCGTACAGCTGCCTGATGCTCGTGAAACTCAGCTCCCTGTCGATTCTTGGGTATACCCTCCTGTTGCCCCGCTACCAGTTGTAACAGGTTCAGCGGTATGTACCGAGATCGGCTTCAAACGGGGCCATCTTCGTACTGGAGTTGACAGTCGAGTTGACCGCAAACTCTGTGTTCGCTAGATGGATATCCCAGTCGGCCTGCATCGGATTGACAAAGCAACGGAGGTACTCTTTCAGCGTGCGATTCAAACGCTTCGTTTGTCCGTCACCCTGTGCTCGATGCGCTACGGTCATGCTCAACTTGGTACCGATTGACTTGAAGACATGTTGCCAGAAGGTGGATACGAATGTCCTATCTCGATCCGACAATATGTTCGTGGGCATACCGTGAAGCTTCCAAATGTGGTCGATGAAGAGACGGGCAACTCCTTCGGCGTTCACCTCCTTCGTCGTCGGCACGAAGTGGCATCGCTTCGTTAGCCTGTCCACCACGACCCAAATGGAGTCTACGTCCCGATTGGTTCGTGGTAAGTCGGTGATGAAGTCCATTGAGATAGATCTCCAACGTTCATCGGGTATCCTGAGCGGTTCTAACAGACCGGGAGGCTTGGTTAGACGAGGTTTATTCCGTCGACAAGGCTGACAGTCTGCGACGAACTTCTGGATCGGCCTCAACATCTTCGACCAGTACCATCGCCTCGCGAGTGTCAAGTACGTTCGTTCCGCACCCGGGTGACATCCGTAATTGGAGTCATGACACTCACTGATGATCGTCTGCCTCAACTTCACATCGTTGGGGACGTCCGAGGTGTATCGTCCGCTGGGGTCTGGCACCACAGCAAGCCATTCGCTTCCGAGACACAGCACGTCGAACGCTAGAAATTATCCCAAGTTTCACGTTTTCGTTCACCAACTTTGGTGGATACACTTACTGCTGCCGCGCACAGTCGCATCGTTGCTGCTCGGCAAGAGCAATTCGCACCTTCCTATATCATCAAATATTCGTTGTGGACTACGACATGATGCGCTATATCCACAATGCTGCTACACCATAAATTTGCCTGTCACCTTGTGAGCATTCCATTCAACTCGAAGCTTCTTTGCTCGAATTCCTTTGTCGCTGTCGGCTGATCGAGATTCAACAAAGACCTTTATATGGCTAGAGTTATTGAACCTTGGACTGGACCCTGTCGAGTGCTCCACAAGGTTCTATGAGATTTTCTGAGCCGCCAACACGGTTCTCCATTGTTTCCGAAGTATCAATGCATGCCGTTTCCAATCTGCATCTGAAAGCGACCTTCGTAATGCAGACTCAATTGTTCTTTTTACCTCGTTGGTGTATGTCATTCAGAATTTTAAAATTGGTCAAGGTGACGTATTTACATGCAACTTAGAAAGTATATAGACTGCACTTTTACATACAACTGTAGAGGGATGTTTTTGGCTACAAAGAAATAAAACAATTGAACGTGATGAATTGTGCCACGTCGGGTCTTCCCCTTCAAGTATCCCATGAATAAATTCGTGTTTATTAACGCATGGAATTTTCTCCCGCATTTCTCGTAGGTGGTATTCCACACTCTGATCGATTAGTAGCTGGTGTAAGCAAGTCGGTAAGTTCCCATATTCTACTCTGGAAGTCTCCAAACTGCTGCGATCGCAGGAGATTCTTAGTGTAAATATTTTTGTATACAACGCTAAAGCGTACGAAATCTAGTTATATAGTTTCCTTCGTTTCTGTTGCGAAACCACATTCTACTTGTAAACCAATGTTACAGTTTCATCACTGTGCATGATCAGCAGCTATTTCCTTGCAACTTCGTTTTTTTTAGATTTATATATCTCAGCAGGCAGGCAAGAACCTAGTTCAGAAAAACGGTATTTCGATCATTCTGAATATTTTGCTTTCCTGCTGCTCTACGGAACTTCATGGGGGCAAAGCAGTACATTCGCAGGTCAGGAGCCTTAAGCCTCGATAAGCCGTAGAGTTGTTGAGGCGGGCCGGGTGTGGTGTGGTGGGGTCGCGCGCGAAGCTATCGACGCCTGAGCGCGCAAAACTACGAATGTGCTGTCACCAATCTATCCTATAGTACATGTATCTTAGTCCTCGAATCTTGTCACGTTGAATGATTGAAAGCTTTTCTTGCTGCCGAGACTTGTGATTGAGATCTCCTCCAGCCATCCGGAAACCCCAATATCCATTCCGGATGTTCTTCGTTGTCGGTGATCACCTATTACATTGTATAAGAAGAGAAATAGCTTTGATCAGATGTGCAAAATCTTTTAAGTTATACTTCAAGTGGCCGACCTACACGATTGATTGCACTATCTAAAAGCACGACTTAGATTCGGTAACTCAACAGCATGATGATGGCACCGAAAGAGTCGGTATCTGTGGCAGTCTTCGGTGCTAGTGGAGCGATTCCCGCAGCCGTTTGAACCGTAACAGATAAGCTCACACCTTAGTGGGTCGTAGAAAGTGCACATTCAACCGTTTGGGCCAATCAAAACGTCTGTGCGAGGGGAGCCCCCCTTGAGTTTGGGTTTGAGTTTTGGAAATGGGCTGCGGGAATCGCTCCAGTAGCGGCCTCCGAATAGACGTGAGAGCATAAACATTATCGACCGACAAACGAAGTGTAAGCAGATGGCAATAAACTTGCAACTCGATGACAAAAGTATTCCACCCGTGTCCATTGTTTTCGTACGATTTTTATCAAAATAATGTTAAACTTTGAAAAATGTATCACTCATAGGTGTTAACGTTAGATAGACGTTGTCATTCATAGCTACTACGCACAGTAGATCATGCAGCTAAGAGTTTAGTCGTGATTCGTTTCGAGCGGCTGGGAGTGATCATAAAATATGTCAAACAGAAAACCTGGAATGTGTTTACGGTGTACGCAATTGATTTTAAAAAATAAACTCAAATAGAAGGCCACTTATCATCATCATCATGTAGTGACTTCACTCCTCAGTTCCCAATTTGTCAGGTAGCACTACTAACCGTCGAAATGAATCTCGTTGCCGTCGTATTGCTCTGTTTCACATTGCTCTGCTCTGCGCGTGGCGGCACGATTAATCACGATCAAGTCCAGCCCTTTGCCCAGCCTGACCCGGTCACGATTTCTGAAAAGGCTGCAAGCAAGTTCAAGCCACAACTTAATGACGATGGTCAATCTGGGTGCGCTTCGTTTCCAGCCGTGAACGCTGCTGGTGAATTACTGGAGGACTCAAGGGAACGAAGGACAGAGAAGGCTGCGAGAAGCACCTTTGGGGTCTCAAGTGTACGGACGATCCGCGTGGTACCAAGACAAAAAAACCGTGTATGCGTGGTACTTCCCGAAGAACTTTTCTATTGGACGCGCACGGAAACGCCACCTCTGGTAGAGTATGGTGATTTGGATCGACAACCCTGCTTTTGAGACGCCAAAGGTTCTTGGTGCGTCGTTGTCGCTGCAGACTTTCAGGCCTGAAAAGGTCGTTTTCTTTAGGTTTGGAAAGCAAATAGATGTTCCTTTCCAGAAGTGGTCCCAAGTTCCTCCGTTGGCCTTTGTGGGTACCCAACGAATTCGACAAGACAGATTGAGTTTACACAGATGGAGCTATAGGTATGAAGGTGGCTCCAGTTACACCATGAGGGTTTCCCATGCGTATCCTGACGAGATTGGCTGGATCCAGTTAATGTTTTCGTACCAAGACGGCACGTCTCACGATTTCATCACGTGGGAACAACTTACGGATGCAGCGCGCGAGGGTCTCAATTCGGCTGATTTTGAGAGGCGAAGCTTTTTCAACAAGAACTACTTCCAAGAAACTCTAAAACAAGCGTATCCGTTTAGATCGGCGATTTACTTTCGGCGAAGTAAGCTACCGTGGCGATTTTCACTTCACGACCTTTACTACGTGAGAGGGCTGTGCAAATGCCAGTTGGGTCATTCATTGTGCAGAGCTCCTCACCGTTGCATGTAAAGAAGACAAAAAGGAACAACTTTTCACTAAAATCTTTTTTTTTACCGCGTTTTATATAAGGGGGGGGGGATCGTTGGGTACTTAGTATGAATCAGGAGATTGTGCTGAACAATGGAGTTCATGAGTTAAACGTAATCGATGGCTTCAGCTAGATTATCAGTGCCTATGTTGGCATCAGAAATAGGGTGACAGTCCATGACACCTCTAAGCCAGCTAATGACAAGTAATTACAAAGGCCACTCGCTTCAGACTTGTACGAGTTGATTTCCAGCGCAGTGGTTGACTATCATGCCCAACAAACGTTCAGCAACCACGAGCGGACAACAATTTTTTTTTTCATTCTGAATTTGAGGCACTACGTTGTAGCACTTCATTTCGATGGAACAGTTATCACTGCTATTACACAAGTACTATCGGGAGCCGATAGCTAGAGTAGGTTATATTACCTACTAAGTAGACCCAATTGAGTATAGGGCTCAATAACTCGAACATGCACTCCCCGTACCCGTATCGTTCCAACATTTCATAGCTTTGCGAGATCACGCTAAAACGCTCAAATACACTATTCCAATCTATTGAACATCACTCTCAATAAATTAATCATGCATTTGTATTCAGTCTTGCTGGCTGTCTCCGAGCAACAAAAGGAGTACATCACTTCTAAATTAGCCGGCGACTGCTCAAGGCTCACAGGCTCAGACAACACCGACAGACAAGATAGGACCGGGGGGAGGGTTATTGGAGATGCCGGGGTCGCTAGGCCCCGGTGGCTCCGCTCTGAACGGTTATAGCTCCGCCCTCCGCTCCGCTAAAAATGCTTCAGAAGAAAAAAAAGATAGAAGTCAAAACGAGAAGAAGGCCCAAGGAAGATTAGCTCAAATGGATCCGGAAGAACGCAAGCGCCGTGTGCGAGACGCCTACTTTTCCACCTTGCTGTCGAATATCGGCTGCCGAAACATTAGACATCGCAGACAACTTTTTCTGCAACGTGGGGAACAAAAAGATGAAACTTGTGGGACATGGTGCGTGGTAAGACCGTGGTAAAGAAAGATGGAGGAAAACGTATGAGGTCTATACCATACGTACGCTTTAGTGCTCGCACCCGCCCCTCGAACTGCTGCGGAGAATATTTGCCGCGCATTTTGCGCGACACCTCGTTCCAAACCACGCGCTTCCACAGGTATTCATACTCCAATGTATGCACGACGAGTTTCTTGTCTTTGTTGTGCGAAAATTCGTGTGTACTGATAATTCAATAGAGAATTGAAGCCAAGCACGTATCTTGGTTTCTGTGTATGCGTTCGACCTGTCACTGGTGGGCCAGCCAGAGATAGGATGAGCTGCCTAGTTTTGAACACCATCTTACATTGCGTTTCACAACAATTGGATAACTACAAATTGTACGAGAAATCCGCTCAAAAGTTGCTTCAGCCACGGATTTTCACGTCAAGTCTTTCACGTCAAGTTTTTCACTAATAGACCCATGTACATACCGTTGATAAGTTTGAACCAAAGTGCGGTGCAATGAAATTTGCGTTTGAGCTAAAACATAGCAAAATGTCTCCTTTAACGGGGTCATTTCGCATCATCTTTTGTAAAACTACCAAAAGGAGGCAAAATGCTTTCTTTTGTCACGAAAGGGTGAGTCCGAAACAGAATTCGGATCTTAGCTAGGTTTAAAAAAACAAATCAGTTGATCCGGTGGATTCGTTTGCGTGGTCTCAATTGAATGATGTACTGAAGTGAACCCGCTTGAAACCTTGACAATCAAACCCCACCACAGTTGTACTAACACGTAAAATCGAAAAAGTCGCGGCAAAGTCATGATCATATGACCTGGTATTCGTGGATACCAAAGCTACGTCGTGTGTTACTCAAAAAATACCAGAAACGGGTCATGACCTCAATGAGGCTTTTTGATTAGTCCACCAGTCGCGTTTCCTCCCTCAAGATCAAGCGAGCAGCTCGTCCAAGTCGTGAGTCCTGAATGCTATCACCAGGAATTACATCAGTCGACAGCATCATGTGCCTGCACGGTGCGCAGTTTAGAGCGTACGGCTTTTTCTGGAGCCGCTTGTATATGTCCTAATGAGTCACTATCTAACTATCTAAGGTTTCTTTTGCTAGATTGAGTCCAGTGCCTCTTGCGTCGCATACAAAGAGCGCTGAGCGTTGCTGAAAGCCGTCGTCTGTGCGTTGACGCTCATGTTTGTCGTAATGAGTGAATATCTAACTGGTTGACATATTGACTTTGCTAGATCGTGTCCAATGCCCCCACCCACGCACACTGAGCTTGTTTCGTTGCTGAAAAAAGCATATTGTGCGTTGCTGCTCGTGTTTGTATTAATCAGCGTCCATCTAACTATCGAACTCGTTGTCTTTATTAGATCCAGCTAACAACCCGCGCGTGCGTTGCCGAGTCTGCTGTTATCATAGCTTCCTGCGATCGTTATAATGACTCGTTATCGTGCTATTTGGCTTTGCTGTGGTTCCATTTGAGCAGGAACAGTGGGTACAAATGATAAAATAAGGCCTAACTAACACAACAAGGTCCTCGCGCCGACACTAACTACTATTGAATTTCGGGTTATCATCAATGTAAGAAGTAAGATCATTGAAACGAGTGCGCTATATTGATTGTGCTAAACGAGGTTCTGCTTCGTAGTCACTTCGAGAAGCCGTCGATAATTCGCCGTCCCCGTTCACCGTCAGCTTTTTGGATGGCTACCTCGACTGTCATCCCCTTCTTCACTAACTTGCGTACGTAGCTGATGACGTATAGCCTCCTTGAGAAGAACTTTGTCTCTCTTGCTGATGATCTCCATTTTGTTCCAAATATTTTCTCTAGATAATCAATAGAAGGCTGGTTAACCAGCCCTTGGTGCGACTCTGTCCAGAAATCTTGCACTGTCGATACCCGGCTGCTCATACTGTATTGCGGGACAAGTTGATTAACTGGAGCCGATGGCGGGGCAGATGACGGTTCTTGCTGATGGTGATGGACATTCGAAGTGACGTCAGTGGCGCCGCTTGGACTTGCGATTTGGTATTAGATCCAACTGCAGTACCTGAAACAGGTTGAATCCGGAACGACATCTCACCCTGGAGACACGAGGTAAGTTTTTGTTGCGATTGGTTCACCAAGACAACCAAACTGTGATGCCGTGATTCTAACGTTTCGACAACTGCTGCGTGTTGTGTGCTTAACAGCTAGGCCACAAGAGACTTTGCAACTTGGAGTTGCATCTCGACGGGGTGTTGAGCTGTCTGAACGCTAGCAAGTGCTTGCGAGCGGTACTGTTGGAAGCGATCACCGAAGAGTTGGTGCTGTTTAACTTGGGCAGGAAGCAGATCATAGAGGAACGCTGCGTCCTCGAGTAGTACAATGCGTAAGTATTCCATCAGTTCGATAAAAATCCACGAGCCGCAGGGTTTCGTTTCCACTCACCATCTAACATTTGTTTCTTGTGCGTTTCAAGATCTGGAAAAATTAGAGCTTGGAGGCCATGTGGTGGCTCCAGGGCGGCTCGTTCCAGACAATAGTGGCGCGAACGCGCAGGGTGCCCTGACAATGCACGCATAGCTTCACGGGCAAGTGGGATTGAGTACACAGCCTCCACCGTGGCCAGGCCCCATCTTCCACGCCTGCGAGTCTGCGAAGTGTCCACATCACTGTTTTGGAGTTGTATTACACCTTGCTGTCTGTTAATATGAGTTTTCATAATGAACTTTAATCCAAGACGGTTAAACACATTTTCGTAACTTGTCTTGTGTGTGTCGTACGAGATTGACTTTGTGCGATTCCGACCACACAAAAACTTGATGTCATACCAGCTTTAGACATTCGAAAGAAGGAAAAGCCTCCAAATCCAAGTGAAAACGTTCAAATAAATACGAAGCAACAGCACCAACAGGACATAAGTGAACATCTTTGTTGCGCATGAGCCCAACATGCTGCTGTTTTCCGTACGTGTTGGTTTTTCCATGTTGAATCAATATGACCAGAGCCACACACGCCTGGTAGCCTTCTCCATCGAGAGTTTGCGAGAACATATCCGCCAGTTTTAGGTCGCGGACATTCTCTACGCGCAGCAATCCATAGTGTGACACCAAAAATGCTGCTCGTCTTCGAAGATCGTCCAAAGAAAGAAAGTGTCACAAATCTGACGATATTGCCCCTCTGACTGGTAGCCATCTAGCAAGGAGCCAACTCCGCGATCTTGGTAGTTTTTTTCTTGTTGCTGTTGCTTGAGCTTGTACATTCTTTATGAGCTGCTTCACATGCGCTGACTGGGGATGCTCGTTAGAATTGACCCGTAGCGCAACTTGTTGGTTGTAGAGATCTACAATTACATTTACATAGCTGCAAACTGTGGAACCACCAACAATGGTGCCTTTCTTCTTTTTGAATTCTCGACCTGCGACTTGGGTGGACACAAAGAGATGGAGCTTGCCTTTCGTGACAGTAGATCCAGCTAGAAAATGATTTCCATCGCACCAACTTACGAACTCTTTCTGATAACCTTCATACTTCCTTTTCGTGTTGGTCGGACGGGTATTTAAGGTTGTTTGCAGGGTAGTACCTTCACTTTCTTCTATCTGAACTTGTATCGCACTGTCACTTGGCTGTGGATCGTGTACTGTAGCTGCAGTAGCTGCTGCACACGAGCGGATCGAGATTCCCGACTTTTTCGCCATACGGCGAGTTTCTTAGCGAAAAAAAGACAAGTATTTCGGCTAGGTCTCAAATGTGATGATGACTCGGGTCAGGACCCACACAACGTCTGGCCTGATACCCATTAAGTATATCTAGCAGAAGAGTACCCTAAAATTCAGCCTCGTAGTCTACACGTGATAGACAGCCCTACCGATTCTACAGCCTCTACATGTATGCTTTGTCAAACTACCGACATCTTCGGAAAGATCCAAACAGCCCTTTCTCTGTTCGGAGGTTTTCAAGCCAATGGATTATGAAGCATAGTGAACTCAAGTATCCGGTTGAAATCACTCAAAATGACCTTTTTTATTCGGAATAGTCTATGTAGCTTGTCTTGATTATCTTTGGGCTTTGTGTTCAGATCTTTGCGAAAATGTCGGTAACGCCGTGCTAGCACGGGAAAGCTCTGGATTTTGAACTTTCTCCTGGTTTTAGTGGACATTGTTGATGATATCGTTTTATGCATTTCAATCTACGTCTACCTACGCCAAATAGCGCACTTGCTCCACCTGCTTCGCAGGCGGCAACATCTACGCAGATACATGTAAGTAGGAACGACATCAGTCTAAAACCCGTGTGCTTTATTCTTTTGGATACAGTGTCCTAATTTAATCACGTCTATTCAAGCAATAGTCACTGGGTGATTGGTTTTTGATGTTGCTGTTAGCCGCTTCAGTCAACATTCACTATATTTTTTTTCACTGTCACCCGGCTATTCGTTATTGCAGGTTAAGTAAAACAGTATGAGGAATGCAGAATTTATGCTTCGAGCCATACGAATATATTTTAAGAGCGCTGTTAACTAAGAAAATCGATCCGTCGTTATGATATAACAGGTTCATGAAATTGCAAGAGTACATGTATCTGAGAATGAAAACGTGGAAGAATATTTTTCCTTAGTTTTCAGTATAAGAGTAAAGAGCTTTTTTAGTCAGAATTGCGACCCTGTGAATACTTTGGATCTAAAATCCAGAGAATAATATTTGATTCCGTATGTTATTTGGAGTTCAGTAGCAGGGTCAGCAAAACTTCCCAACTACCACCATCAAAATATTGTCGCGAGTTATACACATCAGTTGCAGCCTAACCAAGCTTCATAATCGGGATCACAAGGATCGCCAACGCCCCGTGCGATTTGAAAGCGCCTCATCTTAATTGGAAACGGGTTGGTGTCGCAGGCAATTGCCATGAACCGCGCATTATAGCACATTGACTCCACACCACTTGGATAAATACATTGTCGATAAAGTGTACCATTGCAGGGATCCATCGTCTCTGGGTGGGAGGGCGCGCCAGGCTAATTGGCTCGATCAAATCGTTGCAGACGGTATCCGGGAATTTCTGAATGACTTCCAGCGTGTCCGGAGTAGCTTTAGAGCGGGTTGGAGCCAAACATGTTGCTGCTGGAGTGCCCCAGAGACGATGAACTTGACACATCGGCTGCTGAAGGTTGCACTCGCCCAAGAAGCCATTGCAACACCACATGCCCGTGTCGATCAAAATCAAGGACTTGAGATTCCTCTTGATCGGAGCAAAATCTGGCAAACTGTCTAGAACAGGAATCCAGGTTACGTGTAATCGCTCAAGGCGGTGAAGACTATCGAAAGCCGGAAGCTCGTCCAGCAACCGGAAGGCTGCAAGAGTGAGCGACTTGATATTCGTAAGTCCTTGAAAAGATGGGAGCCGTCTCATTGGGATAAACACCGCAAAGTGGACGAAAAGCAAGGACGACATGTCCTCAAACATGTCATCGGGCAGTACAACAAATGGACTCGTGAACTTGCTCTCAAGGTGGCTGTGTGGGGACAATGAAAGGCCCGTTAGGTCAGATGCTCTGATGCATCGCAATATTTCTTCAAATGGACTTCTTACAGATATTCCAGCTTCGTGAACTTCTTAAACCACTCTGGTAGTGTCTGTGTGTGCGTGTATTCCAGCGTCCTGCATCAACTCTTCACGTCAGTGTTATTTCACAAGGATTATGACAACGTGCAACGTACAAGTGCCTCAACTCAGTACAACGCTGTAATTCATCAGGCAGAGCTGGAATATAACGATTTGTCAGCTGAACAGTCTGTAGGTCCCCTCTCGTTGCGAGTTGCGCCACTTTCTCCGTCACATTTAACGGCAATTCCCACTCTGCGTACGACTTTGGAGCAATATCGCGATCAATCAGCACTAAACAAGGGCACTGCGTTAGAGATCCACTCTCCAAAATTGTCCATCGCCGAGCATGCACAACGCATTCTGGATGAGGATCACACGCGATAGTCGATGTCCGAACACTCTCTTCAACAAAAACCAGCAACAAAATGGCGTAAAGCACGAATAATGCAGCGGCTGGGCGGTGTCGTCTAGGATATACACGATTCATTTGCTTCCGTGGATCCTGGATGACATTTACGAAATGGCGAAGACGTAGAAACAAAGTGGCGTGCATTCCCATGCGCGCGAAGAACTCGAGAACTGAGCTGATACGTAGCGATTTTAAACTCTTGTAGATGACCGCAGTCTGCGCGGGGTCAGCCACCACACTTGCCTGTTGTTCGAACCATCCAGGAGGATAAACTTCCTGGTTAATAGCATATATATCGCGAGGAAAATTGAACGTGGAGAGGCAGTAAACCAGAACAAGCATGGGGCATCCAACAGCGATAAGTAGATCGAATCTGTGTCCACATACCACAGCAGTCATTAGTACCTGCATTTCTAAAATAAAGGTAAACCTCAACAAAATTCTTACAGTAGATCGACCAGAGTTTCCACTAAACCCATTCGTTCGAAAGGTAGGAACATGGTGGCGACGCATGTCAATGCATTCGAGGCAACGATGACTGTAAAGATGGCAACAATCGGTGCAGGAGAACCAGCTTCCAAGATTTGGACTAGGAGAAGCGTCTCGAACGCCAGATCCCCGAACTTCATCCCAAGCCTCTGCCACGTCAAAGAAAACAGCAAATTATTTGTCAGTGAACCCCTACGAACCAGCAATTGGAGGGTAAATCTAACTTACAGCAAGCCGTCGTGAGGCACTGTCCGTGCTTGCGAAAGCGACGACTAGTTTGGCCGAAGATGTCACTCTACGTGCAATTTGATCAGCTCTACTTGATCTGTCGGATGGTCTCTTAGTGGCGTCGATATTCGGCGAAGATTGCAGCGAGGTTGGAGCTTGACTCACTGGCCGCTTTGGACGGATGGCCATTTTGACGAGAATGGCAACGTACCCAACACCGACAACAGAAAAGCCACGACAGACATCCAAAGCAGAGAGGGAGCTGGATCTACAAACAACCAAAAGTCGCCGTTGTCGAAATTCTCCGTGTTCATAACTCGATTCACCGTGTAATTCGGCACAGCATTTAGGAAAATGAGCCACACAGTCCAAAGAAGACAAATGAAAACCACTGCTGCGAACAGAGCTTGGAGGTAAATGGATCTCTTTTGTGGCAAAAGGAAAACAGCCGAAGAAACGCTGGAGCAGAACCGTCTCGCCGCTGAGGACCTTCGACTCGCAACACTTTCCCTGCGGATTGAGCCGTCACCTGGTTGAATTTTCGTTAACAACGTTGGAAGTTCAGGTGGTGCCACTGCTTTTACTAGCATCGGACCACGAATGTTGTTAGTTGGTAGAACATGGCTCGAGTTGTACAGAATCGCATCTGTAGGCGATGATAAGTGCGTGGTCTCGACGTCAGCGTTATCTCCCCATCCCACCTTCCGCAGTGGACTTCCAGGCCTCATCATCGATATCAAACGAATTACTTGTTGCCTTGGAAGAGGCGAGAAGAAGTGTACAAGACCGTGATGGAAATAGTTTACAGGTTTCGCGCCCTCAATCTAAAAGAGGTTCGCCTGGCTCCCCGCGTAGAGTGATCTACATTTATCACTGCACCATCTCATTTGAAAAACAGTATAGCCCTTCAATGCACAGAAGCAGCATGACAGTACTGGGTTTTTACCAGGCAAATGGTCGATCGAACGACGAATCTTTCACTAGTAAGCTCAACTTACTAGCTTGCTGACAATTTGTCGGTGACAAGATATTCAGCATGACCAAAAGCTGAACCGTATTCGAAGATATCAAATTGTCTGCGCAATGAGCACCTCCACACGAGGAAGATTTAACGGCCCGGGTATGTTCGACAAGCCCATGGCAGCCTTGAGACTGCTACACTATGCTCCAGAGAAATCAGATGTACAGAATGGGGTGTTTGGAGCAGGAGCTCATACAGACTATGGATTGATCACGTTGCTGTCGACTGACATGACTGGGGGACTGCAGATTTTTCATGAAGGAAAATGGATCGATGTCCCACCGCGTGAAGACGCCTTTGTTGTGAATATTGGTGACATGGCGGAGAGATTTACCAATGGAAACTTCAAGTCGACGCTGCACCGTGTGGTGAATGTTTCGGGTAAGGAACGCTACTCGGTGCCATTCTTCTATGAGCCGAACTTCATATGCCAGGTGGAGTGTTTCCCGACCTGCGTGAGTGAGGAGAACCCGGCGAAGTTTCCACCTACAACCAGTGGGCAACACCTCGTGGATATGTACAAGCAGACACATGCTTCGTTCGAGACGCAGCCCCCTACGGCATCTGGTAATGTGGTGTGAAGTGAAGAGCGATATTGATGCCATGCTGAAGCTGAAAAGGATCAGGGAATGGTACTGTGATGTGAATGTAGTGAGAACTTAAATCGACACGTTCCACCCGAATAAAGCAAACGACTTACTCGTGTGCTATTTGCTTTAGAACCGTGCGAGTGGCTACAGTGTCTACAATTACATGGATCTACCTTTTTGACAATTTCCGAAGTATAGCACGTTCCATACCAACAAATTGTAGCATCGGTGACACACAAACAACGCAAGTGCACACTACTGTATATAAACATAAGATCTTGCTCCTATTTCTCAGAGTTAATCTTCAATGTGCAAAGTTGCACACGGACACGAAATATCCCACATAAACCTTCCCTTTCGGACTATTGACTCGCCATTAGCAAGCACACAATAGTCAAGCTTTATCATGCAAAAAAAACAACCTAAGGTTCCTCAAGGCCTCGACATAGATTGATAATCGAGGTCTACTGAACTACATGTAGATGTGTTGCCATTTTTGTTGTTCTATCCTTGTTCGTGACCACAGTTCATTACATTCTGCCTGTCGCGTCGTCACAATGGTGAAATGGGAGTGCTTTGTATGCTGGAAAGTGAATGAGGATGAGGAAGCTGCTGCAGATGGAAGTTGCTTATGTCGCTGCTGTGGTCGACCACGCAACTTTGTTCCAACAAGTCTGATAATCAAAGCGAAAGCGAAACCATTGATACTTCATGGCCTCGCTTCAGTTCAACACGAACTCCACCCAACACTTGTGCACGCATTGCAACAAACCGGATTGGATCTCACAGATGCAGACAGTGTAAGTAGACATTAATGCCTTTGATTTACTTGAAGTATTCTTACACTGGTGATGGAGCAGGGTGGCTGGACAGCTTTGCATTGTGCAGCAATGCTAGGTGATGCTACAGCTGTACGGTGTCTCCTGCTACCTAAAGACGTCGAGGTCACGGGCCCGAATAATCTTCAAGAGAAACATTCTCTACTAGAGGCAGCAAGATCTGGTGGCTGGCGTGCTCTTCATCTAGCCACTCGAGGCGGACATCTCGCTGCAGTAGAAGAACTTCTGCTTGCCAACGCAGATGTCGACGCTCGACTTGACGAGTCAGATGATGCACTCACCTCGCTCCACATCGCAGCCAGACACGGATATGCGGATATGTTGGATCTTCTTCTACAGTGTGGTGCTAACCCAATGCTTCTCACGCACCATCTACGTCAATCTCCTCTTCATCTTGCTGTCGCTGCTGGTCATGAGCCTTGTGTTCGTCTGCTACTAGCTAAACCACTCCTTTCTGGTATCTTAGACGATGATGGTCTCACTGCACTTCAATTGGCAAGCATCCTTACACCATCAGGACCTACAAGTGCAGTCCAACGAGAAATTATCGCGCTGCTTGAAGCGCATTAGCCATTTGGATCCAAACCAACGACACAGATGAGGTCCTTACTCAGCTGAGAAGAACTTCAGTGCTCGACAGAATGTCGTCAGCTCATCGTCGAGTGCCAAAAAGCAGGATTTGTCTACGCGCAGTTCTTCAAGACGAACAAGACGGGAAAAACTTCCAGGCAGACCGTGCAAGTCTCGGTTTCTTGTTAAGATAACACGAATCAGAGCTTCACATTCGCCAACATTTTCCGGTAGTTCTTGGAGTGAGTTCTGTTGAGCGTCGAGATACGCGACCGTTTTGCTACTAAAGAGAGAGTTTGGTAGAGTCTTTAACCTGTTTGCTGCGATATCGAGACGCTGTAGCTTTGGCAAATTTCCAGCCCCACTAGGCAATGTCTGAAGACGATTGCGCGTAAGTTTCAAGTGAAGAAGCGCACTAAGGTGGTTCCAACCAGTTTTGGTAGCGATACCAGTGCGTTGTCGCTCAAATCGAGATACTGAATATTCTCAAACGCAGCCAGCGGGTTGTTGGGGGCACTATTTATCTCACCAACATCTTCATCTGCCACTTCGTCTTTTTCCGGTGTATCCTCGTCGAAAATACTTACTTTCTCCCCAGGGAACCACTGTCGAAGTCTGTTTTCAGCGTACGTCAGAGTTACTAGAGTTTTCATGGCGCCAAGTTGGGGGCCTGGGAAGCGCTCAATCCTGTTCCCAGAAAGCGATAAATTCGTGAGACCGATAAGCTCTGCAAAAGAAGCAGGGAGTTTGTAAAGCGCATTATTCTGCAATACCAGCACCTCGAGAGCCCCAAGCATTCTGAAAAATTCTGGCAGCTCACGCAACAAGTTCCGTCCAAGGTTACAAATCCGCAGTGCACTTAGATTTCCAAACGCTTCCGGTAGTTTGCGCAGTTTGTTGCGACTCAAATCTAGTCGTGTCAGATTTCCAAGACACGGAAAAGATTTCGGCAGCTTCCGCAGTGCATTATTGTGCATATCCAGCATCTCGAGAGAGCTCAACGCGCCGAATTCCCTCGGTAGTTTCTGTAGTGCATTATCATACACGAAAGAGCGACGCAGAGCTTTAAGGTCGCAGAAATTCCCCAGCAGTGAACGAATTGTGTTGCAGCTGAGATCAAGATCTTCCAGATGCTGCAATTGATGGAACGACAGTGGTAAAGTCTCGAGTTGGTTACCAGCAAGCGACAAACGTCTACAGAGCACCACAGTCAAATCCGTCAACATCGGGAAGAATTAAGCTTGATCGCGGTCACTTACTCGAGTAACACCAAGCAGCCAAAGCTCGCGGGCAGCTGTTTCAGTATTGCACGTTCCAACCGTAACTCTTTCAAGTGAATAGCTCGTTCCAGCATCTCCGGCGGGAGAACTAACAGTTCGCAGTTCCTCACCACCAATTTCCCGGTGACATCTGAATCCTTCAACGCAGCGTCAAACTCGTCCAACCCCTTCGTCGATGCCCCAGCGCCCATGGTAACAATGGCGTTTCAGTTTGCAACTTATGCTATTTCTGACAAAGGAGCCTTGTAAGTGCTGCGAATCTTGCACGATAGAGCGTAGCTTTCGAGCTCACTAAGGTTATAAACTGTTTGACAACAAGCCGCTTGATATCACGCTATAACCCCTATTGGCAGTTATAATTCCGCTTACGAAGTGCCTTGACTAATACAGTAAGCAACAAGAAGACACCGTACCATTCCCACGGCGCTGGTAGTGCTAACATCTACTTTGCTTATCCCAGCTTGAATCACTGGCCTTGTGTAGCCATTTCGTCACTTCAACTTCGCTTTTTCAGATGGCTAACTTTCGCTCTGTGGCGTGTACGTACTCGTTTTGTCACAGATCAGCTATCACCACCCAGTATTATGTTGTCCACATCATTTACGTACTCGACGACCAGAGCCTTGTGGTCATGGCTGCATCAATCCTGCAGCGTCGCGTGCGTCGCCTACAGCGCTTCCCGCTGCTTGCAACTCGTCTCCAGAGCCTCGTCACCCTACAGCAACAACCCCACACCCGATTTTTCTCGTCAACACTCAAGACCCGTGGGTTCTCAAACGTCCTACGGTTCGCCACAATCCAACCGTCGAATAGTCACTTGACGCCGCAAAACTTCCGCTTCAAAGCTGCGTTGGTGGTCAACACAGCGTCCAAATGCAGTCACGCAGGTCAATTGAAGCAGCTCCAGACGTTGCACGAAAAGTACAGTGAACGGGGGCTCGTGGTGGTCGCAGTGCCATCCAACGACTTCGCCGGTCAGGAACCTGGAAATTCCGACGAAATTCTGAAACGATACGTGGAAGTTGGCGTCACATTCGCCATTGCAGACAAGACGCCGGTGGCGGGGAGCAAGGCGCATCCGTTCTTCAAGAAGATCGCAGACAAGTACAGCACGTCGGTGGCCCCGACCTGGAACTTTGACAAGTTCTTGGTGGATCACAGAGGAAATATGAGAGCGGTGTTCCCGAATGATACCGAACTGCTGGTAGAGGAGGTCATTGCCGAGATTGAAGAGGTGTTAGAAGATCTGCCGCGTGGATTGGAACCTGGTCAAGAGCTGGTGGACGAGGAGGAGGATGAGGAGGACAGCGATGATGAAGACGACGACGCTGAAGTCAGAAACCGACGATACAAGTAGTGCTGAGTGAATAAATGGAGAAAACTCGGTTGTACGGGATTGGTGAAGTGGAAATACCTGTCTTATCGTCTGTGGCCCGTTGTCTAACCTGTAAGTCGGGTTGCTTAGTTTCCAGTGTGTTTCAGTCCGAGCTCGTCTCTTCGAGAAAAACGTTGGCGTCCTCGCCTTCACTCTCGAAAGCATTCTATCGTGATAAAAATATTCGGGTCGGTAGCACGAGGTGTCGTGGTTGATGAGATTGCTACTTGGAAAACACTTCAGACTACAGTAGTAAAGCATGTTGCTGCCGTATCTACATCTACGCATCAGCAGTTTTGAGTCATTGAACAAGTTCCAGTTGAGAACGATACACAGTCTGTCGACTTGCTATACAGTGACCTCAGATTGTGAAGCTATGAATTGGGATGGGTCCTTCTCCTTGTCGACATGCACACACAACGCATTCTACATGTACATGCATGCGCTAGGCGGGATGGACAATTTGAGTGGACTCGGGGTTTTGGGGGATTCCGCTTACGTGCGATGGAGGAAGCCACGCGTTGGTCGCCGTCGTGGGGCCGGCAAACACAGCCGGCAAGCTCTTCACAAAAATATCCAAGTACAAGAGTATCATTGCCACAACGGTGATACGGAAGTACATCGAATTACGCCCAGCTCGCTTCCATCGAGCGCGTATTGCAGTCAATAAGACCCGAAGTGTCCATATTATATACCAAATCCATACAGTAACATACATAGACGATGGGCGTTTAATTAATCCAGCCGCTGTAGTAATACGGGGATCGAGGTCGAAGGGTGAATTTGCAAAGGTCGTGACGTTGAAGAGCGTTTTCCAAAAGCTGAACGTGAAATTTTCATTCCATTCGATGAGCAACTAGATGCAGCGGTTCTTGCGCACTAAAGGATCCTGTCGAATGAAAGGAGTTGTACGTGGTTGTTGTAGCACGGTATAGTGTAGCATTCTGCATTCCCCCTACGAACACAAATGATACTTTTTTAAGCTGAGTTGGTCTAGTTGTAGATTTTCATACCCACAAGCCCTTCGTGGAATACTCGTTCTACTTAGTCCGCATGTACCCAGCAACAGATCTCGAATAGAGATCTACGGTCAGGACTGAGCAGTGTTTGATGAGGTTTGCTATGTATGATTGATTCATCAATGTAGCCAGAAAAATCTGGGTTGGAAGGCATCTACATGTGGCGTGGTCTATTTATCAGCGATGCAGCAGTTTGTCCTAAACACGCAGTGATGAAGTGTTAACTATATCTCGTCGTTATTGCCTTCATGCCTACATACGACTTCTACACCAGGACCTCCACGCTACTCAGTCGGTGGAGCTTAAGCCGGAATTGTAGACCCCATCGTAAGCATCAACTGTGCTTAAGAAATCGTTCACAATGTAAATTGGTGCTGTGAGGCTGAATTCGTGTTGTGTCTCCAAGCACGACTTGTCCAGCTGCGCCAAATCACCGTTGTTCTTCACGTAAGATACAAGCAGATTCAAGCCGCACGTGTGGTCCCTGTCTCCATCTTCAACAAGAGGAGTTGATGAAATCGTGTCGTGTACGGAGTACTCGAACGTGATCAGCTCCTTGTTGTCGCCATCAAGTGTTTCCAACAAGTATTCAGAATACTTGGGAGGGGTCAGAGGGTCCAATTTACCGTTTAACAGGAACACACTAGCCTGATCAGGGATTCTAGCACTTATGTTCCAGTACTGATCGTGAATTGTACGCAGTGCTTCCCCTCCAAGTCTACAATTTCCTGAGTTGGAGAACTGGCGCGATGGCCTGACGCCTTTGACAACCTTGTTTGAGCGGCCTGTAATTGTTTGGGTTGCCGAGTGCCTCAATGGAGGCAAACCAGATTGTGTTACGGCTGGATGTACGTATACGCCGCGCTTGAAAGAGTACGTGAACCGTACAGTTGAAGAAGTCGATGCAAAGTGCGAATTGCTGTACATACGTTATGAGTGCACTTCAAGTGGCACCTGTTTCACTACGGCGTCGTCAAAGTATTTGCACAAGTGTGTGGATACGCTTGTTCACTTTCCTTATGTTCTCTCGATAAAAAGTGGCCTTTCGAAGGAGCTCTTCATGAGGGATCAAACCTGCGTTTTTGCCGCAGTCTCAAAATGGCGAGCTCTATGTTGTTAGTGATGATGCAACTGGAGTTCGTAACATGGTGCACCGAGTGTTGGCGATAGTGTTTCAACAAAGCAAGATCCTTTCCACGTGAAAAGGTTAAAACGACTAAGCGAAAGTGGATCGCAACATTACTGACATCTGCAATGTACACTGTGGATAGGGAGCTGCGTCCTGCTGTCGAAATGGAGGCCGGATTTCGGCGTGCTGTGGAGAGTGTATCTTTAGAGGACGTGACATGTTCAGCAGCCGATTGGCGTGGATGTTACGAAAGTAACTTCGGTCAAATTCGACGTGGAGATGTTTTTGTTGGTGAAAGTGTGTACAAAGAGGCTGGGAAAGCTGTAAGAGTCGTCTCAACTAGCTAACTTGAAGGATTTCACTCGGCGCTCAAAAAGCTTGTTGTTCGTGATGTCTCTGCCGCCTTGGGCTTGCGCATTCTCGATATTTTCATTGCGCGGCATAACCTTCGAGTTGGTGCAGCATTTGGTCGCAATGCTAGTGTTGGCGAGTTAGACTTCATTTCGTTGGCTCGAGCAGCCATACTAAGTCGGGGTTCAATTCCAGAGTCGTCTCAGTTAGAATTCGCGCTCAACGTGATTTCCCAACCTCAATTTCCGCCTCAGTACCGTTCAGCATCAAGGCTTGATTTTGATCTGGATGAGTGGGTGCGGATGTTTGAAAATGCACGCGTAATCGACAATTGTGTCGGCGAGGCACTATCCGCATCGCGACGTCACCAAAAAACTATAAAGGAGTTGTTTGTGAACTGCGCGAAAACAGTTTGATCGAATAGACTTCGCAAAAAGTCATTCTTCGCGTCAATGCAGCTGACGGAGACATCTTTCGAAACCGATTTTTCGCTCGAAGAGTACGAGTTGCTACGTCAGGTGCGCTATGAACAAGTACGCGAGAGGGCTGTATGGTAGACTTGTCCGCTCGTCACAACAATACTTTTCAACTTGATTGTCGACAGCAATACAGATACAGCGTTCAGTCTACGTAGACGGAGCTATTCTACAATTCAAACGAAACTGAAACGGGCGGCAAAAGTGAAGAGCTCAACTGATGACTCTAAATCCGCTGGCAAGAAAGCCACGTTGTTTTGCTTTAAGTCGGATCGTTCAACTACGACAAAGGCGAGTACTGACGAACAGAAGTTGATGATTGATCTTTTTGATGCACTTCGAAGTACAAAGCTCATCAAGACCAGAGTGCAAGTTTCATTAGCGTCTATGACTTTGCAAGCCGCGTCTGCGATGGTATTTTCCCGAAAGCAGAAGATTCTCTAAGGAAGAAATGGGCTGCACTCAAAAGTTCCAAAAACAGCGGACGGGAGCCCAAAATCAAAACTCAGCACTCATTACATCGATCTGCAATCTGCGATGACCATAACTCGCGCGAAGTTGCCAAAATGGACTCCACTAGCAGCTTAGTGCCTTCACAAAATACGAACAGAGAGACACTCTTACTGTCAGATCGCGCCGTAGACGACAGATCGCGCACTGTACCCGACTTGCATTTGCCTGCGGCCGGAATTGCTACAGCAGTGCTTGTACCAATATCAAATACCAGGGAGAAGGACACACAACTCGAGTCATCCACAAACGAAGTCGCATCATGTTCACGAGAAGTGCATCCCGCTACACTTCAACACTCATCTCAATTATCACTGGAGCTGTCGGATCATGGAACCAATTCGAGTCCACATCTGCCAATGGATATTTCGTTAGTTGTGGCAAACCACACTGCGATATTGCCGATGAGCGAGACTGCGGTTCCTACTACATGTACTTCAATTTCGGTGGGACAAGCGATACCAGCAGTGCAACAACCTCAAGCACCAGATCCAAGTCGCGCAGCAATGCGCAAGCACACAAAAATTGCCCCCGAAGACATAATTTACTTCAAAGATGTGGCAGCCAAAATGCCAAGAGGGTCGGATAAATGGGCAGAGATTCTTGAACTTTTCCGCGCTAGATATCCAGACAGCGATATGAACGCCAATTCGCTACGCTGCAGATTAAAATAGAAGCGAAAACGCCACCAAAAAGGTACTCTTGCTGCGTTTGATACGCTTGTGAGCGCTCCAGATGCTGCTCGTTTGCCTCGACCAAGCACAGGAAGAAGAAAACGATGTGGAGACCCAACACAAAACGATAAATGTGAGAAATTGCAACGAGCAAGTAGGTTGAACATTCAAACCTTCTTTCAAACTCAATAAACGCTGGAACTTTCATACTTGCACGACAACAAGCTTCGTCATGTTTGAAGTGGAGGTGTCTGTCAAGCTGCTGAAGTATATCTCGGTTTTGTATTGATTGCCATGCTTTATTTTGGGATTTGCGCCGGCCACCGACACGTTTCAGCGAGACACAAACGGTGGTAAGTGGTCGCGTCCGGTGTCGACAGATCCCAGGGCATTTCCGACACCCCCCGTCCCCCGACGGGGACGGGTGTGTGTGTGTGTGTGGAAGTGTGCTGTAACACCGGACATACAATCTTTCATATTAAACGCGAAGGGACACATACATAAAAAGAGCGAGTGACTGGACGAGAGCGGCGAAGGTCGAGGAAGGAAGCGAGCATGAAAGATCGTCAGGCCCAGATGAAGAAGGATCCAAAAGGAGAGAACCAAGGGGGTTGGCGCTCGGCCAAGAATGCACGGGCAGGAGCGAAGTTGAGCGATCCCGAGCAGATGAAAACACAAGAGACAGCTAAACCACGGCAGAATGCAAGAAAAACAACGACTGTGCACACTCAGAATAGCGCATCTCACATGATGGACATCCCACGACAGAGCGCACAAAATCCAGGAGGGATGGATCAAGGAGACAGACGGGTTGTATTTATGCAACTAAGGAGATACTCGGTCAACGAGGCGCCAAAATCGTATGTCTTTCACATGGTGCTACGGTTAGATGAGCTGGCAAGAAACAGGCGATTCAAAATCTATCTAAGCACCTTGGAAAAGAAGGAGAGAACAACAATAGAGGAAGAAGAGCTGAGGGAGTCTTGGACAGATGAAGCCCCGTCTCAGGTACATGCGCAATACCGCGGTTTGCTGAGTTACTGGGATGGCAACAGAGTGGAACACGTGGAACGTATGTACAAACAGATGCGAGAATGGGTGTTAAAACAACACTTACCCCAAGAGGAAATTGAAAAAAGATTAAGACTTTTCCACTTCGTGCATGCCCCAAGCGTGCATCACCAAGAAGTTGGTGAGACCAAAGAGAAGGGTTCGTACATGGAGGCGGTAAAAACAGGATTACCGGCACAACCTGACAGGGAAGTCACTGTAGAGCAACAACGGATGATCGACCTATGCTTACAACCAGTTGAAGAGACGCTCAATTGAGAGAACGGACGGAAGATGAGGACAACGCACTCCTCATGATACTCAATCATGAGATCGAAGTGCCGTATCCACCAAGATTCCTGATCCAATCGATGGACGCTAGAGAGCTGGCGTGCATTACTGTCATTTTATGGCCATTGAATACCCGCTCTACGCGCACCTAGCTCCAGGTCAGAAATGCTTTCCCAACTTATCTACGCAAGCAATTCTCGCTCAGATTCACGTGGAGAAGAAGAAGCTCCGCAGCAGAAGATGGAGATCCGGGAGTTCAAGGCTGCACTGTCACGGATTACATTGGATATGGAGACAAGGGTATTAACGGTAACCTTCAAGGGAAAGAAGTTTGCAGCGCGGTGGGTCAATTGGCGGGTGCACTGGCCGTGACGATGCTTCCCCTCATCGGCTACGAGCGGCAAAGAGAGATGGCGAAGATATCCCATGCGCCCGTCAAACTGGATTACTACACTTTTACGGTAGCGATGCAGAAAGGTGCTTTGACTTCGAAGGACATGCATTGGTTGCTGACGACAAAACAGGGATTACACGTGCAGTCGATGGCTCACCCGGAAACCAGACGAACGATAAGCAAAGGACGGTAACGATTAAGGCTAAAGCGTGCCCGTCAAGTTTGCGCAATACGGCTTTCACCCCCATCGATGAGATGGAGCTACTCGCCCACCACCACGAAGTCCATGTGAATTGGCCATGCGCGACCTGTTGTTCGCCCGAACATCCCACGAAATATTGCATGACTGCAGAAGATGAATGTGAGGATACCAGAAAGAAGTATGTAGTCACAGTAGGTGGGATGTTGCTATCGAGAATGGGTAAAAGGTACCAGAGTTTACGGCAACATCGAGCACCCAACGACTGTAGGCCAACTCAAAACACTGCTCCAACAGGATCAAGATCTTTAGCCAAGAGCGGGAAAAACACGTCTTATTGCGGCGGCGAGAAGCCAAAAGCAGGCTACGGGATCCGCGGGTCTTTACAAGGAAGCCACACGGCCGATGTTGCCTAAGGCGCGGGAGCAGCTTAATCCACCACAGGGGCAGGGCAGCGCTCCAGGGGTAGGCTCGGAAGCAAAATCCACAGCTCCAGTACACGATGGGGAGGTGGCGGATACAATAAAGGAGAACCATACCGATGAGATGGGGAAACGACAAGAACAACAAGGAGACCGCAAGGGTGGCGAATCGGAGCAAGCTCCAAGCACAACATACGAAGATGTCGAAATGAAAGACAAAGATGAACAGAAAGCAGAGCACGCAACCAATCAACAATCGCTATTCGCCAACAGTAACGGTGGAGACCGAACCAAAACTCAGAAGAGAGGACGTTCACCGATGCGCAGGATGGGGAAGCATTCCTCAGCACAAGGGGTCGTGAAGCATAACGCAGAAACGACGGAGAAAAATGCAGGCCAGCGTGAATTGGGCGAGCAACAGGACCAAACTGAGCAGAGGACCTTCAAGGGGACTTCCCTCGATGGTACAATCAGAAGAACGCCTATGCAGTCGCGAGCAGTGTCATCATCGCCCAAGCGAAGAGCTCCAGATGATTGATACATGGAGTTCGAATGGCAGCATGAGGCAGGATGGAGGGGTAACAAAGACTTCAAGACGAGAAGGAGCGGCACGTTCGTTGTCGCCTGTCCGGCAGACAAGAACGATGAAACCACCGAAGGAAACAACACAAAGTTTTATACATAAGTATCTGGTAGTAGTAACCAGCGGTCCGTTTAACGGTTGCAGCAACGAACAAGAAGTAGGGGCGATGTCAAGAACGGAGGCGACCATGCAGGAGCAGGTTGAAAACCCAAACAACGAGCAGACTCCAGTCGAGGGTGACTGTGTGTTGATGAAAGTTATACAGGCTCAAGATGAAGGATGCATCCTATCAACGTGGTTAGCTCTTCTGGGGGTAAGCTGACCGACGTGCTGGTTACAGACCACTGTGGTTGGTTGGCATTTCATGCTGCCCTGTATAATATCTCAGATGGACTGGTGCCGCAGACTTCGGAGATGGCGAAAGCTGCGAATGAACTCAAAAAGCAAGTGCTCAACGGGATGATAGCTAATCTGGGAGATGAGGCCAAGATACATCCTATTGATTTTGCGGAGGAGCTTAAGGCGAGCGGGAACGAAGAAGTTTTGCACAATACATTGCAAGAGCAAGTGTGTGGATTAGCGAACCATTACGTAAAACAAAGGAAGAAAACGGTGAGGGCTACGGTACCTAAATCGTTGTGGGTGCGCTCGGCGCACATCAAGGCAATGGCAATGCACCTTACGGGAACAGGTATTCGTGCTGGATGTGGATCATCGTGGTATAGCTAGAATGCAAGCGTATCGGTACCTAGAGATAACGATACATGATGTCGAGGTAGTGGAGACTGGATCTGTAATCACGATACCAACCACCACGGGGAGAAGATTGCCGAGCCTGCGATAGCGAACTCGGTGGAAAGTGATTACACGGCAGAACAGGACATGGTGGAACCGATGGAAACAACAGAAATAGGCGTGGACAAGGAGATGGTGATACTAGATGCTACGGACGACGCGACTGGAGAAATAGAAAAGGAACAAACAATGTACACAAACAAGGGCGAAAGCGGTGTATCGATTACATCGGATGGATGAACCAATGAACAGCAGTAAGGCTTTGGAGAAGGGGAGGACGAAGGGTTGTCGGCAGCCAACGCTGCACAGGTTTTACAGCAGTATTACAGCCAGGGATAAAGAGCACAGAATACAACTCAACTTCAAAAAACACGGACGGATGATACGAAGGCGTATACAACATGAGAGTCAACCAAGAGATACAGCAACACACAAACGACATATGGATGACAAGACGATTGGTTTGTCGACTTTCAATGTCGGAGGTTTAGCAACACATTGCTTCACTTGGGGATGCATCTGCAAGGAATAAGAGAGGGACATGATCGAGGTCAGCGGGTATTACATTTCCGCAGGAAAGACACCTCAATGAGGGAGAGCACGTAATGATCAGAGCAAAATATGCGGCCATGTGGGGTTTTAAAAGAGAGACGGCCTCAAAACTGTCCTTTGGTCGTCCGGTGATGCAAGACGAGCGGGGTTGCCATTCTTTGAATCAGTATGGAGTGGTGAAGAACTTACAGCCTTGGGGAGAAGAACACTGGATCGAGCACTTAATAATGGTGACAGGAGTATTGATAGATCAGCCGTGCGTCTTCGTGAATGTATGTGCTCCTTTAGTAGGCCTGCACGAGTAACGTATTACAAGGATCTGTAGCAAGTCCCATTTCCAAAGGAGATAATTATGATCTGTGGGGAAGACTGCAATTGCGTCACGGAGGCGGGGGTAGACGGAAGCGGAGGCAATATGTGAGAAGACATGGGCGCCAAATGTTTGGAGCAAGCAATTCGTGGACACGAAAGGCTTAGTGGATGCTGGGTATTTTAACCCCTTCAAACGGGGAGCCTGCATAATGCATTTTAAGCAAAAGGCTTATCCTGCATTGTGCAGGTTAAGCCTATAATGACTTGGCTTTTGTATACCAAAAATGGCTGCAAATCCTCGTCAATACAGATAAAAATAACCCTAGGTGCGTCGACACTTTGTGCACTTTGGGTCGCAGCAGGTACACATGACGAGCAACGAGACATGGGAAGTTTTTCAAAAATAGGATATAAAAAATTACAGGTTTGTGTGGATTACATAGATACCTCATTACTTTATAAAGGTGATTTTTCCCGCCCTCTCAGACACCACTCATTCGAGAATCTGCGCGCCGGGAAGAGAAGCCGAAAGAATCGCCAGTTATGGTCGCCGTGCGCGGCAAGTACGTCAGTACTGACCGTATTCCGTTCGGCTTTGCATAGAGGGAGCTGAAGCAACTGGGATGGACTGCTGTGCGACCGCGACCGCGTGACTTGGATCCGACGTGGAAGTATGCGAGGCCAGGCGCGGACGCCAACGGCACGAAAGGCGTCGACAACTTCCAGGGCGAGGAAGAACCGCCCGAGTACTACACGCAATGTACTGCTTGTATTGCCGGCTTCCTCAATACAAGGCTAATCGATGTGTCTTTCACTGTATTGATTTGTAGCTTCGAAGGCCCCTGCAGCGACCACTACGACTCCACTGCCGGTCCCAGCCGCAAGTTCGGCTGCTGCTGCTGCTCCTGCACCAGCTCAGCCGCCACCAGCGCTTGACACTCCGCCCCAGCCGACCTCTGCGATGACACCAGCGCCTGCTGTTCAACCAGGATCCCGTGCGGCTGCGAAGAAGCTCGGAAACCGCGTAAGACTTGTGCCGCGAAGCCGAAGCGTACGGCTCGCCGTCAGCGTAAGTTGATCCTGTAATGCACGCTATCATATTCAGTCTAACATGAGCTTATGGTGCATATGCGTTCTTCAGCAAGCGTTGGGTCCGGTTCTGATGAAGACGAGGCTTCACTATTTGACAGTAAGCCACATGCATATGCGGGATATGCAAACATGTACATGCAGTCTAACATAACCTTGTTCCATGCAGACACGCAGCCTGACTTGGATGAAGACAAGGCTCCTATCCCGTCGAGTGCTGTTCCTCAACCGCTTATTCTTCATGGGCCACATGGCGGAGAAGACACTGCTGATTCTATGGACAATGAGTCTTCTGTTGTTGAGTCGGTCGAAGACGATGAAGGACCAGGTACATCTGCATATGCAGTTTATGGTATCTTGTATTATTCACGCTAACGTGTTATCTTGCATATATGCTATATATGTACTTGCGGACTCAGCAGACAACCTGAACAACAGGGATCCTGGCCAGAATGCAACTGAATACGGTGTACTCGACTCAGGAGACGAAGCTGCAATGGAAGACGTGGTTACTGACACGGAATCCGACTGGGACGGCTGGGTGTCTGGTGTGAGCACCGATGATGGCTCTGACGTCGATCTCGAGCAGGACGCAATGGATCTTGACCTGGCAAAGGAGTTCGTTGACCAGTTTGAGGGATCTGATGCCTTGTTAGCGGGCCAACTGAAGGACGAGGCGTTGCGTGGGTTTTCTTCCAACGGATGGGGGCCGATCGAAGAACCGAATGTCTTCGCCGAGTTGCAGAAGCCGTACGTACCTGTGGATAATGGTCGAAGCTATCCTGGGCTTCGTCAAGGATACTCAGGCCCAACTCCTGAAATCATGCAGCGTGGTGACTCGCCAATGGCGTTATTCTTCAACTTTCTGCATGTTGCTTTGTGGCAACACATGACTATCTGCTCGAACAAATACCAGCGCGATATGCTGGAGGCGCGTGTGGATAATGCGTACAATCGCCACAAGCGTCGTCGACGTGGAAATCCAGGGGTGAAGAAGAAGACGCGGCGTGACGTGCAGCAAGAACTACAAGCTGTTGTTCCTATCAAACCGCACGAGCTGTGCCGGTTTAGTGGACTCGTAATTGCTCGCTCTATCTGTCCGAATCAAGAGAAGCTAGCTAATCACTGGAAAACAACTGATGAGGGTGCGCTTCCACGAGGATCATTCAATTCCGTGATGTTTCGTGACAGATTCATGGATATCTGTCGCAATCTACACTTCAACGACAATGACGATCCCCGCGCCCAGACAGATCGAGCGTGGAAGATAAGGAAGGTGGTTGAAGTGTTGCAGCGAACCTTTCGTGAAGGGTATGTGCCTCCTGCTGAGCTATCTTTTGATGAAGCAATGCTACCAAGTCGCAGCAGCTTCAACAAGATGAGGGTATACATGAAGGCGAAGCCGCACAAGTGGGGCACGAAGTTGTTCATGTTGTGCAGCGCGCTCACTGCGTACTGCATTAGGTATTTTGTTTTGGCTCTACGTTTTGCTTGTCGTGAATTATTCACTTTACTGATGCAATTTTGTGTCTCGATCCCTGCATACATGCATGTTTGAAGTCTATTGTGGGAGGAAGAAGCACGCCAGTGACAAGTCGAGTCTAGACGAGAAAGAAGGACCCGCGTCTGTCGTCCGCATCCTGCGACCTGTCTTTGGGGACTCTGTTTCTGCCGCGAAGCGACTTGTTGTCGTTGATCGGTTCTATACCTCTGTGGGGCGGGTTATTCAGTTGCTGGTGATGGGATTTTACTGTGTGGGCACTATCATAACAAACCGTGTCGGCTACCGCAAGGAGATTGTGAGCAAGAAGAAATCAAGACCAAAAGGCGCAATGAGGGGGACATGCAAGATAGTAGAGTCGACTCAGGTGCCAGGGCTGCATGCCATTAGCTGGATGGACTCAAAGCCTGTGCATTTCTTGGCTTCATGGGGTAGCGTGGAGCTGGATAGAGTCGTCCGCAGGGAAACGTCAGGCGAGCGGCATGAGGTTGTGGCCTCGCGCGTTATCAAATATTACCACAAATACATGGGGGGAGTTGATGTGCACGACCGGTTACGCTATTCCATCCAGCGCACAGTGGTATTTCGCAAGTACTATAAGAGGCTGGTGCTGGGGTTGATCGATCTTGCTATCGTGAATAGCTACATAGTGCACAAAGCCTACCACACGTCCAAGTCTACGCGTGCTTTGACGCATGTGAAGTTCATGAAGCGACTTCACTTGGAGCTGATCCAACTCCAAGAGACGGATATGTTTGATGGCAACACGTTCGGACCCGCGGAGGCAGTTCCTGCAGCAACGGTCGCGGCGACGGGTCACGCGACAACGCACGTAGCGCAGCTAGTGGACGAGTAGCGGAACCAAGATACACAGCCCAAGCGACGTCAGCGTGCCTGCAAGGTATACTCCTTGATGAAAGCCGCCAAGCCGCACACGACGACATACTACTGCTCTACCTGCTCTACCTGCGACGAGAAGACTCCTGTCTACCTGTGCATGCGTCCTCGGCACAATATTCGTGGGGTGATGGTGACTTGCTTTGACGTGTGGCACAAGGAATGGAAGGACGACAAGCTTCGACCGTCAAGTCAGGACCGACGCATCCGTATGCGTCCTGCAACTCCCGACAAAGATGGCGGATCGCGCAAACGACAAAGAGCGGAGACGAACTGATAACCGGCATATGCAGGGTGAGCTTTCCCTTAAGGTGAATAAATGCAACCGGTTCTTTTTATTCCTTTTGTAGTGTTCACTCGTTTCCGGGATTAAAGATGGAGCTGTGGTGTGGCATCCGTTGAAATGCAAGTGTCATCCACCTACTTGTTGCTCTACGAGTTCAGAGTCTAGAGTTGTGACTCCATGTGTTCTTCTATATTGGCTTTCGTATGGGCCGAATCACGCGCACATTGATTGCACCCCGGAAATAACCTGTGCACTGAAAAATAGGGGTGACCTCCCTTCTTCTGCCGAAAAATGTATATGGAACTGAGTATGCCTTCAGATGTTCTAAAATTTGACACGGCGCTCCGCAGTCAAGCCGAGCCACGCCTGTCCGTGAATCACCACGTGTTGGGAAGGTGGCGTCTTTATCACGTCTATATCCTGCATAATGCACTCTGTCACGTCGAAATGATGCCAAAATATGCTGTCTAATATGCAGTTTGGCCCGGTTATATCGGCATATGTTTTGTAGACTATCTCTGCGACGAAAAAAGTATACAAACGTCAAGTCAAATTAACATGCATATGCTAGTTAAGACATCTCAAATCAGCCGGTTTGAAGGGGTTAATATCCCACGGAATAGTAGTAGTAAGGAGTTACGGCAGTACACACTGAGTCATCATACCTACAGTCATTTTCTTCAGGGGGGCAGACTGGTGTCATCGCGAATTGATGGGTGGTACATTGCTGCAACAGCAAAAAAATGGGTACGCATTGTGGTGACAGAGGACCCGCCGTGTCATACTGATCACAAAGGAGTGATAATAGACCTGCACTTTCCGGATGGGCCCATCAGGGTCAAAAAGGGGGGAAAACTATATCCACCGCCTCAATTTGTACAAGCGGCCACGAAAAGTCTCGTTGCCCACAAATTGCAAGAACTGTTATCCACAATCAAGGCAGATGGAGTATATGACTTAGCGACGACATGAGATGACTTCAAGAGAAGCATAGTGAGGGACATGAGATTTTGTGAAAGACGGCCAGGAAACGAATGAATAACGGATATCGCTTGAGGATACGGAGATTAAAAAAACGATTACAACAATGCGGGCACGACGCTGTAGACGGCGGCGCTATGTCAGAAAAGATAATTGAGCAGATCAAACAAATACAGAACGATCGGCGAGCTATGCGGCGGCAACACTTGGTAGCGAAGAATGCGTGGATCTCGAAGCCTTCGACTCGACACTTCTTCTACAGGATTTGCACGAAGTATGGGGATAATGTCGTCCCAACGCTATGCCCAGCCGCGAGGCGCAGTGGTAGGCATCCTCATGACAACGCCAATATTTTAGCTGACAACTAGGAACCTATCTTCAACGGGGAAGTAGATGGGGCAGCCGACATAGATGGTTACATCGACAGACATCAGGGCGACTGGACAACGATGGACCTATCTGATGTGGATGATGAAATAACGGTGGAAGAGGTGCACGCAACGATACGCAAATGCAAACAACGGAAAGCTTGTGAGCCTGATGACCTGATTAATAACTGGTACCAGGATAACATTGACATCCTGGTACCAATCCTCACCAGAATCGTCAATAATTGTTATACAGTCGGGAGCACACTCAAGTCTTTTGCGGAAGCGTACATATTCAGCATCTCGAAAGGGGGGATACTAGCGACCCATTGAATTACAGGCCCATAGCGCTGGTCAATACGGACTAAAAAATATTCGGCAGCATTTTGGTGTGGAGGGTGCGCAGACACATTGTCAACTTGGTGCATCGTACATAAATTGGATTTACACCTGGACGGACGATACACGAGGTGATAGACTTATTGGAAGCTGCAAAAGAGATCTGCCAGGGCAACAGCAAGTTGGATGGAGATCAGTCGCTACTGTTAGATTTCGCCACAGCATACGACACGTTAAACAGAGAATTCTTGATCGAAGTGCTCAAGGCGAAAAGCTTCTCGGAGCAGTTCTGCCGTATCGTGAAGCGGATGACACGGGCAGAACGGTCAAATTTATGGCTAACGGTGTTCTGTCACGACCGATGTCGGTAACAAGTAGAAACAGGCAAGGGTGCCCCCTCGCACCCCTACTATTTATCATTGCGGTAGACTTGTTGTACGATGAGTCGCATGCAGACAGCAAGCTCGACGGGATAGTGCTAGATAGGAATCGGCCTGACCTACAACTCAAAGTAGCAGGATACCCGGACGGCACAGCGATATATCTAAGAGAGAGATGCAAACAGCAGCGATCAAGGCGATCGGGAGATTTTCCAGTGTATCGGGATTAACTCTGAATTTAAAACCCCCAGCTGCGATAAGATTGGGGAAGTGCAAATCGGATGACGATAGTGTTTACGGAGGTCAAGTGGATACGGAGGAAGAAAAGGAGGATAATGAGGTGGCTGTGATTGAAAGCGCACGATATCTAGGTCATGTTGCAGGAGAAGGGGGCACGACCACAGAGGCGTGGCAGAAGGTCTTCACAGCAATAACGGTACGGCTTTCGCTCGCGGTAGCAAAGACGAACACATCGCAGCAGAGAGCGGCTATCGCAACAGCGATAATTGTACCCAAACTGCTGTATGTAGCCCGTCATGCATGGCCGACACAGGAATTAGTGAGGGAGGCAAATAGACGGCTACACAACTTTGTCTGGAATTCATCCTTTGCGGTTCCGGACAAAGTGCCAATGGGATGGGTGCAAGCGGCAGTGGCGGAACAACCACCGTCCAAAGGAGTATTGGGGATACCCAACATCATCATAATAATAACAAGGTGAGGTATATTGTGTTACTGATCCGCTTTGCGAATTGAACTCTAATAACCATTCCTGCTTGGCGATTACGTCCTTGCCGGTGTTGCTAGACCTCCCTGTCTACCTGCTCCCATAGTCCCTCTACTGCAACCGCTTTGTTGGACTTCTCCTTTGCTTTCCTTCCGGCTAATCATAATGGATGTCCAGTGCATCACGTCATCCTCAATATGAGCTTGTACGCCGTCCTGCACCACTTGTGCTATATCTCCATCCGCCAACTCAAGCATGACGCTGCAGCCCGTATCCATCGCATAATTGGCAAGCCAATCTGCAGTTCTGTCGTGCCTACGGTAATGAAAAGTCCAACTCCTCACTTCACACAGGTTCGCCAACCTTCGCACCAGGCCGATATCAATGCTTCAGCCTTTGCGCCTTTGGCTCCTTCCTCGATTCCATCATGCGCAGAATCACTGCACAATCACCAACCACGTGCGGTCCCTTCCAGTTATTCTCCACTGCCGTTGCTAGTAAGCGGTACAACCCAATGAACTCTGCAACATTGTTGGTAGTCGGTGTCCGACCAAGTGCAGTTGCTGCTGCCCACAGCGGCGTTGTCTTCCTTTCGTTGGAGTCGATAGCCACTACGATACTTCCACTTCCTCCCGGTCCAGGATTTCCTCTGAAACCACCGTCAAAGAAGCCGACCCGTATCACTTGGCTTGCCATTGCTCGTGGTACTTTGACTATTGTGCTCCTCCAACTTTTAATACACAGTCTACCACCGCTATCCTGTCTAGCGATCGGTGTGTGAGCGGGTACAGCCCATCCGATATCGGCTGTACGCCTCCCTGACTGCGCGTTTTGTTCCTGCGATTGCCTCTTCCAGCGAGCGCTCCCGTTGTCACCCTTGTGCACTTTGTCCACATTCCACCTCCAAATTGCCGTGAACAATACCGCACACCCAATTGCCCACAGCTCATTCACCACCTCGTATAGCCAATCCCATACTTCTATCCTCTGTGCTTGCCCCCATTCTAACACCCACGTCGGAAGTCGTGCGAGTCGCAAACCGGAAACATCCTGTAATCCCCCTGACGAAGATCCTGCTCTTCTCCTTCGCCTTCTATCAACCTGCCCCATATCTTAAGGTAATTGTACCAGTGCGCTTTAGCCGCCGGACACCACCACACCACATGCGCAGCTCCCTTGACGTTCTTTGTCGACATTCACTAGCCACGCACCGATACCGGAGGTCCGGGCCCGCCCACAACCTCAACCTATTAGCCTTTAGCTTAGCAATGTCTGTGTTCGGTAAGCCGTGACCCCTTCCATGGTGTAAACTCGCTTTCAAGTGAGCTTCTCCGATGCTTCCGCAATCCCATCATGACTGCCTTTCCAACTTCGCCCAATCTTTGCAAGTGCAGCCTTGGCTTGAAGTTTCCGGGTCTTCTGTACCAGTTTCTTGTACCGTTTCCTTGACTGCGACCACCTGCGTCGTCCTGCCCACAAAGTCCGCATCCTTGTAAGATACGGGTGTGGTGTGACCCAAATCGTGGATTTGTCGACACCCAATATGTTCGCCACTTCCTGCTCCACCGAGGTGTCCGACGTGTTCATCACCACCGTCGCCTTGTGTGACGTCATGTGTGCGTGATCGAGACGGTGTCCTGACTGGCCACTGTGAATGTGTGATGTTTGTCGTCCATCTGATGGTGCACCCTTAGTAGTCCGTTGTCGCAACGTCTTCCAGTGCTTTTGGGGTAATTGGCGAGTAAGTTGAGGCATACTTCTCTGACGATGTGTGCGACCCGGCTCGACATCGGCAAGTCGTGCTCAACTGGCCGGAACACAGCTGCCCCACTTTCACTGATCTCCATTTCCACCAAGTCTTCTACACATTTGGCCCCCACATCTTGCACTAACTTGCGAAAGATCCCCCACTTACACCTGTTACCTTGTGCATCCCATAGCTTTAGTGCCAGGAGTGGCACCTTTCGCAGCACGTCATGGTTGAATCATCACGTTTGCCCCTTCTTTTTATCCTCATCTTCCTCACTCGTGCCTGAAGAAGTCCCGTACAAGTGACCTCTAGTCCTCGTTGTGATCATGCTGATCTCAATCCATTCCTATACTTCATCTCCTTCCTCAACTGTCGGGAATCAGTGATATCATCTTCGTCGTCCCTGATAGTGTCGGAGAAATAATATGCTGCCCATGCTCTGCCGGTAGCCCACATACTGCTGCACATGGTGGGCTTGGGTTCAATGTCTACAGACACGACATGACTCACGCGTTCTCCGTTTCTAAGTTGCAAAATATCCCCTGTGAGCTGTACATAACGTTGAGTGGCTACTGCCCACTCGCCCACCCATGCGGCGCTCATCGCAATGAGTTCTTCCCTGAGAACCTGTATTCCTAGTCCACCTGAGGCCGGTGACTGTTGTGCTGACTCCACCTTGATCCATCCATTGGGTGTCTTTGTCGGCCTCGTAAACCCTCAGTTTCCAGTTTTGCCTGGTGTCACTTCAGTACTATCCGCCGATATTTCAAGCCATACATCCTGTTGCCATCGTATTGCTTTGTTTCACATTGCTCTGCTCTGCGCGTGGCGGCACGATTAATCATGACCAAGTTCGGCCCTTAACCCAGCCCGACCCGGTCACGATATCCGAAAAGACTGCAGTCAAGTACAAGCCACAGCTTCTTATTGAATCTGGGTGCGATTCGTTTCCAGCCGTGAACGCTGCTCGTGAAATCACTGGGGGGCTCAAGGGGAGAATGATAAAGAAGGTTGTGAGAAACCATCTCTGGGGTCTCAAGTGTACAGCCAGTCGGCGTGGTACCAGGGCAGGTGGGCCATAATGTATGCGTGGTACATCCCGAAGAACTTTTGTGGGGGTGAGGCACGGAAACGCCATGGCTGGGCGCGTATGCTGATATGGGTTGACAACCCTGCATTGGAGGCGCCGAAGATTCTAGGTGTGTCCTTGTCACAACAGACTCTGGAGCCAGACAAACTAGTTTTCATACCGCTGGGAACACGTAACGAAGAATCGTACCAGACGATGACCGAGCTACCTCGAATGGCCTTTGTGGGTACCCAGCAATTCTATTGAACATAATTAGTAGACACAGATGGAACTATAGCTATGAAGGTGGCTCCAACATATCCACTAAGGTTTTCCATACGTATCCGGACAAGTTTGACTGGATCGCGTTAGACTTTGCGGTTATAGACGGCACCTATCAAGATCTCATCATGTGGGAGCAGCTAACGGACGAAGCGCGCGAGGCCCTCAATTCGGCAGATTTCGGGGAATCGGAGGTTCCATTAACGAGAACAACTTTAAAGCGACCCTAGGACAAGCGTGGCCGTTTTAGATTAGCAAATTAGTTTTGACAAGCTACGCTACCCAGTGTTCGATTTGGTTGACGAGCTTTCCTACGTAAGAGGGCTGCGCGAATTGCAGTTACATTCATCCAGCTCCTCATTATGTAATCAAGCTAGACATATAACTTTCACGTCTTGTAGATTTTGTTTTTATTTCACGTGTGAATCCTGGGCGGATACTTAAGTACGAATTTGGCTGTTGGATAAGTCTCAAAATGATGTAATTTGGTTGCAAAGGTGCGTAAAATGGGGCGTGGTCAAACGGAATAAGCATGTGTGCTGGCATACCTGTCTCAAATACATGGAACGATACATTCAAGACTATGGGTACTGGTACGTCGTTACATCAACGCCCTGAGCGAATTTATTGCAACAGCACCGTATCTGTTCCAGGCCAGCCCCATAAAGACCTTATGGACAAAACCAAATGTCCTTAACCCGTCTAATCCGAAGATAATTCCGGATTCTCCGTAACTCTTAACGTATGGACAGAAGATGTCCTTAACCATAGGACAAAAATTGTAGGGGTTATCTTGTCCAAATTCGCCATGTCAACCTAGCAAACACTGCGGCTACTTCAGTGCTGTGAACAGTTTGCTGAAGTGTCAGCAGGGAGACCTGACAACGGTGGATATCATCTACGTCATACCATGCGGTGACCAGTGTAGGACCATTTAAGCGCGTTCAATTGCGAAAACCAATCGAACTTTGAGTTCTTGAAGTCTATGCATCCCAGACCAGGACTGGAGAAGGAAGCATCGCGTACTTGAGCGTGCCAATCTGCACATTAGCACGCCGTTGAAGAAGATGTTCTCCACGGTACTGAAAATCGCCAGCGGCCTAAACGTTCGACAGGAACTACATGTATGTACAGTTCAGAATGCCCTTGTCATAACAACAATACACTTGTGTGGGTAACAATACCTGAATCGCCTCAACTGGAGAAATCTAGTCAAATTTTAACAATTCCGAATGCGCTCCTGACGAGAGTGACTGCTGTACAGAATCAGCCGGACAGGGGCGAATTTGATGCATTTTATTAGCGCTGCCACGTAGGTTATATCGAACCTCAGGTGGGCCCCATAGGCGAATGGAAGACACAAATGGAGGGGTAGCCAGACCTCTAAACCGCACAGCAATAGCATAATGGTTCATATTCGGTCAGAAACCATTTTTAGGCCCTTGTGAAGGACCCCTTAGACCTTATTAAGGACCTCTCAGTCGCGATCAGCATCACACACCTTATGACCCTAGAGGGCCAGCTACGCTTTCCGTCAGTCAGCCTTATTTGCTCAAGTTGTGAAGTTGCGGGGATGTAGGGGGACAGCTTTTGAGCGGCTCAACCAGTAGATACGGCTTATCGAAGTATGATAAATACGTACTAGTATCTGCTCCCTGAAATTGATTCTACCAGGGATACCATTTTCCGCACAAATTTTATAAATTACGATACCAAGACGGCCTCTTTACGATGATAGTTATGCGTATGTAGTATAATCTGGACCTCAAATATAATACCCTTGCGTACTTTTGAAAAGTACGGCGCTTCGTATTTTTAATGCTCTGATTATTCGAACACTTTATACACAAGCGTACAAAACTAGCCATTTTTGATACATAATCGTTTTCAAAAACATTTTATAATATATACGTCTAGTGTTTGAATCGCCCAGGTGTATGTTGACTCTGTCGGTGACACGTCCATCTTCGCGCAACACGCGACCGCAAGTAATTTAAGCGTTATTCATTTTGTGTGCTTTTTCCAGGGTTAAATCCGTTCTCTATTTTATCCTACGGTTGAATTACAGCGCGACCCCAACGCGATTCTCGCTCACGCCTGAAAAGCTCTCCAAAATGGGTGGCCCCAGCCATGCAGGCTTCTGGACGGCACTAACAATATACAGCAGCACCACGGAAAACGCAGCCACGAAGCACCGTTGGCGAAGGAGGACATGATGGCCTACACCAAAATCCCGATGGATGTGAAGATATGAACGCCTAGGTCCCGTGAGTTGCGCATAGTCAACATGCAAGATTCTAGCTTGTCGGACCTTCACCACCAAGATGAAGGCAGCTATGGGTTTGAAGGTTTGCGCGCAGGTTCATGAGAATGTCTTTGCCGGTACGCAGAATTACGTGGTTGACCCTGATGATGACATTGGGGCGCTCAAGGACTCCGCTATGTCGGACCTAACGGGCATTCTGGACTCGATTAAGGCTACCCCATCCTGGGTGCTCTGGAAGTCAAACCTTTCAATTCGGAAACTCGTGGCTTTGGACAACGTGCCGGTGTTCGGACTAGAGCAAAGAAGTCGATCTTGTAGCCCAACGCAGCATAGGCAAATACGAATGCCTACACCAGTTAGAACTTGCACATCAGACAGCGGAAACCACCTGAAAATCTTTGACCAATTTTACATTTAGATTTTTTAGAGCTTCCTTGTGCGCAGCACGACTTTGTTGAACATCAGACTGCTCCGAGGTTACGTACCTCTTATACTGGTAGTGCCAATAGTAGGCACTGAATCGATACAAATTCCAAGTGGTATGTTCTTGCAAATTCATGTTTTTGTATCGTGTTCACAGGCTTACAAATTGTTCACAGGCTATTAAATTAGCGGTGGTGACGGCACCGTTTCGAAATAATACCACGTTTGTCGATTCCAATCTTCTTCGAGGAGAAGCATTTCCGAATTCTGCTGCAGGCGTTTTCAACCTGCTCCCGCACTCGCTAGGGGGCGATACATTTGGACCGTTCGGCAACTGCGAGCCGGCCAAGCTCCGTCTGGGCTGCTGACCCTAAAGGTAATCCAGTGGCGCATTCGATATCGTGTGGTTGGATTGCTACCACAAGCAGCCTGTGGCTGTCAAGCACATGATCGGCGGCGAGGCTCCTTCTCCGGCGAGGTAGAGACCATGTCCCAACTGCCCACCCATAGATCGTGCAATTCATCGGCAGCGCAACACGAAGGATCTCGGCGTCGCCTCCGAGTACATTTACGTCCCAGTTAAGCATGAATGTGCTACGTTGCAAAAAATGGCGGCTAATTGTCTGCGTTATGATTAATGAATTCAGGGTGCGTCTCCAAGTACATGTACATGAACGGCGGCGGCTTACGCACCCTGCGGTATACCCGCAAGATCGATCCCAGCTGGAAGAAAAAGAAGATCTCCAATGTCATTGAAGCACTGGCGTACATGCTCGCCCAAGAACATCCATCGTAGTCTGAAGTGACGCACCGCGCTGCTGCACTCCTGCATGATTGCCAAACCGAGCAATTTGGGGTCAGCTGCCACCACTTACCGGGAAATCGTTGGTCCGCCCCTGAGGTCACACTCGGCGACAACTATAGCAAGAAGGCTGATGTGTACTCGTTCGATGTGGTGCTGAGCGAGCTGGACTATCGTGAGATCCTGTTCGAAGAGAAGAGCAGCAACCAGCAGCGAGCCCGACATTGTTATTGTGATTAAGGTGGCTACGGAGCTGCGCACGCCGACTTGCTTTCAAGCTGTGCCGCGTATGGTCTGACGCGGGTGTGACTCAGCAGCACCAATCGCGGTTTAACACATAAACGTTTTTTTTTTTTGCCTGGACGTTTTAAATTCTCGTTCTTGATGATTTTTAAGTGCCTGTTTACATCTAGACTGGCCTGTCTGGTGCACTATATATGTTGATACCAGAGCTCGCACCGGTACCCGAACATAGGGTACCTGTATCTGATTTGTAGAAATTCTTTCTAGACAATGAACGCTAGTCGTAGAAATGACTTATAGTATTATTAAGTAAACTCCTATTGTAAAAATAGAGTAGGCAGATGTAGGGCGGTTGTTGAAGCTTCTAGAAGCTTTCATCCGCCTGAACTGTGGGGGCGGCACTTTACCTTTAGCGCCCCCATCCCCCAGCTCCGCTTCCTCTTTGATAGACTGGTAGCACTTGTTGGTCCCAGCAACCTGAACACAAGGAGCCCATTCCGACGAACGCACAACTACAAACGGAGATCGCCCGCCTGAATCAAGCGATGGCAGACCGCCCGCGAGTGCCTACCAACCTGCCCAAGTCCACGTGCGCGAATGGCTGTTCCAGATCGAGAACGCCTGTCGCATCAACAATATCCCGATCGAAGACACGAGCATGCGCCTTCTGGGAATCGCGGGGTCGGCGATGGATAAGCCGGCTTCGGGATGGTTCTTGCACTGGTCATCGACAACACGACGTGAGGAGCACATGTGGGGAACTTTCCGTGAGCATGTGCTCCAACACTTCGAGGCGTCGAACTACCAGGCTGTTCTACGAGAGAAGCGTCAAAGGCTCAAGCAAACGGCGGACATCGAGACGTACAACGGTGAGTACTCGGCCGTCATCTTCCGAGTCGAAGGCATGAGCGTACTCAACCAAGTACTGTGCTACGCTACCGGTCTCAAGCCCCGTACGCGCAGCTACGTCAAGCTTGAGAATCCGGAGACGCTGAGCGAAGCCATGATTCTGGCTGTCAAGTACGAGGTGACCCACTTTGTGGATGATGCTCGTGACCGCCAAGTTCGCCAAGAAAAGCCGAAGCCGTCTCGTGAATCGACCCCAGGCAACGGGAAATTGTTCAAAGGAAAAAAACTTCCGTGGCAAAGGTCGATTCAAACCAAGCTCAAAATCTATGCGTGCTGAACGCCGCACCTACTACTTCTGCAAGAAGCCCGGTCGCATCAAGGCCGACTGCTTCGCGTCGAAGAAAGAGCAAGGACAGCAGGGAAGCGAGAAACCACGTCAGTGAATGAGGGTCCTGACATGGCTGAGAGTGTAACCAGAACACTTAAGATCGAGAATATCAGCATAAACGTTCTGTGTGAAAACCCTCTGGTTTATAAGTCACGTCCACCGCTCTCGGTAATAAGAGATATCCGTGTGACTGGTGCAACCATTTCAACCCCAAGCATGTTACTGGACTGTGGAGCTAATACGATCTACGTATCAAAGCGATGGGCCGAGAAGCACAAGCGCCAGACAACGAAGTTCAACGACAAGAACATTCGTGGCAAGCTCGAGGACAACCACGTTGTGGAGGTGGGGCTGGAAGTACTGCCTTTAAGTATCACGGTGTCGGGACTGGACGAACCGTACAATTGTGTCGTCGTCGTCTACGCGATACCTTACGAATTTGACTACATCCTTGAAATTCCATTCTTCGAGGCTATGCAGCCGCAGATGGACCGGAGAGGTTCGACGAATCAAGGGAACAAGTATGAAGACTCTGCGCTGGGAACGAGCAGGTGAGTCCTGTGGACCGATCGAGGAAGGCGGACCGGTGACTGCCTCCGGGCTTCGGAGATCTGCCGAGGTGAAAGGCCTGCTGGCTACAAGAACCGATTCCAGTCGAGGCGCCGGGTTGGAAACGGATGTGGAGTCATCCGGTCAACCAGCTTGCAAAAATATGCAGAGTGGAGACTCAAGTGTTTTCGATGGACAACAGGAAGACGTGTCAGCTGATTTGGAGCCAGTTACAGAGGGCGACAAGACGTCGTCTGAACACACCGGGACTGTAGGAGATGCTGGTGATACCAACCGTACCCGAGGGAAAGACAGTGTCGTGGAGAAGATGTTCGCGATGGGTGTTGTTGATGAAACTGGTGTGTGCACTAAGTACATAACGTGGAAGAAGCTGCGTAAGTTCCTGAGAATCAAGACCAAATCTCCTGACGACCCTGATTTCATGTTGGTTCTGTCGAACGAAACGATCAAGCAAGTTGCTCGTTCATTGCAACGACATGATCAACCCGACGATGTCAGAAGTGCGAAAGCGCTGCGATATCTAGAGACAGACTGGGACAGTTTTCGGGGCAACCCTGCCTTCAACCTTCTCACGGAGTTCGAGGACAACGTATTCCGTCCTGACCGGAAGGTTTACCAGAGACACGCGAAATCGAACTCCGGATAGATGTGAAAGATCCAAACCTTGCAATGTACCGACAGCTGTGGCGACAGTCACCGGAGCAGCAACGCGGAATTGTGAGGTGGGTTATCGGCATGGTGGAGAAGAAGTTCATCAGACCCAGTATCCGTCCTCACGCCGCTCCAAGTTCTGTGTCCGTAAGCCTTTTGGTTGGAGAATTGTGCATGACTACCGGTACTTGAACTCGAACACAGTTCACCAGAGTATCCCGATGACACGGAAGGAAGATATCCTGGACGCCATGTCTGGTGGGTACTGGTTTCCTTCGATGAACCTTATGTCTGCTTACTACCAAGTGCGCATGCGAGAGGAAGATATCAAGTTTACGGCGTTTCAAGCTCCAAATGGTCTTTGGGAGTATCTCGTGCTGCCCATGGGAGTCTGTAACTCACCAGCGACGATGCATCGATTGACGTCGAAGCTTTTTCGGGAATTGGAGAATACGAAGTCGTTTTATGATGACATCTACATTTTCACAAAGTCACCGAGCATTGAAGATCATTTGGAAGCTCTGCGTAAGACTTTGGACATTTTGCGTGATAACAAGCTCTACGTCAAGCTATCCAAGTGTGGCTTCTGCGCTGACGAGATTCCATGTCTTGAGATTTCGTGGGTCGCAACGGCGTGCGTATGGATCCGGACAAAGTGCAGACAATTAAGGACTGGCCAATCTTTCGAACGCAAGAAGAGCTTTACAGCTTTCTCGGGTTGACAGGTTACGACCAGCGCTTCTGCCCGGACTACGCCTCGCTAATAGCAACCATGTTTGCTCTCCTGAAGAAGAAGAACAAGCGTAACGCGAAGATCCACTTCAAGGACGAGTAGTTGAAGGTTTTCAAGGAGCTGAAGCGGCGTTTGTGCAACCCTCCAGTGCTGCACCTACCGAACTTCGGCCAGTCAATGCATTTGCGTACTGACGCTAGCAAGTTTGCTGTTGGTGGAGTCACGTTCCATATCGTTGATGGGGTTGAGCGTCCAATGGCGTACACTAGTCGCAAGATGAAATTAGCGGAGCTTAACTACCCGACGGAACAGCAGGAGCTCTTGGCTATCGTCCACGCGCTCTCTGCTTTTCGAATTTTCTGCTTGTACAAACCACCAATTGTCGAGACTGACCACAAGAGTCTTGAAGGACTCTTCACACAGAAGATGGCTAACCATCGACTAGCGCGCTGGTACGATATCCTCGCGGAGTAACAATCAACATTCTCGTACCTATCCGGTGCGAAGAACGGAATACCATCGCGCTAAGCCGGCGACCAGACTTGCAACCACAGACGAAGTACTTCCCTGGCTTGAGTGTGACCGGCTTCGATGATACGTCGTTCAGCTCAGCGATAAATGAGGTGGCCACGAACAGCGAGCTGGGTACCAGCATCAAGAAGGGGTACGTAAAGATCGCGAAGTACAGGTAATCTTCGATGCGATGAAGCGTCGATCGTCCAACCTGAATCTCAAGATTGAGCGTCAACATCGAAAGAAGTACCGAAGTTTTTCGGAAGCGGATGGCTTGCTGTAGTACCAGTCCCCAGCGGGCGATGCACCTCGGATTGCTGTCCCCAACGATGTGAAGTTGAGGCAGACGATCATTAGTGAGTGTCATGACTCCAATTACGGAGGTCACCTGGTGCGGAACGAACGTACTTGACACTCGCGAGGCGATGGTACTGGTCGAAGATGTTGAGGCCGATCCAGAAGTTCGACGCAGACTGTCAGCCTTGTCGACGGAATAAACCTCGTCTAACCAAGCCTCCCGGTCTGTTAGAACCGCTCAGGATACCCGATGAACGTTGGAGATCTATCTCAATGGACTTCATCACCGACTTACCACGAACCAATCGGGACGTAGACTCCATTTGGGTCGTGGTGGACAGGCTAACGAAGCGATGCCACTTCGTGCCGACGACGAAGGAGGTGAACGCCGAAGGAGTTGCCCGTCTCTTCATCGACCACATTTGGAAGCTTCACGGTATGCCCACGAACATTGTGTCGGATCGAGATAGGACATTCGTATCCACCTTCTGGCAACATGTCTTCAAGTCAATCGGTACCAAGTTGAGCATGACCGTAGCGCATCGAGCACAGGGTGACGGACAAACGAAGCGTTTGAATCGCACGCTGAAAGAGTACCTCCGTTGCTTTGTCAATCCGATGCAGGCCGACTGGGATATCCATCTAGCGAACACAGAGTTTGCGGTCAACTCGACGGTCAACTCCAGTACGAAGATGGCCCCGTTTGAAGCCGATCTCGGTACATACCGCTGAACCTGTTACAACTGGTAGCGGGGCAACAGGAGGGTATACCCAAGAATCGACAGGGAGCTGAGTTTCACGAGCATCAGGCAGCTGTACGGCTACGCTGTCGTGAAGCATTAGCTCAAGCTCAGGAGCGGATGCGTGACGTGTACGATGGAAAACGAGTGGAGCAAGAGGTCAAGGTAGGCGATCGAGTGTACTTGAGTACACAACACCTTGACCGCAAACACACTGGTCTACCTAACTCGTCCAAGTTTGGACCGAAGTGGATGGGTCCGTATTCCGTAATTTGGAAGCTTCAGAACCACGCGTACGAGTTGAACATTCAAGCCAGCAACAAGCTTCACCCAGTGCTCAACACGGGTTCGTTGAAGCCTTACAAGGAGCTGGCACGGTTGTCAAAACCTAACGAGGTGGTCCTTGCCGACGGTACTATTGGACAACTCGTACAGAGTATCAGCGGCAAGAGGAAACTTCGTGGGAAGTGGGTGGGTAAAGCGACAGCTACGGGGGTGCCGATCGAGAATTTATCACAAGTACCAGATCTTATCGCGGAGTTTGAAAAATGTCGAAGAAAGAAACGAAGGAAAAGATGAAGACAAATTAAGGGGGGCTCAATGTCCTATATGTATCCCGATTACATCCCCTACGATTTCTGCTGTTTTTCCCTCTCCCGACGCTCTCGTTTCTTCATGGTGTTCGACTTACGTTTGCCATGGCGGCACACGTATCCTGGTTGCAGCTCGACACGACTCAACCATCTCGCTTGATGGGCCCACTTGAATAAGTTGAGAGGATACACATCCATTGGCGGACCCTTCTTATCATTGTACCCATCAAGGACAACGACGCGTTCGCTTGGACCGTTCGTAATCACGACGAAGCAGTGACCGACATCGTTCTCACCCCACTCGCCAAATAAGCACCAGGCGGTAGTGCTTGGCACATCGCCTTAAGCGTCGTAATGTTGGCGCTGCTGTTTGGAAGGCGATTGTGGAGAAGATGGTCGTAATTCAATGGCAAACTTTTGCGTTGAAGGTCCTTGAAGAACTCCGTCACATCATCGCACGTCACTTTCAGCACCAGGGCGGGTAGCCTCAAAGGTCTCCCACATCTCCACAGTAACCAACTATGGCTGGCCGAGGTAGTACAGGGCTGACCGGAAGGAATTCATGAAGCAAGTTCCTCGTGGTGACGCCGTATCGCGTACGGTATGCCAAGACGTGAAGGGAATCGAGGTACCTGAGGCTTTCCACTCGTCAACCTGCTTCATCATGTCTCGTGTCGAAGGTTTATCCAGTTGTTCCATCCACACCCAACTCATTTGGAGTGGGCGTCCCTTCCAACGTACGAGGTAACAACGGTGAGGAACTTCGCCATGCATATCTAGCAAACGCACGATGGCAACCTCGGTATCGTAATCCCAAGGCGCATCCGGGTCGTAATGGTTCAAGTGATTCGATGTCGGATGTCTAGCAGGAGGCGGAGGAAGCGGAGGATGCCATATCGAGGTTTCATCGCCGCCACGCAGCCGAGTACGCGTCAGCCTTTCAGTCTTTTCCTCTTCCTCACTATCATCCGTGAGTCCAGTATGCGGTTGAGACGAGGACGCATCATCTTCAGCCAAATCGCTGTCTTCATCGCTGTCAAGATCGCCGTCGGACGACCACTCGAACCGCACCTCGTAAATTAACTCTGCGAGAGTCTTTCGGGGAGGTTCGAAGCCTTCTGGCAGAGCTACAGATGCCGTACCTGCTTCATCCGGCGTAGACATCTCCACCGCAGGCATCACTACCGATGGGACGGGTGTCGTAGCTGGTGGATCAGTCATCTCTACGTCCGACCTGGCAGCAAGTGGATCGGCTGCAGATACTGCTGGAGGATCGGCTGCAGATACTGCTGGAGGATCGGCAGGTGTCACAGCCGGTGGCTCGACCGGCGAGGCTTCCAGTACAGGCATCGGAATTGGTGGCTCGTCAGCAGGGCTGGAGCTTGCTCCAGGAGGCGTATTGCATGAAGCGGGGCGATCTTGCGAGCTCTTGCGCGGCGGCGCAGGCCCCCAAGTCAAGATCCGGTCCAGCCGCTCTTCATCGGAGTCGTGTGGGTCCTCAGAAGCTGCTGGCGAAGCTCTACGCGGCCCAGAGGGCGGACTATCGACAGGTGCCATCACTGCGGGCGAGGAGGCACGGGAGAGCAGACAAGCAGCAGCCAGACAACAGCAGAAGCGCCCAGCACAAGCGGAACATATCCAAGCCCAAGACCAACCGAGGCCGAAGCGTGGGTGACAAGGGTCGGACGAATTCCAGCCGGGAGCTCTGTTCGCTGTGTCGCTTTTTCGGGAATGAAGACTGAAGGGACGCGCAGGCCAGTGGGGAGTGAGTGTATCTGATTCGTAGATATTATTTCTAGCCAATGATCGCTAGTCGGAGAAATAACTTAGAGACAGTATTAGTATAGTAAACTCCTATTTTAAAATAGAGCAGGCAGATGTAGGGCGGCTGTGGAAGCTTCTAGAAGCTTCCATCCGCTTGAACTTGTGGGGGCGTCACTTTACCTTTAGTGCGTCCTCCCCCAAGCTCCTCTTCCTGCTCGATATAGTACCCACCCGCCCATAACCGCCCGTATGTCTCACGGACGGGTACGGGTACCCGGGCTGGAGACTCAATCTTGGCGATCGGCCACGGGTACCCGAGAAAGAGTCAATTAGCGTATAACATCGGCCAAGAATCCGTATTAAAAATGATATATGGCAGGTATCATTCATTTAAGCCCCATACATGTTGCTGATTGTCAAGTCGGTTGATCTGTGTCGAATCATGTATAGCAGGATATCATTTTCGCAGTGATCATTTGTACGGGTTTAATTGGAACTCTTAGGTGACCCACTACACGTCTACGGATGATAGTACTGCACTTTTGATTTCTCTCATCTCGGTAATACGTCGCGTAAAACGGCGCTGTGGTTAAGGTGAGATCGAGATTAATACGGCATAAGCCGTTCTGTGACATCGTGAATCGGCTCCTACGGCCTGCAATAGCAAGGATGTATTTTAAGTAGTTTCTGCTGCCAAGCGAGCAAAGTGTGTGTGCCCATGCCCAGTTTGATTGGGAACCCAGTTGCTTGGATTGGGTCATCAAGGGAGGTATGCCTAGTACGAACCAGGACACTCAAAAAAAATAATACTCGTCAAAATACATTTGACTATTATAGTTCAATTATTAATTCTGAGGCTTCAATTTATTTTTGAATTGCACCCGATTCGTATTTAACCCTATTGTGGTCAAATTTATACTTGAAAATTGTATGTGGATTTCCGATACAAAATTGTTAATGCTTGGTTTTAGCCCACTACCCGCAACCTAAGTATTGTAAATATGTATGTTTAAGGTGATCTTGTATTGTCATAATTCCTTAAACCAAGCATTTACGCATCTTTAACACAAATTCCCGCAATTCATATTATTGGTTAAAAAACAAAACTATAACGTTTGATTGGGCAAAATTTGGAAAACCATACCACAATAAGGTTAATTGCAGAGCAGCAGAGCATAAAAACCCCAACCACCCATTTGCCAAATGAGTCCAATCTCCCCCAAATGCGTCGATAAGACACACTCAGAATCAAATTTACCTGCTTCACCTCACGCTCTACAAACCCCTCCACCTCATCTGCCCACCATGGTCCTTACAACCGGGCCAGATCTGCGCCATGCTCTTCACTGAAGTCGAAGACAACATGTACAAGTGCAATACCTGCTATATGCAGTACAAGAAGGGAAATTGCTACACGAACCTACTGAACCACCTAAGAAGCTAGCACAAGGACTACGAGGAGGATGCTGAAGACGCTGCAAGTCGTCAAAGCCCGTTGCAAGTACATCTGCTCAGGCAATGGACCAGATACCTCTATCGCTGGATCGAGTGGGTCTTTTATAAACTGCCTTCCTTTTGAGTTAGTTGAGCGACGGCTCAAGCGCCTGAACGCTTCTCTTTCCACCTTGTCAGAAGACACTGTGTCGTGCTACATCGTGCTGCTAGTTGATCTGGTCGAAATCCGCATTGTACGCGAGCTGCCAGTCTCGTTCTAGACGGCTGGACTAGCCGTAACCGCCACTACATCGCAATATTCGCGGTATTGGGCTGCGTATCGGGTGCTGCCGGTTCTATGGGCATACTATCCTTGGAAAATGCCAGGTTTGAAGTAGTCCTGGAAAACCGAAACTCCTCGCAACTATTCGCTCCGCCCGCACGAAACCTTCTCGTTTTACTGCTGTTAGCCTCTGTGAGTGCGTCATTTACAAGCAGCAGTAGTTGCTTACACTCTTCGACGCTTGTTTCCTTGCACGATGGCGAAACAGAAGAGCAGAGCCAGCAATGAGTCTCCATACCAGATCATACAAGCTGGAGGAACCGGCACGCGGAACACACGTTCGACCCCGTTTCAAGATGGCCATCTTCTGGAATTTGGTTTGACAATTAGTGAGCTGAAACCTAACGGCGGCCCCGTTGTTGCCGTGGCGTGTCGTTTTCACACTAAATTCGGTCGTGAAGAGAAAGTTGGCTCTAAGCGCAAGCAAACCAAGAACACAAAATTCTTCCAGGCTCCATTCCGACCTGAAAACTACAGAAACCACCTTGATGGACAACATCCAAGTCGATGGACAGAATATAACCGGCTTTCTCTCGAAGGCAAACGTGTTTTTTTCGACGATGTTACGCCATTTCGATCGTCGATTCGTGCCTATGCTAGCGAATCTCAGGCTCCTATTGTTGTATCTATCGACAGCGGAATTGTGGATGTTATTATCGAGGAAGTTTTGCTGGATGAAGATGATAATGACTTGGCGTGGGTGCGAGCAAAGCTATCGTGCTTGCAACTAAACGAAGCTGGAACTAAATACGTCCTGAAAATTAAAAACTTAATCCAATTTCAACTGATTGTCGATTACTAAAGTTGCGGGATGTCGTTCCGATGGCTCTGTCAGTTCTGACTATGACGAAGCAACGAACAGGGTTGGCTTCAATTGGATCATGCACACCCGAGCTTCCTGCCAAATACGCTCGTTTCGTTTGTGCTATCAGTCTACAAAAATTAAAACAGTGCTCTCCCACTCTTAGACATTTTCACTTGCACTGGATATGTCGACACACTTGTCCATTTCGTATTTGGACACGCGCATGCGCCTATTTTACGCTGGTCAGATTGTAAATGTGCATTTGTTAGCGATTCCGATGAATGAGAGTCACACTGGTGAAGCCATGTTCCAAGCAATTGTTCCAGTACTTGATGTACTCTGTCCCAATTGGAGAGAAGTTATGCTGGGTATAACAACAGACGGGGAGCGCAAAATGACCGGTGTTAACAAGGGGCTCGCTTCGCGCTTTCAGAAGGCGTGCTCCAGTGGGTTCATGCGGGTTTGGTGCGGCCTACATAGTCAGACTTGGTACTCCAAAAAACATTCAAAGCTACAATGGACGGCAGGTTCTACGGCTTCATGACACAGACAATTGGGTATTTGCGTCGGCAGGCAACGTTAATTCGCATCTTAAACTCGACGGCACCACTGCTTCAAGATACACGTTGGGAGTCCATGCTCCGATGTTGTGGTTGGTTTAAAAAGTACCGCGTACAAATTTCAAGTCACTTGGTGGATAAAAAGCCGGCATGTAAGCCTCCAAATGAATGGTGGTTGTATTTGGCTCTCATAGAAAAATTATCGAGTCGGGCTGTCATTACTTTTCGCAGTTTAGAAGGGAAAACCGCACTCATCACGGAGCAGGTTGCTGAATTTAATCGAATGTCCAAAGAACTTCAACTCCTCTGTGGAATGCGAGCTGTGACAGAAGAAGATCACAGAAATTTGGAGCAATCGAAGACCACGCATATTATTTCCAACAATGGCACCTTTGTGACAGATCCAAACACAATTTTGGATCTACTCCGTGACAATGGCAACTTTGCGATCGGTATTATGGACTCTATCGGCGCAGACGAATCTTTTAAAGTGGCAAAAGATTTTGCTGGAGTGATTGCAAATGTGATTGAAAGTGTGGTTATTATAGAACCTGAGCGCAACCAAAATAACGAGCCCTTGGAAGGGCACATTCCACCTGCGCTTCCCCGAGACTTAGTTAAAATGAAAGGAAGAGATTGTCGGCTCTGATAAATATTCATCGCGATCGAATGCGGGTTAATTGGACTGATGCTGAAATTGATACAATTGAGCAAGAACTTTCGACATTGTCAGACCAGTACGAAGGACAAGAACAATTTCGTCGCATCATTGACGATACATCGCCGGAAACTAGAACAGTGACAACCTTCGAAGACGGCTGGAAGGGTAGTTATGGAAAATTTCTGATGTTGCTTTGCTGGGGGTCTAGCAACAACTTTCCCCGGCACTTCAACGGTCGAAAGTGAGTTTCGCTCCTGAAATGAGAAAAAACCACATCAAAATCTAGATTGACAAACGTTTCACTCGAAGGGGCGTTGCATTCAAAGCAATTTGATATGCTGGGCAGTTTTCATACACCGGGGACATCGTGTAGAGGTCTAGTGTTTGAATTCGTATTGAAGCAAGTTGACGAGCATTTCAAGTGCCTTGGTCTACATCTAGTTACCTTGTATTTGTATGGTGCCAGGTTAATGCCATTTCCATATCTCTTGAGAATGCCGGTTCTAGACTAAACACGTAAAATCTAGCGTAAGCCAGTTTTATAGATGCCTGTCGATAAACCAGTACATTGGGCGAAAGGAAGGAGCCATCCCACTGATCGGTTGTGCCAGCGACAGATTTGATCTGGCGGCCAAAGCTTTTTTCAAGTCCGAAGAAGAGTACCTTACCAAGGTTCATGCATTGATGTCCAAGCTTCGGGCGATCCCATCAAGGGGCGCCCAATTCTCCGCCGAGTCTCCCATCTATCGCCGATATTACGGAACGACACCAGGTGGCCGCCCACTTACGGGATGGTCAAGCGGTATGTGGTGCTACACCCAGCGATAATTCGGCTGGGTCATGACAGTCTGTTAGAGCATGAGGTGCAGCCTCTCCTGCTGCGTCGCTCGGAACATGAGCGCGTCAAGCCTTGCTGCAGGACCTCGAAACGTTTCAGGCAGTTACCAAGGAGCTGCAGAAGTCGACTCGAACGCTCTCTGTTGTATGGCGTCTTTTCGACCAGGTTAAGAAGTAGTACCTGATGCTGAAGACAAGATTATCTGCCTCAGCTCCAATCGTCAACAACCCATATTTAGAGCAAGGTCTGGTGAAGCTACAGCATGAAGAGGCGTTGACGACAGCTGAAAGGACAGCATGTGCCGAGTTTAGCTCGGATGCCCTCGAAAGGGCACCAGCACGAGCCGAGGACGACAGCTCAATTGTCAAGGCAGCGTTTAAGAAGTGGAAGACTGTGAAGCGCTCGCTCTACGTCGACGTCGTATACGTTCGACCAACATCCAACGAGTGCGAGCGCTTCTTCTTGGCGGCAAAATGTGTGCTGGCTGACCTACGCAAGAGCTGCTCCTTGCGCAAGCTCGAGATGCTGATGTGTCTACAGTACAACCGTGAATTGTGGGATGTGAACACGGTTGATGAGGTGTGCTCGCAAATTGATAGGATTGAATTGGAATAATTGAATTACTAATTCCTGTGTCTTGGTGCGATGTATTAAACTTTGTATTGCATTCTCGGGTGCCCGGGTACCAACCCTAGCCTATCTCGTTGTGATCTGTGGGCGATAGGCTATCACGCGTCAACTCTCTGTCGCGGACGTACCAACCTGTTGTTCACGTTTACCGCTGCGGTGCTATTATAGGAGGAATGGTAGCAAAGCTCTCAAATCTAGGTATCTACACAATCAGCGTCATTTTCCACGCAATAACGTATTAGCCCACGTTCACGAAATAACATCCTACACCCATCCGTTTTTGATATGCCAGGATTCAGTACAGTCCAAACTGCCGATATTTCAAGTCATGAGCCTCGTCACCGTCCTAAGGTTTTGTTTCACATTACTCTGCTCAGCGCACGGCGGCACGATTAATCATGATCAACTTCAGCCCTTTGCTCAGCCTGAACCGGTTACAATTCAGAGAAGGCTGTAACCAAGTTCAAGCCACAGATTCATATTGGACCTGGGGGCGATTCATTTCCAGCCATGAACACTGCTGGTGATGAAACTGGAGGGCTTAAGGGATCGGAAAAAGCAGAAGGCTCCGAGAAAGCACCTCTGGGGTCTCAAGTATTCGGCCGATCGGGATGGTACCAAGATAAGTGGACCATGGTGAATGTGTGGTACTTCCCGAAGGATTTTCTTGGGTACCTCGCACAGGAACGCCACTGGGCGGGTATGGCGCTGTGGATGGACAACCCGGCTTTGGAGACGCCAAAAATTCTTGGTGCGTCGTTGTCGCGACAGACTCTGAAGTCACAAAAATTGGGTTTTATCCCGCTTGGAAAAAGTAACAAAGACCCGTCCAAGAAGATGACCCAACTACATCCGACGTACTTCATGGGTGCTCGGGAAATTCTATTAAGCATGATTAGTTGATTGAGTCGGAACACTACTTATGAAGTCGAATCCAACGTATCTACGAGGGTTACCCATACGTATTCAAGCATATTTGACTGGATCGAGTTATCTTTTTCTTACGCCGACGGCACGTATCAATTTCAGACATTGTCGCTCCGATTTTGGGGGCGTATTGACTAGGGCACAACGAAGAAGCTGCATTGTAGTACCTCCACTGCCACGGTTGTGGCGTGGGGGTTGCCCGTTAATATTGGTGCAAGGTAGGCTTCGATATTATTGCTGGCACCACCAATTCGCGTGTAGGCTCCACTGCTTATGATTTCCACGCCCAAAACGCTTGACAGCTAGACTATCAAACCCAGCGTTAAATAGCGCCGTCGCACCACCACTCCGAAGGGAATGAGAACCGTAACTGGCCGGACCTTGTCCAACCACCTTTTCTGCGCCCTCAGTTGACTTGCCCAGGTCGTGTACTTGTAGATTTCGGTAGCATCGATCTTACACAGCAAGGCATTTGCTTCGATACCCAGCGCCTTGTAATTACTTGTAAGGATATGCTGATAGTAAGGGTCAGCACCACTGGAGACCCGACCTACCATTCACGAGAGTTGTGCGAACGCCAAAGTGGTCAGCCTTACTTCCTCGAAAATGTATCGCTACAGCGTTAACGTTCTGTAGTCAATTTGCCTCATACCCACTTCCGTCAATGAATTTCACGTCCGAACGCTGAATTGCGTACGGCTGCACTTTGGATACTTGAGCGAAATAGTCTGATCTTTTGAGAAGAAAGAAGAAGCCAAGCACCGAAGTCCCCCAAATGACTCGGCGCTGAGCGACTATGAAATCGAGACTCTTGTGCATGTATTTGAGGATCGCTGTTGTGATCGGTGCCTTGGGTTTGCATGTGGATCCGAACGCCACAATCCAGTGATGGTGAGCTGGTGGTCTGGTAAGAGCCGGACATTGTAACCACGCATTCGCCTACGATACCACGAGATATGACTAATTTTTGAGACCACGGTGGAGCAGAATTTCCGGTGGATGCGTTGCCCCACCCGTATCGCCAGCGATACGTGGCAAAAAGAACGAGTTGGTATGAATGTTATTGAGCTTCAACTGGCAACCACTTCGATAATTGTAGCCACTTGCACCACTTTGCCCATTACGACCACGTGTTGGCATATTTTGTCTCGGATGCAGGGGCCAATGTGCTGGACCGAAGCGACTCGAAAAAGTTGATGTAAAGTGTCCTGCATTCTAACGGCACTTGTGTCTGTGTCCAACAAGAAGAGAAATTAGTCCATCATGTCAAATGAGGTTCGGACCTAGCTCATGAAGCTGCGTCCGCCATCCAATTCGTCGATCCGGGAATGAAACCCATTGATACGCGAAGGTTGAAGTAAGCTTCGGCAAGTCCGATTGATCGATTAATCTCTGAAACATTTGTTTGAGTGCAATCGATTACACCAGGTAACCGCAGCAGCGTTGTCACTCCAGCACTTAACATGGATAGCTTGACCGGATGCTTGGTGATGCAACTTCGTGCCCCATGCCCACAGAGCAACAGTTATACTCAGGTGCCCCCTAACATTAATGGAAAATTTGGCTCCGTTACCCTCGACTTGGTCAATTAGCTGTGTCACCTCAGGATCAAATTTAATCTGGATAAAGGAGTCACATGATTAGGCATCTATAAAACTGGCTTACGCTAGATTTTACGTGTTTAGTCTAGAACCGGCATTCTCAAGAGATATGGAAATGGCATTAACCTGGCACCATACAAATACAAGGTAACTAGATGTAGACCAAGGCACTTGAAATGCTCGTCAACTTGCTTCAATACGAATTCAAACACTAGACCTCTACACGATGTCCCCGGTGTATGAAAACTGCCCAGCATATCAAATTGCTTTGAATGCAACGCCCCTTCGAGTGAAACGTTTGTCAATCTAGATTTTGATGTGGTTTTTTCTCATTTCAGGAGCGAAACTCACTTTCGACCGTTGAAGTGCCGGGGAAAGTTGTTGCTAGACCCCCAGCAAAGCAACATCAGAAATTTTCCATAACTACCCTTCCAGCCGTCTTCGAAGGTTGTCACTGTTCTAGTTTCCGGCGATGTATCGTCAATGATGCGACGAAATTGTTCTTGTCCTTCGTACTGGTCTGACAATGTCGAAAGTTCTTGCTCAATTGTATCAATTTCAGCATCAGTCCAATTAACCCGCATTCGATCGCGATGAATATTTATCAGAGCCGACAATCTCTTCCTTTCATTTTAACTAAGTCTCGGGGAAGCGCAGGTGGAATGTGCCCTTCCAAGGGCTCGTTATTTTGGTTGCGCTCAGGTTCTATAATAACCACACTTTCAATCACATTTGCAATCACTCCAGCAAAATCTTTTGCCACTTTAAAAGATTCGTCTGCGCCGATAGAGTCCATAATACCGATCGCAAAGTTGCCATTGTCACGGAGTAGATCCAAAATTGTGTTTGGATCTGTCACAAAGGTGCCATTGTTGGAAATAATATGCGTGGTCTTCGATTGCTCCAAATTTCTGTGATCTTCTTCTGTCACAGCTCGCATTCCACAGAGGAGTTGAAGTTCTTTGGACATTCGATTAAATTCAGCAACCTGCTCCGTGATGAGTGCGGTTTTCCCTTCTAAACTGCGAAAAGTAATGACAGCCCGACTCGATAATTTTTCTATGAGAGCCAAATACAACCACCATTCATTTGGAGGCTTACATGCCGGCTTTTTATCCACCAAGTGACTTGAAATTTGTACGCGGTACTTTTTAAACCAACCACAACATCGGAGCATGGACTCCCAACGTGTATCTTGAAGCAGTGGTGCCGTCGAGTTTAAGATGCGAATTAACGTTGCCTGCCGACGCAAATACCCAATTGTCTGTGTCATGAAGCCGTAGAACCTGCCGTCCATTGTAGCTTTGAATGTTTTTTGGAGTACCAAGTCTGACTATGTAGGCCGCACCAAACCCGCATGAACCCACTGGAGCACGCCTTCTGAAAGCGCGAAGCGAGCCCCTTGTTAACACCGGTCATTTTGCGCTCCCCGTCTGTTGTTATACCCAGCATAACTTCTCAATTGGGACAGAGTACATCAAGTACTGGAACAATTGCTTGGAACATGGCTTCACCAGTGTGACTCTCATTCATCGGAATCGCTAACAAATGCACATTTACAATCTGACCAGCGTAAAATAGGCGCATGCGCGTGTCCAAATACGAAATGGACAAGTGTGTCGACATATCCAGTGCAAGTGAAAATGTCTAAGAGTGGGAGAGCACTGTTTTAATTTTTGTAGACTGATAGCACAAACGAAACGAGCGTATTTGGCAGGAAGCTCGGGTGTGCATGATCCAATTGAAGCCAACCCTGTTCGTTGCTTCGTCATAGTCAGAACTGACAGAGCCATCGGAACGACATCCCGCAACTTTAGTAATCGACAATCAGTTGAAATTGGATTAAGTTTTAATTTTCAGGACGTATTTAGTTCCAGCTTCGTTTAGTTGCAAGCACGATAGCTTTGCTCGCACCCACGCCAAGTCATTATCATCTTCATCCAGCAAAACTTCCTCGATAATAACATCCACAATTCCGCTGTCGATAGATACAACAATAGGAGCCTGAGATTCGCTAGCATAGGCACGAATCGACGATCGAAATGGCGTAACATCGTCGAAAAAAACACGTTTGCCTTCGAGAGAAAGCCGGTTATATTCTGTCCATCGACTTGGATGTTGTCCATCAAGGTGGTTTCTGTAGTTTTCAGGTCGGAATGGAGCCTGGAAGAATTTTGTGTTCTTGGTTTGCTTGCGCTTAGAGCCAACTTTCTCTTCACGACCGAATTTAGTGTGAAAACGACACGCCACGGCAACAACGGGGCCGCCGTTAGGTTTCAGCTCACTAATTGTCAAACCAAATTCCAGAAGATGGCCATCTTGAAACGGGGTCGAACGTGTGTTCCGCGTGCCGGTTCCTCCAGCTTGTATGATCTGGTATGGAGACTCATTGCTGGCTCTGCTCTTCTGTTTCGCCATCGTGCAAGGAAACAAGCGTCGAAGAGTGTAAGCAACTACTGCTGCTTGTAAATGACGCACTCACAGAGGCTAACAGCAGTAAAACGAGAAGGTTTCGTGCGGGCGGAGCGAATAGTTGCGAGGAGTTTCGGTTTTCCAGGACTACTTCAAACCTGGCATTTTCCAAGGATAGTATATGGCACGAATGCCAGAGTTAGTTGGAAATGCCAGTTTTGTATATGCCTGCACATGATGGATCGAGAACCGATATTCCGAGGTTGGAGGCATCCATATAGAGTTCTACGTGCGGTGGCGGTAAATCCCCAAATACGGCGAGCGGCAATTCCGCAAAACAATCGTAATTCAAGATATGTTGAAACCACACGAGATCTTCTTTGGCGCCTTTCGAAAATTGAACTCGGCCGAAGCGTGGGGCAGAAGTACGCTGGGACCGGAGCCTCTGGTAAAATGGCTTAGCCGTGCGCAACAGAGGTCGGACAATAAAATCTAAAAATGTATTGAAACCTTTGTTCCACCGTAATGATCATTGCAAAATGGAGCAGTCCAACAATAAATTATTGTGGTGGAGCCATACCATAATAATAATAATGGCTGATTTTTTTATCTTGGAGTTTGGATGCATCCGATATTTTCTCAAATATCGTCCGTGATGGATTGAAATAATAACCCTATTGTGGTAGACCCTTGTAAAACCAAGCAAAATGCTTGGTTTTGCAAATTTTGCCCAACTAAATGTTGTAGTTTTGGTTTTTACCCAATAATACGAATTGCGGGAATTTTTGTTAAAGATTGCATAAATGCTTGGTTTAGGGAATTATGACAATACATATTTGCAATATTTTGCTTGCGGTCAAGCATTTATGCATGTTTAACGATTTTGTATCGGAAATTCACATACAATTTTCATGTATAAATTAGACCACAACAAGGATAATCATTGCAACACCGTCTGGGGCAATAATAAATATTGTAGTGGGGCAATACCGTAAAAATAGTTTTTTTTAATACTTTTTTCCAACCCCTGGTGCACAAGCAGGTTGCCACATGACGGAGCGACCCCAACAATTTGTAAAACTCGGTTTTCATAGAAGTACCACGTTTGGACATTGGCACAACATGATCACGAACCTTAATAATTTTGTCTTGTGAAATTGATACTGATCGGCGTACTGTGTTCCAACGCAGCCCCAGAGCCACGATTTCGGAGCTCCAATCTGAACATTTGGTCTCGTGGATAGAACGAGGGCACCGGATAGCCAACATCGCGTGCCGAAGTGTTGTTTGTGCACGTTGTAATCTGTCGTCGATGTCTGGCTCTACTAACATGTGGTCGTCAAGCCACTCATAAGGGAAAAAAAATCATCTGTATCCAGTGACTCCGATACCATGGAAGGAGAATCACTTTCCATCAACCATGACATAGCTCCACCGAATAGAGTGTAACATGGTGGTGGCCGGACCACCCAAACAGTGCCTCCATATCGACAATAAGGATCCTTAGTCCATCCATAAGCGCTTCCATTCGACGTACTTAATTGGCTTGAGTTCTCAGATGACGAAAAACACTTTACACATCACCATTTAGCATTCGAACTTAGTCGTTCTTCGGAAATGAAAAGTCATGAATCGTACGAAATTCCTTTGCTGGATCGGTGTCATTCTTCTCCACTGCACCAAGGGGACTACAAACTACACCCAAACATATCTGCAAAATATCTGCATCGACAACGCTGCACTGTCTGAATCTTGGCCATCACATACTGCGCGCAAATATCGTCGACACGAGCCATAATTCTTTGGCGGTAGGCGTCTGGGCACAGGGCCTCTTTCCATAGTGCGTCAATGCCAGTTTGTGTCATTTGCACAAGCAGGTCAAGATGTGGATATCTGGGAAGGATCCAGCGTAATCCCGCGTGGTCAAGTGCCTTGTTAGGTCTACCGTCAGTAATACCTTCGCCGTGTAAAATTGGGGGGTATCTACAGTCATATTGTGTTTGCGAATAATTCGTGACAGCGACAAACACGCAGTTTTGTCGATGGAGTAAGGAGACCCAATTTCGTTTGGTGTCCGCCTAAACCCTAGCTGCTGAAGTGATACAGACATCCTGGATTCCTCACCAAGCATTCCATTTTCCAGAACTGTTTGAATCTTGAGTGCAGATAATAAAGACAATGACACGTTATGACGGCCGTCTCGGAGGCCTGCACCTGAGTTGCAAGAACTCGCGTGGCCCGCAGCTAGTATGATCTCTGGCACTGCCTCGCCAGTGTGTTGGGCTCTCAGCTGAGGAAAGGTCCTCATGTTGCTCTTGGGTACAATATTGTGGTCATTATGGCAGTTCGGTCTTGAGCGACAACAGCCCGCATGGCCCGGAGTTGATACCTGATCAACCATCGCTAAATCGACGCTAGGTTCAGCCAACGGGGGGAAGACCCTTTGGTCGATCGTATCCGCTGCGTTTTGCTTGTTCTTGTGACATAAACTTGAATGACAGCAGCCCGCATGACCCTCAGTTAAATCTGCCGCCAATGGTGGTAATCGATCGGTGCTTTTCGATAACTGGGGAATGGGTCATGTGTCACTCCAAATCGGCTGGATGATTTCAAGTTGAGTATCCACGTCGAGGGGCACTGCATTCGCGCCGTCTACATCCACGGCGACAACCGGACATTGACGTTTGGTATCATGCTAATAGCAAATTGCTTGTTCTCGATGCTGTACGGGCTGTGCTGATCCCGAATACATAAGTGGATGCGCAGCTGATCCATCCGTAACGAGTCACAATCGCTTGTGCTCAGGTTTGAGCCCGTCGAAACGTTTAATGATTTCCGACTTGACGATATTGGGAAGTTTCTTCGGAACAAAATGGCCACGATCACTTGGGCAACTACCCCCTCACCTCCTATGCGCCCAGCTTTTGACAGGAAGCGTATGTACAGCGTTCGTCTTTCACCTTTAGCTGGTCTACTTGTACTGGCGCTTAAGCACAGTCTTGGGCAACCTCCCGAGGAGGTTGTTGCTTTCACGGGCAGATTGGGTGCGCAGAACACCAGGGCGGTTATTCTCAGCCACGCTCGATTCGGCAACTGCCAAGGTAGGCCTTAGTGCGTCGACTTGTCGATTTAGTTTCACAAACATTAGGGCTCGAAGTAGCCGGTCCTCTGTTGAGCATCGACTCTTAACCTGCATGAGGTCGCCGTCGGAAGCTACGGTTTCTCGGAAGTCTTCAAGTACGTCGTTTATCCAGAAGACAACTGAAGGGAGTTCCGTATGATCCCATGCCACGTGCATGAGTGTCCTTTCCAGAAAACTTCGGACCGCCTCAATGAGCTCGGTTATGTCTCGGCAGTAGTATTCCTGTGCATATGTAAGAAACACTCGTGTGGAGGCAACAACGTCACTGATGCTTGTAGTCGGTACGGCTTTCACAAACTCTGCCTTCGCCGAGAGATTGTCAAAGTTGGAGCTGCCCGACTCCAACCGCGCGACACGATTTTCTTGAGACAGTGGCGAAGTGTCTGATCGACAACCCCTTAGATCCAAATCGAATATCAAATACCCGGGTGCACACACCTGGTAGAGCCTTGGACTTCATCGCATCTGACCGAACTATCCCATTAAGAAATGCATTAGGTGCCTTACCTCTGTGTTTCGTCGAAGTGACCCGGTCGTGCACATACTCTTGATCCGGCTGAGAAACAAACCAGTACTTTGAGGATGGTTCAGTCTTTTTGCGTGATGATAATGGCTCTGGTGCCGCGACTGCTTTTGTTGCCGTAGTAGCACCACGATCGCTGTCGATTCGTGCTTCACTACGTCTAATGTCCAGGAATCGTTTCAAAAGCTCAGGATCATCACCAAGTTTGGCGATTATCATCACGTCTTTGTCCAACGCAGATCGGGAATCAACCCGACGGTGTTGACGTTTCTCAAATTGCATTCGCACGTCTTCATTAAATCCTTCATTACCACGAGATCGTTTATAACGAGACTGACATGCGCTTGATACCGGCGACCCGCTCTCAACACGCCCCGATCCATTTTGGATCAGAGCATCGTCGTCGATGAATGGGTCAATTAGTTCCAGCGCCTCCGGCGGCGGTGAAACGCCGTAAATCGGATCTTGATGAACGCTGTCGTTGGGCGGTCGGCAAAATGACTGACCCACATTCACATGTACTGGCCGGTGATCACCATCAGCAAAATATGCGCAGTCCAACGCATGTTGCGGCGAACATTCTTTTTGTCCACCTGATTGGGGATCGATCCAATGACATGTTGATGTCGATAAAGAAAATGTTTCTGGGATCAACGGCCCCCCAAAACGTCAGTGATATGCTTCGAAGCTACTTGTCCGTTCTGACTGGCCACCGATCTAAAATTGTAGCCTGGAGGTCTAGTATCTCGTCATCACTCCGAGTGACGACGAGACCCTAGTGATTCACTCGATTCACCACACTAGAATTCGATACGCCGCGGTAGCAATGCCACAATAGGTGATAGAGGCGAAATTTTGGCGATTGTGGTAGATAAGTGCTCCCCCGCCGAGTTAACGGTAATGCGATCCCCGGCCTCCGCAACTACTTGTCGGTAGTGAACTTGGCCATTCATCTTCACGAAGACAGGGCGCCGCAAAGTTGATATTTGCCCAGACATGTTCACGCCCCTAATGGTTACTAGACATTGGACTACGACTTCAGGGGAGACGCTTCCATCACCATCCTCAAGACTTGTGAATGCCACATCAACCTGACCCAACCGCACCACCCGGGCGTAGAAGGGGTGTTTGAAGTCCGCTCCGACGAGCTCGTACATGTAAAAATGAACGGGAGGACAGCCGAACCATGATACGGAGTGCTGAGAGTCGAAAAGGCGCGAGGTAGGAGGGCCTTTAACAGGTGAAGGAAAATCTGAAACTAACGCTACGACTACTCCTACCGGTGCCTGTGGCTGCCCTGAGGCCTCTTCGTTGGTTTCATCTCTCCTCCTTCGACTCAAAAGCTATATTCACCACTTCACGTGAATCTATCCAGACCTCATCATGTGGGAACAACTTACAAACAAAGCGCGCGAGACCTCTATTCGGCAGATTTCGGCGAAGTGAAGATTCCTTTTAACGAGAACAACATTCAAGCGACTTTACAACAAGCGTGGCCGTTTTTGATTGGCGTTTGACTTTCGGCAAACTAAGGTAGACAGTGCTACATTCTGTTCACAGATTTAGGGGCGAAGATCCTGTACGCTTGCATGTGTTGACATGATGGAGAAGGAATAGCTTAAAGCCCGTTATATTGGAATGGTGTAATCGAGCATGAATGATGTCACAAATTCTATAAAATATCTGATCGACGCGGATACCGAGATGTGCATGTTCGGGTGACTGAGACCCATCTTGACCTGATCTAGTTATAGTACCGTACTTAACCCTTTCGCGGTGCAAGGGCGAATTTCTCGCCCTTTAAGCATGGTTTTGTTTATGGGTGGAAAAATGCTTTCTAAAAAGTCGCATTTTGCGCCCTTCTAGAGATAGCCCACCTTGTTTTGATTACTACCAACCCGATCACTGCGATTGCAAGCGGTGGGGGAAATATTTGGCTGACGACAGTATTTTATCCCGTTAGAGGTTTAATCGGCATCGCTACGTTCCCACCGTCACGTGGCAAGTGGTGGAATAGGCTCCTCATCATTCATCTTCATTATACGAAAAGCAAGATGCATGCAATACAAATGATTTTGACATTTGATCTTTACAAAAAAAAAACAGATGCGGACTGGGTTGAAAACCGTGTATCGTAGGATGCCTTTAGAGCCTTCTACCCACTAGGAAGCGCGTAACTCGACCACAGTTGGTTCGCAGGGCGTGTATTCTAGCGAGGGGGTATCGTAATGTGTTGGAGGCCCTGTAAATTCGCAAATGAGCTGGTGAGCACCGCAGGACTATCGAGCGTATGTGCAGCTGTGGGAGGTGAATGCATCGATACCGTCCGTGGGCTATAATTTAGTGTAGTATATTTGTGTATTCCGTGGGCATTGAGGTTAGTTGTCCCCCCAATGCAGGGCCACCACCCTGCACAGTGATAGTGCCCTGAAACCGCACAGATACCGAGGTACGAAGTCAAGACGTCTACTGGGCTTTTCGAATCATTTGAAATCTCTGGGTGGTATTTTCGAAAATGATGGACAAGGGTATACAAAAGAACTTGGCGGTGCCTAGTTCAATATCTAAATATCTAAAAACGCTTCAAACAGCACAACTATCAGACAGAGGTTTTCAGCGGAGCCCAATGCTACATCGATCCAGATCATGATTTAGAGACTTCACTATACTGCTAAAAAAAAACGAACGATGCAATGTCAAAGGACCACGATGTTTGCGCAATGACCGGATTTAGCAATTTTGCGTTTTCCACACGATTGGTGCCTCTTCTTAGGGGCTGGTTTGGCTGGCCGGTGCTGGTTCTCGGTCTGGTTTTGACGGTTCAAGTCGTTTGTGATTGGTCCTTGCGGTGTTAAGGATGGACCTTTTTGCCAATTCAAACAACCCGAGAACCACATCGCCGAGATGGTTCTCGCGTTCTGTGGCTTCTCCACTGAAAATGGACAGTACTGTAATTCGACAGCAAATCGTGAGATGCAAATCCATTGAGTTTTACGTACCCTAACCACCAAAACCAAACCGACAACCAGCACTGGCCAGCGCAAACCAACCCCTTACAGGCACCACCTGCTAAGTGATATCACGCACGATTACACGTGCAATTCTTCTTGGACTGAACGGACATACCCCGGTAGATAACGGATTTTGTATCCTGAGACATGCTCCGAACTCTGTCTTGATCGTTTGGGGTCTGCTATCGTATCGGACAAAATTGATGATACCCAGAACGAGAACCGAATTTTACGGCAAGTATTGATCCTTTTACGCTCCGTAAGGCCGCAATCGAAAGCTTATCGTTTCAGCTTTACAGCTGGCTAATCAATTTAATCAAATACACAATTGTAGCAGAGTTATAGCGACTCATGATGGCCGACTCAAGTGCTGGGATTACTTCGAGAAACAATTTATAGTGGGCACGGGAAAAGCCACCTCCATAAAATGGTAAGAGATATTATGTGATTTACTGAACGCCTAAACAAACGATGCTGAACCAGGCAGATCACATGTGTTTTAGCCTTTAAGCCAATGAAACCCCTCTATTTCGACATAGATGAAGCAACCCTAGTGCCGAAACTTTCTTGGTTGGGGAATAGCTTGTTTGAGCTGTTCTATCTTTAAAACGCCTGCGAATTGGCAAAAAAAGACCTCATATTCGGATTCTACGCGCGATTTTTGCCCTATATATCTAACTATCGATATAGGTTTTTCCCGCGGCGACCTCCATATGGGAGCCGCAATCTGGGTATCATCAATTTTGACCACTACAATAAGTCTAAGAAAGTACATGACAGTTGTCGTTGCATTCTCTTTACAGGATACAGTAGTAAAAGTATTCATAAATCGGACTTGTAGAATTGGAAAGCCTTCGGGTAATCCTAAAGGTAACAACGACCTATTCAGCGCGTGTCCGCGCCATTGCTTGTACATGAACGAAATGAAAGCTCTGGACCGCTATTACTAGTCACAACCCAGCAACTCAGAGATTCGGATCTTCACACAACGAGAGGGGCTGTGATTTTATATTGGCTGTGCAAGTTGAAGGCAAACATACTTGGTGTCGATGCAATAATGGACGTGCTAGAAGTTGTAGTGCTAAGCAAGAAGGAAAGGAACACACACGAATATGAACCTTCGATCCGTCCTCTTGCTGGAAAGGGGGTGAAAGCAATCACCTACACTACTAATATATTATGTATTCTAGTTTTACACGACTCTCCGCTGACTTGATTTTTACCGGGAGGAATTGATCTATTTCAGATTTGGCGCAACTTGTCGATTATCCATACTGCATTCGCAAATTGTATCGACTTCTATTAGGCTTTATATTTTACAAAATAGCAATACATTGAAACAATTGGTCCTGGTAGCATTTGTCAACGACAAATAAGTAGTTAGTATGTATTTTAATACATACTAACTTATCTATTAAAATAGTCATTGACAAGTGAAGTCGAGTCGTGGTTCGTCTGGACCAGTTGGTGCGATCATCAAATGTTTCGTTATCCTTTTGATAGAGAACAAGATGTGATTGGGAAATTATTCATGTTACCGGGTACAGTGTCAATGCACCATATATGTACTGGACATCTTTCCCATCACACTCTGATGGGAAAGATATGCAGTCGTACATGCGGATAGGGGCTGGGAGCTATCAATGATAGCGCTGTACTCATCAAGAACGTAGCATCGGTGAAGTTTATCCCTCAGTTTCAAAACGTCCAAGGTGTCACTACAGCACCAGCCGCGGATATTTCAAGCCATGAATCTCGTCACCGTCCAAGTGCTTTGTTTCACGTTGCTCTGCGCACGGCGGCTCGATGAATCATGATCCAGTTCAGCCCTTTGCCCGGCCCAACCCGGTCACGATATCTGAAAAGGCTGCAGTCAAATTCAAGCCACAGTTTTTTTTATTGGAACTGGATGCGATTCGTTTCCAGCCGTCGGCACTGCCGGTGAGATCATGGGAGGGCTCAAGGGAACGAAAGGAACAGAAGGCTGCGAGAAAGCGCCTCTGGGGTCTCAAGTGTACGGCCGAGCGGGATGGTACCAAGATAAGTGGGCCATGGTGTATGCGTGGTACTTCCCGAAGAACTTATGTGGGGGTCGCACGGAAACGCCACGACTGGGCGAGTATGGTGATATGGATTGACAACCCTGCATTGGAGGCGCCGAAGATTCTAGGTGTGTCCTTGTCACAACAGACTCTGGAGCCAGACAAACTAGGTTTCATACCGATGGGAACACACAAAGAAGAACCATTTCGGAAGATGACCCAACTACCTCAGATGGCCTTTGTGGGCACCCAGAAAATTCTATTAAATCAAATTAGTCATTTACACTGGAACTACACCTATGGAGGCGGATCCAACGTATCGACCAGGGTTACGCTTACGTATCCAAGCAAATTTGGCTGGGTCGAGTTAGCTTTTTCGCACCGAGACGGCACGTATGAAGATCCCATCACGTGGGAACAACTTACCGACGAAGCAAGCGAAGCCCTCAACTCAGCAGATTTCGGTGAAGCGAAAGTTCCTTTGAACGAGAGCAACTTTGAAGAAACGCTCACACAAGCGTGGCTGTTTTAGATTGACGCTTGACTTACTTCAAAGTAAAGTGCGAAGTCTGCTGAATTCTGTTCACAACGTTGTACGGAAGACGACTGTAGGTTGCGTACAGTTACATGGTTGATACGGAGATGGAGCTTAAATCCGATAAGTTGGAATAATACCGCGAATGCCATGAAATGATACGGATACGGAGATGTGCTTGTTACATGTACTGCGCCAGTTCTCATTATAGTATGCCTCATTTCAGCCGGGTCTAGCAATACGGGTACTGCCTACTTGAAGTAGTTAGACTTCGCTGAAATTTACAGTAGGTCTGCAAGACGAGATGTTCACGTAAGTTAATCATCTTCTTTTTCTACAAGCCAGAATTTAAAGTATGTAGGATAGAATAACTAGACCCAGCTGAGATGGAGCTCACTAACACGAACATGCACTGGCGCACTATAGGTAATAACAAGCACATCTCCGCGTCCGTATCATTCGATGCCATTCGCGGTCTTATCGGGAGTTAAGCTCCACCTTCTCCTCCATATCAATCATGCATCAATCACTACGCAATCTGCAGCCCTCTTTCGAACAAAACCTTGGTGGTGAGCAGAATTCACTACACTTCGTCCCTAAATTTGCCGAAAAAATTAAGCGCCAATAAAAAACGGTCACGCTTGTTCTAGCGCAGCTTCAAAGTTGCTCTCGTTAAAGGGAACCTTCGACTCACCAAAATCTGCCGAATTGAGGGCCTCGCGCGCTTCGTCCGTTAGCTGCTCCCACATGATGAGATCTTGATAGGTGCCGTCTATAACCGCAAAGTCTAACGCGATCCAGTCAAACTTGTCCGGATACGTATGGAAAACCTTAGTGGATATGTTGGAGCCACCTTCATAGCTATAGTTCCATCTGTGTCTACTAATTATGTTCAATAGAATTGCTGGGTACCCACAAAGGCCATTCGAGGTAGCTCGGTCATCGTCTGGTACGATTCTTCGTTACGTGTTCCCAGCGGTATGAAAACTAGTTTGTCTGGCTCCAGAGTCTGTTGTGACAAGGACACACCTAGAATCTTCGGCGCCTCCAATGCAGGGTTGTCAATCCATATCACCATACTCGCCCAGTCGTGGCGTTTCCGTGCGACCCCCCCACATAAGTTCTTCGGGAAGTACCACGCATACACCATGGTACCATCTACACTTGAGACCCCAGATTCTCGCAGCCTTCTGTTCCTTTCGTTCCCGAGCCCTCCCATGATCTCACCGGCAGCGCCGACGGCTGGAAACGAATCGCATCCAGTTCCAATAAAAAAAACTGTGGCTTGAATTTGACTGCAGCCTTTTCAGATATCGTGACCGGGTTGGGCCGGGCAAAGGGCTGAACTGGATCATGATTCATCGAGCCACCGTGCGCAGAGCAACGTGAAACAAAGCACTTGGACGGTGACGAGATTCATGGCTTGAAATATCGACGGCTAGTACTGTAGTGACACATTATACTTTTGAGCTGAGGGATGAACTTTACCGTGAAGAATGCTACGTTCTTGATGAATACGCCGTCCTATCCGCGTGGACAACTGACTCTTCTCCAGGACAGAATTGTACAAGATCATGTTACGTGAAGCATGTACCATGAATGATTTGCTGAAGAAGAAAATTCCGTTTACTGAAACTGAAAAAAAAACATAAGGAGGTGTACAAGTTAAAGGGGGAGGAAGCTGCGCGCGAGCGGATGCGCGAGAATATTATTTAGGCTGGAGGGGTCCGAAACTTCTAAGAGCCTGTTGGTTAGCACATACCGTTGGCATCGAAAGCCTGCATAGGGTTGAGCTGTCGATTCTAGCCGTTGAGCAAATACATCATTGTTCAAGCTAACTTTCAACCTCCAATCGAGTTGGCGTTGCTCATTTAAGAAAACGGGGCACGAGCTATTACAGTTTAACGACTGTAATGTAACTCATCCTAGAATCAAAATGCACATGACCTGGACGACAAACTCAAAATTCAGGAAATGACCCCTCACTACGTGCATGTTTTCCAGGATATTGTCTGGCAGACGTCGGTAGTGCTTAAAACAGAACCATGATCACCGGGGTGATTCCTTTACGTATTCGGCAATATCACCGGACTTGTTCGTGTATGCATCCCCTCAACGCAGTCCGATGATCTGACGTGCAGCCACTGCAGGGGAGTATTAACTTACACGTCGTTAAACCGCAGCTACTTGTTGAGCCGCTCGAAAGCTGCCCCCCTCGACCTCACAATATCCATAGTTGAGCGCAAATAAGACTGATCACCAATAGCTGGAATGGATATTCAAAACACTTCAGCTCTGCATTTCCACGAAGCTCGATCTCTCGACCCATACAATGGCCGTGGAGCTGGAAAGGAGCACCTGTTTGACCCGTCTGTTGCTTCGTTTTCTTTTAGTAAAGTTGTGTTTCCAGCAGAAGACTCCCTTACACCCACAACATCTTCTTTGGCGTCGAAAGTGTATTTGAAAATCAAATGATTTATGTTCTCCGTTTCAGCCCTTGGAAGCTGTGGATCTTTTTCTCCAACAATACGGTTCTCCGACAGTAGGACTGCTCTGTCACTTACTTGCTACAGATAGCTCAATATATCGGCAGTTTCTACACGCAAAAGTGGATTTTGTTTTCACGACACTGACGCCGTGCTAGCGCGAGGAAGTTCTGAATTTTGTACTTTCTAATTTTTAGCGGCCTTTGTTGTTGGTATCGTTCATGCATTTCAATCTACGTCTACCTACGCCGATTAGGGCACTTGCTCCACCTGCTTAGCCTCTGCAGCATCTGCGCAGATAAGTAGGAACGACATCAGTCTAAAACCTGTGGCAGGTTTCAGGTCACAAGGCCATGACCAAGTCATGACATTCCAATAGGTTATCGGCTGGTGTTGTTCATTTATCATGACTTGTCCGTGATATCCGTGAAGAGGGTTAATTACTGCTGCAGCTGACGGTCTGAGGTTGAGTGTTCTGGTGTCTTCGAAAGGAGTCGAACTGGGAGATAGCTATTTCCGGGTCGTGTACGGGTCCGGCATGATGTAGAGGTCAGATAGACTTTCAACCACAAGTTGACAGATACCAGGACTTTCAAAGCAAAATGCAATTGTATTCACGTTGTAACGTGAAGTGATATACAAATGGAGCCATATCGTCGCTAACTGCGAGCATTAAGCGACTGTGGAAGGCTCTCCTATCTCTCCGTCTCCATACGTACCTGAATAGGCACCATGGCCGCTGCTTCTCGTGCCATCACTTTTAGAATCGTACAACTCCGCATCGCCTTCATTGTTATTCAAATTCTCGCCCTCAGAGGTGGCTTAACAGCTCTTTGGTAGCCAGATCACGCTACATAGTTGCGTTTTGAACACCAGACCTCATTTCCAGGCCCTACCCGAATCCGACCCGAAACATAATCTACCGAATTGCGTACATGTTCGTTTTCGCGGGTGTGGCCCACTGTGCGACGAAGAACGTATGTAGCCTTTGCTCCTGGGTGCGAAGAATGATTACGGTAAAAATCACGTTGAACTGTACATGTACGTCCATTTGTGGTTTACTCTATCGCCAGATAAGCTCACCAAAATGGCTGCGAAGTACACTACATGTGCTTCTGGCAGCATTCAAACTATTGTACCGGCCAAAAGTCATCGTGCACTTTGAAACTAAAATGGGACAAAATCACACATAGCTAAATGAATATTCCAGCGTTCGAGCCAAATAACGCGCCATTCTAAAGAACAGACCTAAGTAGTTTTAACGTTGGTTGTTCCGTGCAAATTGAACAAGTCTAGTAAAAGTTATGAACGCAGAAGGACGGGGGTGAAAGCACTGAAAAATATCATCCGAATCACCATCGCCACGAACATCAGGCTATACTTACAAAGGGGCTGCCCCAACGCAACAAACTCTACGCCAATTTATTCAAGACTTAATAAGCTTGATGGAGAGCTCCATTTCAAGCAGCATCGCCTCTTAGAACGAGCAGTATGGCCCAACTTGCCCAGGCATTCGCGATGACGTTCAAGGTCGGCGCTCAAAAATTACGATTTCGAGATCAAACAGATGGTTTCTAAGCGTAAGTTATGATGTGACAGAACAGATGGTGGATGGGCTACAAAATATCACAGGATAAAACCGAGCACAGAGACCCAAGTACTATATTAGTTGCAGCAGTTAATAATATTTAACAGATATTCGTGTTCAAGGTGGCAAACTATTCCCGTAATTTATGGCTGAACCTTGCGATACAGAAGCACCAGAAGAGGAGTCTACGGCTACTGAACCTCCTGCTGATACGATGGAGCCGCCCGCCGACACCACCGAACCCCTCAAAGTTGGCGTTTGCCGACGAGCATGCCTGCTTGTCTTCACCTTTTTAGTCTTGTGTTTTTTTATATCCAGTCCGCTGTATTTTTTCGAAGGAATGGAAGGATCTGATTTGATTGTGTAGTGTAACCTCGCGAGTACCCCTCTCAACCTTGTAACCTCAACACAGTGGAAGAGAATTATTCCGTGGGTAAAGTTAGGGCAGTGATCGTATCGGTGGACGACTTCACGGATCGATGGACAGCGACGTGTGTGGACTGGTTCGTGGACAAGTGCGTGACGTGGGTGCGTTCATGAGAAACAAGGTGTTTGGTGGTTAGTACATGTACAAGAAATTCAATGGCTTCTCTCGAACGGGCTTGTTACAGGTGTACCCGGCGACATCGTTCTTTGGTGTGCTCTGTGGGTCACAGGAACTAGTATTTCGCATCAAGCGAAATGCTGCGCAGAAGGTGGTGGAACTGGGAAGATTTGGTGGTGCCGCAACTTGGACACGTCGGTGAAGTTGGACACTGTAATGATCGTGAACGAGACGATGTCGATCGCTACCAGTAGATTGTGCGTCTGCGTAACGTGAAGAATGTGGTTATGGCAGTGCTTCACTGGAGCGGCTTAGTGCTGCTGTGGCGCGTGGACAGCAGGCTCGAGTAGCCGGTTGCTGGCGAACCGCAAACGACTAATGTGAACTGCACGCCGTCCAATGCAAAGCCGCTCATGCCCGTGCCCACGTCACTCCCTTGAACTTACCCATCCACGAACCAGTACTCCAACCACACCGTCGCGCTATCCAAAGACCCTTTGAACACGTCCAAGTCCTCCATCGGCACCACAACCGCCTTGTCCTCCGTGTTCTCCTCAACAAGCGGACGGAGCTTCGACGCAGACACCCGAGGGTCCTGAATACTCCGAACCACATGTGGAATTTCCACCACCACGGACCGAGACAATACCGAGTCCACCGGCGTCACGTTAATAGACACCATCATGGCGTCGAACGCGTCGGAGGAGTCTGCATCTGCCACTTCCGCGTGCGTGCTGGAGGTATATCCGGTGGCGTCGTTCTCGGGCGTGTTCGATGGTTCACTGGTGCTGGTGTTCCGCGTCAAGCGCAAAGGGCGCAGAAGGCGGAAGCAGCGCGACCACGAGCAATCTCGTGCTTCGCGACCTGGGTCTATTGGTATTGGTGGCGCTGCGCACCGATGATGTTCGTGAACGAGACACTATCGATTCCACCGAGACAACGGTGTACGACATTAGGCCGTGCGGCTGCGCTACTGGCTGGCACTCGACTGGACGTGACGAATGTGAGCATCGCCCTGCCTCGCTGGAGCGACTTCATGCTGCTGCAGCGCGTGAACAGCAGTCACGAGAGGCAGATGGCTGGCGAGTTGCAGTGAGCTGGCTGAAGGCGACCGATGTGGTGTTGACAATCAAGTCGCAGACCGGGCCAAGCCTTCGCCTTGACGTTGGTGGACTCAGTGTCGTCTCGGTACGTGGTGGTGGAGGTGTCGGTCGTAGTGCTGAACATTCTGGACCCTCAGACAGTGATGTCGGCGCCGATACTGCTGGTCGTTGTGGAGAGTAATATAGCCGAAGTGGCGCTGATGTTGATGTCGATGGGCGACTTGGATGTGTTCGGCGGGTCGCTGGGCAACGCTGCGGTGTGGACGTCCACGAGCGGTATGTGGATGGGGTGGTGCGTCTACCTGCAGTGCCATGGCAAGTAACCATCAGGTACAAAGTGGGTGGAGAATTTGGAGGCCGTGCTCCTGCGCTGAACACGGATTTACCTCGATCATTCGAGCTGCAGACAAGAACAGGGCCTGCTCAATTTGGCATTGATAGACAAAAGCTCACAAAGGCGCAAATATGTTGATACATTGCTTTCTTGGAATTTTCATCGGGGTCACGACTTCATGTACTACTACTAGAACGCTTCTTGTGCTTTCCTTTGGTTCTTAGGTTTCCGACTTTGGCTCGAATCTGATCATCTACTTGTGCTGACTCTGGAAACCTTTTTCTAAAGAGCACCAAGACATCCCGCGGCAATATTTGAGGGTTATTTGCCCGGAGGTTCTCAACGAACTGCGATTCCTGTCTCGACATGGGCTTTCTCTGCTATTTGGTTTTGTTGCCATCGTGCGCTGTTGTCTTGGGAGTTGCTGAGTATGAAGCGAATCTGACCGTCGTTCTGCGTTGAATTAGGAAAGTGCTCCCTGAAGAGTGCCAACGCTTGCAGTAGTGTTTTGGTTTTTGCAGTGAGAAGGTGCCCCATAAATCGCGTTTCCTCCTTAGACATTGTAGTTTGCGGGTCTACGGTTGATGCCTGTATCGCAGCTGTGAAATCACCGATGTTGGCTAGAACCTGGTCGTCTTGTTGAATTGACGCAGGATATGCTTGCCTGAAGAGCTCTAACATTTTCGGTGGTGTCACTTGGTCACTGGAAGCGAACAGATTCTCCAAAAATTAACGTTCTAACTCCGTCATTGAGGAGATTGCTTCTTGTACGGTAGACGATTTTGCTGAATCCGCATTAGTGACTGGAGTGGGTTTCCGCTTGTTCAGTCTACTAATCTCTTGTCGAATTTCGTTCTCTCCAGGAAAAGCAAAACGTGTCGGATATTTTACCCGAAGCTCCTCTAACATACGACCTGGCCCCATTTTCGAGGCGCTGTCGGTGCTTCCCTTTTCAAATAGCTCGAGGATGTCATCTTTATAATCACAGATGTACTTTGTTCCGTACATTTTACCGCGAGGAGGACGTACGGCCCAGCCTGAGTGAAAAACATGCGATAGTTGGAAAGCAAGCATGTTTCTCTCAGCGTTACGGTTGTATTTGCCAGAAGCGGACTGACCGAAAACCTTCCCTTCCTGACGCATATGCATCGCTTCCTTCACTGCGTACGACACAACATCCACGGAGCTGATTAAGGCAGGGTTTATGGTCTCTGCGGTCATTTCGACAGGTTTTCGTTTCCAGTTTCGAACGCAACGGCGAAGTTGGCCCTGGGTAAATATTTGTACACCGGTGGCAAGAACATTCGAAGCATCTCCATCAATCGCTTCCGTGTACTCTTCCCCATCATATTCATTAAAATCGATATCAGGATCATCTCCGATGACACGACTAATTTCATTAGCACTCGTTTCGGTGTCTACGACGATGCTGGCGTTATCTCCATGTCCTGTCTCGAAGATTTTGTCGTCAAATTCATCGATATCCAATTCATCACAAATAGTTTGAACCGCATCATCGGAAAATAAAATACAAGAACCCTTCCGAGGAGAACAAACGACCCTGCACCCATTTTCGATGCCTGAGTACTCAAATGCTATAATCTCAAAATATGGACAACTCGAATATCCCGTCGTCACACACACGTCTTCATCGAAAAAAAAATTCGAAATAAGGATCTCGTTGGCGCGCGACATAATTTTGCGCAACGCTTTTCCATTGGGGCAAATTGTCGAGTTAGATCTGTCAGCCGCTGGCGATGATGACCAACAAGCTCAAATATACGATTTTTCATTCCCCCACGAAATTGTAGACCGAGCACGAGTTGTGTAGGTGTGATGCAATTATTACCTTCCTTGACCCAGTCTATTTCATGATGCGTAGAGCGAGCAAATGTGCATCAAGAACGGACTTGCCGTCTTGAGTTTCCGTGTGAATGATTCGACTCACAGTAATTCCATGCAATCTCGACAGATATCTTGCAACAAGCGGTAGCAGCCAATTATGATAGCAAGTTGCGTTGTCGGTAAGTAGAGAAATCTTCTTGATGGAAGGCATGTCCTTCCGTAACCGAATAAGTACTGCCTCTAGAATCGAAACTACAGCTTCACGATCTTGTTTAGTGTCTGACTTTGAAATATGATCGTACTAGACTTTCATATCATTCACTGGGCTCTGATCTCCAGTGGAATCTCCATCGTTAAATTCAAAATAGTGTACCAGTGCTCCATGCCAACTGATGCCTCTCTTTCCGTAACGATCGACTGTCTTCTCCCTGAAATATATTGGTTCTAGTTTCATTTTGAAATCTAGCGTAACAATAGCTTCATGTGTGCCCTTGGATTGCATGCACTGATCTCGCATTTGGTCCACAAGCCGTTGAATCGCGGGCTCCTGGTTATTTGTGCGAATTCTATGTCCAAGAAACAATCGTGCCTTCTCGCTGCAGTCGTCCACTAGCTTTAACGTCGTTGGGTGAACTTCTCGTAACGCCAAAATATCTTTGAAACGAACGAAGAAATAAAAAAACTGCTTTACAGTCGTCACATATTACTCTGGGCAGTGGTGTGGCAGCATCGTCTGGTGTCGAGAGTCCAAATTTAATGTTCTGAAGCAGACAATGTTGTGCTGTAGTGGATTTAACTCTTTGGTCAAACCCGTACTTTAGATATGACTTCTCAAGTTCCATATCGTCGGAAATCTGTAGTGACGCCAAACTCAGTCTCGAAACAATTGTCTTAAGTGTGTCAAACGAATCATTGATAAGTAATCCAACAACATAATCCACTGATTTACGTAATACACCACCATTTGCTGTAAGCACCGTGACAATCCGCGAAAATGTTTTCTTTGAGAGCAACACTTCGCTGGGTGCACACGCTAAATATTACTCAAACATCAGTGTAGAGGAACGACGCCGCGTGATCGCAGGAAAAACAATATTTGTCCTGGGCAACTAAAACTTTTTCGTACCCCAAGAGAGGAAATTCACGTTGTCTGAAGAAAGTATGAATGCAACCGCCATTTCCACTGTAGTTGGACTGTACCGCTGTAACTGTTTTTTTTTGTCTTCTCAAGAAGGAAACCATTTTTCAGCTTAGCCAGATCTGAGCGACCCACAGAAAACGTTTTAGCAGCCATTGTGAACGGAAAATCACATTGTGGGTTTTGGATTTCGCGACGCGAGTAGCTTGTCTAACAGCCCCGCAGCGTCTTCCTTTCGATTGAAGCATTTTTCGATTTCATGTAACATTGCGCTACGGTTAACAGCAGACTGCTCTTCCGAGTATCATCTGAAGGAGGTGCATTCAATCCGTTAAAATAATTAAAAAGCGCGGTACCGGTCTCACCGATATCCATGGTTTCCACTGCAAAAATAGCGCAAATGCGCCTCAAGATCTCCTCAATAGTTGATGTTACCACATTAGCCGAATAACGGCATTTACTATCATCAATGCCATCAACCCAGAACTCAGCGTTGGAGCGAAAAGCTTTTCCAGGCATATGACGTTGCAAATACGCAATACGATCATCTAGTCCAAAAACCTGTAATAATGAATTGATGTCCGTGCAAAGGGGAGAGAAAACGTAGGGACTCGAACTCGGAAAAGACGATGATAGTGTAAAGGCCCCACTGTTGGTGTAAGTGGGGATTCCGCTAGACATCCAGGCCGATATTCATTTGTGGAACGTTGGGGTCGGGAAGGTCCCCGTCCGTCTTGATTGCAATGATTTCTGCGAGCGTTTTTCATCGGCGGTGGTGGTGGTGGCGAATGACCACCGTCTCGCCGATGTGGAGATGCCATCGTCCAGCGTTCTATGTGTCCAATTCAGAGGGCTGTTAGATCATAAATACGAACAGTCAAAAGGAGCGTTTCGCCTAATCTATGATTGAACTCAACGTACTGTTAGAATTCCTACTGGAGGAACAAGAATTAGCGATGCCCGTATAGTTGGTAAGTCTTCCGCAGGCGTAAAGAATAGTGATCCTTCCTCCGTGGAGGACCTCCCCCCGTGTATCCCCTTGTGTACCCCCACGTGGGCACCGCATTTACAATGCGACAACAAAAAGGATGGTTGCACCTGCTAGCGCTCTTACCAGGTTGCCAGCCCCGAGATGCTCTCTTTGCTGGAGAATTACAGCAAGTACAGACAAGCGCTGTTGCTACAGAAATAACCAACCTTGGCTTCGAATATCCGTACTTACGCAACAACTTTCTGATTTGCTATACGAGACCTGGCCTTTGCAAAAAGGTTGGAGACAAATCAGCAAAAACTGCAACCTCAAGATTTGAGTAATAGGAGGTCACGATGAATTTTGTAAACACTTGCGGTTGTACAGGATATAACACTGCTCACCACGATTAGTTGCCCTTAAACAAGATCTAACACGTAGTAGAAAGATAGGCCCAGCGGTATTACGAAAGTTAGTTTTCGGGCTAACCCGAAATCTGGTTATCCCACCGTGTTGATTCTGAGTAATATTCACTAATTCCTGAGTAAGCATGATTATTTTCGGACTTCTGAGTAATTTACGCTAGTTTGCGTAGCTAGTTCACCGACGGCCAACTTCGATGTCCGACACCATCGATGAAGAGCCAACAACTTCAAAACCCAATACCCTCGTTGAAGAAATGGAAGTGCTCCTCGACAGCTTTTTCGCGGTACAATGGATGAAGTCCCGTCAACAGACACTCGAAGCAGTTATCCAGACTGATCGGATTGAGCAGCGTATTTTGCAGGAGATGAATTGGTTGGCGGGCACGAGAAGCAGTTAAAACCACTCCACAACCCATAAGGAGCCTCCACTACGAGGGGGCGGTCGCTAATCTACTTTACCCGCTCAGCGTTTGGAGTGTGGCCCCAATTCACGGATGGAAAAACTCCTCGTCAAGACAAAAAAAAAAACATACAACTTACAAAATCTCCAGCGATGACTACGACATGCGGGTTCCGTGTCTGACCGCTCTCTCTAGTGTTCACCTAAGCGCTCAGCTACGAGAACAACGCGTCGTGGGCTCTCTGCACTGGTACAGGTACTGAAAACAGTCAGAAGTCAGGAAAAGGTATTAACATTCAAAATAAGCAGCTCCCACCTGATACAACCCAGCCTCCGTTGGAGAAATCGTTGCACCAGCAAAGGTACCAATGGTGTTGGAATTTGTTGGAATTAAGTTCTAGACAATTGCTGGTCAGACGAATACACAGACTTGGCACACGTGCTGTGACTATTGCTGGGTGGACTCGAACTGCCTAGCGTTCAGGTTTGAACAAATACCGTGTGTGAACTGACAAGTTCGACATCAAATAGATTGGAGAACCAGCAGGGCTGGCAAGCGGTTAACGTCGCTTCCTTCAGGCCTTCTATCCAATGAACGACAGCACCTCCGCTGCGGTTCACACGGAATTAAAAGCTGCTGCGTACGACACGAGACGCATTATACATACTTCGATGTGGTGCGCATTTTGCCACTGTTGGCAGCTCAATGCATTCGTGCCATTTCCTTTTTTGCCTACAGTATTGTGAATTCCGCCTAAATTTGTAGATGCTGACTTGTTTGGCGAGCCAATTAGCTTCGCAGCACACAAAATCCAAGTCATGCACTAATCGCGCCAAGCAGGGATTGGTAGTAGAGTAGTAGGTTTTACTACTAATATTATTATTACTATGCATTATATTTCCAAGTCAGCACGCTACTACCGAATAGCACTAGTAACTATAGTTGGGGGGCGGTAGTAGCAGAATTTACTACTTTAACTACTACTCTTCAAGACCAGGAAGAATCTTCAAAGGGCGCGCACGGATGTGTGATGTTGGCTCCTTCCTGCCTTCAATTTTTCGTTCTCCCTCATTTCTGGATTCTCCTGCACGAGCCACAATCAAATGAAGGGCGCGAAGAGTAACTGCTGCTAGAAAAACTTGACGGAGAAGTCTCTGCGCAATGTTTGCACTCGTCCGGTGCGTCATTTGTGCAGTAACGAGTTGTGCACCAAGGCAGAGCTGTCGAACTGTTGAAGATAGAACATTGAGTGTTCTATAAGGCCATTCATCTCACGAGGATCGCGAAGAGGAGGGTGGTTTTGGCAGCGAGTTCACCTCGAGGTGAATGCAATAGCAGCTCTGACACGGTACTCGAATTAGGATATGGTGATGAAGTTGCACAGTCCACAAGTGAGACACATTATCCGAACAACACGAAGGTGGATGCCTTATTGTAGGAGTGGCTGGATCTTCGAGTGGAATGTGCGGCACCAGCACCCAGACAAGGACGAGAGCGAAAAGGTAGCAGCGAAGCTCATCACACGCAACAAGAAACAGGCAAGCTGTTGAGTGTGGATATTGACAAAAGATCGACGTGTGTCGATGGTTCGCTAAGCCAAGTTTTATTCAGTTGCGAATTTGCTGCGTCTGGCTGGGACGTGGCTGCTCTACGGCGTTCCAACTTGGAACGCCGTAAAGCAGCCACGCGCACAGTTAACGAGCGAGCTCAAAGGCAGCTGATACTGCGGTACAACCGTGAGGACCTCCAGCGTATGGAGGAAAGCAAGCACCGTATTTGGTAGCCATCGATTCTACTAGCGAATAGTAAATTACTACTACTATTAGTAGTAGTATTACTATCGACTTTGCCAATCTACTAGTGGTACTGCTATTCGCTGTTGTCAAACTCGGCTAGTAATATTAGTAGCACTACTACCACCAATATCCCCGCTACTACCGAACCCTGCAAATCATATGTTCTTGAGTCCATCATGACATGTGGACCTTTCACTAATGTCATACTATATTAATAGTATGCCATTCAATGCACGCATCAGTGGAGGGATGATTCGAAAGGGAAGTGCCAGCTACTTATTTTAATAATAGCTGGCATTTCCCTTTCGAATCATCCTTCCACTAACTTCGTGCAGTCTTCACGAGAGAATGGAAGCAACGGTGTTGACAACAATAAACACTGCACAACTGCAGCGACTGTACCAATGACCCATAAGGTGGTCGTGGCTTGCCATACGAACGGCTTGAAGGCGAACACCAGAGATTTTCAAGCTCAAAGGTTACCTTGTACATACAAAAACTGATTCAAACTTGTGTTCGACAAGTTTATGGAAACCGAAAAATAGCGAAAGTCTCCCTCAGATTCCATTTTCCATAATATATCCGTCCATGAAGCAAAGTATCTTTTGGTGAAAGGGCTACTGTCGAAACACTTGCATGAAGCGCCTTGATGACCTGCTTCCAGAACCTCATTCCCCAATTTTGTCTTTTGGCAGCGATTCCCTCCTTTCCTTCGACTTGACCCGATGACCTCGAGAAAACTTGCCACAGCCGTGACTCTAGCCGGCATAGTCGCTGCCGGACTCGTGTCCGCCGACGTCCCGATCTCTGTGCAGTATGACGCCACCTACTCGCTGTCGGAGTCTTGCGGCTTCCCCTGCTCGGGCGACGGAGAGACTCCTGTGGGCGAGGCTTGTCCCAAGGCCGGCGACATCGCCAGCGCTGACTGTCACCCGTACCTACTGTCCTACAATGGCACGGATTGCGTCGCTCCGGTTGATGCTCAGTGCGTTTTCGTGCGCGACGACGTATGGGGCTGTGCATTCCTCAAGACGGACCACACTTCCGTTGCCGAAACAGTTGGAGCGTATGGCGGAGAAAGCTCTGGTTGGAAAGCCCAAGCCAAAGACTACGCTGCGACGAGGAAAGAAGGAGCCCCTGCTGGTGTCAACTACGACACGACCCTCGATACGCCACTTGGTATTAACTGCAACATCGCTACAAAATCTACCACTCAGCAATCGGGTGGACGGACTTCTGGAAAGACCATGAAAACTGGGACCTACGGCTCGACGAGAACTACCACTGGAACCACGGAGAGCGGTCAGGCCACTGGTAACTACGGTTCGACGACGACTAGCACCAACCCGGGAGGTCAGACTACCGGTGACTATGGCACTATCACCACTGGCACTACCGAGACCACATACTCCGTGACGGAAGGTGGAGAAATCACCACGGGATCCTACCCTACCGGAACTACTACGGAGGGCGGTACGACTACCACGGACTACACCACCGGCACTACCGAATCCACCGATGGCGGAGTCTACACTACTGGAACTTCCGAGACTACCGAGGGTAGCAAGACCACCACGGACTACACCACTGGTAGTACAGCGGAGGGCGATGAGACCACCACGGGATCCTACGGTATCGCCACTACCACGGAAGGTAGTCAATCTACCATGGACGGCGGGGACTACACAATCGGGACTACCGAGACTACTACGGACTCCAACACTGGCACTTACACCACCGGTACTATCGAGTCAACAGATAGCACGACGGGGTCCTATACTACCGGAACTACCGAGACGACGGAGGGTGGAGAGACTATTACGGGGTCCTACACTACCGGTACTGATAAGCCATGCGACGAGACTGATGCATCCACCAAAGACACCAAGGCACCGACGGCGTCGAGCTACCCGAATGGGGAAACGTCTGACGCACCGACCGAGGAAGACACAGGAGCCCCAACCGATTACCCAACGCAGGAAAACACCTACACGCCGACAGAAGAAACAACAGACGCACCTACCGGGTACCCGATCACAAACGCACCGCCTGAGACTGACCAGCCTTGTGACGAGGAGTCTATCCAGCCTCCTGCTGACACGACGGAGACACCCGCCTACACCACCGAACTCCCTAGTGAGGAGGAGACCACCTATGCTCCGGTCGAGGAAACCACAGCGGCTCGTACTATTTACCCTACTGAAGGACCAACGGACGTACCTACACAAGAGACCGCAGAATATCCTCCGCCTTCCGAGGAGCCTTGCTCAACGAAGGAAGTCACGACGCAGCCACCGACCGAGGAAGTCACTCGTGCTGGGCTGACCCGATCTGCCTAGTATTCAGCTTTGAACAAGATGGCCCGAATTCCGTGTGTGAACTGACAATTTCGACCTCGGGCAGGACGGAGGATCTGTACGGCTGGCAGACGGGTAACGTCGCTGACTTCCGTGCGGCTTCTGCCCCGTAATCTGCATAGCTTCGCACCACTCGAACTTCAAGCGTCTAAACCGGTGCGAGGTGCATTATACATAACTTCTATGTGAGCATTCGATGAATCGTCACTGTTGACAACGTAATAGAATGCATGCCTTCCATTCACGTCTACTTCTTCTTATAGCCTTGCTTCTGCGTCTGCATCTGTTGGTTTGTTCTACAAACATAACCTCAAAATACAGCAAGCGTGATCGCAACAAAAATCCTCCGGTGCAAAATCGATCATAGATTCATAATGGACCGACGCAGCTAAAAACTTGTATATCAATCTCGTACAAACGGTTTCGTATTTCTCAAGTTACTTGAAAGCACCGTCCATCTTGTTCTTCCTTAGACAGATTCTTCGACGAATAGCGCGAGATTTGGCATCATTTGAGATGGTTACGAACATCACCAGAACGACAACAGCGATAATAACTACTGGCATGCCAGATCGCGAGCTTTTTGTGAATAGATCGGATACTCCTTGTCGTAGTTCGACACCATTACCATTAGCTGCTGCAAGTTGTTGCCCAGGCTCCTCATTCGTCACGAAAGCCAGGTTCTCGCTCATCTTCCAACCGTGTCCGACAGCCTCCTCCACCTCCGTCGCATTCTCATACGGAACCCAGTGAAGTTGACTGCAAGAGTTTGTGTCGTTCATCCAGCCCTTGAACGAGACCCTCGAGAATTTTAAGTAGCTTTCAATCGAGCGAACCTTGCCGAACCCATACTTATCCAGTTCAAAAGTATCCACAGGTCCCTTAAACGGCATCCCGATGCGAAGACGAACGCGGTTGAGGCTCATTTCAGTGTCGAGCTCCTTCTGCGCGGTGTCCGTCGGTGGAACCCTCGAGCTCGTAGGGTCGGTCGTGTAGTTGCGGAAGAACACATTCCCAGCATACTAGGCGAGTACAAATCATAGCCGTAGGTCCAATAGCTGGCTGAGCGAATGAATTCCTCTCCATCTGACAGCCAAGGTGTGTGTGAGTCGATCAGGACCTTGCGTTCGGCGTGACACTTGCTAAATGAGTAGCTGGAGCCCCATAAAGCTGCCAACTGCGGCGTCCATGAGTCACTGATCACACTGCCACCGGCAATAGCTGTTAGTCCATTGTCACCTTTGATCGTGGTGCACAGATGAGGAACGGAATTGTAGACATAATTATCTCCGTTTTCCTTGATAATGTTATCGTGCGTGTGGTGTGGGTACGTGGTCATCACAGCCATCTCATTGTCAATGGAAGCCCAATCTACAATAATGTTCTCGTCCCAACGGTTGGTAAAGACACTGTGGGCGTCCACTTGAAGACAAAACTCTTGATCACCCACGAGTTTCTGCTGCAAATAACGGGCAGTTGTATCTCCTGTAGACTCCCCAGCATCACGAGTATCAATCATAATCTGGTTCTTGTGACGACACTCGGTGTCTTCTGGCCCTCCTCCGCTGCCATTTTGCAGTACTCGTCAAGACAAGTCGGATCACCTTTATAAATCTGCTCCAGGATCCCGAAATGTAGACGTTCCGGGTACGTCGCTCGCTTGAGTGCCGTAAAGAGTGTCTTGCCACATCGATAGCCATCTCGAAAGACAAAAGAACCCACAAATATGTCAAATGTATCGGGGATGTGTGCTGGGGGAGGTCGCAAATGAATTTGCGTTGGATTTAGTGGAATGTGCTGCACCCTCGGATTGAGCTTAGCAGACTTGCTCCAACCATCCCATGAGATGGTGGAGAAGTCGGACTCGTTGTTGAAATTCCGATCTGGTGCTGCTGCAGTTAGGCTTAGAAGGAGAGTGGAGATCACGGATCGCAACATGGTTTTGGACGCAAATTTCAGACTGGAGGGGGGTATTAGACTGCTGGGGTCGATACGTACGCCATTCCTGGCGTTTGTAGCGGCGCGCCCTTCCGGAATTTAGCCCCACTGAAGCCTTTGCCGAACTGGGCACAAGCTAGGAAGGGACAGGCTGCAGCAGATGCCTCTTGGGCGTGCTTCCGTTGACGATGTATCCCTGCAATGGGCGTCTCCACTGGAAACTCTCCAGGCCTGCTGATGCAAATGGGCCTCAGAAGCGCATGCCGAAGCATCAACCTTTGGGCATCATGGTCATCGGGGGCATAGCTGCCGAGGGCAGCGAGGAATTTTGGTGCCATTTCGTTGGACAAATTCTGTTTTTATTTTGAACAAACTATGCTCTTCACGCTATTTCCGATATTGCCCTAGCTCACCATACAAAACACAAGTATATTTTTGTCCTTTCATAAGATCTGTGTTCTAGTACAAATTCTCAAATTGGGGATATGTTCACAGCGCTCTAAGCCAAAGTCTAAGGCGTGGCTTAAATATTTCAGCCGTCTTCTCCGACTAAGCTTATACAATATCATGTCAGCATCAAGGCTGTAGAATGCAGCGGCAATGACGACCAGAAACTGTTTGAGATCAGCATTCTCACAGTATTGCGCACAGATCAGGGTCACGATGCATCGTCGGCAAGTTGCCAACCCATACTTCGCGTACTTTTGATACAATTCTATGGAGTGGAGTAATGCTGTAGAATCAGGCATCGCATCACTTGATCCCAAGCGAAAGTCGAGCTTTTCAGCCGTTTGTGAGTGTAAAATTCTGCGGATCCCGTATACTTTTATCCACCTCGATCCGTAGAAATTTAAACTTGATCGTCAACTGTCCTCACTGAGGACAGGCATCATCTTGTAACGCCATCGAGATGGGTTTTTGTCACTCACAGCCCCACCAAAATCAAAGTCTTATCATAAGACTCTTATGAACACGAAACGAAGGAAAACATCGGGTAATTTGGCTGCCTGGCCAAGTGTTCAACCGCGGAAAGATGCTAACAGCAAAAAGAAACTTGTCTGGACGTATCACCATATTCTTAGCCATTCGTACCGTAATTGTACCGTAAGTACTGTATTGCGGCCGTTACCAACTTGAAATGCCCCTTCACCGTTGAGGGGGCACCAACGTCAGCGTCCATTCGCCTGACCCGATCCGATACCATGGATTTCCAGTCATTTTCGTACTTTCGGTCATCCTCCAACTTGACCATGAAGATGTTGTTGTCTCTAGGTCTGACGCTGATACTAGCGAGTGCAAATGCTCAAGACGATGAAAAATCCATCATCAACGTGTTGGGGACGAACGAAAATCTCGATCTGGATCCGAGTGTGCAGCATATTCCACTGAACCCGTACGATAAAAGTCTGCGTCCACCGCCGGCCAAGATCCCGACTGCGTTCGAGATCCACATCGGATCGTCGGTCTTTCGTGACGGACGTCGATGTGGCAAAACTCTTTTCACGGCATTGAAACGAGCGGATTATCCGGAACGTCTTCGGTTTGGGATTCTGGAGCAATTGGTGGAAGGAGATCCCACCTGCTTGGACGAGTACTGCAAGATGGCACTGGACGAGTGGCCGGACTACACGAAGTGCCGCTATAAGGACCGGATTCAAGTGAATCCACGACCTGCAGCTGAAGCTTCGGGGTGTACAACGGCACGTCACCAGCAACAGGAGATGATCGGGGACGAAGAATTCTGTCTACAAGTCGATGGTCACAGTATCTTCACCAACGGGTGGGACGAGATCATGTTGGACGAATGGAAGCGGATCGACAATGAGATGGCTATTTTGTCAGTGTATCCACATGATCTTCACGACTTTATCAAGGAAAACGGCGACAACAACGCTCCGGATTGGATTCCTCACTTGTGTACGACGATCAAAGGTGGAAATGGTCTCACGAGGATTGTTGGAGCCAGCATTAAACGCAACGCCAAGTTTCCTCAAATGACGGCACTTTGGGGTGGAGGTTTGTCCTTCAGCAAATGTCACGCCGAGCGTAACGTTCCGGTCGATTCGCACACACCGTGGCTTTGGGATGGAGAAGAATTTCTACGTTCTGCAGACTATTGGACCCACGGCTACGATCTGTACTCGCCCAGTAAGATCGGTAATGTGCTGTACCACAATTACTCCAAAAAGCCTGCGAGTTTCTGGGCATCTCCTGTAGATCCTGCTGTTAAGGTACTCGACACGGAGATGACGCACAATCGCGTGCGTCTTCGCGTTGGTTTGGACTTCAAAGGACCTGTAGACGGCTACGAGCTTAACAAGTACAAGTTCGGCACTGCACGTTCCTTCCAGCAGTACATGAAGTTCGCCAACATGAGCTTCGACGGCTGGATGAACGAGACCAACTCTTGCGGGCAATTGCACTGGGTGCCGTACGCGAATGCGACGGAAGTTGAGGAAATTGTTGGCGACGGGTGGAAGACGAGTACTTCTGCAACCCCAGATTATTTCCCTACGCCAAAGCAGCATGTTCCATCGCAAGTCAATGACTTGGAGGATTTTAATGAACCCAAGCGCGTTGCAAGAGTCATGACTGCGTTAAACGAGGAAGAACCAGAAGACTCTGTCAAGCAACGCTTAGTCAGCGCTCATATGGAGAATGGAGGTGGCATCGGTGACAAGAAACCCCACATGGCTCAGTTGCGACAGGGGATCCCTCCGCCAGCAAGACGGAAACGATCCAATCTTCCAGCATGGGGACTTCTTGCTGTGGTCCTGGGAGCACTTTTCGTGACGCTTTCAAGTGATTGCAAGTCCCAGGCCATCCGACAAGCCTGTGTTGCCAGAGCACCGCACCTTAGTCACGATTAAGAAGGCGAGTTTTAAAGAAAACCTGTCCTTGTCGGTGTAGCACAACCACTAAGTTTATACACTTTAAGTAACGTTACTCTATAATGTTTATCGTCTTTGCAATCAAGCATTCCCCTTTGAAATTGCAGTATCTGGGTGGTGCAGTGGGTGGGGAAACTGTACCAGAAGCTGTAAGGTAGCAAACGACAGAAGTTGATGCAAGAGGCGCTCTGCTCGGGACGTCAGCGTCTGTAGAACAGTTATTCAGCAAATCGAGTTTTCTGGGTCAAGACTTGCTGAAAAAGGTGGTCACACAATGTCGAAGCCTCCGCAAAACAGTTATATATTCAATTGGTTATTGCAAATTCATGACCACCATGCATCTTGATGCTTCTGAGGCCCATTTGCATCAGCAGGCCTGGAGAGTTTCCAGTGGAGACGCCCATTGCAGGGATACATCGTCAACGGAAGCACGCCCAAGAGGCATCTGCTGCAGCCTGTCCCTTCCTAGCTTGTGCCCAGTTCGGCAAAGGCTTCAGTGGGGCTAAATTCCGGAAGGGCGCGCCGCTACAAACGCCAGGAATGGCGTACGTATCGACCCCAGCAGTCTAATACCCCCCTCCAGTCTGAAATTTGCGTCCAAAACCATGTTGCGATCCGTGATCTCCACTCTCCTTCTAAGCCTAACTGCAGCAGCACCAGATCGGAATTTCAACAACGAGTCCGACTTCTCCACCATCTCATGGGATGGTTGGAGCAAGTCTGCTAAGCTCAATCCGAGGGTGCAGCACATTCCACTAAATCCAACGCAAATTCATTTGCGACCTCCCCCAGCACACATCCCCGATACATTTGACATATTTGTGGGTTCTTTTGTCTTTCGAGATGGCTATCGATGTGGCAAGACACTCTTTACGGCACTCAAGCGAGCGACGTACCCGGAACGTCTACATTTCGGGATCCTGGAGCAGATTTATAAAGGTGATCCGACTTGTCTTGACGAGTACTGCAAAATGGCAGCGGAGGAGTGGCCAGAAGACACCGAGTGTCGTCACAAGAACCAGATTATGATTGATACTCGTGATGCTGGGGAGTCTACAGGAGATACAACTGCCCGTTATTTGCAGCAGAAACTCGTGGGTGATCAAGAGTTTTGTCTTCAAGTGGACGCCCACAGTGTCTTTACCAACCGTTGGGACGAGAACATTATTGTAGATTGGGCTTCCATTGACAATGAGATGGCTGTGATGACCACGTACCCACACCACACGCACGATAACATTATCAAGGAAAACGGAGATAATTATGTCTACAATTCCGTTCCTCATCTGTGCACCACGATCAAAGGTGACAATGGACTAACAGCTATTGCCGGTGGCAGTGTGATCAGTGACTCATGGACGCCGCAGTTGGCAGCTTTATGGGGCTCCAGCTACTCATTTAGCAAGTGTCACGCCGAACGCAAGGTCCTGATCGACTCACACACACCTTGGCTGTCAGATGGAGAGGAATTCATTCGCTCAGCCAGCTATTGGACCTACGGCTATGATTTGTACTCGCCTAGTATGCTGGGGAATGTGTTCTTCCGCAACTACACGACCGACCCTACGAGCTCGAGGGTTCCACCGACGGACACCGCGCAGAAGGAGCTCGACACTGAAATGAGCCTCAACCGCGTTCGTCTTCGCATCGGGATGCCGTTTAAGGGACCTGTGGATACTTTTGAACTGGATAAGTATGGGTTCGGCAAGGTTCGCTCGATTGAAAGCTACTTAAAATTCTCGAGGGTCTCGTTCAAGGGCTGGATGAACGACACAAACTCTTGCAGTCAACTTCACTGGGTTCCGTATGAGAATGCGACGGAGGTGGAGGAGGCTGTCGGACACGGTTGGAAGATGAGCGAGAACCTGGCTTTCGTGACGAATGAGGAGCCTGGGCAACAACTTGCAGCAGCTAATGGTAATGGTGTCGAACTACGACAAGGAGTATCCGATCTATTCACAAAAAGCTCGCGATCTGGCATGCCAGTAGTTATTATCGCTGTTGTCGTTCTGGTGATGTTCGTAACCATCTCAAATGATGCCAAATCTCGCGCTATTCGTCGAAGAATCTGTCTAAGGAAGAACAAGATGGACGGTGCTTTCAAGTAACTTGAGAAATACGAAACCGTTTGTACGAGATTGATATACAAGTTTTTAGCTGCGTCGGTCCATTATGAATCTATGATCGATTTTGCACCGGAGGATTTTTGTTGCGATCACGCTTGCTGTATTTTGAGGTTATGTTTGTAGAACAAACCAACAGATGCAGACGCAGAAGCAAGGCTATAAGAAGAAGTAGACGTGAATGGAAGGCATGCATTCTATTACGTTGTCAACAGTGACGATTCATCGAATGCTCACATAGAAGTTATGTATAATGCACCTCGCACCGGTTTAGACGCTTGAAGTTCGAGTGGTGCGAAGCTATGCAGATTACGGGGCAGAAGCCGCACGGAAGTCAGCGACGTTACCCGTCTGCCAGCCGTACAGATCCTCCGTCCTGCCCGAGGTCGAAATTGTCAGTTCACACACGGAATTCGGGCCATCTTGTTCAAAGCTGAATACTAGGCAGATCGGGTCAGCCCAGCACGAGTGACTTCCTCGGTCGGTGGCTGCGTCGTGACTTCCTTCGTTGAGCAAGGCTCCTCGGAAGGCGGAGGATATTCTGCGGTCTCTTGTGTAGGTACGTCCGTTGGTCCTTCAGTAGGGTAAATAGTACGAGCCGCTGTGGTTTCCTCGACCGGAGCATAGGTGGTCTCCTCCTCACTAGGGAGTTCGGTGGTGTAGGCGGGTGTCTCCGTCGTGTCAGCAGGAGGCTGGATAGACTCCTCGTCACAAGGCTGGTCAGTCTCAGGCGGTGCGTTTGTGATCGGGTACCCGGTAGGTGCGTCTGTTGTTTCTTCTGTCGGCGTGTAGGTGTTTTCCTGCGTTGGGTAATCGGTTGGGGCTCCTGTGTCTTCCTCGGTCGGTGCGTCAGACGTTTCCCCATTCGGGTAGCTCGACGCCGTCGGTGCCTTGGTGTCTTTGGTGGATGCATCAGTCTCGTCGCATGGCTTATCAGTACCGGTAGTGTAGGACCCCGTAATAGTCTCTCCACCCTCCGTCGTCTCGGTAGTTCCGGTAGTATAGGACCCCGTCGTGCTATCTGTTGACTCGATAGTACCGGTGGTGTAAGTGCCAGTGTTGGAGTCCGTAGTAGTCTCGGTAGTCCCGATTGTGTAGTCCCCGCCGTCCATGGTAGATTGACTACCTTCCGTGGTAGTGGCGATACCGTAGGATCCCGTGGTGGTCTCATCGCCCTCCGCTGTACTACCAGTGGTGTAGTCCGTGGTGGTCTTGCTACCCTCGGTAGTCTCGGAAGTTCCAGTAGTGTAGACTCCGCCATCGGTGGATTCGGTAGTGCCGGTGGTGTAGTCCGTGGTAGTCGTACCGCCCTCCGTAGTAGTTCCGGTAGGGTAGGATCCCGTGGTGATTTCTCCACCTTCCGTCACGGAGTATGTGGTCTCGGTAGTGCCAGTGGTGATAGTGCCATAGTCACCGGTAGTCTGACCTCCCGGGTTGGTGCTAGTCGTCGTCGAACCGTAGTTACCAGTGGCCTGACCGCTCTCCGTGGTTCCAGTGGTAGTTCTCGTCGAGCCGTAGGTCCCAGTTTTCATGGTCTTTCCAGAAGTCCGTCCACCCGATTGCTGAGTGGTAGATTTTGTAGCGATGTTGCAGTTAATACCAAGTGGCGTATCGAGGGTCGTGTCGTAGTTGACACCAGCAGGGGCTCCTTCTTTCCTCGTCGCAGCGTAGTCTTTGGCTTGGGCTTTCCAACCAGAGCTTTCTCCGCCATACGCTCCAACTGTTTCGGCAACGGAAGTGTGGTCCGTCTTGAGGAATGCACAGCCCCATACGTCGTCGCGCACGAAAACGCACTGAGCATCAACCGGAGCGACGCAATCCGTGCCATTGTAGGACAGTAGGTACGGGTGACAGTCAGCGCTGGCGATGTCGCCGGCCTTGGGACAAGCCTCGCCCACAGGAGTCTCTCCGTCGCCCGAGCAGGGGAAGCCGCAAGACTCCGACAGCGAGTAGGTGGCGTCATACTGCACAGAGATCGGGACGTCGGCGGACACGAGTCCGGCAGCGACTATGCCGGCTAGAGTCACGGCTGTGGCAAGTTTTCTCGAGGTCATCGGGTCAAGTCGAAGGAAAGGAGGGAATCGCTGCCAAAAGACAAAATTGGGGAATGAGGTTCTGGAAGCAGGTCATCAAGGCGCTTCATGCAAGTGTTTCGACAGTAGCCCTTTCACCAAAAGATACTTTGCTTCATGGACGGATATATTATGGAAAATGGAATCTGAGGGAGACTTTCGCTATTTTTCGGTTTCCATAAACTTGTCGAACACAAGTTTGAATCAGTTTTTGTATGTACAAGGTAACCTTTGAGCTTGAAAATCTCTGGTGTTCGCCTTCAAGCCGTTCGTATGGCAAGCCACGACCACCTTATGGGTCATTGGTACAGTCGCTGCAGTTGTGCAGTGTTTATTGTTGTCAACACCGTTGCTTCCATTCTCTCGTGAAGACTGCACGAAGTTAGTGGAGGGATGATTCGAAAGGGAAGTGCCAGCCACTTATTACCATTAGTAAAAGGTGGTCAAATGGTCCTAAAAACACAAGATCTGAAGTATCCGGCTAGGCGACACAGTACAAAAAAAAACTACAGCTGACGCAGCTTTATCGTAACACTTACACTTTGTTTTGTTTTTTAAATCGTGGGCGTAGATTGCCAATTCAAACTTCCATACTCTGTATGTCTCCATGGAAGGAGTTTACTGTCCATTGCCAGCTAACAAATTACACTGAAATTTGTACTTGTTTTCCATGCCATAACTACCGCTACTACGGTTGTTCTTTAGATGTTTCGGCTGTAGAACTTGCTTCGTCCGTCCTCTTTGTAGAATATCGTTTCTTGATCACTGCGGTGTAAATGGAGGTCAAGGACAAAAACACCACTACTGCAGCCAACACGACTGCCATCCCTAGAGAGGGACCGTACGCATCGTTCGAGAAGAATCCACCGCTTAAGTTTGAGGTGCTTGACACTGCAGTGGTGCAGCGCGGACCACCCCACGACTTGTAGGTACACACGCAGCATGAGTTTTGACACTTGCCTGTTCTCACCGCCATTCTACTCATCGCACCACCAAGTGTGCAATCGTCGCTTGGGTTACAGAATGCTTTACCAGAAACTTCCACCCATTTGTTGTCGTTGTCCTCGTACTCGTCAATGTGGCCTTCAATCCACTCCTTCGTTGGGTGGGTTTAGGATCGCAGCCAACCTGCATGTAGTTGTCGGTCTCGAGATCGTCCCCATGGTCTTGATACAATCGAATGTAGTCGATCTTCATGAACATCGGGAATTCGTCACAAGTTGTGTTCACGACCGGGTCCTTACCATCACCACGGCATTCCTGGCCAGGATTTGGTGGCTTGGCGCCCCACGTAGCCGAGAGTGCCACATTAAAGATCACATACATGGGTTCTTCCAGCATCGTCTTCTGGATATTTGTCCGCTTGGAATTTTGCGGAATTTCGGTGATAGAAGTAGCAGACACTTCAAACAACGGAGCATCAGCCATTCTTGCCTGTAACCCACTCCATCTGATAGATGACGAAGTCCAAATACGCTCCAAGATGCACAGGCCAATTCGACGATATCGCATCCATTTGGTAGTTGAACGGCTCCATGGCGTTTGACTTGGGGGTTGTCGAGTTCCGAGGACTCGCACACTTGGAATTTGTGTTGTCAGGGTCGCACAGATAGGACCCCATGTACGAGTTAATAACTGGGTAGCACGTTCCGTTGGAGTTAATACCCCAGTGATTGTCTCCCAGACCATTAATCAAACTTAGATCCGCATGAACGTCACCAGAAGCAGGACACGTACTAAGAGAGCATGTATTCTCTGTGATTCTAGCTTTCAACGACGCAGCAACGGAGTTGTAGTTTTGCTTCATTGCCGCGTCCTGCTTGCACAGGTTATTGGAGGCGTAACGAAGGCCTTGATACCATGACTTATGGCCTCGTTTTTGCTGGTAGTACGCTGTCGGAACGTCGAGATAATTTGCTCCAAGCGTCATACAGGTATAGCTGTAAATGCAGTACGGGAAATCCCCTGTGGTTGCATTGACTGGAAACAAACGATAGTCCTCGGGCATACCAGGGGCTATCTGAAGAGACGAGGAGATCGTCAGCCCACCACCTTCCAAGACGTCGACTTCGGGTGCGCCGCGACCTTGATTCGGGTTCATTCCGTAACAGGATTTGAGTTGCAAGCACTGATGCGTTGGTTGCTGGGATCAAATACGTCAGTTCACATTTATTGTAGGAGAATGGCCACATCCGGTTAGTTGATGCCGAGAAAATGGAGCGACCGAGATTCCCCATCATCCAAATACCAGGCCACGTCGGCTTTCCCAGACTTGCCCAGTGCTAGATCAGGATTGCTAGACACCTTGGACACAGCTCCGGGGTGTTGAGCACGCACCTCAAGCATTCCACCTTGATAGCAGAATTTGTTCCACGACTGCACCATTGCCGCACGATAGAAGAAGCTGACGTTCGTAAAACTAGGAGGATGTGTGTACATGTTGTACACGCGAAGATTGTTCACTTCGTCCACGGCTTTGATGAAAAAATAGCAAGTGCCGTCGTCATCGCACTTGGGTGAAGTCATATTGTGTGAGTATAGCTCCATAGCGCCGTTAACGCCGTCAGGCTTGTCCATATATGATCATCACCTGGTCGGAAGCCGCGGTTTGCCACGTTGAACTCGTCGCACATGCCGAGGTCCCATTTCTTGCCGCGAGAGCTGGTGTATGTGTGACGGTCGCTTGGTGTCGTCGGATCGACCCAAGTTCCAATGTCTGACTTGGTCGGGTACGTTGTGGTTGACGTATGGCGATCGTGATCACCCACACCAACACAACCCGTTGAGCGTTCTGCATCTGAATAATGAACTGGAGAGTGTCAGTTGTCGAATGCTGGGAAATACCTAACACCTACAACTTGTACATCGTGAACGTGAGTCAGTCCACACACCTCCAATCCTTCGTGACGCTGTTGCAGCGTCGAGTAATACAGGCTTGAAAATCCATTGGCATTTTAGTGTTGAGCTCATTGTGAGTACTGAGCTCGTCCCATAAATAATAGCCAGTCCATTGCCGTGATTGTTGTACCCTCAATGGATATGCAACGTTTGACGGTCCACTACGATGGTCTTGAACGGCGACTAAATCGTGAGCTACATGTATACATTGGGATAACTTTGCGTGAGCAATATTCTGGACGAATCACGGATGTGTTGACCACGCGGGATTGCAAGGAAGCAAAATGGGCCTCACTTCCTTATAGCTTCAGGTTCTGCGAGGAGCGGAAATATCTTCAATCAATACAATGACACCTTTGTAAAACAAATACAGCCACTCACCTATTTGAGAAATGTTCACTATCGGTTCGAGCTGCTGGAAACATTTTCCAGGATGTCATGCAACTCATTTTCCATTCAGTGAAGTGTCTTCAACTGCTTAACGACGCTGCAGGGGTCTACCTTTGTCTTCCTACGCTTCCTGGACACATTAACGCTTAATAACGGTAGTTCAGATGGAACTGAGCGATGCAGTTCCCCCGACAATGCTTGTACGAGTAGCTTACATGCACCTATATTCAAAAGATAGCTTAACTCAAGTCATCAATTCCGTGTCCAAGACGTCAACTACGTCTAGAGCCTACAGCATGTAGCTGAATCCCGCAGGTAAACTGCGTGCACGCAGATAAATGGCCAATAGCAGTCCAAACACCATCCACACTACAACCGTAGCAACGACAGCATAACTCACAGCAAAGACACTGCAGTTCTCATAGTCACAGACTTCTGAAAACACTGGAGTCATAGAACAGTAAGTGTCTTTCTTGTTGCGTCTCATGTCCATCTTGGCTTGTTTCTCCTTGAAAGCCCACGTCGCCACTGCTCCTTGGATCTTGTGCATCTCTCTGTATTGATTCTCCTCCTCCTCAATAGAAGATTGTCTCGATAGTGTCGTCATCATTAAGTCGTCGTCTTCAGCGTCGTCGTAGTCGAAGACATCTCCGTCGTCTTCCTCGTCACTAACTGCTTCGACGCCGTCCACTCCTTCCAACGCGTCAGGAGACTCTGGATCAGCGTATTCAAGCTCCAAGTCAGGAGACCCAAGCGGAGACAAGAATTGCAGCTCCTGCTCGTCAGTTGCGTCGAATATTTCAAGAGATTGACGACGTCGTAAACCTCTCAGAGGTGTGTTTAGATGTCTGTGCTTTAGTTCGAGGTGTGCAGCTAGACAACTCTTGCATACGACGTCCATACAGTGTTTGCACTTCTTCTTGCTGCCAAACACCTTGAACTTCTTGCCACATTCATCACACGCGCTAGGGGAGCCCATGACGCTGACAGTCGCACGTGGCGTCAACAATATACTTGGGGCACTGTGCCCATGGGCTAGTTTTTGTGTCGTGACAGAAAAATTGGCTTCAGACATGGTCTTCGCTAAATTAGGGTGTTAGGGTGTTATTGGTCTTTTGCGATGATGGAGTTAGGGCATTGGTGCTCGGAGTGTATTAGGTATGTATTACTCGACGCAGGTGAAACTTACTGTCTGGTGTCGTAAACTTGGTGGGGGTTATCTAGACCACTCACTAGTTATGTGCTAGAACGGCCATGCGCTGTTGAGTTTCTCGACGAAGTTGGGCTCGTTCATGGGTACAAGTGCTCCGCTGTGTTTAGAGCTATACGTGCTGCGTCGGTAAGTTGGTCCCACATGGTAAGCGCCTCGATGTCATTGTGAGCTTTGCCACAAACTAAATAGGGAGGTCCAGCGTAGAACTGGAGATCGCTAGTCAACGTTGGTGTCGTAGTATTAGCGACCCAATGTCGGGTGGAGGAGCGTATTTGGTGTACAACCAGTCTTTGGTTGATATCGATGTCCCAGGATCTTGGGTGATTCCAACGCGGGGTTGTCGATCCACACCACTGCGCTGGTTCAGTCTTGACGTCTCGATGCCTTCTGTCCGTGGAAGCCTTTCGGATAATACCAAGCGTACATGATGGCCCAGACGTTGTTATACCACTTGGATCGGCCGTACACTTGAGCACCCAAGTCTGGACGATCGCATCCGTCGGTTCCTTTCGTCCCTTTCAGTCCACCGCTGATCTCGCCCGCAATGTTCACTGCGGCCGGCGTACGGGAAGCACCCGCCGTACGTACTGAGCTTCGGTTTGAACTTGACGCCTGCTTTCTCGGATACCGTAACTGGCTAGGGCTGTGCGAAACGCTGGCCTTTGTCATGATCGATCGAAACGGCTCCAATGCAGCCCGTGATGGCGAGAAAAGTAGCAAAGGTCGAGAGGTTCATCTGTTAACTTGGCTTCGTCTTGGTGACTAAGAGAAGGAGTTTTCTGCCCTTCGTTCCGGTAACTACGGTAGTTCGATCAGCGATCACGGTTCGATCGCGCTTGAGTCCAGATTGATCCGCCAAGTTCGGCTGTACAACAAAGGATGGACTTCCTGTCGAAGACTATCTACGGTACAGTAGCCATATTAATTTTACCTCACATTCACTACCACGTGGTACATGTATTCACGGGTCGAGAATTCCAATAAAGCAACTCAACCGCCTATATCCCGAAGTGTATGTTGACAAGTCTTTATATTTCTAAATATAAAGACTTGTCAAATTCAATTTTAATGCAATTGTTCCCATGGTTGTTCTTGCCTGCGCAGACAGAAAATTAAGCGTCCTGTAGCATGTTTCTCATATTTAACCATGCGTCGTGAATCTTGTCCATGGTCTTGCCAATGCTTCATGCAAATATTGTAGACGATCTCGTTACTTGAAGCCAATGTCTGGTCCCTTCCAGCTCAAAGAATCTGTAGATTTTCTGGCCCATCATTCCGACCTGTTCAAAGTTTGTTGGTATCAATAATGCTTCTCCCAAGTCTTATCTTGATGTGATACAGTTCTGCACCACGTTTTCTACATTAAGCTTACTATAAACTTGTAATCGGACGTCCAGCTCAAGGCACATTTTGATAAATCATGAACTTCCGCGCATACGGAGCCTATACTACAGGAACCACCGAAGCTAGGGAGGGTAGCAAGACCACCACGGACTATACCACCAGCACTACCGAGCCTACCGATGACTGAGTCTACACTACTGGAACTTCCGAGACCACAGAGGGAAGCAAGGCCACCACGGATTATACAACTGGTAGTACAACGGAAGGTGGTGAAACCACCACGGGATCCTACACTACCGGCACTACCACGGAAGGTAGTCAATCTACCACGGACTATTCCACCGGCACGACCGAGACTACCACGGACTACAACACTGGCACGATGGGGTCTTACACCACCGGTACTATCGAGTCAACAGAGGGCACGACGGGGTCCTATACTACCGGAACTGATAAGCCATGCGACGAGACGGATGCATCCACCAAAGACACCAAGGCACCGACGGCGTCGAGCTACCCGATCGGGGAAACGTCTGAAGCACCGCCTGAGACTGACCTGTCCTGTGACGAAAAGTTCATCCAGCCTCCTGCTGACACGACGGAGACACCCGCCTACACCACCAAACCTCCTAGTGAGGAGGAGACCACCTATGCTCCGGTCGAGGAAACCACAGCGGATCCTACTACTTTCCCTACCGAAGGACCTACAGACGCACCTGCACAAGAGACCGCTTAATATCGTCAGCGTTCCGAGAAGCCTTGCTCAAAGAAGGAAGTCACGACGCAGCCTTCGACTGAAGAGGTTACGACGCGTAGACTTTTTATTTGCCCATTTCCTTAGCTTACTGGGACAATTGCGCTGTGTGTTGGCGACGTCACTGCAAGAATTGATCGAATCTGGTTTTGGCAGCTTTGTAAATAAGGTCACAACTCCAGCGGTTTGGGCAGAAGTCGACTTGCTGGTAAGGTGAACCATTAAGGATGCCGGTAAGAAAATGCTACGGTGATGTCAAGGGCCGAGTGTAAACAAGTTTCTTGTTGCGATTCCTTCCCCATGGTCAGTGCTCGGAAAAAATAATTATAATAAAATAATTATAGTATTATATTGATGGAATAACGGATTATTGGATTTCCAAGCTTCCCGTATAATATCAAATTGTACCAATAATAAGTATATTGGATTTATACCAGATTCTTAAGCTAAACGTCTTACTAAAATCTAGAAAATAGTAGTAAATACCCTACAATACCACCAATAATATACCAATAATACGGAATAATTATTGCAATTACTTATTACGGGAACCTCCAGATATGGAATAACGGATTATTTTTTCCTCACAATCCAGTACAATTTTATATTTTATTTTCCAAGCACTGTCCATGATCATGAAGATCGAGTACTGGTTGATCATGAGACCGACAACTATGTAGGTTGTGCCCTATTGAAGACAGATCGATCCATTTATGACGTCCTCGTTGGCCACGCAGTTCGATATCGACGCTTGGGCATGTGGCCGACCATGGTCACGTGCTGACAGTTGAGATTATCGCGAGGGCATCCTCAGCACTGCTAGCCACACGACAATGGTATTTTCCACGATTCAATCGAACTCTGCCACCATGGTCGACGCAATCGATCGATATGTCTTTCAAACAATGCCTTCACTACCTGCACGTGGACACTTGTCTGTCGAAATATCATCCGGTAGTTGATCTTCTTGAGTATGGGAAGGAGTACCAACAAGAATCTTGTTTACATCACTACAGCATTTCCTTACCAGCACCTCGTCCATCTTGATGGTCACCTTCACAAATTTCCCCTTATGAGAGGAGTGGGTTCCTTTGACAACTCCGAAAGATACAGTACATCCTTTTTCATTTCAAGGATACACTCGACAAGTGTCAACACGCAAGCGTAACTCACAGTGAGTTTCATACATGTACTTCCATTCGGACGATCGATCGTGTAGCAATACGCTTAATTAACTCCACGGAGGTAAGAACGAAGAGCCTTTGTTGGTGTATATAACAACTCGACGTGGATTCACCACCACGCAACGTTGCAACCTCTACATTCTTCGTTTCGTTGTTAAAGCCGACTCCACCCCTGATAAAGGGCAACCCACTTGTCTGCTTAGGTTGCTGATCTTTCAGCTTTTCACCGGGAAAACTACCCGGCGCGATAGAATTTGAAGATGCAAAGGTGTCTTTCATTGATGAGGGATTTACGACAAGCGTGGTCATCAATGGCGCGCACCTCCTTTCAAAAACTATTCTACACGCATTCTCAAGCTACTCGAATGCACGGTCCGTCTTGTTCTTCATGTTCACGCAGATTCTGCGACGAATCGAGCGAGATTTAGTGTCGTTTGAGAGTGTGACGAAGATGGCTGCAAGAATGACAACAGCAACGACACCAACTGGCAGACCACTTGATTTGTGTGGGTTTGGAACTCCTTGCCGCAGCTTTGCTGTCATCTTCTCGTCTTGGGCATCATCAACCGCTGCAGCGTTCATGACTTGAGCTGCTGCGATCTGTTGCTTCGGTTCCTCATTCGTCTCGACGCCCAAATTCTCGTCAGTAGTGAGTTCTTCTTCGGAATTTGGAGCTTGAGGTTCTTCATCTTCGTCATTCACTTGATCGCCATACAACTTCCAGCCTCTGCCCACCGTCTCCTCCACTTCCGTGGCATTTTCGTACGGGACCCAATGTAGCTGTCCACACGAATTCGTATCGTTCATCCAGCCCTCGAACGAGATGTTGGAAAACTTGAGATAGTTCTCAAAGGATCGCACCTTGCCGAAGCCGTATTTCTCCAGCTCAAAGGTGTCTACAGCCCCTTTAAAAGGCATCCCGATGCGAAGACGCACGCGGTTGCGACCCATTTCAGTGTCGAGCTCCTTCTTAGCAGGATCCATCGGAGATGCCCAAAAACTGGCAGGTTTCTTGGAATAATTGTGGTACAACACGTTCCCCAGCATACTTGGTGAGTATAAATCGTAGCCGTAAGTCCAATAGTTGGCGGAACGCATGAATTCTTCACCGTCCCAGAGCCAAGGGGTGTGTGAGTCGATAAGAACCTTACGCTCGGCGTGACATTTACTGAACGAGTAGCCACCTCCCCACAAAGCTGCCATTTGAGGCATCCATGCGTTGTTGATCATACTCGCTCCAATGATACGAGTGAGACCGTTGCCACCTTTGATGGTCGTGCACAAGTGTGGAATGGAATTGATCACTGCGTTGTCTCCGTTGTCCTTGATCATATTGTCGTGTGTGTGGTGCGGGTACTGTGTCATGACAGCCATCTCATTGTCAATGGAAGCCCAATCTGCAAGGATGTTTTCGTCCCAACGGTTGGTAAAGACACTGTGGGCGTCCACTTGAAGACAAAACTCTTGATTGCCCACGAGTTTTTGCTGCAAATGACGAGCAGTTGTACATCCTGCAGATTCTCCAGCATCACGAGTATCAATCATAATCTGGTTCTTGTGACGACACTCGGTGTCTTCTGGCCACTCTTCCGCTGCCATTTTGCAGTACTCATCAAGACAAGTCGGATCACCTTCATAGATCTGCTCCAGGATCCCGAAATGTAGACGTTCCGGGTACGTCGCTCGCTTGAGTGCCGTAAACAGCGTCTTGCCACATCGATATCCATCTCGAAAGACAGAAGAACCCACAAACATGTCAAATGTATCGGGGATGTGTGCTGGGGGTGGTCGCAAATAACTTAGTATCGGATCCAACGGAATGTGCTGCACCCTCGGATTGAGCTTAGCAGACTTGCTCCAACCATCCCATGAGATGGTGGAGAAGTCGGACTCGTTGTTCGGATTCGAATCCGGTACAGCCGTAGTCAGACTCAGAAGCACCGCAGATGTCAGGAATCGCAGCATGGTCTTTGGAGCTTTTGTGGCGCAAATTCCAGACTGAGCGACTACTGGGTGGGGGCGCAGACCTTTGAGCTTCGTCGACTTTTGCTGGTATTTGTAGTGGCTTCAGTGGGGGTGAAACGTTGGAGAAGTCCGGACGAATGAGCAAAAAGCTCTTAGCGTAGAAGGCGCGTATTCATATGACCTAGTCTTCCAGCGAAGTACACTTTTAGGTGGAGTAGTATGAGGAACTACCCAATGTTCGATACTCAGACGCTTCGATCAATTTGCATATGCTCCAACTTAGGGGACAAAACCTTGTACAGCTGCTCGTGCACTTCAAGTTGTGATCCAACCTCGCTCCGATTCACACACCCGTTGGAGCTTTCTGCGTTTTGTTGCACACAACGGTCACTAACTACTTTAGAGCGATGTTGTATCTTTGTAAAAGTAACACATTAAGCCTACCGACTTCTTCCGAACGGATGAGCGCCTGTGCTTCATGTAGCCATCTTGCGCGAGACGACTCGAATGCAACTCATCTGCTGTACACGTACATGTACGCCTTGAAGGCTATACTATAGTGCGTTATTGTAGTCAGAAAACGGTTCTAGTCGCCAAGGCTGGCGCCACTCACGAACGAAACTGCAGCTGATTTTCTCATGACTAACGATCGTGTCTTTAGTACGATGGACTCACCCACTTCTGGCGTCAAGACACGTAGGCGGTTAGCAACGCTTTCTGTGTACCTACCGATAGATTTTATTTTCAAACAAAGGCAAATGTACCAACTCCGAGCACAAAGAATACCTTTTTCCAGCTTGTTAGCACTACAGCGCAATAGATTCGTCCATGGCACAAACGTTTATTGGCTACAAGAGTTACCAGCATTTTTAACTCAAAGACTCGTCAGACGGATTATGGAAAGTGTAACAGAAAAAAAAAGCAGCGAAGACAGGCTAGGCTCTACACGTCCGGCGCCTGCCCAAGCCGTCGTCCATCCGTTTTGAGAAAGCCTCGGGTTGTTAAGGCAATCTCCCTGTGAGAAACCCCACACCATTGAGCTTCACTATTAACCCGCCCTTCTTGTGCGTTTCGACCGCGTGCCATCGAATGCTTACTGCTAGCGAGTCGCTAGTACCTCCTCTAGCGATACGATACGCGCATGCCGCACCGAAGTTCATTCCCCAATTTCCTCATCGGATACGACATCGACCTTCCGTTCGAATCGACCGATGATCTCGAGGAAACCCGCCACGACCGCGGCCCTTGCCGGCATCCTCGCTGCCGGACTGGCGTCCGCTGACGTTCCGATCTCTGTGCAGTACGACGCTACCTACTCGCTGTCGGAGTCTTGCGGCTTCCCCTGCTCGGGTGACGGAGAGGCACCTGTGGGCGACGCTTGTCCTAAGGCCGGCGACATCGCCACCGCTGACTGCCGACCGTATCTGCCATCCTACAACGGTACGGATTGCGTCGCTCCGGTTGATGCTCAGTGCGTTCTCGTGCACGACGACGTATGGGGCTGCGCATTCCCCAACACGGGCTACCCTTCCGGTGCTAATACCGAAAGTGTTGGGGCTTACGACGGAGAAAGCTCTGGTTGGGGAACTGACGAAGACGTCCAAGTCGGAGACTACGGTGCTAAGCAGGAAGGGGGCTCTGCTGGTGTCAACTACGACACAACCCTCGATACGCCACTTGGTGTTAACTGCGACGTTGCTACGGAAACTACCACGCAGGGTGGAACGACAACTGGTACGACCGAGAGTACTGGGGCCTACGGCTCGACGGGCACTACGGAGGGTGGCGTAACAACCGGTGACTATGGAACCACGACCACTGGAACCACGACGACAACGACGCCTGGTTCTGAAGGTGGAGTGACCACCGGTGGTTACGGCACTACCACCATCGATACTACCCAAGGTGGAGTGACCACAGGAGGCTATGGACCTGCCACCACCGGCACTACCACCACCGATATTACCCAAGGTGGAGTGACCACGGGGGGCTATGGCCCTACCACCACCGGCACTACCGAAGAAGGCGTGACAGCAGGGGGCTATGGCCCTACCACTCCCGGCATTACGGAAGGAAACGTGACCAACGGTGACTATGGCACAACTTCCACGGGAACCACGACGACCACGACAGGAAACGAGGGTGGCGTGACCACGGGGGGCTACGGGCCAACGGACAGTGGACACTACACCACCGGAATAAATGATACCACGGAGAGCGGTGAGACCGCCACGGGATCCTATACTACTGGAACTACCACGGAGGGCGGTGAAACTACCACGGACTACACTACCGGCACCACGGAGGGCGGTGAGAACACGACCGGATCCTACACTACCGGTACTACCACGGAAGGCGGTGATACCACCACGCACTACACTACTGGCACTACAGAGGGCGGTGAGACTACCACGCACTACACCACTGGCACTACCACGGAAGGCGGTGAGACCTCTACGCACTACACCATTGGCGCAACGGAGGGCGGTGAGACAACCACGGGATCCTACACTACCGACACTACCACGGAAGGCAGTGATACCACTACGCACTACACCACCGGTACCACAGAAGGCGGTGAGACCTCTACGCACTACACCACCGGCACCACGGAGGGCGGTGAGACCACCACGGGATCCTACACTACCGACACTACCACAGAAGGTGGCGAGACTACCACTGACTACACTACCGGATCTATTGAAACTACCGAGGGTAGCAAGACGACGGATGACTACACTACCGGGAACACCGAGACTACCGAAGGCAGCAAGACTTACGGTACTACCGAGATGTCGGAGGGTAGCAAGACAACAGGAGACTACCAGACTGATGTCGAAGATACTGAAGGTCAGCACACGACGGTGGAGTACGGCACTACTTCTGATGAGAAGAGCCACGAGACTGATGACACGGAGGAGACGACTACTGGTGGCGAAGAATACGAAGGTGGTGACCAGGAGAGTACCCCCGGCACGCTTGAGCCTGAAACCGATGCACCCTGTGAAGAGACTGGAGCCCCCGAAGGGGAGGAGACTACGGGCGCCCCTACCGACTACGAAACCAAGGAAGCCCCGGAGGAAGACGAGACTACTGATGCCCCGACCGACTACCCGACTGAAGGATCCACGGAGGCGCCCGAAGAAACGACAGAGGCACCGACGGATTACCCGATCAATGAGACTACCGAAGCACCAGAAGAGGAGAGCACGGAGGCCCCTGAAACGACCGGGCCTGACACCGAGGAGCCTTGCGATACGGAAGCACCAGAAGAGTCCACGGTGTACCCCGCTACTGAACCTCCTACCGATACGTCGGAGCCTCCTGCAGGCACAACCGAGCCTCCAACTGGCACGACGGAGCCCCCAGCGGAAACTACCGAGCCTCCCGCAGACACGACGGAGCCTCCTGCCGATACAACGGAGCCCCCAGCGGATACAACGGAGCCCCCAGCGGATACTACCGAGCCTCCTGCCGATACAACGGAGCCCCCAGCGGATACTACCGAGCCTCCTGCCGATACAACGGAGCCTCCTGCCGATACTACCGAGCCCCCAGCGGATACTACCGAGCCCCCAGCGGATACTACCGAGCCCCCAGCGGATACTACCGAGCCTCCTGCCGATACAACGGAGCCTCCTGCCGATACTACCGAGCCCCCAGCGGATACTACCGAGCCTCCTGCCGATACAACGGAGCCCCCAGCGGATACTACCGAGCCTCCTGCCGATACAACGGAGCCCCCAGCGGATACAACGGAGCCCCCAGCGGATACTACCGAGCCTCCTGCCGATACAACGGAGCCCCCAGCGGATACAACGGAGCCCCCAGCGGATACTACCGAGCCTCCTGCCGATACAACGGAGCCCCAGCGGATACGACGGAGCCCCAGCGGATACGACGGAGCCTCCTGCCGATACTACCGAGCCCCAGCGGATACGACGGAGCCCCAGCGGATACGACGGAGCCTCCTGCCGATACAACGGAGCCCCCAGCGGATACTACCGAGCCTCCTGCCGATACAACGGAGCCCCCAGCGGATACAACGGAGCCCCCAGCGGATACGACGGAGCCTCCTGCCGATACAACGGAGCCCCCAGCGGATACTACCGAGCCCCCAGCGGATACGACGGAGCCTCCTGCCGATACTACCGAGCCCCCAGCGGATACGACCGAGCCTCCTGTTGACACAACGGAGCCCCCTGCTGGCACGACTGAGCCTCCTGCTGATACGACGGAGCCTTCAGCTGACACTACCGAGCCCCCAGCTGATACAACCCAGCCTCCGTCGGGAAATCCTTGCGCTAACCAAGGTACCAATGGTGTTGGAGTGGAGAACAAGGTGCACTACGCCAATGCAGGCGTTTACGCGGCAATTAGTGGTCGGACGAATGAACAGAATTGGCACACGTGCTGTGACTATTGCTGGGCCGACTCGGACTGCCTAGCGTTCAGCTTTGAACAAACTGGCCCGAATACCGTGTGTGAACTGACAAGTTCGACATCGAATAGATTGGAGGACCAGCAGGGCTGGCAGGCGGGTAACCTCGCCTCCTTCAGGTCTTCTCCAGCATGAATGACAGCACCTCCGCTGGGGTTCACACGGAATTGAAAGCTGCTGCGTACGACACGAGACGCATTATACATACTTCTATGTGCGCATTCGACACTCATTTGCCACTGTTGGCAACTCAATAGAATGCATTCATGCAATTTCCTTTTTTTGCCTAGCCTATTCGTCGATGAGCTGCCACTTTGCCAAAGATAAAAGCCGAACAGGTTCACGAATTCTACTACTCGAAGGAACCTACCCGTTTGTAGTTTCATCGACGGACACCGCGCCGAAGGAGCTCGACACTGAAATGAGCCTCAACCACGTTCGTCTTGAGAACCTGGCTTTTGTGACGAATGAGGAGTATGGACAGCAACTTGCAGCAGCCAATGGTATATATCCGATCCATTCGCGAAAATCTCGCAAGCGGGCAGGCTAGTAGGTATCACTGCTGGAGTGGTTCTGGTAATGTTCTCAAATGATGCCAAAACTCGCGCTTGCCATTGTCCGGTTGCACCGCAATCGCGAGCACTCCGTGCCAACAATTCGTCGAAGAATCTGTCTAAGGCGGTAGCTTAAGAAATACGTAAAAAAAAAACCGTGCTTCCTGTGCCTATGCATAAATGAACACTCTGTCTTGAACTTTTCGTAAAACTCGTCTTTGAAAGGCGCTCGGTATATTGCAGTAAGATATTGAATGAGTGTCCTCGGGTGTGCCAATAAATAATTGGATTATTTTATTTTCCATTAATGTGACACTGCGTGACGTGGGTGTCGTCGCCTCATCTCATAGCCGGACCCAATGTTACTGAAAGTGCTTTTACGTTGACTTTGTGTGGTTCGCGTAGCGCTCGTACAGTATAAGTATTTGTTGAGTTAATGGCGCGTATCAGGGGGAGCTCTCATTGTAGTCCCCTCCGGAATCGGTTGCGCGCATAAATTTGACCCAACTCCGTCATATTTCGTGCTTTTTCCGACGGTTTCCTACCAAGTTGTACTCGATTTCAACCAGTCATTTGGCGCCTTCCAAAACCGTCATAAAGCGGTTTAATGGCTAGGGTTATGTGACATAAAAGGGGTCATTAAACGGCGGATAAAAATGCTATAAAAAGAATTGTTTGGTGGGATCAAAAAGTGGTCTCACCAAACAATTCATCAAACGGATTTGATTCCTCACCCTAAACTTGCAACGTCATTAAAATTATCTTGGTTTAAGTATTGATACAAACAGCACCTTCATTTGGAAAGGAGTCATTTCAAAGCGATCTTGAAAGGATTCGCGCCTAAGTTTCGCGCCTTCTGCGCTCATTTCGAAAGATGCCTGCTCGAGCGCAGGCAAGGTGAGGACCAAAAGCTGGAGTCGAAGCTAATGACTCGCGGTTACTGTATTGATCTGTACGACGACGACAGTGTTCTACTAATGCGCTGTTACTATCTATTCTGTCTGCAAATGCACAGACAAGCGCACGGAACCAAAGATCGCTGAGGGCGAAGCTCAAGCCGCACATCGGTCTAGTCGGTGGCGCCCACTTCCGGTACGTGTCTGTAATTATGGCAAAGCTAATTGATTCTAACGTGCAAGTTTTATTGTGGCTACCCTTGAATGGATACTTATAGATATCCGCGTGGTCTGCTCAAGACAGAGAATGCCTGGTCGCTTCGAGAGAAGCCTACCTTCGTTTCGTCCGTGCAAGCAGCCGACGTACGGCTCTCTGGGAGTAAATCTGACGTGAGTGTTGTTTCACTTCATAGCGCCTATGTATCCGTCGAGCGGCAAGCGTAAGCTTGACGCACACGGAGCTGTGCTCCACACCGGAGAACGGTTCCAAGCGTCGTAAGGTCCAGGCCGCCGACGAAGAGGCCATTACGCCGAAGCCGATAAGACCTCCAGCGCATTCATTCATCATTCAGGCGGCTACCATGGAGATCAAGCCGCTGGCCGAATTCAAGATCACGTCTCCACTTTCGAACATCCGCTGTACTCCTCCAGACGTGGTCGGTGCTGACTTGAGCTCCTTACTCGCCCGTGGACCCCCTTCGTCACGTTCGCTATCGCAGCCCCATGCCTCGACGCAGACATTGTGGTCACCGGGCTCTTCGACGTCGACGGTATGAGTGGCGCCATGGTCACCAAGAGCCAGATTCACTCCAGAGCGCCCTGCGCGAGCACGACGCGTTGTTCAAGAAGCGGTTCCTAGTCTGGAAATCGCTATGCTGTCCATCGATGGCTCGGCGGCCGCTTTTCGTGATACACCATCGCCACTGCCAATGTCGTTCTCTCGGTCGATCTCCCTACCCAGGTCTCCAGGGTCACGGTCTACCTCAGTCGCAAGTTCTCCGGGGTTCGCGATCTTAGAGAGCCCGTCATCTCATGCCCCGCGTGATACATGGGTCCTGGATAAGTGGCCGGATGGTGTCGAGTTTCTCCACGCCCAAGAATACCCAAGAAACTATCGTTTCCCACCTGTAAGCGGGGGTCTTTGCTGCCGCTGTAAGTCTTCGTGCAACGCGTTGACGTGTGAAAATGCCAAGCACAGCAGATTTTGCACTGAGGTCAACTGTGTGTTTGAGGGCGTCTGTGGCAATTCCCTTCGCGAGAGGCCTCATTCGGCGATCAGTCGCAACACAAGGACTGAGATGCGCGGTATTAATGCTGCGGCTGCGATTCATGTTGGCCAAATTATCGACCAATACTTCGGTCGCGTGGAGCTGTTTGGCCCACCGGTCCGCAACGGTTATCCAGTCTCTGCTGCCTCTTGTCTTGGTCGTATGGTAACCAGTTCAGCAGTCTGTGGTAGATGTTTTCGACGCTCCCCATGCCCCACTCCGCTGACTGCCTTATGAACGTTACGGCACCCGACTTGGCCTTTGCAACTCGCCGTACGGTGGGTTAGCTAGCACGCGACGGAATCCCAGGCTGGTATCTCCGTCGTTCCAGCTTCCTGGGCAGTTGTACTTGGCCCACACAATAAGCCCGTCGGCGCTAAAACGGAGAGTTCCAGTGACAAAGACACTATGTAGCCATCCATTATACTGTGCGTTTTGAATGTCTCTCGCTGAGGGCTGCTGTACCTAAACGAAAGAAATACAAATACGATTGCATTAGTTTCACCAACACGATCACCACTCTTCTTCAGGTTTCTACTTACGCGATAATTCTTCCCGTCCAGGAACCCCCACGTGAACTGTAGCATCGGTTCTCTGGCAGCAGTGAGTCGAGCAAGTGCTTTTCGTCTGGCAGGTGATGGCCAACTATACGAGCAGGATGGAAGCCGCGTAACGCCTCCGCCAAAGAAGCCTCTGCTTTAGTTATTACCCGGGAGAGCGTAGTGGGCGGCACACCGAATGTCATGCAGAGTGTGGTGTACTGCATCTGCCCTACGTAGAAGGCCAACAGGAGGCCCAGCACCTGATGGAGGTGCTAGAGCTTTCTGGGTCGCCCTCCTCTGGGGTTGTACGGTGGTATTTCGTAGTAAAGCGAAAATCTTTCTAACAACATCATTAATGCATCGCTACCGAATGCACATCAAACAAAAATTCAGTTTTCCTCGTCTGTTAACATTTTGTTGCAAATCATTGTATCCACTCACCGCGATAGACTCGTTATATTGATGAGGTTTTCATCGGTGCCCCCGCGCCAAGCGTCCATCCAAGATGGTCGCTGAGGGTCCGGCAAAGCTGGTTACGTCATGTAGTGACGAATTCGGACGGGTCGGGCTCTCTCAGCGCAGACAATCTCACGGTGAAGGCGACGTCGGAGATCTACGAGCAAAGCCCTCATCCGCGATCCGGTCTGCGAGCTGGCACAGAGAGCCAGCAGCATATCGTCTGCCATGGCGCCGTCGCGACGCAAAGTAGATTGTGGGACGGCAAAGAAGAATGGGGAGTGGCATACCTGTTGCACGCAAAGGGTGTTCGCGCTGCTTCGAATCTTTAGATATAGACTTTGTGTTGAGATTTGTCCCCCGCTCATCCGCCCCTTTCATAGCTCAATACAAATTGCAAGATAAATTCAAGCCTTGGGACACTATGGCCGGGACGTATTAAACATTTCATATGGGTTTTGGTGGTATGTTTTTAGAAGCCAAAGACGAAAACGTTTGATGTCATCAACACTTCATTTTAATTTTAAAAAGGGGGTATCAAAAAATTTCGATTCAACCGTTTTATGACGGTTATGGAAGGCGCCCATTGCTGCACGAGAATAACATATTATGTGAGCAGGGATGTTTATGATTTATAGCATGATGTCGGGGTGTGGGGGATTATTATTATTAAAACTTATTATCAGTCATTGTTTCGATTATTGAAATTTATTGAACCCTGTGGGAACATATATCCATAGCTGCTATGATAGATTTCGAAGATGCAAATGTGTCTTTCGTTGATAAGGAATGCGAACGAAACTGCGGCTGATTTTCATGGGATTTCTCATGACTGATGATCGTGTATTTACTACAATGGTCTCACCTTCCACTGCCTGTGCACAAACCGATAGCATTTTCCAACAAATACAGAATCTGAAGGCGCGTACCATATGCACCAACTCCGAGCACAAGAGAGCACCATTTTCAACTGGTGACACTACAGCGCACAAACGTTTATACTAAGAATACCTGGACAGACCCCAACGGTGTACTGAACGCCATCTCGCTCAACATTCAACCTCGGTCGACTTTTGTGCAACATTCAGCGGAGTTGTCCCTATCTGTCATGACTAGTTACGTTGACCTCTCACAGCACATGCAGAGCAGCATGTCGAAGGAGACGGATAGTAATTCGGAGCGGCTTCTCTCTCGAACAGCAAAGCAATTTTTGGCCAAGCAATTTATTTTCGGCATTCGTAAGGTACCACGCATACACCATGGCCCACTTATCTTGGTACCATCCCGCTCAGCCGTAAACTTGAGACCCCAGAGGTGCTTTCTCGCAGCTTCTCTGTCTTTTGTTCCCTTGAGCCCTCCAGTGATCTCACCAGCAGCATTCACAGCTGGAAACGAATCGCATCCATATAAAGTAGAACTAATATAAAGTTGCGGCTTGTACTTGACCGCAGCCTTTTCGGATATCGTGACCGGGTCGGGTTGGGCAAAGGGCTGAACTTGATCATGATTAATCGTGCCGCCACGTGCTGAGGAGAGCAATGTCAAGCAAAGCACTAGGACTGTAACGACGTTCATGGTTTTGAACTATCGGTGGTTCTTGCTGCTACTTGACGAATTGGAAACTGAAGGCTGAAGAAGGCTACGATTTTGATGAATACGCCGCTTTATCCGCATGAACCTGTACAACTGACTCTCTTTCCTGTCGGTATGGCGCATGATTAATGTAGCATCATTACTTGGAAGTACGGTACATACGTTATGCACATCTTGTTCTCTATCAAATACATAACGGTATTTTTGATGAGCGCCTCCAGCTGGTCCAGACGGACCACAACTATATTGCTGACAAGTTTTCAGCGACGACGTTTATCAGGAACGAGTTCAAAGTACAACGTGGACCCACATTTTATATCAATGCATTGGTATTTCGAATCGTTGGAATAAATTTTAGAGAACCATTGTACCGGCCAAAAGTCATCGTGCACCACTTTGACCAGCGGATAACTTCTGTTCAAAAGCGAATTTTCACAAGCTTTTTTTTTTATTTTAAACGTTGGTCCAATGATTCGTCAAAACGGTAGTATTAATATCCAATCATTGGCTTAGATAGCAGCGTCCAAAGAACACCATTCGTCAAAAACCCTTCACGTTGTCCCCTCGTAGGGCTTGGGTATGCCTTTCTGTGTTCTAGAGCTTCGACTAGATCGCGTTATCGTTTTCACACCGACACGGCACGTATCACGATCTCATCATGTGGGAACAACTTACGGACAATGCGCGCCAGGCCCTCAATTCGGCAGATTTTGGTGAAGCAAAGGTTCCTTTTAACGAGAACAACTTCGAAACGACTCTAGAACAAGCGTGGCCATTCTAGATTTGGCGATTGACTTTCGGTGCAAAATACTGAATCAGCTCCACGAACTTTCGCGTGCGAGAGGGCTGTGCACAGAATTTGATTGTTGGTATCAAACGGATTCTAAATTCCAATCAGAGCAACTTTACATAAGCGTTATCAAACGCATTCGGTGCTAACCCTTGCGCCATTTAGGAATGCGATCCTTAAAAGAAAAATATAAAGTGTTTAAGTTTCGGTAAACTTTCAGGCAGTTTTCACGGAGTCGTCTACATCATGTTTCTTCACAGAACTGTCATTTTTGCTGCCGATTACGAAAATCGCGTTGTTCTTGCCTTATCGTCTGGTACTTGCAAAAGGTATTTTTGATTTTTCGTGAATGAGAAAACATGGCGTGGTGTATACTAGATCCAAAGCGTAGCGACCACGTTCTCCACTGTTTGTATCACAATTGTAGCCGTATTAATCGAGAGAAATCCACGAAATTCTCAGGTTCGTGATGCTCTATCAGTCCTCAATGTCGCAGTGTTAGGAAGCAAATATGCCATGTACTGCGTTTATTGAAGGAGGCAGACAGCGAGACCGAGTACAGATACATTGATATCGTGGAGAAGGAGTAGCCCCAAGCCTGATAAGTTGGAATGGTGTATTCAAGCGTCGATGGTGTCACGAATGTCATGAAATGAACAACTCGGTCTGAGGATGAGTTTGCTAGCGTAGATTTAGTTATGGAACCCTTTCCAACATAGTGTAGTCATTATATCCGACTTTATCTACTTGCTTCACATCTTTACCAGCGATGACCACGACGAAGACACGATCAACCCAGAATCGTAGGTAAAGTTGCACATCATTTTTAACCTTCACGTCAGTCGACTTTGCATTCAGCTCAGGGTTGGCGGGCGCGTTATTAAATCCATTCACTCGAGGGGATAAACTGAAGTCGACACGACACCAATACCGGGTGTTTGATATGTTTTTTCAACACAGTTAAAGTTTATCACTTTCAGCCTCATTTGCGGGATTCCACTGTGGGATTGAAGCGGTTGACGCTGAGTTCACCCACGGCGTCAATTCTTCGCCCGAACCACACGAGATCAATGGCCGAATTTGGATCTGAGCTTTCCGGGGAGGTGAAGTCGCAGGATTTCGACTGAAGGAACTGCGGTGAAGTTGCTGGTACCGCCGCTTTACTGGACTCTTTTGTGCTGGTGCTTGTCCGATGAAGTTAAATTGATTTGTAGCCATTGCAAGAAGTTGAGGACTTAACGGAGATTGTGTAGGCTGAGGCTGTGGATGAATAGCAGCCCTTGGCCTTAACCACTCCATGTTTCCAGCATCTACGGCTGCGGCCACGTGTGTGAATACACGACGCTTTTGCTTGACAGATGATGGACTCGGACTTGGATTGGAATGACCGGAACTAGCAATAGGAGGAAGCTCAACGCCAAGTTGCCGTTCTAGAATTTGCTTGACAGGACTTGTAACATTTGTACCGATATACCCATTCGGATATACTGCAGCGATCTGCACTTGATAAAGACGAAGTTTCTCCAGAAGAAATAGCAGAACTTCGTGAGCATCTTCCGACGGTAATTCATCTAATGCTGGTCTTGATAGTAAAACACGACGCCCGAAGTCGTCCATAGTTGTTATGCTTGGAGCAAGTTGAATTAAATCTTCCACACGTCGGTCAACATCACATGCTGTAGAATTTACTACTTGGTCCGCCAGCTTGTTCAACGCTTTATCAGACCGTCCACCACTCTTACGATGCTGAGCTTCTGCAGCCTCGTCCAGTGATCGGTTGAGGAACTGGATCACTTCGTCCTGCTGCACCAATAAAAACTGTCGTTCCCGCTGGAACACTCGGAGCCATTCAAGCGCTCGTTGTAGTTGGACTTCAATTTCTAGTCGCTTCTCCGTCTCCTCTTCGAATCTCGGCGATACACATGCATCTTCCGGAATAGCAAAAGTCACCTTTGCCCTGCTCTCTTCGACGTTGTTCTCCCTATTAGGTATCGGACTACTAATCTGGAGTTGAACATTTGCTTCACTGTCTGATGGCTCGGTCTGCTGCAGTTTTGTAAGGATTTTCTGATAGTATCGGTTCTTCTTGGCCATCATCAGTTCATTTGCCTCCAACACCTTGTTCTGAGCTCGTAACTTCGACAATTCCTGTTGAGCTTCATCAAGGCTTTCGAGTAATTTCTCCGTCTCACGACTTTGAAAGGCTAGTTCATGCGTGAAATGCTCGTTTTCAAGCAACGTTCTATGCGTCGATGAAGCCACTTGGTCGTTCGTACGCAACATCAACTCTGCCTTAGCCGCTTGCATCCTACCAAGAAGTTCCTGTTTCGTGCGAGCCTGTTCAAGCAGATTATTGCGCTCAAGATCCTGCATTTGGCTCTGAAAAGCTGCACGTTGAGCATCGATTTTGGTCTCAAGAGCGCGGGTGTGTGCTTCCATTTCGCGTTTGGCCACAGCAAACGCATGAACTTGTCGTAGTTCTTCTTTCGCAGCAGTTATCTCTTCGTGAGCTTTCGTCTGTTCTGTTGCTCGCTCATGTTGCTCATTTTCTAGGGTTTCTTGTGACGTAGCCACCAGTTTCTCTCTCTCTTCTTGAGCTTCTAGTAATTCCTTCTCCAGCTCATCAATTCGAGCCACGAGTTCATCGGTCTTGTCATGGAAGTAATGGAACATTTCACTCTGTTCATGAGTTTGTTTAGCCAATGTCTGCTTCAGAAACGCCACTTCTTCCTTTAGTGAGCGATTCGCAGCATCTTGAGTCTTCAAATGTTCATTCACCAGCATCATATCGAACGCTAACTTGGCATCTGTGTGGCCGATAGCATCAATCACCGCTTTCGACAAGATCGAATGTGTCAAAGGCGCTGCATTTTCACCCGTCGAGGCTTCATCTTCACTACCAATAGGTGCTGGATCCATCTTGAAGGTAGAAACTTGGTAAATAGTTCGTGATGTGTGCTTAGAATACTGCAGAAATACCTCGTGTATAACAATTCTCTGCTATTCTTAGAGAACTTCTTAGGTGATCATCGTCATCGACCTCGATGCATACATAGTAAATAATAATAATAATAATAATAAAAAGCTGGTGTGGATACCTGCTACAAGTTGGCTACATTAGAGTGGCCCGACCAAGGAGAGTGTCCCTTTACACAAATTCGAGTCGATGAGCGTTCGGCGTACGAATCTCGAGGTATAACGTTGGCGAGACATCAACAGCAGAAACTGATCAAGGACGAGGAGTTTTGTCTCCAATTGGATGGACATAGTATCTTCACTAATGGGTGGGATGAAAATTTGTTCAAGGAGTGGAAAGGAATTGGCAATGAAATGGATGTTATGACTACTTACTTTCACCATATTCACAACTTTGTGGCAGATAATGGAGATAATGCGCCACCGAAGAATTTAGACATTTGTGTACGACGATGCGAGGCAGCAGTGGACTGGTGAGAACGGTTGGTGCTAGTATGATCGGAGGGTCCAAGATCCCGCAGTTGGAAGCATTGTGGGGTGCAGGTTTCTCGTATAGCAAGTGTCATGCGGAGAAAAGGGTGCCTGTGGACTCGCACACGTTGTGGATTTTTGATGGTGAGGAATTTTTGAGAGCATCGAGGTTGTGGACCCATGGGTATGATATGTACTCACCCAGTAAGCTTGGATCGGTGGTTTACCACACGTCGGGGCCAGCCATGATTGAAGGGATTCCAGTGGAACAAAAGATCAAGGACAAGGAGGAAGAGATGGGCATCAACCGTTTTAAAGGGCTAGTGGGTATGCCGTTTGAGGGTCGAGTGAGCACCATTGAGCTGGACAAGTTTGGATTGGGTAATGTGCGGCCATTCAAGCAGTATGTGGCTTTCTCGGGTGTGACCTTCGAAAAAGGCAAAAAAGACGCCGAATCGTGTGAGCAGCGACAGTGGGTACCATACAGAGATGTAGGAAATTATCGGTGGAGGCTGGAAACTTTATATCACAGAAGATGACTGCGAACTGGTTGTACGTCTTCGGCAGCGCGTATCGGACAGTGTTTCGGTGGATAAATTCGGCTCTATGGTTTCTCTCCTTCTCGTGGCTATTGCTGCAATGCTTTTCGTTGTTCTCTCCAACAACCGGGTTTCTCATGGCATTCGTCGTCGTTGTCGCCCCAAACTGCTACACAGCAGCAAGGGGTTATACTGCTGACATGGGCGTAAGTAAGGGCTAAGAGCTAAATTAACAATTTGCATCGGTCTATGTTATCGCCCACGCCAAAGCGTCTATAATTCATGAATAATTGGCTGCTGGGGCAATACTATGTGCTACAATATCAACGCGACGAACGAACTTGGTGGATATGGATGACCTGAAAATCATTTTCCAATTTTTCACCTAGCGCACAAGAAGCAAAAACCATGCACTTCTCAGCGATCCTCATCATTCTCACAGCTACTTTCAACGTTGTTTTTGCCAACTTCATCGACGTTAACAAGGTGGTTCCCCTCGCTCAACCATCTCCAACAACCTCTGCGCAAAGAGTTGCTATCAAATTCAAGCCTCGTCTCGCTATTACCGATGGATGCGTCTCCTTCCCTGCTGTAAACTCTGATGGTGAAACCAATAATGGACTCAAAGAGGGAATCGGAGGAAGCAGTGGATGTACTAATGCTCCGTTAGGCTCGCAAGTGTATGGGCGAACATCATGGTACAATGGAAAATACGCCATTCTGTATGCCTGGTATTTTCCGAAAGGGTTCTGGAATGAATATGCCACTAGACGTCACGACTGGGCAGCTGCAATAGTGTGGATCGACAGTCCCGACCTCGCATCATTATCGATTTTGGGCATTTCCGTCTCTACAGCGGATTGGCAATACAAGAATCAAGCACCTGCGACGTCTGGTATCACTAATGGCACAACGCTGAGACTCGCCCACGTGCTTAATGTTGAAAAGGGATATCCCTATTTGACCACTACGGATACAACTGGCGATTTCCAGAATCTTATCATGTGGGATCAACTACCAACTGCAGCGAGGATGGCTTTGAATACGACAGATTTTGGTGCTGCCAAGGTGCCAGTGAGCGATATCAATTTCGAGAAAAAGCTGCAGAAAGCGTTTCCATTTTAGTAGATAAGAAGGAATCGTTGAGGGTTTGACATAATACTTCGGAATTGGGAACTGAATTTGATTTACATGATTTGAGCATCTTCACTGGTCTTCAGATGTTTTGCAGCAGCTTCTGAGACTACGGAATCCAAAGGGGGAGGTGCTCTCCAAGGCAGATCTCCCCATGGAGAGTTATCAGCCGAATTATCACTTAAAATGTCCAGCGTACTGCTTAAATCGTCGTTGTCAGGAAAAATGCATCTCCACTTAGAATCTTCATCTATGATGCACTCTGCATTCGCTGGAGCGACACAATCAGTGCCGTTGTATGTCGGAAGAGTCGAATTGCAGTTTGCAACGGCGATATCACCCTTGAGAGGGCAAGCCGAGCCAGTGGAGACATCTCCCACACCACCGCAAACTGGTCCACGGGCTTGAGCAATGGCGTACGTAGCATCTAATTGAACCGTGGCGTTCAGGTGGGCAGCGACAACCCCACTGAAGACCAGGAAAAACATGATCCCTCTCTTGAGCATCGACATGTTTGAAGTAATTGGTCGATTTGGAAGTGGCAAAGCTGGAAACCTGCCACGCACGTGTCCGTTTCCAAGGAATCCAGAAGATATGCACGCCTCCTCATCACTAGGGACAGCTGAACGTTGTCAACAGGCGGCATGACCAGTCGCGTCCTCTTCAACATGAACTTTCTCGACATTTTTCGTCAGATGGGTACACTTGGTCGACTACCCCAAAAATGATATTTTTAGGGTAGACGGCTCTTTTAAAGCCCAGTGATAGGCGTCCCGGAAGACCGAGATACCTACAAAGAGCTTGAAGTCGTCAGGGGCACGTGGCGGTGGCGGCCGCAGGTGGCTGTAAAAACGGTTGAGTGGTGTGCTGCACACTTGGGTTGATTTGCATGGAGCGATTGGTTACTACAATGTCCCTGGTATTATTAATAATAGATTCAAAGCCGCTGTTGGCCATGGTGAGCGTTATGAGGAGGAGCAGTGTGCGCATTGCAAACTAAGGTAAACGACGAGTTTAAGGGTTTTAAGGCCAGCGATGTTATAGCCAATTGATGACGGAGGATAATGATAGAGTAGTTCTGTTTGCTACAAATAGATTATCATATGTTCTGGGAATAACCTTCGAGTTCTTATCATGTTCAAGCTGGCTTTCGGATCTCATATCAAAAATGGCGAAGACGAGGAAAAGCTACACGGAATCCCAGAAACGAGAAGCTGTTCAAGCCGTTTAAAAGGGTTCTACAACTGAGGCAGTAAGCGAAGCTAAGGGAATCCCAGTGCGGACGCTAAACCGTTAGGTGAAGACTGCGAAGAGCGAAGGAAGCATCGAGAAAAGCGCCAAGGTCTTCCAACGCGGCTCCCTGAAGAGGCTGAACAAAACGTATTTCAGTGGGTGATTGCTCGACAAATGGCGGGAGTTCCGGTTGGCCGCCAACCTATCATCCGCGAGGCAAGTGAAGTAGCGATGCTGGTCGATGGGAAGGGCGTGGACGACGGGTGGGACCGTGGGTGTTTAGCTCGCCAGCCAACACCGACCGATCGCAGGTCACAAGCACTGACAAAGTCCCGAAACGCTGTCACCAGTGTGGATATGACGACGTTGTTAAGTTGTTGAAGGTTTTTTCTTGTGCGGTCCCGACCGAAGTCAAGCGCCCTCTTTTGTTGGTGATGGACGGATGTTCGTCTCACATTTCTCGTGAGATTGCCGAGAATGCCGAGCGCCTTCAAGTTGTCTTGGTGTGCCTACCTGCTAATGGGACCCACCTACTGCAACCTCTGAACGTTGTTCTTTTCTCAACGTTTAAGCTGAAACCGAAGACGCTAATTGACGGCTTGATCACCGATAGTGGAGAGGCTAGCATCATCAAACCTCGAGCTCTGCAGCTTGCCACGTTGGCCTGGGTGTCCAGCAACGTCGAGCAGAACATTTCGGAGATGTGGCATCTACCCGCTCTCTATGGTTAGGATGGCAAGGAAGCTAACCAACTTTCAGCGCAATGGCGTGTCGGACACGGTGCAGCAGGCGACCTGGCTGAGAAGTGAAGAACACAGTACAACAAGACGTGCTCACGATTCCTCAACTACGAAAGACCACGGTGAGAAAGAGAAAACGACAACCATTGCTGGAAGAATATTAACGCGTGACATGTTCGAGGTCAACACTGCGCCACACGAGAAGACGCGAAAGCCGAGAGCGTCGACGCCGAAGGAAGCGGGCGATGTAACGGGGTTACAGGAGAGGTTACCTTTGTGATGTGTGATACACATAAGGTTACTCTCTGATCGAAGGAAGGCCCTGGGGGCCACACATTAGGAATGATTAGCTTTAGCTATAGTAGATAGTGAAGTGCAGACATTTGCACTGTTCGGCGTAGCCGCAGATAATGAATCTAATTCAGTTTGCCTTTTGCAAAGAAGTCCTAGTAACTTGAGGTTCTCGGATAGAACCTGTGTTGACTCTTAGAGCCGTACGTCTTCCTCTGACGCTTACAGGTACGACAGCCCCGCTGCACTTGGTAGCACTTGTAGTCAATGCTTCACCTGAGTCTACGTAAGACTGTACCTCGGTGAGGATGGAACAAGCTGCGTTCATGAACTTGACCCCGGGCCAACAGGAGGCGCTTAAAAAGCTTATGCATCTGTTGGGCCCTGAGGGCGTGGCGCATCTTGCTTCGCAAGGCCCGGACGCGATTAATGCGCGTCTCGAGACGTTCTCGAGTTATGAAAATGCTCTGTTGGAGCACATCCAACAAAGAATGAGCGCGGCGTCGTCAGCGCAAGTGGCGACTGCCCCTCATGGGTCCTCTTGACCTAAACCACGCATGGTGAGTGTCATAACTTTCGAAGGAAACGAGGGAGAAAATCTCCTGCTCTGGATCCGAGAAGTCGAGATGACCATGGGTTCGGCCCTGCTCCAGCCTGAGCACCAGCACGTAGCACTTGCGATCTCCAAGCTCAGTGGACCAGCGCGAGAGTGGGCTCTCACGACCAGAGCGTCTGTAGACGGAGCTTTCCCAACGTGGGATCTGCTGAAGGTTCAGCTGTGGCGGGTGTTCTCACTGCCGAACCACGCGTACCGCATAAGCTCAAAATTCCTGGCGTGCCGACAAGGTCGGAAGGATTTGGTGGACTATGACCAGGAGCTACGTACGCTCATCGTTGGCATGTTTGCCGATCCCCTGCCTGAGGCAGTCACCGTCACGGTGTTCATGGATGGTCTCCGGACCGGTGTCGCCCGTACGAAAGTCTTCCGTGGGCGGCCGACCTCGTTTGAAGATGCCGTGGCTGTGGCATTGAATGCCGAGCATAATTCCAAGTCTGCCCGATTGGGCTGGAGCGCGTCGAACGCGAGCTCGCCGGGTGGTCCGTAACCTATGGACCTCAGCTATGCTGAAGATGAAGAACTGGAGCTTCGAGCGGCTGAACAGCGTCAAGGCATCCGTCGATGCTATGCCTGCGGCTGCGCCGACCATTTGCGGCCAGGCTGCCAGCTGCGCAGGCAATATCAGGCTCGGTCGAGCCGAAGCACCGCTTCAAATCAAGTGTCTGGTTCTTCGCGGGGAAACAGCGACTCCCAGTAGGGCCCCGGGCCCTACTGGGGAAGAAGAACTAAGTTATATTGTGCCTCAGGGAGGTGGAGGACAGCAGGGCTTAGCCCCGAAGAGAGCCGTACTCTCTAACACGGAAAGAAAATGCAAGCCGGGCTTGCTGGTCGTCCAAGCGACGATAGGAGGCTTTCATAAGCCGTGGACGATCTTGATCGACTCGGGAGTGTCTGGGATCTACGCCCGGCGCTCCACGATGGAAGGAAGTCAGCTATATGCTGAGGCGCTACAAGCGCAAACGCGTGACATCGTCACTGTCCGTCTTGCGACGGGAACCCGTGTCACGGTGCCCAAGGTCCCCTTGGATTTGGGCGTGAAGTTCCTGGACTTCGACAGCATGGAACGCCGTTTGGTCTTGGACCTGGATTCGGGGAATGACCTCATCCTTGGTATGGTGTGGCTTGAACGCCACGAGCCATGGATTGACTGGAGGTCGAAAACGTTAGGTGCTACGCACTTCTCTCCTGGTGGAGCTTTGGCGAGTCATGAACCCACCTCTGCCTGGCCGCATTAGCGCTATTGGCGCGAGCACTGGACCCAGTCGGTCTCTGTGTTGGACATCTGTGTGTCCGAGTTGGTGTCTGACACCGTTGTTGGGGATGTTCATCCCGAGTTGGGCCTGACGCAGGAAGCGTCGGCCGGTCCTGAGTCGAGCTCGTCGGACGGATGTGGAGCGGCACGTACGCCGCTGGAACAAGGGCGTTCAACGCCGGGTGGCACTGCGTCGTGGCACTCGGAGCAAGGCTCTGTCTGTGCAAGTGGGATGGCACGTACTCCATCGAACGACGGGCATTTGACGCCGAGCTACGGCATGTCGCTGAGTGTTTTGGAAAACACGATTTCGTCCATGTTGGGCGGGGGTGCGGTGTCACCCGGACGTAGTGACGGTGATGTCGCAACGTCGCCCTCTTCCACCCGGTCTCGGGCGAGGATAAGGATGAGACGCAGAGCGTCTGCGACGTCGAATACGTCGGACGAGGTGTCCAGCGTATTGAGCGAGAGTGCTCCACGCGACTGCAGCGAGCAGCTGTACTGTACACACTCGTGGATGAAGTGACGGGGGCCGTCGATGGCGACATCAGCCTTGGGGCTATTCCGTCTGTTGATGCTCTTCTTGAACTGGACGAGATGTCCTTCGACGAGTTCGGCAAGACCGTGAAGGCCGGCGATTTAGCCGAAGTGGTCATCATTCGACCTAAGGAAGAACTCAAAGCCTCGTCGCTTCTAGATGAAGCTGTCCTTGAGGACACTAAGAAGGCATTACACGCGCGAAGTGGATCGGCGATCCTTAAGAATACGTCGGATCCATATTACCACTTGGTGAAAGAATACCAAGACGTGGTGTTGAAGGACCCGCCCTCGGGATTACCTCCGGATCGAGGTGTACGTCATGAGATTGACCTGGTTCCTGGAACCAAATATTACGTAACGAGGCAGTGGCCCTTATCAAAGGAACAGTGCGACGTCATTGACGCGTTCTTCCGTGCAAAGCATGAGGCAGGGATGGTGCGTGAGAGCAAGTCTCCGCACTCGACACCAACATTTTGCGTCAGAAACCCCAACGGCAAGTGGTGTATCGTTCATGCTTTAAACAAGCTCAACGCTGCCACGATTCCGACTCAGACGCCGATTCCTCGGAAGAATGCTCTGCAGAACAACAGGGTAGGCTGCACGGTATATAGTGCGCTCGACTTAGTCGATTGTTACTACCAGTTGCTCATGCGAGCGAGTGATATCCCGCTTACTGCGGTTAGTACTCCAAGCGGCATGCTTTGGGAGTGGTTGGTGATGCCCCAAGGGCTGTCGAACGCGCCGGCGACGTTCAAGCGTCTGGTGACGCAGTTGTTCAGGCCCCATCGGGCGTATGCTCAGACGTACTTCGACGATATATTCGCCACAGTCGCGCCGAGCACGGCAAGACTGATGTAGAGAACCAGATTGAGCATTTGCGAGCGGTGCTGGAGTGCATGCGCACTAACAAGTTGTACGCCAACGCGGATAAGTGCGATTTCGGCGCTGATGAGATCCCATTCTTGGGTTGCTTCATTGGGAAGCGTGGACTTCGGGCGGACCCCGCTAAAGTCAAAGCCATTGTGGATAGGCCGGTTCCTGTGAACCAGAAGGACCTTCGTAAGTGGCTGAGCCTTGCAAATTACTTGCACAAGTACAGCGAGAACTACGCTGAGTTGGCACGGCCATTATCTAGCCTTCTGAAGAAAGACGCGAAGTGGTGTTGGGGCACCGAGCAGCTGGCGGCTTTTGATGATATTAAGGAGAGCCTCCTGCAGGCGCCAATCTTGATACTTCCGGACCCGGATCGTCCATTTAGCGTCGTTTGTGACGCGTCCGATTTCGCAATCGGTTGTGCACTGCTACAAGCAGACGCCGAAGGGCGGGAACGCGTGATTGCGTTTGAGTCTCGCCAGCTCAAGGCTGCGGAGAAGAACTACCCAGGTCATGACAAGGAGCTACTTGCGATAAAGTATGCTCTTGTCAAATTCAGGATTCATCTGCTTGGCTCTAAGCCAATTGTGATCTTCACCGATCATGCGTCTTTACGCACTGCGACCCAGTCGCCGAATCTCTCTCAGAGGGTGGCCCGGTGGCTATCGTTCTTCGCGGAGTACGACTTCGAAGTGAAGTACAAGCCTGGCAGGCAGAACGCTTTGGCCGGCGCGCTCTCGCGCCGGCCGGACTATGAGTTCGCTCATGTCACGAGCGCGACTCCGTCGATCGCAGAGCTGATCTATGCTGCACATGCACGTGATGATGTTTGTGTAGTTTTGCTACGAGCTCTGGGGAGCGACAAGTTTATAGACTCGGACATTGAATTGTCGGCGCGACTGCGCGCGCGAGTACATCGTTATTCACTCTATGGGGGATTGCTGTACTACAGCACCGGCCCCGAAGATCCACCCCATGTGATAGTGCCTCATAATGAGGCTCTTAACCCGAATGCTGCCAATTTTATATTTGGAATTTGTAAACTTGAATTTACATAGTAAAATGTAAAACATGCATATATGCTTGATTGTACTCCGCATCCCGCAGCACAATATAGCATAGTGCATGGGTTTACCAATTATTATTGCAATTATTGTAGTAAAACCAAGCATGTTGCTTGGTTTACCGCAAGTGACATGATTGGTCCAAAATGAATTTGGGGTACTTTGATTGGGCTAAATTAGTAAAACCAAGCATGTTGCAGGGTTTTGGGGCAATCGGGTTAAGTATCATATCCTCTTTGAGGCTCATAACGCTCCTGTGAGCGGCCATCTTGGTCGTGAGAGGACATATAGCTCTGTGAGTCGATACTCTTGGTGGCCTAAGCTTTATAAGTGGGTGAACACTTATGTGAGCACGTGTGAGTCGTGTCAACGGGTAAAACCCTCTCCACTCTCGGCCGCGCCGTTGGCGAGTTTGCCGGTACACTCCAGGTGTTGGCAGTCCATCAGTATGGACTTTGTGTTCGGCCTTCCGAAGGATTCGAATGGCAACACAGGCGCCGTGGTCTTGTTGACCGGTTGAGCAAGACGGCTCACTTGGCGGCGGCGCCGGACGCCATCGACGGTGAAGGTACAGCGGTGCTGTTTCTCGATCGTGTCTTCAGGCAGCATGGGTTGCCAGAGCCCATTGTCTCGGACCGAGACCCACGCTTCACTGCGAAGTTCTGGACATCCGTCTTCAATGTGCTGGGCACTAAATTGGACATGTCCACGGCGGATCATCCGCAGACCGATGGTCCGACAGAGCGCGTGAATCGCGTCGTCGAAGACGTTCTTCGTAGGATTTGTGCGGAAACGCCTAAGCGTTGGGGCGCTATGCTCCCACTCGTCGAGTTTGCAATGAACAATGCGATGCATACCTCTACAGGTTTCACGCCATTCTATGTGAATAGGCTTACGCACCCGCGCGTCCCGCTGACGCCGTCACGTAGTGACTCTGGGCCTGAGGGGGGAGAATTAGCCGAACGGCTTGCTGATGTCAGCCCACGAGGGATTCGCAAGCAACTCGACGACTTCATGTCGCTGCGTCTTAGTGTCTTACGACACGTCCGCGACGCTATGGCGGAAAGCCAGGATAAACAAAAAGAACATGCCGATGCAAGAGGCAGAGGTAATGTTGAAACCTTTGAGGTCGGAGACCTCGTTTTATTAAAAGCAAAGAACCTACCTACACATGCAGTGTCTGCGGTCTTCAAGACGAAGCTGCACCCGCGCTTCATTGGACCGTTCAAGGTCGTGGCCAAGAATGACCTTGCGTACACGCTCAATCTTCCCAAGAAGATGCGTACGCATCCGGTGTTTTACGTGAGCTTGCTTAAGCCGTACCGGGATCCGGCCCAGGTGAGTGCCGAGGCACTGGCACCGACGAGGGCGCAGGCGGCTGAGCCGCAACCGGATGATAGACCAAGCCCTGCTGGAGACGCACCAGCACGCCAATCTCACCGCGAAGACCCGTGGTCTGGCCGCGCAGCTCGGCGAGCTGGCCTCGTAGATCCGGCTCCAGAGTCGCCACACGGTCGGCCTGTCCGCGAAGCTCACCGAGCAAGTGAAGGCGACTTTGGTCAATAGCCGTCACTCGCTTACTCACGGACCTCAGGTCCCCGTTCTGGTCTGCCAGACGACGATCAAGATCGTTATAGTTGTCCCAGACTCGAGCGAGCGAGTCCATCGTCCAGTGACGGAAGTGCTGGACCCCGTAGAGGCGTCGCCACACAGCGTCAAATCGCTCCTGAGTCGCGTCGGGACCCCGCGGCGGATCGACGACCTCCTGCTCTTTTTGATGAGCGAGGTGAGCTCCACTATCATGGGGAGAAGCTTCTGAAGCGACGTCGCCACCGGGGTTACACTCAGTACTTGGTGCAGTGGCAGGGTGAACCACCCTCGTGGGAGTACCCCCGGCAAGATTGCCCGGACGCCGTTGACGCTTTTGATCGGGAGCACCCGAGACGCCCGAACGGCTCGCAGCCGATGCGCCGGTCGACCCGCGCTTCCCGGAGTTAGAATGAGTCGATGATGCCTCCGATGGAGGTCGCAAGCTCGGGTGAGCAGTTGCTGGTGCAGCATAAGTAGCCCTTGGGGCATGTGGCCGACGGCCCGATTGACATAAACGCTGCGCCTTGTACTTTGCGAACAGGAAGCGGAGGCGCCGTTCAAGATGAACATCTTGCTTAAGAAATCTGGCTCGAAGAGCATTGATTGAAGATAACCTGCGGGCACCCTCGACCCAGGACTGGAACTGTCCGTCATCCTCGTTGAGGGTTTCGCCAGGCACAAGTACCACGGGAATGTGTCCATCTTGGGCACGGACCGCCAGTTGCGCTGGCCGTCCAGTCGGGCGCAGTACTCCGACGGAGGTGTGACTTGTGGGGTCAAGAAGCGCTGACGTAGCGCGGTCCGTCGGGCTTCTCGGCATCCGTGTATGCTTGACGTCCAACGGCGTATGTATGTAACAGGCCATTGGCCGTTCCGTAGGCAACCGCAGCCGGATCACGATGGTCGAAGACATAGTCTGGACGAGAAGCGCTGGTTAGAGGTCGGGCCTCAGGGATGTTGGAGCGTGGACGCTCATGCGCTTGCTGCAACTGCCGGCTTTGAGCCCCATCCAGTTCGTTCGTGATCTCACCCGGCTCCATGAGCTCGGCGTCCCCCGCGCGTGAGGCCCGCAATGGCGCGTTCAGCAGCGACTGAAGCGGTGACGAACGTTCAGGGAACGGATTCGGCGAACGCAGTGTACGGTGCTCGGGCTAGCATGGGTCCGACGTCTAGGACGTGTGTGCAGGTGAACCGCCTCAGCTGCCGTAGTCGCTCTCTTCAAAGTCGACCTCGGCTAGATCCACGTAATTGTGGCTTGAAGTGGGTCCAGGACCCGGAGCGTCACCTTGAGACGTAGCCATGGGCTGCGAGCCGTGGCGACGGTGGTGCTCTGCGTGGTAATCTCTCACCGAGAGGCGAGCTGGCGTTGGGCGGAGCCCTTGCGAAGATGCGCTGTCGAGCGGCTGCGTGGACGTACGGTCGAAAGGCCAGGAACTTGCGGACATGCACGTGTGTGCCTGGCGCAGCGGAATCGAAAATAAGGCTCACTGAGCAAGAAGATTCCATGGCGTCGCCACTTGATGCGGAGTGACCCTCAACTGGAGGGAAGAAGTTGGCGATGGCTGAGAACACGGTGTGTTCAACAGTTGATGGGGGAGAGTGTAACGGGGTTACACGAGAGGTTACCTTTGTGATGTGTGATTCACACAAGGTTACTCTCTGATCGAAGGGAGGCCCTGGGGGCCACTCATTAAGAATGATTAGCTTTGCTATAGTAGATAGTGAAGTGCAGACATTTGCACTGTGCGGCGTAGCTGCAGATAATGAATCTAATTCAGTTTGCCTTTTGCGAAGACGTCCTAGTGACTTGAGGTTCTCGGATAGAACCTGTGTTGACTCTTAGAGCCGTACGTCTTCCTCTGACGATTACAGGTACGGCAGCCCCGCTGCCGGCGAACTCTTGTACGTGGCAATCGTCTAACACTATAGAAATTGGTAGCCTTTATGATTTGATATACTTTACTAATGCTACATTACACATCGTATTTAAAAAAATGATACTGTACTGTTGATAGCAGTACCGTACCTATAGTTAATGCAAGTCAAACTCGGGCCTTAAACTAGCAGATGACACTAAGAAAGACGTCTTGTCCCAGTGGCAACAGATCGCACAGAAATGGGTTTGCCGCAAGAACCGATCAGTACAAAATTAGATGATGCACTGTGTATTAGTTTTCTGTATCGTACGTCTTCAGAGCCGTCGTGGGTCCAAATATATTGACCGCGAAAGTCGAGTCATATGTTTCTAGCCTTAAACTCGTCGTTTACCTTATTTATACTTTGGGCCAACTGGATGCTCTGTGGTTTAACTGGACATATACTGTAGATTCGTGTTAGTTTAGGCTGGATCTATATATGTAGTTTGGCGTAAAAAAATCTTGGCTTTCTTGGTTGTGGGGCATTTTGTGCCGAGTAAAATGGAGTTCATGAGGCTTTAACGGAATGGAGAGCTTCGGCTAAACTATCACTGCCCTTTTTGGCATCAGAAACAGGGTGACAGTAGAATCCGGCAGCTCATGAGTACTTGCCATTAATTTTATCCCTTCATATGGATGTTCACGCAACGATAAACGTGAAGAAGTCGAATAAAATCATTCACCCACGGAACGGAACTTTTTCAAAGTTGTCGTGACTTAAAGGAACCTTGGTGTCTCCCGTATGTACTCGCTTTGAGCAGTGTCAACCTTAATGTGTGAATCCATTTTAGCAGCGATGACCACGACAAAGCCACGACCGTATAGTGCTGCATCGAAACTAAGCGGTACACCTCAAATTTAAAACTGAAAAACAAGCATAGCGTTGCATCGTTCTACAGTACTCGTGATCGATGAATTTCTGCTGATGAGCAGAAATTCATCTGTATGCACGATGATTGACCGACATTTTACTAAAGCTATGAGCTCCTGTATTTACAGTAAAAACTACCATATGATGAAGTTGTAGTGCTGGATGTGCGGTTGACGATCCTTCCAAGACTGAGCTACTACGCAAGGGCATACGGCAGGGCGCGTATAAGACCTTCGCAGCGCTAGGCGGCATGCTGGGACATGCTCGTACAGATAGACGGTATTGTACCGATAGATTACTCAAAATCTTGACGTAAGTGCCTCACTTCGGCATTTGCCACAAACAACTCAGGCTCTCCTCACAAGTTTCTTCCAACGCCTTGCATTTACTGCCCCACGCATTTGAGGCATGCACCACAGCATGCATGCATGTTGCGTTCGGTCATACATTGTTTGTTTTTTAGCTTAAAAGCTACCACATAGCAGTCAGATTTTATGGAAAAAGATTTTTCACGAGTACAAATCGGATGGATTGCGAGTACAGCCATAAAAAGGATGCTCAGCGAGTACAATTATGTGATATTGGCGGTCTTGCAAGCAAGACGAGGGGAGTAACGGGGTGTTGCGAGTACAACAGCCATCTAACCCCGTCATGAAACTAACCAAGAGATGAAAACAAGCGAAAACGCTTAACTGTACTAATACAGAGCGAAAACGTTGCAACTCGAACTTAATATGGATTGTGAGGCTAACTGGCGCCTATCCGGCCTGGAGTGAGTGCAAACAAGCAATGGAGCAAAGTACGAAGTGAATCTAAGCAGCGTCGCGGCGCATGGTTTCATTGTAGTCAGACAACATGCTTAACTTGTGCTGTACTCGGAAACCATCCGATTGTGTACTCGCGAAAAATCCGCACCCAGATTTTACCATTTTGGATACCCCACCTAAAGTCCCGACCCGACCTCGATACGACCCCAGAAAAAGGTATATCATTTGTCGTACGTATCTGTGAGTTCTGCACCACGCAAATGTGTTTATCCGCTCTACATTCGCATGTAGAGCAAACTGAATATCGTTGCGACCATTTAATAAACGCTTTCAAGGGCGTAGTAAAAGTTGGTATTAACATTTAGCTCTAGTAGTCTACTACTTCGAAGTAATTGTAATACCTATCAGGGTTTCACAAGGGAAAACCTATTTGAGCGGTGGTTAGCACCACCGCTGAGGTTGCGCCATGTCCAGCACCTCTAGTAGACATTTTGAAGACCTTCCTTCAAGTTTTGGTCGCGCGCACGGAACAACCTGGCGAACATCTTGTCGTAAAGTGTTTTCGCCTTCTTACCAAGTGAAGAAAACGCCCCCCTTTCGTTTTCCTCTCGATTTATCAAGTCCGTTCCACCGTCACCAGTAGATCGAGTGCTGCCCTTCAGGCGGCGAATTGTGCTACTATCGTCGAAATGCATGTGGTTGGAGTTTTGGACCTTCATTTGGACGGAACTTTCTGCCATTGCTATGCCATTGCAGCATACCGCTGAGGCGGTAGTCACGAGCAATACGACTCGAATGAGGTGCATCGTTGACAGTAGGCGATTCTTGAGTCTGGTCCGAGTGCTTGGGAGCCGATCTTGAAATGAACTCGAACACGAAATTTTGCCGGCTGGCACGGGTGCTTCGCCGCTAGGCTGGGGTCCGAGCGATAGTCTGCATGTACGATATACCAGGGTACAATGCAAGTCACTCAGGATCCCAAAACTGATCAGCTGTCCACCTTTTATCATGGGCTCTGTTATCGAGTGATCAACGCAATCACGTCCCTTGTACAATACTGTACTGGTAACAACATGATAGGCGAATCCGTACAGTACCGAATTTCCTTTGTCAAACGGCACCCCATTACAAAGTGGTCAACAACAAGGCAAAGATTTGAAATACGAATGCAAAAGAAGGGCAAAAATCTCAGCATTTTTAATCCCTGCCAAAAATGATACCGATTTAAAGATTTGTGTTGATTCTATACAAAACCCCAAGTGATTATCACAAACTCCATTACAATGTCTTCAGCTTCGTCCTTAACGACCGTTGTAATATAGTTATTTTTTTGGTCTTCCGCTGTAAGTCGAGTTTATCTGTCGGTAGCACGGTTTAGTCCACTACTTATGCACTACTACTGATACTACATGTATATTTAGGATGCTTTTCGTTAGGTTTTGAGAGAATTTTGACTAGGTTTGTCAGCTATAGCGTTCATACATCATTTGCATTTTTCTATGGCGTCGTTATTGTTTTAACTGCTGATGTTACCGATGTTATACCCAAGAAAAAGTAGTTCCGGTAGAACTTTGATAGAACTTTAGAGCCAGAACATCCGTGTTTATACAAATGCGGTAATGTTTATACACGAGTGCCCTATGAGAAAGGATTATCCGGTAGGTCCAATCTCACAGTTCTATTGGCAAACCGGTTGTTCTTGTGATTTGAGGAGGGTGCCCTTTGACAAAGGAAATTTGGTGTGTACTTTTGAAACAATGACGCAACACCGGCTATTTCATATTCCTTCCATAACGTAAGAATTGAATATGTCGATGGTACATGTACATACTTGTCTGTTTTGGGGTTTCTTCAAAGTCTTCGGAACCAGTTTTGCTGTGGCTAACCTGTATGACAGTCTTGCGTGAAGAAACAGCGAGAGCGTGCTTGGGGTAAAAGAGAAAAAGACAAGTAGAAACAGCGAAACTTCAGTAGTTATGCTGGCTCCAGAATTTGCTACTTAACCAGCAAGAGCAAACAGCGCATCCAGGCTACATTTTGCTTTCTTCAAATCTTGCGCTTTTCGTTTCATTCATCCAGCGCGCGACTAAATATTCCTCGTCTAATTGCACGAGCTTCTTTCTGTAACTTCATTTTCCATCCCTTTTGTACTTCTTGGTTGTGCAGTCTGTGGGCGTCCACCATCGTTATTCTCCTTGTCGCCCATACCTCGATATGCTGATGAAATAAGTCGCGTCATAAAACTAAGACCTCATCCGTTCCCATCTCGGGGGTCAAATTAGCTTTAGCTTGTATGGCTCTGCAAGCATGCAAACACACCTCACACTGAATAGAGTTGTTGCGGCAAACCGATAAGATAGTAGTGTTATCGACCTTATGATAGTATCGAGAAATCTTCTTATTCACTGTTGGGCGTGAACCGGGTGCGTAGTGGAGGGTCTTGATCGTTATTAAGAGAAGGACAAATTGCGGATGAGGCTGCGCTGCAGGCTCGGAAACTGGCTGCAGACTGCAGTCTGCTGCAGAATCTGTAGTCGAGCACCCCGAGTCCTTTAAAAACAGTCTTTCCACCCCCAAAGGTGGTACAAAAGTTTTGCGCCATATCAGTATTGCAATACTTACAAAGTATAATGTAAGCTTATGCCCCCACACACACACACGCACTCGAAAACTACAGGTAGAATCAAATTCAGATTTTAAAACTTCTTCGAGGTTGTGCCAATTGTATCTTCACCGCCAAAGAAAAACTGTACGAGGTGGAGGCATTGGCAGCTTCCGTCGTTGCTTTGTTGGAAACAATACGCAGCGTTCCGTCTAATATGGAGGCTCTGAATGGGAGTTGCATTGAATGCACATGGCAAGTCCGAGGACGACGATAGTAGCTGCAATTCAGAGACATTTGGAGAGGAAGTTACGAGCGGTAGCGAAGTCATTAGATCATCTAAAGTTTGGATGGGATAGACTTGCTATCAGACACGATTCTTCTTAGGCATCCTTGGTAGTACCCGACCACCCCACCTCCTTAGTGTAGGTGGGATACAAACGCGATACCCCATGGGGCACAATTAGAGGTTTTACAGCATTTACTTGGGCGCAAAGTCTACTCGACTCATTTAATAGTTTTAGTGCCTCGGCAGCGGTTTTCATCAATTGTCTTACGCTAGTAACTCGCTCATTACGCTTCCGTCCACCAAAATGGCGTAGTTCTTGCCTGACTCGTATCGTCTCGACTGAACTGATTCAGATCTCGTGGGATACCGCAGTATCATGTGGGTATAACTCCCTACACGGTACTGCGTAATGTCATCTCGCTCGACATTCAACTTCGGTCAACTTTTGTGCAACATTCAGCCGCGTCATCCATGGATTATCGTCCTGATCGTGATCTCTCACAGCATGCTGCACCAACAACATTCTCGCTGCGTCAGTTTCGTATTAGTTTTCGTTTTTAGTGTGACTGGCGATTGATCAAACCAGCGAGGTTGCGCCCTGCTTGGGTGAGTTACTGCTGCGTTGCAAGCACTGGTAGAGCAGCTTGTCGATGGAGACGGATAGCGATTCGTTGCCTCAGCAACTCCACGGTGCATCGGCGCCGAGTTGCTGTGATGCAAGAACCAGGAGGCACGGGCAGAGCACCATGTCGAAGCCCACGGATAGTGAATCGTTGCTACAGTTAGTACAAGGTAGGCGATTCAGAAACCGTATGCGATCATGTTGCAGCATAGTGATTGAATCACCTGAGGTGATCATACTGGGAGATGGCACCGTCATCAAGACATCCAATGCATTGCGGCACAATTTCTCTACGATATACAAGCATATGCAATTAAACCTGTTTGGGCTGCGCTAGCAGCACTCCTATCCCAGTAAAAAAAAATATGCATGTATTCCCAGTCGAGTCGAAGACGATCTAGTTGAAACTATTATAACGGCTATTTTATAAAATATTAAAATGTCACGAAGAAATTCGGAGAAAGTTATCAATCCATATTCTTGAGCTCGTGATGCTCTTCTTCAAGTAGTCCGTCGTATGTCCGATGAAAAATAGGCTACTCGAGATCGATGAATTCCGAGCGAGCAAGGTGAGTTAATTTGTTGTGCTAGAAATCTCCGCACACATGTTTTTGCTGCTTGAAGCGGTGGAAAAATATGTATTTCCAATAAAATGGCTTAGAGCTCTCGCATGCAATAAGCTTCGTCGCCCATGGCCAGTGATACACTATCGTGGGGTGTATGCTCGGTGAATGAATAAAATCTAAGTAAGTTTCGATTTCTTCACGTTTCTTACATCACAATAAGGCATTAGGTATTTTAAACGCGCTATAGCATAATAATTTGTGTCCAGTTTTGTTTTGTAAACGAGCAATACCGACGAACGTAAAGGTTTAACTTCAGCTTGAACTATGATGTATTTGTGTTAACGGGTAGAATTAACAGCTCAAGGTCAAGGCTGCCATTGCCAGTAGCATGTACGGAAGGTCAAGTTCTAGAAGTTTGGGGTCCCTTCAGCTTCCCTGATTTTCTCGCGCTTCCGCTGGTTCGCAGCCGCTCCTTTTGCCCTCTTCTCCGCCAACGTGAAAGGCTGCTTCCTGTAATTGCTCATCTCCTTGTGTTTTTCCCGGCTTTAGTGAACGGAATTTTCTTGTTTAGCCACTTTCCAAACTAGCTCAACAATCTTTCTTCTTCGACTTCCTCTTGACCGTTCTCGCCTCGACGCAGAAAGCGTGCACTATCGGCGTCGGTTCCATGAAGGACGTTCGGCGAAGGGCCATTGTGGATCATAGCATTGGAATCCTCGGTCGCAGGGAGCGCCGAACTGCTGGCCTGGATCGTGGCCACTACGACCACCACTAAGATGTAGACGAGGTGCATGCTTTGGTGTCGGTTCTTGCGGTAGTAACTTGAGTGGCTTGTGGGCTGCCGAGCGAATTGCGGAATGATAATTTCATTGCTAATCTTCATTCGTAGCTGTTATAGTATGTACCGCGATACGATTACGCGTGCAATTCGTATTGGACAGACCGAACGGGCATATATGGCGCGCTATTGCATGTGGTATCCTCCGAATATCCATACGTGTATCAAGTTGGAACAGGTGGGAATATTCGCTTATACCGCTTGGAACTTCCAAGCGGTTTACAAGGCACTCCACTCGTGATATAGTATGTTGCTAATTTGTGACAAAACTGCACCCATGGTACTCTCACTTTAAGCTTAGTTCTCTTTACAGGACAGCAAATGTAGTCAGAAGAAGCTGACCGACTTATGTGAACATCTCGTCTTGCAGATCTACAGTAAGTCAAGTCTAACTACGCGGATCTTGACGAAACAAGAGGGGCAGTGGTGATTTCACATTGGCTGGGCAAGTTGAAGCCTAACACACCTGGTGTCGATGAACTCTTGACAGAATGAACGTAGTATTAAAACTACTCTGCTGATAAGATCATCGAAAACTGATCTTTCGCTTTAAGAAAAAAATATACATTTTAAAGAATGTGGGTAGATAAGTTGTTACTGACTAACATGGAATGAATTGACTTGAGAAAACGTAAGATGAATTCTGCGACGAGTAGGAATCTACATTTAATTGGCTGCTTTTAGTGTGGCGACTTCACGTCGTGAAGTTCACGATGCTGGCAGACGCGTTGCTTTGATGCCAGAGCTCACTCGTGACCACCATGGGTGCAGCTTTGTCACAAATTAGCAACATACTATATCACGAGTGGGGTGCCTTGTAAACCGCTTGGAAGTTCCAAGCGGTATAAGCGAATATTCCCACCTGTTCCAACTTGATACCAATCGTCCCAACGATTGGTCGTGTACTTATCGACGGTGTTAGTATTGCTACGATCACTGTACACCTACTAAGCACCAAGCTGACGATCATCCTGCAGGACCCGATGATTTCCAGTGGCTCGTTGCACGTGAATCTGGACCCGTTCGCTGAAAGAGCGATGTGGAGCTATATGAAATGCTACCCAAGGTGCATCTATCGGAGGCGGTATCGTCGTGGGACTAAGGACCAACTACGAGGTAGCGGAGAAGGGCGAGAACTTGTCGCTGGGTCAGTGTCAACAACTGTGTATCGCTCGTGCGTTGATCCGTGATAGTAAGGTGATCGTGATGGACGGGGAGACGGTGAATGGGGACCTGTAGTCGGACAAGTTAATGCAGCAGACGATGAAGGAGAGTTGTGGCGGTGGTGACAGCATATTGCTCACAGGATTGCATTACGGCAGAGGAAAAGGGGACTCATTGGTGGAGTCTGGTAAGTTTATAGGCGTACTTGAATAGTTACCTTTCGAAGGGACGTGTAAATGTCATAGTAGTGCACGTCGCTGGATTCACCCTAAGTCGAACTAACATCCCGTTGTACTCGTTTATACTTTAGAGAATACTAGTAGATTGCAAAAGGAAACAATATACTTGGTGTCATGAATATCGTTCAGCAGCGAGTTCGAGTTCAGGGGCGGCTTGTATGAGCCGACCCTGTCTGGACTCCTGTCTGCCTGATCCAGTGCGTCCACAGATGTCCACTGCCTCACCATTTGTGACTGAGAAGGACAGATTCTTCAGCACCAAAGGGAGATCGCCTCGATACCTCATAGACGCATTACATTTCCAGTCTGTAGCGATTGCGTTCTTGTTCGTAGGTTCTCGGGTACATTCTTCGTCTTCAAGTAAGCCATAACGAGCGATACGCTTGACGTACGTCATGATAATCTCAAGTCAACGTAGTCATTCGTTGGAAACTGGAAGTGACTCGTGCTGCAGGCGTAAGTCCTAGACCTGCAACGGCCGCTCCCAAGCTTGACTTTGTTGTAATTGCAAGAATCGCGACAGCAGCGAATCACTGACACCAGCCAATCTGTTCGCATTGCAAACCATCGCAATGCCTACTGGAACAGAAGGATGAACTTGGCGTTATTGTTCAAAAGCTTTTCGCGGTCGTTGCTGTACATGTAGTAACTGCGCTTGACGAGCATTATTTTGGCCAATGAGCCGGTGCCGTTATCGTCGGTTACGAATTCTCAAAAGAACTGAATGGCAAGCTTCCAATAGTGAAACGCAGTCAAAAGAAGTGTGGAACACACATATTCCGAGAAAACATAAGCGGAACGCCGACGTTTTGGCATAGAGCCTCATATACTTCTTACGAAAGTGCAAGAATGAACCAGTACTGTTGATACAGTACTTGATCGATCAACTTAGCAGCAGTAGAGTCGTTGTGAGTCTGGACCAGCTGAGAGCGATCATCAAGTCTGTAGTATTCTATTTGATAGAGAACAAGATGTGTTGAAGGTATATTTCATGGTAAGCTTACACGTAACATGAATCTTGCACGATACAGTAATGCTGGGAAAGAGATTCGGTTTCACATGTGGATAGGACGTTGTATTCATGAAGAACGTAGCCTTCTTCACCATTCAGTTTCCAAATTGCCAGGTATCAATACAATACTACCCGCCGATATTTTAGATCATGAATCTCGTCTCCGTCATAGTGTTTTGTTTCACGTTGCTATACTCAGCGCGGGGCGAAGCGGCACAATTAAGTTCAGTCCTGGCAATATCACCGTCAAGTACTAGCCACGACGTTTTTAAAACTATCAAAATACATGTATTGGTGTTGGGTTCCTGCCGTGAACGCTGCTGGTAAGGTTAGTGGAGGGTTCGAGGGAATGAAAGAAACAGAAGGCTGCAAGAAAGCATATTTGGGTTCTTAAGTGTACGGCCGATCCGGATGACACCAAGACAAAGAATTATATTTGGCAGGTACTAAGTACCACTTAAGCTTAAGTCGGTGGATCGAAGTCGTACCATGTATAGCAGGATAATATATTTCTCAGAGATCATTTAGTATGGTTGGCTTTCTCCCGTCATGTTGACTTATGTTAATGGTGTACGTGTCAATATCAATACATGTACCTGCTGTGATTCGGCGTGAGACCGTAATTAACGCGGCATAAAGCCGTTATGTGACACCGGGAATCGAGCCCGCACAAACTGGGACAGCCCATTCCTGTGCGGCACAGCAATGGGCAGGATGTATTACTGTACACGCTTGACTCTGCTGGCAAGCGAGCAAAATGTGCGCATGCCCAGTTATGTTGGGAACCCAGTTGCTGGGTTTGGGTCATCAATGGAGGGTATACTAGTACGAATTTGAGCTACCCTAGCCTGTCCCGCTGTGAGCTATCGGCGATAGGCTATCACACTTCAACTGTCCGTCTCGGGCGTACGGCCTGTTGTTTACGTTCATAGCTGCGGTGTTTTTATAGGAGAGCAAATCACTCTAGTCATCAAAGAAAGTCTACTGTAGGTATTTACACAATCCGCGTTTTTTTTCACGCAATAACGCATTACTGTACTACCACGAAATTCAGATAACTTCCTGGCATTCCTTTCCGAATCAAAAGTTAGCTCACGCTTAGTGTCAGCAAACAGTACAACATTTTCAGATTATTTAATACCCGATTTTATTAACACCTTGAAAGCTATGCGTACACGCTGTACATATGTGTCATCGGTAGATAAGAGTAAACATTGTCTCTGACGACTTGTCAACAACAGAGGCGTTGTTCGTCTAGAACGTCTGGGATTGATCATCAAATGTGTCGCTACACTTGATAGAGAACAAGATGTGCTTAAATTATACTTTATTAAAAGGTACCATAGGTAGTTCATGTTGAATCATGATGCACACCGACGGGAAAGAGAGTCAGTTGTACACGCTGGTAGGACGTCGTGTTCATCAAGAACGTACTGGTAGCCAGCCTGCTATACTCCTCAGTTGCCAATTTGAGTACAGTCCAAGCCGCCGATATATCAAGCCATGAACCTCGTTACCGTCGCAGTGCTTTGTTTCACGTTGCTCTGGTCTGCGCATGGCAGCATGATTAATCACGATCAAGTTCAGCCCTTTGCCCAGCCTAAACCGGTTGCAGTCAAGTTCAAACCACAGCTTGGTATTGATTCTGGGTGCGATTCGTTTCCAGCCGTGAACGCTGCAGGTGAGATTACTGGAGGGCTCAAAGGAACGAAAGAAACAGAAGGCTTTGATAAAGCGCCTCTGGGTTCTCAAGTGTACGGTCGATCGGCGTGGTACCAAGACAAATGGGCCATGGTGTATGCGTCGTACTTCCCAAAGAACTTATGCGGGGTCCACGCACGAAAACGCCACCACTGGGCGAGTTTCGTGATGTGGATTGACAACCCTGCTTTGGAAACGCCAAAGATTCTTGGTGCGTCGTTGTCGCAACAGACCCAGGAACCACCCAAACCACTTACCATACCGATGGCAATGCCCAGAGAAGAACCGTACAAGAAGACGACCCAAATACGTCCGATGGGTTTTGTGGGCACCCAGCAAATTCGACAAAACAGAATTAGTAGACGGAGCTGGAACTATACCTACGAAGGTGTATCCAACGTATCTACGAGGCTTTCCCATTCATCTCCAGGCCACTTTGCCTGGATCGAGTCAGCTTTTTCTTACAACGACGGCACGTATCAAGACCTCATTATGTGGGAACAACTTACGCATGCAGCGCGCGAGGGCCTCAATTCGGCAGATTTTGAGGAGGCGAAGGTTCCTTTCAACGAGAACAACTTCCAAGAAACGCTAAAACTAGCTTGGCCGTTTTAGAACGACGTTTGACTTTCCGGCAAACTGCAGTACAAAGTGCTGAATTCTGCTCACAAACTTCGTACGGAAGAGCTGCAGATCGTGTACGCTTGCATGACTAACATGGTGGCGTAAATCCTGATATATTGGAAAGCTACTGATGATAAAACGAATCGTCGGGACGATGCGGATACGGAGATTGCCAGTGCCTATTCGATTAACTGAATCCCAACTCAGCCCGATCTAGTTATTATATCCTACTCCGATATGTTGAGCTGTTATCGTTTGCCTCTCTGAAGTCGCCCGGCTGGCCGCTTGCCTGAGGTATTTCGATATCCGATCGTGTTGGTTGTCGCTTGGTTTTTTTAGATATATATCTGGATTCTCTGGAAACGGACAGATACGTGGCAGGTTCCAGCTTGGTAGATCATTTTTCGGGTCGGACACGGGTAGGGCCTGGAAATGGGGTATGACATTAAAAAGGCAACTATGTAGCGTGATCTGGCTACCAAAGAGCTGTTAAGCCACCTCTGAGGGCGAGAATTTGAATAACAATGAAGGCGATGCGGAGTTGTACGATTCTAAAAGTGATGGCACGAGAAGCAGCGGCCATGGTGCCTATTCAGGTACGTATGGAGACGGAGAGATAGGAGAGCCTTCCACAGTCGCTTAATGCTCGCAGTTAGCGACGATATGGCTCCATTTGTATATCACTTCACGTTACAACGTGAATACAATTGCATTTTGCTTTGAAAGTCCTGGTATCTGTCAACTTGTGGTTGAAAGTCTACCTGACCTCTACATCATGCCGGACCCGTACACGACCCGGAAGATAGCTAACCTCCAGCTTTGCATATCCACGTTGGCCAAGTACTTTAAACATGTCGACGCTCAAGAGAGAATTCGTTTTTTCCTGGTCTTGACCATTGATCAAGTTCGTGGACCAGTTTGCGGTGGTATGGGAGATGTACGGACTTGCTCAACTTGTCCATTCACGGGTGATATCGCCATTGCACACTGCAATTCGACTCGTTCGACATTCAACGGCACGGAGTCCAGCGAATGCCGAGTGCAGCAGATAAATATTCTAAGTGTACTTGTGTTTTTCTTGACAACGAGGATTTAACTAGTACGCTGGTCATTTTGAGTGATAATTCAGCGGAGAACTCTCCATGGGGAGACCTATCTTGAAGAGCACCTCCCCCTTTCGATTCCGTAGTCTCAGAAGCTGCTGCAACACCCCTTAAGATCATCGCAGATACTCGAATCATGTGAATAAAAGTTCAATTTACCTAGTAGTATGGTGTCAAACCCTTAACCACTTCCGAAAAATTGTTGCATTCCAACACTTTACATCAACCAAAGTATCAAATAAAACGGCCGCGCTTACTGTAATTTCCACTCAAAGTTTGCGTCACTTGTTGGCACCTTCGCGTCGCTAAAATCCGTCGTATTTAAGGCCGTTCTCGCTGCAGTCGGTAGCTGGTCCCACATGACGAACTTTTGGATGTCGCCATTTGACTCCGTAGTAGTCAATTAAGGACATCGCTTTTCAACATCAAACACGTGTGCGAGTCTCAGCGTTGTGCCATCAGTGATGCCGGACGTAGCAGGTTCGTGGGTGATTTAGTCCTCAGCCCTTACTTACGCCGATATTAGCAGTGTATCACTCTTTGCTACTGTGTTGTGGTTTGGGGCGGCAACGGCGACGAATGTCACGAGAAACCCGATCGTTGGAAAGAACTAACGTTACGAAAAGCAGCGCAGCAATAACCACGAGAAGAATAGAGGCCGTAGACCCGAACCTGTCCACTGAAACACTGCCCGATACGCAATGTCGAAGACATCCGACTAGTTCGCTATCATCTTTTGGACCGAAAAGTTTCCAGCCTCCACCGACAATTTCCTCCACCTCTGTCGCATTAGCGTATGGTACCCAGTGTCGCTGCTCACACGATTCGGTATCTTTCTTGCCTTTCTCGAAGGTCACACCCGAGAAATCCAAATACTGCTTGAATGACCGCACATTACCCAATCCAAACTTGTCCAGCTCAATCGTGCTCACTCGACCCTCAAACGGCATACCCACTAGCACTTTAAAACGGTTGATGCCCATCTCTTCCTCCTTGTCCTTGATCTTTTGTTCCACAGGAACCCCTTCAAACCTAGCTGGCACCGACGTGTAATTGTGGTAAATTACCGATCCAAGCTTACTGGGTGAGTACATATCATACCCATGGGTCCACAACCTCGATGCTCTCAAAAATTCCTCACCATCAAAAATCCACAACGTGTGCGAGTCCACAGGCACCCTTTTCTCCGCATGACACTTGCTATACGAGAAACCTGCACCCCACAATGCTTCCAACTGCGGGATCTTGGACCCTCCGATCATACTAGCACCAACCGTTCTCACCAGTCCACTGCTGCCTCTCATCGTGGTACAGAAATGTGGCATATCTAAAGTCTTCGGTGGCATATTGTCTCCATTATCTGCCACAAAGTTGTGAATATGGTGAATGTACGTGGTCATAACGGCCATTTCATTGCCAATTCCTTTCCACTCCTTGAACAAATTTTCATCCCACCCATTAGTGAAGATACTATGTCCATCCAATTGGAGACAAAACTCCTCGTCCTTGATCAGTTTCTGCTGTTGATGTCTCGCCAACGTTGGACCTCGAGATTCGTACGCCGAACGCTCATCGACTCAAATTTGGGTCTTAAAGGGACACTCTCCTTGGTCGGGCCACTCTAATGTAGCCATCTTACAATACTCATCCAGACATTTTTGGTCAGATGGGTACACTTGGTCGACTACTCCAAAAATGATATTTTTAGGGTATATTGCTCTTTTGAAGCCAGTGAAGATGGTTTTAGCACAGCGGTAGCCGTCCCGAAAGACCGAGAGACTTACAAAGAGCTTGAAGTCGTCAGGGACATGTGGCGGTGGAGGCCGCAGGTGGCTCTGCGACGGGTTGAGGGGAATATGCTGCACACTCGGGTCCAGGTTCACGGAGCGATTAGAGTCGACAATACCCATGGTGGACTCGAAGCTGTTCTTGGCTATAGTGAGCGGTAAAAGCTGGACAAGCAGGAGCAGAATGCGCATCGCTGACGAATTGGATTATGGCGACTGTTGATGATTACCTATAGTTTGGTCCAATTGGATGCTCTGTAGATTAACTGGACATATAGCTATAGCCATCGATGTAGTTTAAACTAGATTTATAGGTACTTCTGCATACGTTTGAAAAAAGGATAAGGATATAAACAATTGTAAAAAGAAGTAGAAAATTATTTTTTTGAAACACTGGGGGGGGGCATACTGACATATAGAACTAAGCCTCTTATGAAACAGAAACTTTTTCAGCAATTCCTTCATTAACCCTAGGTTTTGGCTTCGCTATCAACTGTATTGAGATTTCAAGCAAATAAGGGAAGTCAGTCACGCAATTGTCTACGAAAAAAAGTTAAGCAAAACACTTAACGGGTAACTACACCATCTTATGCAGTCCTCACCACAGACATCGGATATCGGTTTTAGTCGCAACATCAAAACGGCCAGCCTTCTCCCAGCCGTATCTCAAAGTTGTCGCCGTCAAAGGGAACCTTGGCGTCTCCAAAATCCGCCGTGTTCAGACCCGCCCTCGACTCCTCCGTCATCTGATCCCACATGATGAGGTCCTGGAAGTCACCAACTTTGTCGGTTTGAACCAAATAGGGGCGTCTGGCGAACGAACGCAATTGGTGACGCAGTTTCAGCGTTGCACCATTTTCGATCATGAAGTCTTCCGGATCCGAATGTTTGTTGTATTTCGTGTCGCCCCGAAATGTTGAAAAACCTAACATTGTAGGTTTGGGCAGGTCCGGGTTGTCGATCCATACGACGGCATTGGCCCAGTCGTGGCGCCTCGACGGGAAATCAGTCCCAGAACCATTTCGGGAAGTACCAGGCGTACATGATGGCCCATTTGTCGTTATACCATCCCGACCGCCCGTAAACTTGAGTTCCCAAACGAGTTTCTTCGCAATCCTTCGCAGCTGCAGTGCCTTTCAGACCTCCGGTGATCTCGCCCGCACTGTTTACAGCAGGAAACGGCACGCATCCTTCGAAGATATACAGCTTTGGCTTAAACATTACACCTGCCTTCTCAGACACGGTAACGGGTTCAGGCTGGGCGGACGGTTGTACATCGTTGTGGTTGATGGAAACAGCGTCAATGGAGACCCACGAGGCTACCAAGATGGACACAACCGAATGTAAATTCATAAGCTTGAGCGGGTAGTGGGATAGGCGTGAGTAGTTTGGCGCAAGAGGCAGAATGAACTAACTTACTTTTCTGAATTTGGGTTAGAAGAGAGGAGCTCACTCATGGGATACGGTACTCACACTCCACTCATATTTTCTTACATAGCAGGGTTTGAATCATCTGAACGTATCGTGATTTCGGCTGTCCCCCAATGATGAGTCTCAAACATCATTAGTGACGAGCCTTGGTTCTAGTAACATAAAATTCAGCTAGCATGTTTAACGTTGTATTGTTGGAGCACAGTATCCAGCTACATGTAGGTCTGAAAGTGCTAGGATACATGCAGCTTTATGTTTTCTCTCATGCATGAGTGACAGTAATCATGCTCCTTATCTGTGTTATTGACGTCAGCCTTTAGACAAATCTCATTGTATCGTCCAGAACCCAATACTACCACAGGACAGGAGTCCAAACTGCTAACACGGTCGAAAGGTTTTCATCCCTTCGATATCTGGCTCCCGTTGGGTCTTAAACATTTGGCCTGTGTGATGTAAGAAGCAGAGCTTGATTCCTTTTTTTTTGGTACTTGACCGATCCATGTTTCTTCAACCAGATGATGTTCAGATGATAAATCGTAGCATGCTCGCCCCACCAAACCATCCGGCAACTCTATACTGACTGTAGGTTGTCTCACTGAGTTCATATCTCATGTCCAACCCAATTCCACCGATAGGTTCGTTAGACAAAAGCAATCCCCCTGAACAATGTAACGCGCTCTAGTGACGCATTTGCAGGTTACCCATGCTAAATGTTCAGCACTTCATAATAGACGGGGCCATCCAGAACTCTGAACCTGCGCTTTGTGAATTTCACTGAAACACCAAAGGGGGGATGGAATTTCGTCGCCTCGAAACGAGCACACGATGCGCTAATGATCGAGTTTAAGATGTGCAGGATCTGTGCTATAATCCGCAAAAATGATCTTCTAACGTTAGTCTAGCGCAGGATTTCTCCACCAGCTCTTCTACGGAGCTCAGTTTCACCACTTTCCACGTCCAGACAGTTCATTGTGCAATTATCGCGTTCGTTCAAACGCCAACTACGGCTTGCCATCTATAGCCGATGAATATTCGAAAGCCACAGTCCTTCTAGTTGCGCCAGTTCTCGCCGCTGCAGACGGCATCTCCATCAACCACGACGCAGTCCAACCCTTCGTACAACCGGATCCAGTCACAGTATCGGATAAGTCGGGTGTCACATACAAGCCATATCTCTCCTTTGAGCAAGGCTGTGTCCCATTTCCTGCTGTTAATGCGGCAGGCGAGACCAGTGGCGGATTAATGCCGACCAGAAAAAACTCGGGTTGTACGAGGCCCCGTTAGGTTTCCAAATTTACGGTCGCGCTACTTGGTACAGTGGCAAATGGGCCATCATGTACGCTTGGTACTCCCCAAAAGCCTTCTACGGAAGATTCCCGACAGGACGCCACGACTGGACAAGTGCTATCGTCTGGATCGACAACCCAGATTTCCCGAACGCGTCTGTCCGGGGGCTGACGCTGGCAAACGCAGTCTCGGGCTACGCAAAGCACGTTCCACCCCAAGAAGGAGTCATCGAGAATGGCACAACCCCGAAGTTTGGTCGGTTTACTGCTATGTTGAAGGGTTACCCAGAAATCGAAACCACTGTCGTGATTGGCGAAGTCCAGGATCTCGTCATGTGGGGTCAACTTACAGACGCGGCCCGAACGGGACTGAACACAACGGATTTCGGCAAAGCCAAAGTCCCGTTCAATGACGACAACTTCGCCGAAATGCTCGAGAAAGCGTGGCCGTTCTAATTCTTGAAGAGATCAGCGACGTCCATATAATCCAGACGAGTTGCAAAAGACCTTGACCTGAACGTAGGTTTATTATCTTGACGAAATGCTTTAAATTTGTTAGGACGAACACTTAAACATGCACTTCGATTGAATAAGCACTACGCAATATCAACAATATTGAGTTTGATGATCGACTCTCGCCTTTTTGATCGCCTTAGATTATTGGCGATTGTCGGTCACCAGACGCTGCGGGCTCATTCTAGATCAAACTTTCCCACTTGTTCATACCGCCCGGAAGGGTGGATGCTCGCTAAGTGATGAGAGTGGGGTGCTTCCGTCATTATTTCGGGATCAACGATCAAATCTGAAATATCACACCCTTCGCGTTCTGTAGCTATGGATTACATGTACCGGTAAGCGTGTACGAGCGACTACGTGATATTCTGGTGTAACATATTACAACTTCAGACAAAAAAACTTATCCGATACATGTACCCCTTTCTGTCTGAAATAGATGAAGAAATTGTATTCCATTCACGAGTATTTCGACTGATTCGCTTTTTTTTTAGCGATTGCGGGCAACCAGTACAAAGGAGGACCATTTCATCGCTCATCAAACTTTAGATAACCACACAACCAACCATCTGCTTACTACGGTTTGGCTGCTGTTTCCACCACTTATGTTTATATTGCTGCGTCTGGGAAGCCCGTAAACTCCAACCGAAGGTACATGTAGTCCATGCAATCTACCCGTCTACAATATCAATACCGATCGACCCATCGGTCTAGCTCAAGACGATCTTATGCTCCACATGATCTGGTAATCTAGAGCCTGTACGACGGCAGGTCACTACGATAGAACTCGGCTTTAGAAGATTTCTCCTTGCACACATGAGATGTAGCAGTTATCACCATGTAGACGTCGTTCATTATTCAATTTCCGCTCTTCGCCCTGCATCCTCCACCTATCGTTTCAACAACTATGGTCAGCACATTCTCTTTCGTTACGGCGGTGCTCGCCTTCGGCTGCTTCTATGGTGTCAGGGGCATCGATGCGGGCTGAGGCTGTCCCTATGCCCGATGGCTCGTGGCCTGCCAGTCTGGGCAACGAATACTTTGATGAACCTTACACGGTAAAGAGTGGCGAGGTGTTCGACGGCAAAATGAAGACCTTCCAACGCTCGAACATCAAGTGTGGCGGTCAGACGGAGAGCGGGTGGCAAACTGCCGTGTTTCGCGTCGAGGCCGGTGGCACACTCAAGAACGTGATCATCGGCAAGGACCAAATGGAGGGTGTGTATTGCTTGCAGAACGACTGCACGATCCAGAACGTGTGGTGGGAAGACGTGTGCGAGGACGCACTGAGTATCAAGGGCGGCTCGGCCAACAGTGTGTCCAGGGTGATTGGTGGCGGCGCGCGCTCAGCTCAAGGCAAGGTGATCCAGCAGAATGGCTATGGCACCGTCTCCATTGAGGGTTTCTAGGTGCAGGACTTTGGAAAACTTTACCGTGCGTGTGGTACGTGTGGCTACAAGGGTCTTAAAGTTGTCGTTAAAAACGTACTCGCCGTTAACGGACGTGTGAGTCTCGTGACAGTGAACAAGAACTGGGGTGACCAAGCCACGCTCTACAACATCAAGATCGAGGGCAAGAAGATTGAAGCGTGCGAGTGGTCGGAAGGCACCACGGACGGTGAACCGAAGATGGTGGGTGCGGGGCCGTCGGGAGCTCTTTGCAACTATTCGCCTAGCACCATCACGTACGCGTAGATCAAGTGCATCATGTGAGATTGTTTTTGTTTGTAGCTGTGGAGCTTCAAATCGTCTAGTGTGTGAATGCAGTTGTGTTGTGTAGTGTTTGGGTTTCGAAATGGAGTACCTATGTTCATATCTGTCATCATGTGTACATATAAACCTACGGTATTGTTCGTAATTATGAAGGCAGGAAAGTTTGACGACAGCTTGCTCGTCAGGGATTTGTTGTGCCTTGTAGGCTGCGTTGATCCAAAACATCAGTTTCTTCTTCTTCTTCTAAATTTCGTTTAGCTCCAACCGTTTGCTCCGATTAAATGTACTTGTGAGCACATTTTTGTGTTGTACGTTGTCGAGAATGGTGTTCCATGAGGTTGTTGGAATTTTCTGCTGGCCATGGAGTAAAAAAAAGTAAACTCTATTCAACATACAAGCCCTGCACTGGGTGAAACTGAAAACGAACTTAGAATCTGTAAGTTTAGCCAAAGGAAAAATCCATCAGCACTATTATTTGAATAGCAGCGTGTATCATGTGTCCTCATCTGGTTATCACTTTTAAGAATTCGTCTAGAACGGCCACGCCAACTCGAGTTTCTCGGCAAAGTTAGCGTCGATCATCGGAACCTTGATGTCACCAAATTCAGCCGTGTTCAAATCGTCCTGGCCGCATCGGTGAGCTGATCCCACATGATGAGGTCTTGGGTGCTGGTTGCGATGGCTGATGTGTCATCCTTGATCATTCCTCGTCTTCTAGAGTGATACCCTTCAGGGTGGCCTGGTGCAAAGTGTCCCCTCTTCCGGGAGAAGCATCCTTTCTGGCGACTGGGGCAGGGAGTATTCGACAGGTACCTCATGCACAGACTTTGACCGTTCATCATCGGCAGTACCTCCAGTATTTCCTGCGGGACCGGAGGACGCGATAGAGCCGGAGCCTTCCCATTTCCGGTTCGTGAGCTACTCGACGAAACTACCGTCGTGGATTGATTACCGTGAGCACGAGGGATTGCAGGGCAGCCATTCTCACTTCTGTGATAATCTGCATCACTCGAACGAAAGAGGGTTCTGCAAATGAGAATTCGGAACAAACTTGCTGAGCCTTGCTCAGATCACCCAGAGCCAGAAAACCTCTCACTCTCTCAAACCGCTCGTTAATCCAATGTACCAGTTCATTTCTGGCTTCAGCGGCGGAGAAACCTTCTCTAGCTTTTAAAGACACGACGAACTTCCTTGCTGCGTCCAGCAGGTCTCCCATAAAAGGGAGACATACCATTGCGACAACGGCAGCCAATCCGTCCACGGCGTCGATAACTGCACCAAAGTCCTGAGGCATGGCTGGCGCTGGCAGCGACGCTGTCTTGGAAAATCCGTCATGTTGTGCGATGAAACTCGCCAGCTTCCGCCGGCGACAGGTGCGAAATGCATAGCAGAGAGACCGCGAAGTCCAAAATCCCAACTATAAAACGAGCGCAGGATGGCCGGGTGTGGCAAAAACGCGAACAACTCATGCTGAATCTGCAAAGTCTCTAGGAGCAATTGAAGCTCCATTGAAGCGTACGTACCGTTAACCAGCTGACGATGAATCACGCGTTGGAGTGACGACGGTTGGTATTGCGCCTTGTAGGAAGTTGAGCCGCCATACGAAACCATGCTACTGCTGCTACCTTGCGAAAGTGGTGACTCTCGTAAAGCAATCACTTGGTCGATACTCCGCAACATGGACACATTTCCGGTGTACGAATCCCGGAGCTGATCTCAAACCCTCATCCACTGCGACAGAAACGCTGCGTTTGCGTTGTAGGACTTGACGGGAAGATGACGCTGCTGGAGGTGGTAGGCTTCCCACTTCGCAGTCACTATCGTCCGAGTCACTCAGCTGGCCCGGCAAAAACCCTGTACCTTCCCCTGCATTCTCGATCCTGTCCCTGTTAAGCGTATCCACGCCTGGCTCGTCGAAAATACTCTCCCCGCCGGACATTTCCAGGCGCACTTCTCCCACTGCCATGGTAATACGAACAATCCAAAGCATATTTGATCGAAACAAACTCCACTTTGCCAGCTGCCACATCGAATAAAGGAACCGATTGAGATTCGTCAATGTCGGAAGCCGCTAGCTTGCGAAGAATTGTTGAGGCGTTGCGCGTTGCTCGACATCCCGACCCAGTGAAGCGATTAAGTGCATCCAAATGGCGCTGACGCATTTCATTGGGCATCTCGTCTGCCACCGGGACACGATAGCACGGCCGTAAGGCATAACTCGACACCGCCAGATCTTGCAGCTCAGACGGATTAAACGGCATACTGCCGCTTTCATCGCCAAAACAAATGTGTAACTCCCCCGTTAGACGCTCTTGAAACCATGTGTACCCCGTGACAACACCATAATCCCACGACTTAGGTACATGTGCGAACACTCTCGCCACACAGACACAGCTCCCAACATAAGTTGCAATTCCACTAAGTGCCTCGTCCTTACTCACCGAACGAAGGCGCACCTCGGCAGGCGGCCGGGTACACTCGAGCGCGTCTAGAGAAGCCCAACGTCTGCTCGCGATTCTTTCCACGGAAACGTCGTCTTGTTCAGATGAATGCAGCACCGCCGACCCGTAGACGTAGCCACTAGTAGCGAGGGTGTTTGGTTGAAGTAAGCAAAGACCGTAGTAGCCGCCATACTTGAAAAGCGGGGAAACTTGAAGAACAGCGAGGTAGTGGTTGTAAGAGACGTGTGTTCTACACTGGAGATTTCGAAATGCCTAGTCTACTTCCCAATCTCCATCGCGATCGGGAAACCGACGTTTTGCCGTTGCCCTTCGACCTCTTCGACATCTCGGTCCGTTTCAAAACTAACCAGGTCGCTTGATGGTTGGTTGGTATTAATAGTTGCAGTTCTTCTTTGGGCATGATATTTATCTTGGATCCAAATATGTTTTTGCTTTGATTTACCAGAATTTGCCCTCTGTTACCCGTATTGCGGCTAACTTTTTTACAGGGAAAAAAAGTTTACCGATCGTACGCGTCATATTCCGACGAGCCAATTTTGGCTCAAACACAGTGAAAAAAAATCAGTTTGCGCAACGAAGGCGATTAAAGGCTTCTGTACACATAAAAACATATACTTTGAAGTAAAGCAAATAGAAATTATCCACTGACAACAGAAGGCAGTTATAACAAACAGAACGAAGTAATGCTGCATGAGGGACCTTTATTAAATAAAGGTTCTACAGATATTCAGTAGAAACAATAACAGGTTGAAAATGATCATATCGCTATAAACCTTACATATACGGAGGCGTTTCTTCGCCCGCAAAACCAACGATGTCGTTCTCGTTCCCGCTCATAACAATGACGCAACTTTGAAGTAGAGTACCTTATTGACGACGCTGAGACCCTTGAAGCATAAATGATAGCGTTAGATGTGATAGGTACAGTATACGTTATCAAATCTAACGCGAGCATTGAGTGCATTTAAATTAAACTGGCTTACATGGAATGAGCTACATTACCCGGTATCGTGTATGATTTTATCTCGAACCACTACGGTGGACTTCGCAAGGACTTCACTGGGATTACACGCGAGTCGTCTAGTCAGTGAAGTTGCCAGAGTGTGCAGGAGGGCTCATGCACACTCAGGCAGCCAAGAAAGCCACCTGACACGACCAATTTATTGTCAGCACTTTTGGTAAACAAGGATAGAGATACGAAGATGTTATCGCGATCTAGTACCGAAAAATGTGCCAGCGGAGGTACTACAGAGAACACCGGACCAGTGCGGTCCAAGGCCAGAGGAGGGGCGATCGGTCCCATTGGCAGCAGTGCAATCCTACCCAATGAGTAGGTCAGGGTGGGTCGGAGCCAATGGAACAGCTTTAAGCTGTACAGGCGAATTTTGCTCGCATGATGAGGAGGAGTGTGAATCTGATCACAACCGGTGTGGAAGTTTTAGTTGTGTGCCAATAACTCCTCGTGATGATATAAGGGAAGAAGAAGAGAAGGTAAACTCTGGTCGAAGTGCACGAGGAGGCTGTAACCACATTCCCGATCTTGTACACTTCGTGCGGCTGGAACAACGTGCGTATTCATTGACACAAAGAGCACGATACCGGCTCCTTTCGTTTTATCGAGAACAAAGTATAGCGGGATTATGTGCGGCGTTGACTGGGGTTGGCCAATCGTTGCCAGGGTTATCCATCTCTCCGGCATTAGATTTCCGAGAAGCAGCGTGTATTCTCTTCATTCCTTCGTAAGACACGAATGCAGCTGCCTCAGTTTGTTCGCCTTCTTCGGGGCGAAACTAAACATGACTCACGTCCCAATAAAGCGCTCGAGTTACCACCAGATTCTCCAGTTGGACGTCGTATCGCTATCGTCACGAGTGGGAGGAGATAATTCGTCATGGAGTTTGCCCTACGTGGAAGCACCCGTTTCCCTTACAGGGTAATCCTCCTAAAAACCATGCGTCTGCTCAAACGGCGATGAATTCCCTCGTAAACAAATTCGCAAAGGCCAAGATGCCGGACAATATCTGGACTCGACATTGATTTGTCGGCGATACTAGAAAATATTACTTGCAGTCGTTTTGGTGCGGTTCAAAAAGATGCAGCATCTCTTTCGGACGACGCTAGAGTCATACATGATCTTTCTTATCCAGAAGGAAGCTCCGTCAACGAAAACACCGTCAACGAGGACCGTGTGACAGTCTCCTATGATGGACCTCACGATCTAGCGAAACGTATTTTGGAGGTGGAAGAAGAATTCCCTGGAATAACGAAGGTGACGTCGGGCGACGTAGCAGGCGCCTTCCGCCATCTTGCCATACATGCAGATCATTTTGCGGGTACTATCCCCGAGTTGGGTATTCTGATCATTGATTTGTGTTGTCCATTCGGTTGGACGCTATCGCCTCAACATTATTGGAATGCAGGCGCGGCGATCAGCCATTTGTACGCATCTTCATCCCCAAAATGGCAGTATCAACCATCCAATGGTGCTCACAAATTTGATTTCAAGACGTGGTGCGACGACCACAATCTAATAGAACCCGATATTAGTTCCAGATTACCGGAGGCCAACCTCGCCCTTCGACGGGCTATGACGGCGATACTCGGTCCAGAAGCAGTGAACGAGGATAAGTTCACTGTGTGGTCGAGTGAAGGAAAAATGCTTGGACTACTGTGGAATATTACCCTGTCGTCTCTTACTATGCCTCCATAAAAAATCTCAAAGTCGCTGCTCCGTATCAACGACATGCTGGTTCAAGACACAACAACACTGCAGAACGTTCACAAGCTGTTGGGCAGTCTCCGGCATGTGGTGACATGTATCCAATCCGCCAAGCCATTTTTTCAACAATTGTCTGCGTTGACTTGGGGCCCCCGGCGGTTTGCAGCCATTCCAATTACTCAAGCTGTACGAGATGATCTTAATTGGCTCCGGTCGATTCTTCTCACCGCGGAGCTAAACTGAGTTCCTTTATCGCGCTTCTCTGGCAAAAAGCGGATTGATTACGAAATTTTCGTGGATGCCAGTGATTTCGGCTTATGTGCATTGTTTCCGGCGCGCAGAGAATATACTCGAGTGCAATTTAACCAGCAAGAGCTACAGAGCATCGCGGAATTTCGTTGATCAGGCGGCGGTGACTACAACATCAACTTACGTGAGCTGATGAGTGCTGTTTTTGCATCTATTGTATGGGGATGTAGTTGGGCTGGTTCATCTCACAACGAACAGCATCATGTTCGATTCTGGATTGACAATACTTCAGCAATTGCATGGCATAATCGTCGATCCAGTCGCAGCAGGGACGCTCCGAGGTTGCTTCGAATTCTCAGACTTCTCGAAGTGAAATATTCGTTTTTCGCGATGGCAGCCCATATCGAACGCAGTGATAGTACCATGGCGGATGCAGGATCGCGGGTGTGGCAATCAGCGCAACATCGTCTAAAATTTACTAACCTTGCCTCTGGATGGCTACAGGTCATGCTTTCGACCAGCTCAAGGAATCTCTCAAAAGTTTGGGCGCATTTTGCGAGCAGGGGCCCTGGCCGACTCGTCTCGAGAGCATTATCGACGATACTGGAAGCAGTGGACGGATTGGTGCAACTGGATGCAGTGTTCATTCTGGCTGTCTGAAGACGACGTAAATGCAAAGCTGCTCAATTGGGAGCTTTTGCTGTGTACCTCTGGAGATTTGGGATGAACAAAGCGGGAACCGGCAACACATACTCCACTATATGCTCCAGGTTGTGTGCAGTCAGGTGGTATCATCGCAACAACGTGGGGTACGACCCCGGTGTGAATGCAATCATGCCATTCTGTGACGACGGATTCGCCGGTTCACAACTCCAGTTGCCAAGCAGTACCCGCTGTCGGCCCACCTACTACACGTGATTTTCAGCAGGTTGGACCTCCAGCATGCACGCATTCGCCTGCTATGGGGTGGTCTACTGCTAGGATATTTTTTTCCTATTGCGCAGATCTGAATACCTGTACATGGGCCGCCAACATCACGCGTACGTGCTGCGACTCAACAACATCACGTTCTACAATGAAGAAGGTCGTCCATGTAAGCCACACAAGGCTCAGCGAGTTGGAATTAAATTCACAGGAGCGAAAAACAATCAGTACGGCCGAGAAGAGATCAGATTTCATGATAAGTCGGGCGACAAAGCTTTGTGTCCTGTCGCCGCGACTCGATGGATTATTAAGGGTGCAAAATGGTTTGGGACTGCTCCAAGCCAACCAGCACGATCGACGGGAATGTCGTCAGGAATATCGGCAAAAGAGATGGCTACAATAATCAAGGCAGCTGCGCGCGACTGCGGCATGGACCCTACTCGATTTTCCACTCATTCAGTACGAGTAGGTGGGGCGACGGCGCTTTTAAATGCAGGTGCTGACCGATTGGCAATTAAAGTTATGGGCCGATGGTTCTCGAACGCATTCGAGGAATACCCCGTTTTGACATCTCAAGGTTCATCCAGTCTGGTGAAGTTGATGTGTTGATTTTGGCCGAGCAGAGAGGCGTCGTACGGCAAGACTCGATTTCACCGTGCGTTCACATCGACGGATTCATTGGGGGTGCCGCCGCTCCTCACCCACGATGAAAAACATGAATGATTTCCCCAGTTCGTTAGCGATTGTTGGAAATGCGTCACGGGAGAATAACTTTTTTTACCATTCAAACATGAACGCGAACGTGACTCATCGTAGATACTCCACTACTGAGACACATTTGAAATGAAACTACTTCATCGAAATTTTAGGCTCGACAACTTCGAGTACATCAGAATCGAAGCTAAGGGGTCTTTGGCAAAACTACAAGCGTTTATGGCATATGAGCTCCATTTATTCAGCATAAAATATCCAAAAATCAAATTATGTAGATTATATCCGCCTTTAAATCACACATGCGAGAAAAGATTTTAGAGTTTTTTTTTGTCTTCTTTACATGAAGCCCAGCACAATGGAAGAACCTAACTTGGTACTTATCTAACCCTCTCGCGTAGTAAAGGCCGTGAAGCGAATTCAGCACTTTGTATCTTGGTTTGCCGAAAGTCAAGCGCCAAACTAAAACGGCCACGCTTGTTTTAGCGTCGCTTCAAAGTTGTTATCGTTAACAGGAACCTTGGACTCACCGAAATCTGCCAAATTGAGGGCCTCGCGCGCTTCGTCCGTTAGCTGCTCCCACATGATGAGATCTTGATAGGCGCCGTCTATAATCGCAAAGTCTAACGCGATCCAGTCAAACTTGTCCGGATACGTATGGGAAACCCTAGTGGATATGTTGGAGCCACCTTCATAGCTATAGTTCCATCTGTGTTTACTAATTATGTTCAATAGAATTTGCTGGGTACCCACAAAGGCCATTCGAGGTAGCTCGGTCATCTTCTGGTACGATTCTTCGTTACGTGTTCCCAGCGGTATGAAAACTAGTTTGTCTGGCTCCAGACTCTGTTGTGACAAGGACACACCTAGAATCTTCGGCGTCTCCAAAGCAGGGTTGTCAATCCACAGCACCATACTCGCCCAGTCGTGGCGTTTCCGTGCGATCCCCCCACATAAGTTCTTCGGGAAGTACCACGCATACACCATGGCCCACTTATCTTGGTACCATCCCGCTCGGCCGTACACATGAGACCCCAGAGGTGCTTCTCGCAGCCTTCTGTTCCTTTCGTTCCCTTGAGTCCTCCAGTGATCTCACCAGCAGCGTTCACGGCTGGAAACGAAGCGCACCCAGAATCAATAAGAAGCTGTGGCTTGTACTTGGCTGCAGCCTTTTCAGATACCGTGACCGGGTCGGGTTGTGAACTTGATCATGATTAATCGTGCCGCCACGCGCAGAGGAGAGCAATGTCAAGCAAAGCACTACGACGGTATGGAGATTCATGGTCTGAAATATCGGTGAACAAGGTTACGTTTATGATAAATACGATGTTTGTACAATTCCCGTCAGTATGGTGCATGGTTCACGCACATAACGGCATATTTGATGATCGCTCCTAGTCGATTCCAGACGAACCACATATCTACTGTGGAGAAGTTATGATTCATAACTTCATAACTTATGAATGACAACGGCTATAATATACTCGTTCACACGTATGGATTAGTGATAATGTCCTCCTAATGTTATGGCAACTACTCAACCAAGTTGTTCATGAGAGCAAATCATGGTCGGTTCCTAAAGCTAATACTACAGTAGTAGCTACCTGGAAAAGGATTTACAGGTTTAATTTTAGTTCGCGGAAAAAAAAATGGATAGCGCTACAATTTACTACATGCAAACCCACTTGTTACCTAGGTCGAATGGATATCCGAGCAGACGGCAACACACAGAAATTAAGTCCACGAACACAACTATGAAGCATTGAAGCTTCGAATGAAAATAAAATGTCATTTTAGTCATCCCGTACATGTACATTTCGTGGTCAGATGCGGTATAATGAGTCATTGCCGTAGAAACCAGGCCTCAAAACACATAACTATCCTACAAAAATTAACTACTGTAGCACAAAACGTTTTGTTCGCTTTATCCATGGTCTCCATTGAAACGTGCTGCTCCTAGCTTTAGTGCTAAGCAGTCTTGTTTGCGACACTATCTGTTCTAAACGAACTACCTGCTGGGTCCAATCGATATACAACTCACGTCCACGCGCTTCACTCACGCACGCTACCCACTGGTCGTACACCACATCCATCGATGTTTCATCCACCTCCGTGAAAGTTGCGAAGCCTCCACCCTCTAACACCCATTGAACATCTCGCTGTGGTCCCTCAGCCTCACGAATACGTGCGTTATTCTTTGAGTCGGCGACTGTGACGGAGTAGGTACCGACGCGTTTCCCATCCAGTTCGTTAATTGCACGAGAATGACCAAGAAGTGCATTGTATCGCAGGTTAACATCCCCTGGTATGTTACACATTGCAACGCGAGAGCAATAGTCGAATCGCTGCAGTTCTAAGCAGCAACTTTTCCGCTTTGAGAGAGCCCCCAGCTCTTCGGTGTTACTACCACAGGCCACGAATTGAGGTTTGTACGAGGCAGAATCATGACAGCATCATCAAGCGTACAACGGAGACGTCTCGAAAATCGAGCATGGACCATGAAAGCCGTCCCTGCTTCATTTGGGGCGACTGACGCATAGTCCACAGTCCAACCGAAGATTTCTCCCACCGTCTCAATGCATGGATATCGATCCACGTACGCCGCTCCGTTGCGATTCACAATGTCGTCGAATTCACGTCGCGAAAAAGGATGGTAGAACGACGGCGGTGAGCCGTCTGGGAAGTGCACACGCCACGCCTCAAGAAGTTGACTTTGTGAATGCGATATAATCGAAGACGAACTCTTAGCCGCTTGAGAACGGCGAACAAATGCTTCGAACTGGCGCTGAATAACTTTCTTGAGTTTGGTCGAGAAATCGAGAGTTTGTTGAAGCGTCATGTTCTCTCGCGCAAGGTTTGCAGCTTCGATGTCTAGCTTGTGAAGCGCTCCTTCAATCCGACTGTGTCACCAGGTTTCTTGTCGGCTTGAGCTTCAAGTGCAGCAACTTGCGCTTGCATTTGCTTCTACAGTCGCTGAATCTCTTGGACGAGCGAAGCCAAAGTGTCCTTCTTATTGCGTCGATACAGCACCATCCGCTGTCGCTGCCGCTCTCGTCTCCACTGTTCGAGCTTGGCCAACTCCATCAGGGTGCGAGTCGCGGCCTCATCGTCAGCCCCCAGAACAAACGGATCGCTTGAGGGTGACGTGGAGATCGTTACAGAGAACATAGCGAATGGGTGACTTGGTAGTGACGTAACCGAGTCCGAAGAGAAAGTGGGAGACTGATGGTCTAACGCCATCCAACGTGATTGTATCGTGCTGAGTACACGTAGCTCAAAGCGCGTCAACACTGTTGACGCTCTTGAAAGTGTTGATGTCATCCTGTATGACGTTAAATTTGACTTGAACTATGCACCCTGCTGTTTGGTCCGGATCTGTGAGTAAGCTCTTGTGGCAAGCGAGTACGTGTACTAAAATCATGTAAATACATGTAAGGCGGCACTTCCTACGAGTGTGGAGCAGCCACGGTTTGTGGTATTTACTGTATCTCTCCGAGTTCGTAAACCCGTTCCAGCGGCTTTCTCACATTTCTTTTTTTTTACTGGCGATCATTGATCGATGACGCCTAAAATACACTGGTGGCGTGGGAGCTCAATTTTATCAAGCACAAGAGTTTGACTTTGACTCTAGGCACCGTATGTTCGCTCGTCATCCGTGATGATCTACAAGCGCACATGGGCATGCTTACTCACGAAATCGCATGCTCAATTGGTGGCGGCGGAGGATGCATGTTATTTGTGGTGCACAAGTGAAACCCTCTTTTTTTTTAAAAAAAATCAGTAATAATTGATTGATCAATTGCTTTCACCCTATCCTTATCTGTGCTAACTGGCAACAACAGATTTACTGGCCGTTGAACGATGGCTGTCGTTTAGTGACAACGTTGCGTCTGCTGCTGGATAGATATGAAGTCACAGGACGTGGTTCGTGTAGCCTTCAGTCATTAATAGAGAGAGGGGGGGGGTAAGATGACAAGTCGAAGAACGTGACCAACAGCCTCAAGCGCATTTTGTATGCTAAGGTCGCGTCCGTTGAAAGTTCATCGATCCAGAAGATGACATGTTACCAGTCATGCGGGTGACCCAAATATAAAGGCTTTCGTGCTTTGTTCTTGGGGAAATATCAAGCGTACATGATGGCCCAGACTCCCTTGGATTCGGTCGCCCGTCCGTAGACATTCGACCCGATCTCAGGACGAAAACGGTCGCATCTTGCATCCCCTGTGTACTTAAGAAATTGCATCACTGGGAGGCCCGTGTTGGTGTTTCCGTCAGCATCGACAGCAGCGTAAGGAAAGCACCCGTTCCGGACACTGATCTGGGGCTTGAACTTCAGCGCGACCGAATTCTAGGTACTCGAAGCCTTGGACTCTGCGAGTGGAACGACAGCGTCAAAATCAAGCTTTTTCGCTGTAGTGGAGATGACAGTGAATGGCATTAGGATGGCAAGGTGGCGCAGCAAACCCATCGCAGTTGTCGCGTGCAGGAAAAATTGCGAATGAAGCGGATCTGAATGAAGCGAGTGTTTTTAAGGTTTGGAGCCAGCTGCGGTAGCATGATCTGTGGCATGAAATGTCCAAACGCTTGTGATTGCGTCGGAGATTGCACATCTAACGCCATCATTTAGCTCAAAACATTCGTTGCGCAGGTAAATGGGAAATGATCGCACACATCACGGATGCCACCCCAGGTCTTACATGTACAAGCATCTCGAACTCTTGCCATATTGCTCTATCCAAGTTTTGGAGATTAAATGTTGCCATCATGTGGTGTACGGTAGCAGAGTGGTGATACAACAGTGGAGACTAATATGCAATACAACATCAAAACTCAATTTCTAGCTAAGCTTACAATGAATCTGCCACGATTGAGCCGTCGTCGGGGGTTCGATCAATTGTAAAATGAAAACTTGGGTGTAAGGCCCGAGTCCGTCGCTGATATTTTATTTAAAATTACTAACGCCGTGCTAGCACAGGGAGGCTCTGGATTTTGAACTTTCTACCGCTTTTAGTAGCCATAGTTGTTGACATCATGCCATGCATTTCAATTGTACGTTTACCTACGCCAAATAGTGCATTTGCCCCGCCTGCTTCGCAGCAACTGCGCAGAGTCTAAAACCCATGTGTTTTATTATTTCAGATGCAGTGTACTAATTTAACCACGTCTCTTCAAGCCACATTCACTGGGTGATTGGGTATTGTAGCTGCTTCAGTCAACATTCCCTAGATTCTTTTCACTGTGACCCGGCTATTTGTTATTACGGGTTAAGCTAAACAAGTCTTGTACAGAATGAGGAATGCAGAATTTACGCTTCTAGACATTTGAACTTAATTTAAGAGGGAACTACGCCCTTTTGATTACGAAAATGAGAGTGACTAAAGATATAAACTGGAATACTAGCATTTTGTATGGGAGCTATTGATTGCACCCTTTCCGCCCTTTTCTGCTGAAATGCCCGGAGGGGGTGAATGCCAACTCGCTCGGCAAGCCCTGTGGTTTAAGATCCGTGTGCGGAGCACGCGGGCTTAAACCCAGGACCGAGCATGGTCAGATCCCCCTCGGCCCTATAGGGTTAACACGCACAGGAAATGGTTTTAAAGGCGTAGCTAGGGGACAGTTTCCTGTCGACACCTCCGATTTTGAAGATTTGCTGTTCATGACACCCGTCCCCCAAACCGGCTCTCTGGTTTGTAACAATAGTCTCTGTCTTACGAAAATCGATCCGTCCTTCTGAGATAACAGGTTCATAAAATTCCAAGAGTGTCTGTGATTGAAAAACGTGGAGGAATTGTTTTTCCTTATCAATAGTTTTTAGTATAAGAGTAAAGAGTTTTTTAGTCAGAATTGCGTCCCTGTAGAAACTCTCGATCTAAAATCCAGAGAATTTATATCACTTCCAACGTGGGTATGAAGAGGTTCTCCAAACATCGAGCTCCAGCGGTTCATCAAGTCGTGGGGTCGCTTGCAATCCTAGCGCTTGTCCACGTTGGCAGTGGCTAACATGTAAAGTAACAGCGTATGAAAGGTTTTAGCCACTAAAAACAGTAAAAAGTTAAAAATCGCAGGTGCTAGCACGCCGCAAGTTTGTCGTTTGGCGTAACGCGTTGGGTACTCACCCTGTTCACTCGATAGAGTCGTATGCAAGAATAAACTGAAGAACGGAGCAGTAACTTTGTCTACACTGACTTGATTCTGTTTTTGCAGTTACTATTCCGACCCCATTGGCTTCATCTGGCTCCGTCGACCGCTTAAGTCAAGATAGCTTGGCGATACGTTTGGCGGTTATATTTGATGCGTGGGCATACGATGTCCACGCATCAAAGTTGTTAGCACATGGAGTGAAACTAGCAACCGGCAATAAAACTTCAGTATTGTATGCTATACGCACACCCGTGCTCTGCCAGCTCATTGAAAGGCGCTTGCGGCGTCAAAAATGGCTAGCATTCTCGCATTTTCCTACAATCCAAGAGACAGAAGGACCAACTCGAACGAAATTGGTTGATCCACACTGGTTTCTTCAGTGTTGCCAAGTGGAAATGCGCAATTCGAGCCGAAATATCGACCAGGTAGACATTCGTCCGTCGATTGCTGGCACAAGACTTGCAAACGCGAGCAGAAGACGCTGCTCACCACTACACAACGCTGCATTAAAAGGTGACATCGCTCTTGTGGAGCAAATACTCAAAGCCGGAGAGAACCCCGATACGACTGACGAGTGGAGCTTGACTCCAATCATGTCGCTATTCGTGCGGTATGGTTTGCAAGACGCCCGTTGCATTTTTCAGGAAAGAAACCCAATTCGGAGGAACCTCGTTGTGGATGTAAGTATTCCAAATGTTTTTTTTTTTTTCAGTAGATGGTGCCTTCTGACGTTGTAAGGATACAGTGCCGAGAAGAAGAATCAGAGCGAATAGCAATAACCACTGCAGTTTTGAACTTGTTTCTTCAACACGGAGCTGACCCGGATGCACGCAGCAGAGTAGGTGTTCAACATTCAACAGAGCTCTTTACCATCTCGTGATCGACTAACCTAGTTTTGGCTGTTCATGTACACAGGGAGGGAAAACAGCGCTGCACTACGCGATCTGTGATGGTCTCTTTGAAGCTGCAATAATTTTGCTAGATGCCGGAGCTACTATCGACGCGCAAGACAAGGTAACACTCGTCATCACCGTAAATTTGGAGATATTATTTTGATTTTTGTTGTTGCTGTCAATGATAGGATGGTCGATCACCTCTGTATTGCTCCGTACAAGAACGCAGCTTGTTAGTAACAAATTTATTGGCCAGCCACGGCGCATCCATCGATCTTCAAGACAAGAACGGTGTGTCTCCGCTCTCGCTCGTCATCCAAAAAGGATATGTTGAATTAATGCAGATTTTCCTGAACCATCATGCTGTCGTGGCGACTCGTGAGAGGTTGAATTTTGCTGGACACGTGCTGCTTCAAGCTGTAGAAGCGAAATGTGGTGAGATTGTGCGATTTCTCGTGGAAAGTGGCTACGTTGCGCTGGATTATCAACATCGACCGGAGAGACGGCCATGCATCGTGCCATTGCACAAGGTAACACGCAGATGATGCATATTTTACGTGAAATGGACACTGCTGGTCAGGTTTTGCGCGTGGTGACGGCTCGAGGCGAATCCTGCTTCCATTTTGCAGCTTGGGTGGCTTCAGTCAACGAACTGCAAATTCTGCTTCAGTTCCGGGGAAGGGATCAAGATGACCTTCTCAACAGCCTTGATAAAACTGATGCCACACCTTTGTTTGCTGCTGCTACGACAACTGAATCACGCTACATCCATGATAGGACCAGCATGCTAATCGATCGACAAGCCAAGATCAAATTACTGTTGGCCAATGGAGCCTTACTTCTTCGTACAGAAGCCTTACCAGGACGCTCCCCATTTCGTCACACGTCACAAGACTCTGGCGTCATGTTGTGCTTACAAGTGCGACGTTGCCTTACCCAGTGGCTTGTAGAATGCCAAGACGAAGGTGATGAAGCGTTAGTGCGAGAGTTTTGCACCAAATGGATCGCCGATATTCCCACACAAGCAGATAAGCTGGCAGTGCTTTCTGTTCTAAATCTGAGCGTCTGTGCAGGCTACGAAGTCGAGGTTTTGCCACTGCTGCTGATGCTACCACAAGAACCATCAGCGATTGCAGGGTTTCTGCAGAGTCTTGGCATTTTCAAAAGTACCTCAAACGGATTGCTATTCGACTGTTTGGCACGGGAACTTAGAGCATCATGGACGTAAATTACGTGAAGCCGTGTAGAATCAAGTGTGCATAATACATGTATGCAATATTATTGCTTCGTTCATGAAAGTGTTGAAGCCCCATTCCCCAGCGTTTATGCTTGATAACCTTAGCAACACGAGCGATGCAGGTCTTTCCCGCGCTGCACCTGATTTTGGGGTGGTTCAACCAGTGTGGTTGGTCTCATTTCTCAACTTGCCACCCCGAAAGCAGTCAAGAGTTTCAAGAAGTTTCAAGAGGCATGGTGCCTCTCACCGTCCCCAGTTACCACACCTGGATCCGTCACTCGACAATGACCTTCACATCGTGTACGACTACGACGTGAAGGAGGAGGACGGTCAGGTGCGCAAGTGGCGCTACGAGTTGTGGTACATGTCACCCACGCGCATTGTGTACTCGATTCACGGTGGCACCTTGGCTGGTCGTCAGAACTACCAGACAGTGGCGTTCCAGTGCATTCGTCTGGGCGAGCTCTGGCATTGCAATTGGCTCGAGGAGACCGGCACCATCGTGGGCCAGGTGTACGACATCTAGAACCAAATGATCAGCACTATGTGCACTTTCTCCAATTGCCATTGGGAGCATAGTGAGGAGGCTCACGGCAACCCCGAGGACTTTGTCCGTTGGCGCAAGCTGGCCGAGTACGGTAACCATCGCGACCGCCTCGTGCTCTGTGAGCAGGCCAAGATCATAGAGAACTATTGTGGCCCCGGTAACCTCAAGCCCATTGCCGCGGACGCTGAGACGCTGTAAATTCATGTCGGCATCAAACAGTGCGTTAGTGCTGCTTCTAGCGTAGCAGCAGCTAAAAACTAAGCGAAACCCCATGGTTGAGCGTTTCATATTGTAACTTCGACAGTGTACTGTACATGTACGTGGCATTGAAGTGAACTCATATGACGGAGCCATCGAGTCCATGCACGGCCAAATACTAACACGCAGCTATTTGTTGAAGCAAAGTTCGCCCCAGCTCTAACCAACAGTACCGTGAACCTGTTCTATCTAATAGTGAAAGGTCACCGATTCGAGTGAACCGTGGAATCTGACGTTAAAGTCCAGAATGGTTGGTAGACACGAATATTGACAGTGTTTTAGACTGTCATATACTAGCAGCAAGACATGCTTGCTGCTCCTCTAACTCTTTTCAATCTTACTCATTCTTTTATCAACTCCAACACACAAGCTCTTCTCTTTATTCTGGCTCCTGTGGGTTCTTAACTCCATCTCCTACTCGTTCCAGCTCGTACCTATCGTCTTCACGCTATCCTCCACTGTCCTAATTCCTCTGTAAAATCCTTACTCCAACATGTTTCAACATGATGAGTGCGGCGAGGAGCTCACCATGTTTTTCTTACAGGATCGATTCATGAAACGCTTTTATTTGAAAACTTACAAGTTTTTTGTCAGCGAACATCATAGTTTTCAGGAACCGGCTACATCGTGCACCGTGTACTGTACAATTCGAGTTCTGCAACAAACACAGCAACGATCGACTCAGACCGATGTATCCATAGCGATAAACGCATTCATATCACAAAAATATTGAGCACAGAGGACGCACCAAAGTTGAACACCAACGACAGCGGCACGCCTTGAATTTCGTTAGCGACTATGGAGTGGTGCTACATGTACCGTACTGGGGGCTCGACTACATGATAACTCGTAGTGTGTGCGCTCGACTACAAACAGAACGCGCATAGCTTCACAAAAAGCTCCGGTTTCGGTGGCATGGCAGACGCCAACTTTGAGCAAGACCTCTTGTTTTCTAGGAAACCTCGGTCTATTAATCCTATCACGACTACCAAGCTGAGAATTAAAGCTTTGAACACAGCAGTACATGTACTTCTGCTTTCTCGTCCAGCAAAGTGTCGGCGCTATTTGTTGTCGGTACTTCTCGGATACCATGTGAAAGACGACAAGGCTTTCACTTCCACTTGCAGTTTTGCTGAAGCAATGCCTGTTCTTGGATAGCTGTCGCAAATCAAACGTGCTCAGCGCTCCCATCCAGGAAGCTTCTGGTCGGCAGAAAAGGAACTCGGCGGCGCGGATCCAAGCAAGGATTCAAATGTGACCAATCAGTAGAGAAGGAGCGTTGGGGTGCAGCAGTAAAGTAAAGTGAGCTGCTGCAACATGGAGGCTCGATGGTCTCTGCAATGCGGCTAAGCGGCAGCGATCCGAAGTGTGTGTGCACTGCATTGTGTTGTGTCTGCGGGCAACAGAGAGCAGTTCTACCAAAAGAGCCGAAGGCAAATACAGGACAATTGCCTTCATCAAAGTTTCCGCCCAGATGCTGGTGCTAATGGAGCAATTCCGAGATGGGTCTCCATAGTTAACGCGCCAATTGCTCGGCTGTTTGCGCGCCATGCAGCGACAACTCCACCGTCTGTCACCTAGAAGAACACCGCGCTTCATACATGTACACGTACTCGAAGAGATCACAGAGCATGGCAAAGGAGCTCCCCGATTACGTCCGGGCTATCCACGTCCACGCCCTCGAGGTACTTCAGGCTGAAGTTCAGCCACTCGGTGCATGAGAAACAGGGCAGGGCTCGATGATCCGCTCGCCACGTGCCGGCATCTCCTCACTTTTCATCTTGCCGTCTCGGAAGCACTCCAGTCCAAAGAAGTCTCAAGTACCATGCCGATGCAAGTTCCCGGATACCACACCAACACCCCGCTGCACCCGTCGTTCGACGAGGACATCCGTGACCTCCATCTGCTGTACGACTACGATGCTGAGGGCGCTGACGGCAAGCCCGAGAAGTGGCGCTACGAGATGTGGTTCTTCTCGGAGAACCGTATCGTGTACTCGATCCATGGTGGCCCCATGGCTGGCCGTCTCAACTACCAGACTGTCGCCTTCCAGTGCATCCGTCCCGGTGAGCTATGGCAGTGCAACTGGCTCGAGGAAACCGGCACCATTGTGTCGCTCGTGTACGACATGAAGAACCAGAAGATCACCACCATGATCGGCTTCTCCAAGGGCCACTGGGAGCACCCCGAGGAGGCCCACGGCGACAAGCGCAACCCGGAGGATTACGCTCGCTGGCGTAAGCTGGCCGAGCACGGCAACAACCGCGACCGCCTCATTCTGAGCGAGCAGGCCACTATCCTCGAGACCTTCAAGGGTGCTGGCAACCTCGTGCCGATCGCCCCGGACGCCGAGACCCTCTAAGTTTGACACCATCGGCGTTAGGAGAGACTGTCAAGGTCTCCTTTCTCTCTCTCTCTTGTCTAAAACTTTCTGCGCTGGTACGCCTGGCCGCAGTCAGCACTAAATAAACTCACGATTTTGCGCGTAACGTGAGACTCGCTGCGTTTTTGGCTGTGCATCGGTGGTCTGATGCTGCTTGGGCGGATAGTAGGACTTGGTGCTTGGCGAGACCGTCGCTGACGTCACTCGAACTCTTACTTCAAGGTAATCATTATATTCGTATTGTTGCTACTACTCGTACGTACTTGGACTACCTGTTCCTTCCTCTTGGCCGCCACACACTTCACAGACGGCTCTTGATTCTCATACACTGCGATTTCACTCCGTTGGCTGCTTCGATCGCATCATTTTGCCCGAGTTTGTCGCCTTTATCCTTTGCGCACTTCATCGCGCTTATTTCTTCAGTGGCGCTTTACCTTTCGAAGCGGTCGTCTAGATTTTCCAGGCTGCCACAAGCTCCAGTTGCAATTTTTGCAGCAACGCGTGCTTCGTGTCAATACCCAAAGTCTTCAACAGCTCGAGGAATCGTGGCATCGACTCACGCTTGACCGGCAGTGCCAACAGCAGCGGCACTGCGTCGACAGCGTAACCTGCACAAACAAACGCAGCCACGGTCGGACTCAACGGAACCCGTTGACAGGGCTGAACCTTAGCAGTAGGCTTTGGCGCACCAACCGGCTTCTTGGCATCTCCCTGCTGCTTTACATCGGTCTGTGGACGCTGCACGCAGGCCAACCAGTTGATACAGAAGTCGGAGAACGTCGTAGGAGACGATGCGTTGCACTCGACCATCCACAAAGCCAGAGAACGTCGCACAGCAGGGTGCAGGGCCATGAGAGCGACGCCGGCACCATTCTTGACCTCCCGAAAGAGTCGCATACCGGCAGGAAACAGCGACGCATTGAGTTTCTCGAGCTGACCAATTTTCGTGCGCCGTTCAGTCGGTGATCCAGCAATAGGAGCCGTTGTTGCAAGGTACAACGGCGTCAAGCCAACAGTGCTGGCTGCATTGACTTGTTGTGAGGCGTTCTTGCCCAAAAGCGTCAACACTGACTGCAAGTCCGCTGGAGACCCGTAGCGAGCGGCGTAATGAAGCACTGATTCGTTTTTGCCCTTCGTTCGGGCATTGAGCAGAAGCTCCGCAGACTTGGAGGCACACAGCATCTCAACAAGCTGCTTGCGTTGCTTCACCATGGCCAGATGCAGTGCTGTCTCGCCACGCGCATTGACGACCTCGATACTTGTGTACTTGCCGTCCAGCAGGAAGCGCACAACATCGACAACCCCAAGCTCAGCAGCTTGCAGCAGCACAGCACCAGAAAAATCCTGTCTCGCGGGCGTAGCGACCAGCGAGTGGTGATTCAGCAGCAATTGCAGCGCCGTAATGTCCCCACGCTTAACTACAATCGTTAACGGAGTCTCACCGGCCTTGTCCGGGAGATCAATCGGTGCGCCGCGAGAAACCAGCAGATTCGTCACCAGTACGCTCTGCTCAGGAGAAGTTCTCAAACACGCGTGAAGCGGGGACCTACCAGCCGAGTCCTGCGCGTCCATACGTGCTCCATTCTCCAAGAGAAGCTTCGCCACCTCAAAGAGTTCGTCATTCGTAGCGAGTAACAACGCCGTCTTCCCCTCCTGGTCACGCGCTTCGGTCTTCGCTCCATGACCCAACAACAGCTTCACAACACTCAGTGTGTGGTTCAGACGCTCTGCATCCTCTTTACGGCACTGTCACCACCAACAAGCACGTTAATCTCAACCTCGTTCTATCAAGCAACTCAACCAGCTACTTACGTCCACAACCGTGTTGAGCTGCACCACCGCAGTTCCTTGGAAAACTGCACGCAACGCTTGTACATTGTGTCTCATCAACGTCGCCATCAACGCCGTCACACCTCGACGGCCTCGTTCATCCACTGGTTGGCCTTCTTTCAGCAAAAACTTTAGGACATCGTAGTTGCCGTCCCATGCAGCAGCATGAAGCGCCGAAGCCCCCACCGTGGACAAGTGGAACTTCTCCCAGTCACAGAACGACGTTACTTCATCACTGTCATTGACGTTCTTGGGACTGGACGCAACAACCTGCCATGATCACCAACACACAGGAACACCACATGATGTGCATCAGTGACAACCTGCAGACGCGACGGCGGACAGGCAAATCGGACGAGGCAAGCGGACAAGAGTAGTACTTGCTCGTCGGGAGATGGCTACGTACGCGATCCAACGCGAGCCACTTGGGATGCGTCTTGCGGAGACTTTGCATGGTCTTGGTATCACCTCGTCGACCGGCGTCCAGCCACGCCCGCTCCACCTGTTCACAAGTGAGCGCGCTTGGCTTGTTCGCCGCCATAACCGGTTTTGTTGCGTTCCTCCACTTTCGTGTTCAATTCCACGGGCAGGTCGGCAGTTGGTCGGCGTGTTCGGGAATGATACGAAGCGGAGAGTAACCGGCAGGCGATGGACGGCCCGATCTTATTCAGCGTCGCGCTGGACGTGCAGGCGCCTAACCAGTTGCTACTGCAACCGAGTCACTCGTGGCGCAGCGCATCCTCCCAGAAAAAAAGCGTCTTGAGGACTTGAACGCTTTGCGTGACGCAGGCAGGCCGTTAGAGAACGCGAAGGCGAAGAGAAAGTGCCGTGGCTGGCTGGCAGCGGACTGTAGCCGCGAGGAATCAAGCTTTGGACAGTGCTGTGTGGGGCCCAGAAAAGGCGAGGAAGCACTCCAGCCAGCATATGCGGGGCAGGAGAGTCTTTCGCGTCACATACTCACCCACCCAAGAGATTTTTTGTTCTGGTTTGGGACACGAAGTGGCCGCAAACTTTAGGCAGCGGAGCTCGTTCAAAACTTTCGAAGCTGCTGCTCACGCCGTTTACGTCTGCTCCAGCCATCACACGCCTCGTTTCTGAGACTTGGCGCTGATTTACATTTAAGGATCCGACGCTGTCTCTGCACTGGATGCAGTCATTGCAACGTGCTTTGGACAATGCTGGCGAGTGCCATCGCTTGAGCCTCGAAAGCGCTGCTCATATCTTCCGAGGCAAGAGGTCCAACTTGGACCAAAAAATATATCACCACGTGACAAACAATGGTACCACTGCAACGTGGCGGTTGTTGCTTGGAGCACTGCAGTTTGCGCAGAAATGCGAGCACGTTGGTTGGTGGCGGCGGCTCGAGACGAGTACCGAAAGCGGCACCAACTCAAGTGGCTACATCCGGAACTGCGATCTGATGAGTCAGGCAGGAACTCCGCCACATCCTGAGTTCTGCTCTCGGAGCAGGCGACAAGAAATCAGCGACAATAACTGCGTTGAAGCAGCGCAATGTAGCGATGGTGTGGTGAACGTCGCACTACATGGCTTAAAAAATCATCACGTCTGGCTCCAGTCGAGCGACTTGTAGCGGCGTGCGTGTACAGGGTGGACCTCGGCGCTAAGCGAAAGAAGCAGGAGAATGCGAGGACGCGGCCGCGAGTTCGTGGAGTTGTCTGCCACGCGCCAACCATGCGCTATGCTTGAATCTCCGTGCTTTGTGTTCACCTGGCAAGCAACAGGGACGGTGCTGGTGTATCTGCGTCTGGTTCAAACGCTTCGTCTCGCTCCGACGACTTGGTACATGAACCGTGCGTCACCAAAGCAAGTCGGCATGCAACGGTTTTCACGTCGTAGATCATTTCGGCTGACGATGTTGAAGCGGCCATCTGATAACGCACGCATTCCTACGGCGATGGCTAAGAGGAGCGGATGGCGTTCAGTCATCGAGACCTCGTTGGGAAACAAGTGAAAAAGAACGGTGTGCCGAGACACTCACAGAGTATTTACACTCGTTTCTCGGTTATCACTCGGGTATTTTACTACCGCTGCCTTTGTCAAGCTGAGCAAACGGAATCTGCTGGACCAGAGAGCTCTTCGTATCCACGAATACCCTTTACGAGCAGAACCATCGGGGAAAAACGTTTTAGTTTCCCGAATTTGACCAAATTCCCCGAGTTTTTGGAGAGCGTCAGCGAAATAGCAGTGATGTCCATGGAGTTGAATCGTCTGGGTCTGCACCAAAGCGCCACGAGGTCGAACGATCGAGCCAAGAAAATCAACTTGCTGGGACCACGAGTGAGAAGGTCGATTAATCTACGATGAAGCTATCAAGATTGAAGCTTTTCATGAGTCAGCCACGCCAGTGAATGCCGAACACGCCTGTGCAATTCTTCAGTCGCTGCGCAAGAAGTGGGAGAAGCACTAAACCAGCGACAGGGAAAGACCGAATACAGGCCATTAGACCCATTCAGTTCTTCGTTACTGCTGTTATTACCATTCGGCAAAATAACAAGTACCGCACTAGTCACGGTATCAACGTAAGTTTACAAGAACATTCAAGCGTACCTCATCGCTCTTACAACCGCGGAGGTTTAGATCGAAATCCGGGGCTAGATTGCAGTACGACCCTGAGCCTCTTCAAGTCGTAGTTGGAAACTAAAGTAAGGCAAGACATCGACTGCAATCGAAGCCCTACCAAGACATCAACTTGTTTGCGCGGCCGTGTGTCGACCTCACAATCGACCGCAAGTCCTGTCTATTTGAGAGTCTTTGGACCTCATTAATGCGAAAGTAGCTCAAGCAGGCGGCACTCAATGCGTCGGATGTTGGTGACATGGAGATTCCGTTCAAAAAGCTAGCAATTCTAGACTGACAGAGATAAACTACTAAAGTCTAATATCTGTTTCTCCTAGCAGCGCTACATGGCAGCGTAGTCTCCAAATCTACCGTACGCGTAGCTTCTTTCATCGCCCAAATCCATGAATATGGATTCTTCTTCGCTTCTTGACGCTCTCCACGCGTAGACGACCATACCGACACCCAGCAGGAGCCCTGCAAGACTCACACTGACAATCACTCCGACAGCTAGCTTTGACAACCCACCTCCGTTGCCGTCACTCGGAGCTACTGTCGCCGCCTTCGACGCTTGATCGTTGTCATTTCCGTGCCCACGATTCCCCTTTGGAAGGAAGTCGTCTGCAGGCTGGAACACCGTCGTGTTGTGCGTGTCATCCACAGAAACCGTAGCGCCTTTGCCTTTATTCTCCCTAGCGCCGATGCTTCCAGACGACTCCGAGCCCAGAACAATTGCAATCAGCCACAAAGTCATTGCCACCGCCAGCAGTAGACGCGCCATCTTGATCAATACCTGGTAGCAACCACACCGTTTCGCGTCCCTTCATGATACATGTAGCCATTTCAATATTAACCAATCCGACACAACTGTAGCTCTTCATTTAAACCAATCATCATCATGGTTCCGATGGTTACGCCTTGGGGTACATTCCTGGTCATTTCCATTTTAGCCAACCGACGTGACCATGGCGGCCAAGTTCTCCATGGCCAACACCTCCGGGCTGTTTGACTCTGCAGCTCACATGGAGGCTTCAGACCGAATGCAAGGCGCAATGGAGGAGCTCAAGATGAAGAACGAGAGGCAAGAGAAGATCCGCGCGCAGCAACAGGAGCTACAGGAGAAGGAGGAGAGGCAACATACGCGTCGGATTGAGGAGGCGCTGGCTGCCAAGGTGGCGCAGCAGAAGGGAGATCGCTCCTATGTTGGAGGTCAACAGGAGGAGGAGATGGACTCAGATGATGAGGCTATGTTGGATGAACTCGACGAAGACCCTGAGTTAGAGAGGTTCTCTATTTGAGTACAGCTTAGAGTAAGGATGCTAGTTGCCTATTGCTTAAGGTTACCGTTACCTTTTCTGTGATATCTCTTGTAGGATACGCGCGGCCAGATTGAAGCAGCTGAAGCATGAGTTTGAAGAGAAGCAGACATTGATGGCTAAAGGACATGGCGAATACCGTGAGATCACCCAGGATGAGTTTTTGAAGGAAGTGACCGGCAGTCCCTTGGTGGCTGTACACTTTTACCACCGCGACTTTGAACGCTGCAAGATCATGGATATGCATCTGGCGAAATTAGCGCGGAGTCATATTGAGTGCAAGTTTGTGAAGTTAAACGCGGAGAAGGCCCCGTTCTTCGTGGAGAAGCTGGTGATTCGAGTGTTGCCGACCGTCGTGTGTTTCAAAGACGGCGTGGCGTTCCCGGAGCGCGTTATTGGCTTTGATGGACTAACGGAGGATGACGAAGAAGCGGAGCTGGCAAATTTTGGAAGCCGAACGAACCACCACGCCACGTCGAGCGACAACTTCCCTACCACTGCCGTACGTGTTGATACTGTGGTTGTCAACTGTATTGCACGTACTAACAAAATTGTTGTGTTGAAATCGCAGCTCGCCCACAAACTGATGGAGATTGGCGCTATTCGTGAGAAGGACGTAGCCGACGACGAGTAGATAGGCTTATATACATAGGAACTGGAGGCTGGATCACTCAAGCGGACACGACGTCAACGGCACGGTGCCGTTGAAGTTGCAGCAGTAGTAACGCACTGAAAAAAATGATGGACTAGCACTGACGTTGGCAGCGGAATTCGTTGTAGTGTGGTCTCTATCTTAGTCTCCACACAGAAGACTCTAGGCAGCATGCCGACCAGCCATCCCAGTTGTTGTTGCCTTTGACTCATTCACTTCAACCGAAAACGGTCCATGAACTACCCGACCATGACGCGTCGATCTCGATTGTCTTCAACCACGCCCTTCAACATGAAACCTCCAAGCCCAAAATAGCTCTGAGCGTCCAGATTTGAATCTAACATTCTTCCAGATTCCAGATTCTAGCGCTCTCATTGGTTCATCCCACCTCATTTTTTAGAAAATACGTCAAGGAAGGCGTCGCTTCTCGAAGTATGAGCCGCGCGCGGCCTTCATCCAGTGGGCAGTCCACACGCGAGCCCACACTCGTTTCCTCCACGCCCCAGCAACATCAGCAGGTAAAACGCCTTGCAGTTTCCCCCTTCCACCTAATTCCAGACTCTAATCCCCATTCCTCCAATCAGGCCGAGCCTATGAACCCCAGCACCGGTTTGGGGCGTCGACGAGCGTCCAAGCCACTGCCTCCAGACTCTATGGACGCACATTACAATGACCAGAACGCGCCTATGGCGGTGGCAGTCGCGTATCCTGCCCCGGTACCTTCGGGTCCTCCCCCGTCGAACCATCAGAGTCCCTTTGAGAAGCTTAACACGCTTAAGTTGCTCTTAGATTGCGGCCACTTAACTGCTGAAGAGTATCAGGAACGCAAGACACAGATCATTAATGACATGACCGGCACATCTACTGAAAGGAAGAAACCCTCACCTCGATCTAGAAGATCACAGAATAGTGGTAACCCTCCACCACCACCACTTCAACCTTTGCTCAAGACAGTGGTGCCTCATGGCCCCCCGGATTTTTCAAGGATTAGACGAGAACGAGCAGATAAATTGAGCTTTGATGTGGATACGCTGGAGTGGCATTCCACTCCAGTGAGAGTCAAGTTGGATCTGGTGCCATTTGCCACGGGACAGTTGAGAAATGCCTATTATCTGCAGGTACCGACGTTTTGTGCTCTGTGGGGTTTTAGATGTTTTGTTTAACGTTTTTTTGTATAGGAACTTAGTGCAGATGGTAGTCCGTCGAGGTTGTTGGTGGCAAAAGTGAGTCTACGTCCTGCTGAGCCGAGCACATATCTTAGTGATGTGGAGATGCAAGCTGTTTGTGCACATTATGCGGCACTATACAATGAACACGAGCCGCCATTGAAGGTGTGTTATGCAAGATCGTGGTTATTGAAGCTCAGGGATCGAGAACGAGGGGCGCTCGTGTGTTCTGTGGAGGAATTTCTACCTGGAGCGTATGTCAAGTACAGCAACAACAGCGGCTATGTGGGCAGAGAGACCAGCACGACGGAAGAACGGGAGCGTAATACGCCACAGGCGTTTTCACACTTCTCGTTCGTAGCTTCAGATTTCCGATTGATGATCGTCGATATTCAAGGAGTCGCGGACAGCTACACGGACCCTCAGATTCATTCGGCAGATGGACGGGGCTTCGGTGTGGGAAATCTCGGGACTTTCGGAATGGAGAAGTTCCTGGAGAGTCATCGATGCAATGAGGTATGTCGGTGGCTGGGACTTCGTAGTATCAACGAACAGTATAAACCGGGTGGAACGGCTGCTCCGAGATACGAGATGCCTTTCGGTGGGGCGATCAAAAAGTCAACAAACAGGATCACGGAGGAACGCAACACATTCTCCACGTCGGTCACAGTGAGCGAAGCTTTTGGCGACACAGCGACCGCAGATTGGACTGAGCGAGAGGATTCTAGATTAGAAAGTGGAGACGACGAGGACGAAGACGAAGACGAAGAAGATGAGGAGGACGAAGAGGACCCAGGAGAACTCTCAGACTCGACCTCGTACGCCACAGACTCGTCGCCGGCAATGTCAGGGCTGCAGTCTCGGTATCCGAAGTCGAAGCGTCAAAAACGATTTTCTCCTTCGGCTGCGTCTTCACGTGGTCGTGGTGGCGGGAGGTCATCGGGCAGGTTACAGGATCGTGAAATTAGCCTCCGGTTCCGCCATCCAACACATCTCAGCAAAGCTGGTGGTATCGGAACGGGAAGTCCCGGAACAGGTGGAGGTGGTCTCTGGACGTGCGTGGTTCGTAACTTATTCTGCGGGTGCACATGAATCTGACGCTGGCATTCGGCTCGGCGTGTGGCTGATGCATAATTATGAAAGTGCTCGTGTGGAGCAGCTACTTTTTGTCGATTGTATGCTCTTGAATATGCGGAAGACATAGATTCCGAAGCAATACAAATTCTTGTTGAAACGGGGAGTGTGGCGTTCTAAGCGTTGGAGAAGCCGTGGATCAATTCAGAACTAAAAACCAGATACTATTGTTTATTACTCCAGTCTTCATCATTATGTGGCTGTAGCTGTATGATCAGTTTGAATTGAGATTGTTGTCAACACTGGATCTGCAGGCGGGGGTGCTCTCCATGGTAGGTTTCCCCACGGAGACTCTTCTGAAGACGAAGCATGCGATACAACGAGTGTACTCGACAGGTCTTCGCCAGGAAAAACACAACTCCACTTTGCTTCAACAACGATACATTTCGCATCGACAGGAGCAACGCAGTCGGTTCCATTGAACGTCGGGAGGTTGGAATGGCAGTCAGCTATCGCGACATCTCCCTTGAGTGGGCATGCTGTTCCACCCTCTGCACCAGTGCAAATTGCGCCACGGAAGGAATCGATCGCGTACGTTGCATCGAGGTGGACGGAGACACTCAAGTCTGCCACCACAAGACTACAAGTTGTCAGTACTACGAGAGTTGCTGCCGTGCACTTAGTTGCCATGGATGTATCGGTACGCGCGCGCAGGGTCGAGTTCAAGGCTGATACAGCAAATTGAAGACTGTGAAGTTGTGGAGCACTGGCAGTGGGTCGAGAGCTTGAAGGGGCATAGTAAGTTAGGGCATACAGAGATAATGCAGGCGTAATGTTGATCCAAAGGTTGCAAATGAGTGGGTGATCAGTTCGGCAGAGCTGAAAAGGGCGAGAACGTAAGTGCTGTCAGTGTAAGTCCCCTCAACTGAAGGTGGAGTCGCCGTAGTCATATCTGAAACCATGCGGAACGAACAGCAAAATTTTAAGTTAGGTACAACGTGGCGATCGAACCCATCGAGTTTTGTCATATAGCGACACCAAAGTCCCAGGCGTTTCCTATCAGCTCACCAAAGACTCTCAAGACATGCGTTACCGTACAATACCGAACTTCTATAGAAAAAAAAACACAGGTCATTTCCACCGGCAAAAAGGGAAGATCTGCGTTGGAATCATACCAGGCTGCTACACGTACAAAAATCAAATTGAAGACATTTATCATCAAAGGGAATTGGTAGAATATGATTCTGTAGAAGATGTACATAATGACTGCGTTTGTGATAGGAATCAGATCACAACATGAACAACTGGCTGAAAAGGCAACTTATTGATTATCACATTGAGAGGTCATACGGTACTTACGAAGGCGGTTGTAAATGGTGCCACACGAAAGCTCCTCTGCACGTTTTGGAGTCTTCACATACAGCTTTGCTAACATCGTGCTGAAAAGGGTGTTGAAAATTTCATCAGCAGTTTGAAGATCCAGCGCTGAGATCTTCTTCACTCCAGTTGGTAAGGCATTGGACTCCTCGGCTAACCGCTGCATATACTGCATCACTATTCTAACGCGCGAGTGCCGCATCTGATGTTGCGACTTGATGTCATGCTGTTTGCTAAGCAATCTGTACGCCGAATACCAGTGTCCTTGTCGCCGAAAAACCACAGGTTAAACATGAGTTTTAAACTCGATCGAGCAGGAAATTCCCAGTCCACCGGAACAGAATGACAGGTTTGTCCATCACCCCATATCCATGAGCGCCAAACTTGATTCCTTTCTGAGCTGGCGATGCGAGGAGGAGGTTCGTTATGGGTTTCGACAGAACTAATAGCACGGCGAAACTCTGAGGCAAGGTCAGCTCTCAACTCGTCAATTCTCTGATCAATGTCTCGCAGCGCAACCGGAACGACGCCGTTTACCACGAAATGCTGACGCATCTCGCTCATTACCTTCATCGCAACCTCATTTGGTAGGGTTTCGGTCATAGTCGCCTTCAGCTTTACCATCTAGCTGCGAACTGCAGCTACTTGTCTTGTAGCTCGCTTACTCGCTTTGCGATGGCTAGATGTGCCGGTATTCCGGTTGCCTTCATCCCACAACAGGCGATTCACCGAACGCCAACACAGTCTTTTCTCGGAGCTGCTGCAGCAGTGAATTTGCAGAGAACACCCCCCGCTTTAAAAGATGGGGTGGCTTGAGCAGAGGACTTGTCGTAAATATTGTTCGTGGTGAATTACTGATGCCAGTAGGAAGGTGAAGGCAGCTTGCGCCCCCCCCCCCCCGCGGATAGTTTGAATACTCACTATCGATTTGATTCCAATACTGGGTGGTCATCTTTTCACACAACTCAGGGTGGGGCGGCAGCACTGCGGATCGCTCAGAATTAAACGGCAGACCAGCAATCATTCTGCCGCATAATTGATCTGCCCATTCGCCAAAGTGAATATAGCGGTCTTTTAGCTTGCCAAGGCTCTGGCCCATGTGCAGGTAAACATATACTGGAGTGGGGCCATTAACTGGACCGAGAGTATACGAACTGCTGCCTTTGCGGAGGCTGTGCGCTCTGGACAACAAAAAAGATGAACAGCAATAGCAAGAATTGGGCACTGGGACGGCGTGAATGGATTCGCGTACACATGCTTGCCAAACTTCTCTGCACCCTTCTGATCGCCCTTGTGTCCTTGCTCCTCAATGCTAAGACAGTCTTCTGTCCATTCCATGTGTTGCAGCATGATAGTATCTATTGAATCCGACCGGCTCATTAAATTCCACATCAGCACAAAATAGCTCCAGCCAAACAGCACTGTCCCCCAAGCCTGGTCTTTGCGCGATGGTGAATCCGTCATCAGCTTCCGTGCGAGCAACTCGAACCCGCCAGACTTTCGATCACGCTTCCCCTCGTTGATTTTCATGAGCCCGCTCTTTTTAGATTGTTGATGGTCTTCTCGTAGCCGTCGAGAACGCGACGTAGCTCTGTGTCTAGTTTTGGGTCTAGTTCGATCACTTTAGCGCGATACACGTCCACTAATGCGCTTCTGTAGCCCCAGATACTTGATACCGACAGAGGAACACTTGTGGCGTCGTCCGTATGCACGTTGTCGAGTTCACATGTGTGTGCGGGGCTGCAAATATGGCCGAAGAAGGCGAGAACAGCATCATTGGGGAGGGGGACACGTATCGACTGTGTGGTACTGTCGATAGTGTCAGGATTGTGTGGTGCAAACCACTCCATCATGCCCTTCATCTTCGACTGATACGTTCACTTTGTGCTTGGGTTCGTCCGTTTGGCTTGAAGAGACTGGGCCACAGAGCACCATCGGCCCCATCGTCGATCACTCGTTTCCTGCCGCGCGCCATCTTTACTTTATTTTTGCCCAAAAGTCGCAACCGAGGTGTGATTCTGGTTCTATCACACTGGCGCTGAATCTGCATCATTTATGCATTCAATAGTTAGTTCCATTCATTTGGCGTAGATTACAACCGCATTTCAAGCAAGTATGATATCCTACTATCACAGCACTGTACCAGATTCTCACAGAAATATCACAATTGCAGCAGATGTATCCGTTGAGGGATATTGCTATTTCCGGCAGCAGGAGGATTTCACGCCGCCCCAAGATGCGATGGTGCTCACCCCGAACGCGAGCTCACAAAAGTAGATCGTTGAAGTGCTAGCTAAGCTAGGAAGGGGAAAAGTTCATTCTGCAATTTTCTTTGCACCGATAAAGTCGAAGAACACTCAAGTTTCAACCGCATCCCAAGATGGCGAACCCCTCTCCCGGCGACCTGGCATTTGTGGGACCCGCTCACATCCCCGAGCTCTTCGACTTCCAATACGTCGAGATCGTCTCGGCCGCCGACACGACCACCTCTGTCCAGCTGGTCGGTCCCAGCAATGAGACGAAGGGTGTGAATTGGCTATTTCAGTCGAAGCATGTCGCCACCAGTCCGCGGGCGCAGGCAAACACGAGTTGTGGCCAGGAACCTTCGCCGCACACCCAGTTGCTTTCGCTAGGACGTCGACGGACGGTATCAACGAATGGTCGTATGGAGTTGTGTCCGGATACACGACGTCCGGTCATGCCACTACACTCCATATCGTATGTCATGACGACTCGGCGCGGCTACCACTCACTGCGGATACGATGGTGATCAAAGCAGACGTGCTGAACTATGCTCTCCAAACCGGCGCTGAAATTAACCCAGCGGTAGTGTCGTCGACAGATCTCCTCAAGAACCAAACAAGGTGATTGCGGCCTGTCAACGCCGTCGATCTGGGCTTCCTAAAGAGGTCACGCAGTACCTTTCTGTAATCTATAAGGAATATGACATAGTCCCGTTGATACGACCATCGACTCTTCAACTAGTGCGAGTTCGACGTCAGCATATTATCCACTACAAAACGGCGGCGCGCACCAAGTGACCTGAGGAACTGTACGCCGATCCTGCGATACTTCACGGGCACTGGAGACAACAGGCAAACTGTTCTGGCGCCGTCGTCCCAGCGAACTGCTAGTCACAGACTATTACTCCGCCGACGCGACGAGTCGAATGATGCAGGTGATAACATGGAGGATGAGGAGGCATCATCGATGTCTAACTCGAGTAGTTCGGATGTTGAAGATGTTCAAGCTATACAACACATGCACCGACCTCTCGCCAAGCCCCGGAGAATTGAGCGAGTTGAAGATGCATCGGATCCAGGTACAGCTCCGACAAAGAAGACAGGAACCGTGTCCGACGCAGCCGAAATCGTGGGGTGGTTTTCCACCCGTCTGCAACCGAACGACAAGCTCACGCCGCTATTGTACTGCCACGTCATACAGGTAAGGAACCACAAATGTTACTCCAGTCCGCTCGACAGTCTCCGTACCTCGACATCATTGGCACCCCACCTGTGCTGTAAGGCGCTTATCAATTTGGCGTCGGTGTGGGCCTGTCGATCATGCACTTTCGCCGTGCGCTACCTACTGATGCTGTGGCTACAACGGAACGTGGGGTTAACATGTGGGACTACTCGCACAGGAATTCATTGGCTCCTGCTCCGCGAGCGACTAGTTTCAGCGATCTCATCAGTGCCTTGTCTGCTTTCCACAAGTTTGCCAAGTATTTCTAGAACAAAAATTCCAGGCGATTCATCGGAGCGACCCGCGATTTCGTCATCGCTCACGCTGACAGTGCTACACTCGATCCGATCATGGCTCGCATACTCACGCATTGGGTGAACACCAGGCTCAGCAAGTTTCGCGGTCGGCTGATTGCCAAGGGGCACCGATCTGCTCTTCATGTGAGCAAGGAATTCAGTCGTAACGATGAACAACTCGTCGCGCTGAAGGAGGCGTATCCGTCCTGGAAAGACGCAGCATCCAGCGCGGGGGTTAAGCGTGGTAGCGAACTCGATTCTTCCCAACGTTCCTTCAGACAATCAGACCGTCATCCACCCAAAACAAAAATCCCTGCCAGCGTCGTGGAGTCGCTCCCGAAGGGTGATGATGACCGTCGACTTTGTCTGCGGTACGTGTCCAAGGCTGGATGCAATGTTGCGGAGTGTGCTCGGTAGTACGTCAAGCCAGAAGCGCTAACAGACGAAGGCAAGACAGTAATTTTGCAGTGCTGGAAAGGTTTGTCGGCTGAGTGCAAGGATCTATGATGTCATCCTACGACGGGACAGCGAAGCCCAGCGACTAGGAGTTCGGCTGAGCTGCACCACCAATACACGGAGCAGCTGCGATACGACCAATCCATGAGCACTCTCCATAAGACCCATTGTGCGAATGCTGCCACTGTCGCCAAGCATTGGGGTGACATGGCTACACACTTTGGATTACATCTGCCTAACCTCGATACTTCCAAGATGGACGACATCGACTACAATCAGGTGCGCTTCTGGTCAGAGCTTTCTTCACGTGGTAAACTTACTCTTCCAGGCACGGCGCGTATTTTTCGTGGTCAAACAACCGATGGCGGACGCCCGACCAAAGATCTTTATGAGCTCAAGCTGCCGCAGCACGCCGACATGAATGATACCATCGAGATCTGGAACGATATTGTATGTCACGGTGTCATCCCGCGTCAGTTACCTGCAAGATCGTAGTCAGACAGACAGATCAACGAATCGTCGCAGCATTGACGGACGTAGCCCCAGTATTCGGCGTCACCTCAGGAAAGGTCAAATCAAAGGCTGGTACTTGATCGTGGATGCTAAGCTTCTCGACCAGTAGTCAGAAGTATTCATCAGCCCGCTTGTTGAAGTTGACAAGCTGGGAGCTCCTGAAAACTATATCCGTCTAATCAACGACTACTCATATCCGCCCGAGGCATTGGTGAACGATTACACGGATCGGAGTGATCATCCTCCGATCTCGTACAATCCACACGCGCCATCGCGCGGTGAATTCATCAGCTCAAGCAATTGAGCCCAGCTGTATCCGTACTGTTAATGCTTGGTTATGTGGCAGGTGCATTCCGTCACATTCCGATCCATGCAGACTCAGTCCACATGTTCAGCTTCCTCTATGACGACGTCCTAGTGATCGATCTGTCATGCGGTTTTGGCTGGTGGGGATCACCGTCATATTATGCTGTAGCTGGTAAAGCGATCAATCATCTCTGCAAATTCGGAGATCGGTGGGACCGACGGTTGACAGGCAATGTGTGGTGTGATGATCACACCTGCGTCGAGATCGATTACGGTTCACAGTGTTTTGACGCGAATATAGCGCTTCGACGAGCCATGGCTACGGTATTAGGCCCAATAGCACTCAACGAACACAAGTTTACAACATGGTCAACCAAAGTCAAGGCGCTTGGACTTATGTGGGATACTGATGCGGGCTGTGTATCTATTCCTGACAATAAGATCAAGAAAGCTCTTGGTCGAGTCACTCAACTGCTATCTGCACGTGCAGCGAGTAAGCAAAACTATTCTCAAAGCTCTAGGAAGCCTTCGCCATGTGGCAACTTGCTAACGGCCTGCTCGAGCACTCTTTCAAAGATTGCAATATCAAGCAAACACAATGCCTCGTTGTGGGTCACGCAGGATATCGAGTGAAGCACGAGAAGATTTGCGATGGTTCCGTGCCGTACTACAGCAGCCAGACCGATTTAACTCGATTCCAGTGGCACCACTTGCCGAATCGTCCGAGCCTGGGGCACATGCGTATATGGACGCAAGTGGAGAAGGTCTCTGTTCGTTGGAACCTGAGCCCCATCGTTATCTTCGTCAGAAGTTATCGAAAGAAGAGTCGCAGACGCTATCAATCAACGTCAGGGAACTACGCAGTGCTGTACTGGCCGTGCTGCATTAGGAACCACGTTGGAACGACCCGTCCAACAAGCTGTCGCTGTACGTACAGTTCCATATTAACAATACCACCGCGGTATCTTGGGCGAATCGACGGGCCAGTAGTCACCCAACTGCGCAATTGTATAATCGCCTCCTATCGTTGGCAAAATTCCAGTGCAACATCATATGCACGGCGTCACACATCCCAGGGAAGTGCAATGTCATGGCGGATGCAGGCTCAAGAGCGTGGAGTAACAACGGTTCGATCTTAAAACGTTGAGCTAACTTATCTGAGTCATGGTTACAGGATCCCGTTGAGGCACCCTGCGACGATCTATCGGTCGTATGGACTCAATGCTGCTCCGACACTCTCTGGCGGTCTCTGCCAAGCCAAGTACAAAGAACATTGGCGACAATGGTGCCGATTCACACAGGACATGGGCTGGTCTCGATGGCTCACGTTGACAAACGCATCTCGATGACTTGGTTATTTTGCCACCTTCTGCTGGGCCCAAGGAGCCAACCGCTGCATCAGGGTAACTAGCACAGGGCTATTACCTCAAGCTGGCCAGTATCAAGTGGTTCCATCGCAGATACCGAGATTTGCTTTTCCCGACTACACCCCGGCTGACCATGTTGCTGCAGGGCATCAAGAGGCTATCGTCCCCAAAGCGCAAGAAGCAACCGATCACCATGCCTTTTCTACGCCTGCTGCACCGCCATCTCTATCTCTCAAGACCGGAACAGCGACTACTGGGGGGGGGGGGTGTATATTGATCGGATACTTCTTCATGCTCAGAAGATCTGAGTATTTGTTGCTTGACCGCACGCGGCACTTCTACTGCCTCAAGAACAGCAACGCGTTCTTCTCGGACAAGGATGGCAAACGAGTAGATTACGCGCGCACAACATCAGTGAGAATCGGCCTCGAGGGCGCAAAAAAATGACCAGTATGGACGCGGGGCATGGCGGACGACCATCGGAATACGCGACACATTCCATTCGTATCGGCGGCGCCACCGCGCTTGTGGCTGGCGGAGCGGACAGATTGTCCATCAAACTTCTCGGACGGTGGTCATCATACTGCTTTGAAGAGCACCCTCGACACTCGGCAAAAGCATCCACAGGTCTATCAGAAAGGATGGTGCAACGCAGAGAGTCATACAATCGGTGAGCAAGTTAACTTCAACCTTAGGCCACTCACCGCGCCCATCGACTCTCAGCAATGCACTTCATGATTTCCCCAATCCGGTTGCGAGATGGAAACTGTATTTATCATAGGAAGCAACAAACGACGCAGTAAAAATTAAATTCGGTATTGCGGCACTACACAAGTAACCAGGTTTTACATCGACGTCACACTACATGTACGCGTGGTATATCCCGAAGCATTTCTACGCCGAGTGGCCGGTTAGGCGCCATGACTGGTCGAGTGTGGCGGTGTGGTTTGACAATTCAGAGGCGGAGGCACCTGTGGTCTCGGGTCGTATACAAACTCAGATAATGACCACGATACAATCATCAATTGCTTTGCAAACGTCAACGAGACGACTGCGGCGTTGGAGAATAAGTTTCGATTCCAATTTATTTGTCCTGCACCGACGATGGCGATTTCTAGGATTCGATCACGTGATGATGAACGGTGTGCGCGTTTCCTCTCAGTTAACTGTACTCTACACTCAACGTAGACCGTCTCCACCCCAGTAGTGGGCGGGTCATAATTTGATCTCCCTACGGTCTTCCTCGAAAATTCGCATCCGCGGAAATGAATGGCTCCCCCAACACGGAGACCCATCGAGCTTGGTGGCGGCATGCCCGTTGCTTCTGTCTCCCTCGCCGGTCTGGTGATCTTGGTTAGCCCTTCGTCAGGCCACTACCCTCTTCTTTAAGCAACTGCCTCGTGGTCTGGAACCACCGGTAGTTTCAGCCAGTACACCATCAATCTATAGTCCTGGTTTGCTTCTGCGCCTTATGCTGATCCCCTCGAGCTCCGCGACAGTCCCTTTTCGCGTATGCTCGCGCTTCGCCGCCGAAGTGTCTTCCGGGGTGAAGCCGTGGTCAACAGGACGCAGTGAAGTCGTCAGCTGAGCACTGAGCGCGAGGTTCGTCCGCTACCGCGCTCTTCGGGTCTTGGTCCGTGCCGAGATCTCCCCCTAGAGACCGCTGGTCTCAACACCCATGTCCTGCGAAGACGTCTTCCGCATTAGAGCACTCGAGAACGACGCCACTGCGCCGCTCCTCGGGAGGAAGTCACCCCAACCGACCAGAATTTTGATCACGTGGGAATAGGAAACGTAAGAGGAGGAGGGGGAATTTGGGGACGTCAAAGGGCCGTTCAACGACGACAATTTCAAGAAAAGTAGGAAGACGTGTAGCCATTCATGGCGTAGTTCTCTTTATACTTGTGAACCGGTAGGCAAACTGGAGCCCCGTATCCTTCAATCTACCATTTGCCTCGCCTGCAACGTATCCACAGGGAACACGACGCACCTTTCCGCTGAATGTTTGGGAGATTGACTAATTCACCCCATCGACTTTAGCGCTCTATACACAACAGTCTTACTCCTCCCGATTCTTACGCATCAATTGTTTCGCAAAAACGTTTATGGAGCCTGGTATAACACCATACAGTAGGTGGAGAAAACTACCATGGTACTCATCAAGTATGATGTATCGATTTGAATACGTAACCAGCCGTAATGGCGACATTGAGAACCGAGGCTCCGCATTATTGGTTGGCTCCAGAGCAAAATGTTAACATCATCATACGATGTAACGTTAATGGTCATCGAATTCTGAAATGATCTCTCTACTTTGCTATACGGGAACGGCCGCCACCAGGCTGATTCGGCTAGCGGACCAACTCAAGGATGGATCAGACGATGCAATGGACGAGTCTCAAAAGCGCGCGCAAGGGGGACACTCCGGACAAGGAGAATATCGTAAAAAGCAGAGAGTCATTGAGGCACAAGCTCAAACGACAGCGGAAGAGCGAAGCAACAAGGGCACAGCCCGCTACGATCCAAAGAAGTTCGATCACTTACTTTGCCAGGCCAATGGGCAAAATGTCCAATAGCACAACGCCAAGTACCACAAACGACACCCCGACCTCTTCAGTGACGGTACAAAAGATGGTGGCGGCGAGGAATCGGTATTATTTGCAGGCGCTGCACGAGCGTCGGCCTCCTTAGAGGCAGGGATTTCTTTCATGGCCGACTCGGGGTCGTCATTGGACCGGCGAACGTCACGCACTCTTAAATGACGTCCAGTGAGACCTCTGCATGTCATCTTTGCTGACGGCAGCAACGTGCGCATGTGAACGGCAGGACAGTTGGAACTAAAAATTGGAAACTCTGCGGAACGTGGTCAAAGGAGCCGCGTCTTACGTCTCAAAGAAGTTTATTATGTACCAGGCCTTCCACGACTCTCATATCCGCAAGTCGACTCGATCGAGCAGGCATATCGACTTGCATTTGCAACGGCCGATGCACGGCGCTGGAAATATCGTCAGGGCGGACCGTATTCGTGGGGAAGAGACAGAACGGTGCGTATACATTGACCGGCATGAGTCAGCCAGCCGCTTGTATCGCGATGGAGAAGGGTGACGCACTGGCTGGATTGCACAAAAGACTCGGGAATAGCGAATTCCGACACACGATCAACCCCATCGTGAGGACAGCCAACGTATGGGCCGATATGCTAAGTCGTTGGACGTGCCAGCCAACAACGGTTGCATTTCGCCGTGTTATTACGCGTAGAGAACAGCAGTGGCAGAGATGCGTGATGCGCCCTCTGGACGATGAAAACTTCGTATGGTCGATATTTGAGGAGGTGTTGCGGCCAAGCAACAGCATGCGTCAGGGCTGTTGCCACCGTGGCTGTCAGAACGTGAAGATGGGCTGTTCTTAAGAGACAGATTGATACGGATTCCTACAGAGAAGTAGGCGCTGCTGCGCCGACTGATAATTATATCGCACTATGGAACCCAATCCTATCGTTGCCAACACGTCATGATGACTCAGCTGACCAGAGTGTTTTCGATTGAGTGGCTGCGTGTCCATGTGGACGAGTTTCTACGTAACCAACTGTGTCTACACGTCAAAGGTGGCAAGATCATTCCGAGGCTGTGGGGAGAAACTATCGCAGCAACACACGAAATGAAGCGTTTTTTATTATTACGCCTTTAAACTTGAAAATACCTTGAAGATACATTAATAATATTATGTAATTCTACACATTTCATGCTTGTACGGGATAGAGGCGTTTACAAACTTGCGCGCGTGCCCAGCTGCATCGTAACTGTAACTGGCCATGCAGATTGTGGCTGCGGCCTGTCAATCAACGTAGCCGGTCGAGACTTGTGTGGTGGCTCGGAACATGTTATCAAATATGAAATAACAGACATTCGCAGGCGCTGAAGTGGGAGAGACGCTCGCTCCGCAATTTGCACCGTCCAAGCCAAGATACAGGTCATGACACGGAAAGCTCCACCGCTTCGTCGGCCAGTTTCTCGTCACGGCGCGTTGTGCCTTCGAACGATATCGAAGGATCGACAGTCTCGGACTACTCGGACGATGTGTTCACCTACAACGACAACCACCCAAGCACACCCTGAATACCGTGGACGAGCAGAGCAGCCTATTGATGCCTTGCACATACACCGCTATTCCAAGATCATGTCCCAGACGAGTTTGACTGGCTATTCTTGACACTTTCGGCTTTGAAGTGATCGTCAAGGACTCCTTTGATGGCTTGTATCAACGTTGCCAACGAGACGCTGCAGCAGCAGGTCAGTGACTATGTGTTCAAGGTAGAGCAACGCAAGTATGAGGCACAGGGCGTGGACTGGAAATACATCGAGTTCTGTGATAACCAGGACTGCGTATACAGATACCCCTCGCCAAATTAGTAGCTGAGAAAACTAATAATCGCTCAATCTTCACCCTTCTAGCACCGCGTCTTATGCTGTATTATACAGCATATGTAATAAGCTTGAATAAAGTATACTCGGGTACCTGTCCACAATTTATCTGTTTGTAGCCCTCTTCCGGCAATAGAGCCGGACACTCGTGGTGACGTCAGTCTATTCTGAGGTCATGATTGGCTAGATTACTGGATACAGGCGCTACATAGGTGTGAGAAATGACTGTCTTATTTGCTACCCTTTCAGAAACGTTAGACTTGCCAGCGCCTTCCGCGCCAAAACCATTGGCGCGAGGAGCTTGGGTACCTGCATCGCGCGCGAACTCAGTTTTGTGCGGAGGAATTTTTTGCCCATTTGTCAATCAAAGCTTGTGCAACAACAAATGGGCAAACGTTTACTCCGTAGGATCAAGGTGCACCTGCGTCTACAGCTTACTACACCTTCATCTAACGCCTCAAGCCGCTAATGTTCTCTGTCATGTCTAAAAGGAATATATAACGGCTCTGCAATGCAATAGGGCTGCAGCGGTGGAGCGTAACGATGTTTCTGCTGTGTGCATGGGGGCTCCTGTTACGGAGGTCACTTGGCTTGCCAAAGGTGCGTTTGCGTTCTTCAAAGAAGAATGTGTGAACACCGCGTATGTACTTGCCGACGTGCTATGTCTCTGTGGTTAGTGTTAGTGCTGCGCCGCGTCTCCGTATGAATCCTCGTTATGTGGTAGGCATGGATCACTCTCAACTACTGCTGCTTTCTCCCCACTTCGATGGCTGTAATCTCTGTCGGGTGTTATTGTGCTTTTTGACTTCTGCTGTAGATACCGCGATTTGAGCCTAGCCACATGCGGCGTCTGCTGTATGGTGCCGTATAGTTTTGAGGAGGGGGCGTATGCTGTAGTTGCCTCGTTAGCTGTCGATGACGGAGCGATTTCTGCTTTAGAAGGCTAGGTACGCGGTTGGGTGGAGTGAGGTTCTGCCGGAACGTACATAATGGATGTAGCATCAAAACCCTATCTCGACCATGACCACAACTGGGGTTTGTGCTACCACAGACACCAGAAGACATTGCCCACTTCGAGCAGTCAAACCAGCTTCCTGTGTGTTTGCAGACTACCAGAGTCACCATTAGACGCTGTTTCGGTAGATGCAAGCATTACAGTCCAACCAATGTGTGTATCAGTGTAGCGATCTAGATAGCTAGCAAATATATTTTTCCATGGCCCATATCAAGGAATATTATGAAGTGTGATCATGCGTAACATATTAGCAGGGTAGTCGACTCTACGTCGTCCTGGTCACCTCCACTGCATACGATTTACATGTAGCTCGCCAGTTTGATCGTTGTTGTAGACATTTATTTATACTGGATCCGAGTTCATGACTGTTGTCAGGAAGGAACAGGATACTCCAAACGACAAGAACCTCTATTCATCTAATAGCGCCGAAGACAGGGCTTACCTACCCCGAACAGGATGTAGACATGCGACTCATCAGCAATCCATACGATTTGCATTGACAGTATACAAAAATTAGTATGCGGATGTTTTTGGTGTTTCGTTGTTCCCTGCATATTACAACCTGCAAAAGCCGGTCTACCGACTCGGTAGATAGGCTTTACTATGGGGCTTACCTAATATGTCCCCATGTCTCAAAGCTAATACGAAAATATTCCCCGATTGACCCAGTTTTTGCCGTTTTAGGCGCGTATTCTTCCCCAAATATAATAAAATAGGTGTATACCCTTTCTAAGACACAATTTGCTTATTTTTTGGGAACATATTTGGACCAATCGCCTAAAATTTGAGATTTTAACGCGTCGAAATCTAATAAGTTGTTGTACTTGATACCAAAGCCTTCCACAGGTGGTATTAAATTGGCGAGGAGTATATGTACCTTATCTCTCAACTACCAACGGGTATTATTTCGCTCATCCACGAGGGAGCGTGGTGCCGCAGGGAAGTGATACTATACTGGCATCAAAGCTCTATCATGCGTGCGGCACGTATTCAGAGGGCATGTGGTTTGTTCACTATTGTGCACTTGAAGGGTCCCGGAGAAGTCCAAGGACGTACTTCACCAGGAGGCTGTGGATATACGCGCGTATTCTACACCGGAAGGAAGCTTCGCACGCACGGTTTGTGAAGGTATCGGTGGATCTCGTGATCGAGCCAAAAATGTCCTCGCGGCATCGTACCCAAACCAGCAAGCAGTGCGTGTTGGTTTGCAATTCAAGGAGCAGCCAACGATACTGTTGGAGACACTCTAGCAGGCCAAGTAGCATTATGTGAGATGTCTATAAGCCCAATGACCTCTGCACGGCGAGGTTTTTATGGACGCGAATGCGTTCTCAATTAATTACGTTGCAATGATGTGCTAGAAGACCACAAACTACAAGTACGTCCACACACGGCGCCGTTGGCGTCCAGTTTGTTGATCCTCGTTTACAGCTTGCTTAGTTGGGGTGCATCCATGGTGGTTGTGATCGATGTCGTTGGAGCAAGTAGCCGTTCGGGTATCGTGGGAAAGATGTCCTATTCGATTGCCGCATGACGCCTTTGTCGCGTACTTCTGTCTGAAAACATGCTGTTGTCGAAGAAGCAGACAGCCTCATTCGGTCTGCGGGATTCCGATTCAGACGATGGCATGGCGGTCATTACCAGCGATGCAAAGGAGTTGGTGAACGGACTGTCCGATGTTTGATGTTCTGCCGCAGGAAAGCGACGCCCCGACCTCCAGGGCGCTTGTGAAGGCTCCAGGCTAATTTGCGTCGAAATGTGTATCGGTGGGCTTCCAAAAGGATACACAAAAATAATTTATGAAGAAGCCGACCTACGAGTTCCTTAAAGATATGCACTCACAGCGACTGCGTCGCCACATGACCGTGATCAACCGTTGCCTGTGCTATCGTATCTGTGGTGGATTCGCCGGAGAGTAGCGAGTGGGAGATGGACAATGACGAAGAAGAGGAGAATGGAGTCTTTTGCCCTGACACGCTTTCTCATGAGCTCGAAGACTACTTGTAGGGCTGGAAGAGTGAAACCAACCTCCATCTTTTACAGCCGGCCAAAATCCAAGGAAGTATTCGAAGAATAAAGAGCTGGACTTGTTTTCTCTTTTCATGACGAAAACATTGCGAGAAGCATTGTTGAATTGGACGAATGGCAAGTTGCACAGGTCGGTGGCAAGCCAGCGACGAAGAAGGAATGGGACTCTTATATTGGATTGAAACTAGCTATCCTGACTAAGCTCAATGATATTTCTGATTATTGGAGTCAAAAGCAATTCCTTGGTCAGAGTGACTTCGGCGCTGTAGTGGGTCGGGCACGATTTCAAGAGATCCGTGGCAAGGTCACACTATGTCGTACCGTTAATGTGACGCCAGATCAAAAAGACTGAGACCCACTCTGGCACAGTCGATATCTATCGGAGCATTTGCAAACGAGGTTTGCTGCGTTGGCCGTCCCAGTCGGAGTGTCGTCGCTGGACGAAACATCAGTTCGCACAACGGCTCGAACTAAGGCAAAGTCATTTATTATGACCAAGCCGGACAAGTACGCTGTACGATTTTATGCGGCCGTGAGATAATCACCACTGTACTTCCACACCCTGTGGGATAACAGTGCTGGATTGGTATCACATTTGTCGCCAGCAGAACGTTACATGCAAGCCTTCCCTCAACTAAGAACACCCCTTCTAACAACGTCGCGTCGACCTAGTGTTGTGCTGAACCCGAAGAAGCCCTCTGTAGTTTGGGCACCTATGGTTGCTCACCAGACGAAGCAACTACATTCTCCGTCGGTGCGTCGCTTGGTTGTCTGCGACAACTTCTATACGCGCCATGTCCTCGCGAGCGCAATACACACACTAACGTATGGTGAGTTCCGAAGGTTAGGAACCGTTCGTGTGAATTTGATCGACGGGTGGAATAAGCCTGTTTTTATTGCGTCTGTCAATCGTATGGAAAGCGCCGAGCGCGGTTCATGGGAACTCGTAGCTGCCATTGAACCGGTGCCAAACTGGAAAGATCTGCAGACGGCCTACATGAAGCATCCCCAAAACAAGCGCAAAGAGTTCAAAGTCCCTCTGCGCTATGCGCCATGCGCCGGGTATATTATTTTCGTGGTCACGAAGGTGGTGATATTTTTATACGAATGATTTTGCTGCAACCCCTTCGAAACACGTTCATGATGCTGATAGTCAAGAAGCTGTGCTGTGCATTCAAGGGCTTGCTCCTCTAAATCGTTGGACTGGAAATGAAACGATGCACCGAGAAACGTATATGGTTCCAGCGTTTGTTTCAGCTTACAATATTTGCATGAATGACGTGGATCGAGCGGACCAGTTGCTGTGTACCAACAGGACGCAGCGCAGGGAGCAGTACCTCCACATGAGCATGTTCACGTGGGCGCTCGATTTGTGCATTGTAAATGCATACGCGCTGCTCAGATGAATTAAAGCTCCTGTAGAGGTAATCGCCAATGTGGTTGGCGATGCTTTTCGAGCCACCACATTACCAGTAACAAGGATGGCAAAGTTCTCACGTGCCATTTGTGCTCAACAATGGGGTTTCGCAACAGCAAGACGTCCACGGGATGCAACATGGGATTTCAAGTGGATTGTTTTACTGTATTTCACGCACGAAGCGCCCTGAACACGGGCGAACCTGACATTCGCCGCGCGTTAGATATTTTGGCTTTGAAGGTGACACACCAGGCCGTCCACAAGACTAGAAAGCAATGTAAAACCTCCGTTATCCCACTTTCAGAGATCAAGCTACCGTATCGGGGTCGTTCCAACGGCGAGTGAGCTAGATGAGTTCTGCTAGCAATGTCGTTCCCGCAAGGCGAGCACGTAAAATCGGACTGCTATCACGGTTAGCATCTCACTGCAATTAAAAATACACGTAAAAGAAATCTGCCGTCATGCGCTTCTTGTAACGCGATCCGTTCGATAATTACTGCTGCTGGACTGCCGATTTCCTTGTTCATCGCAATAGAGCTCCACCCCACCACCACCAAGCTCCTTCTCCCAGACGTGGTCGTTGCCAGCTTTGAAAGGAACTCCGAAAGCTGAATTCAACTGGTGGACGTCGCCAATAGCGCCACTGTCGATTACCTCACGCACGAAGCGAATTTCAGGAAAGAACCGAGCCCACATGCCCTCTATCAAGAAGATATGTTTCTGTTGTGTGTGTGTGATGACGGCTTCAGCTTCCTTCGCGTTCTTTGCCATGGGTTTCTCTACCAGTACGTGTTTGCCATGGCTCGGTGCCAATAGAGCGGTTCGCAATGCGTTAGGTGCATCGTGTCGATGTACGCCATATCCACCTCAGCGGAGCACAGCGTACCGTACGAATCGTACGCATGAGGAATGCCTACACGTTACAACATCAGCTCGTGCTTGATTATCTAGATTCCGATCGACATACCGTGTGTTGAGGCAAACTCCTGGGCTGTATCCAGTGATCGAGCTGCACAAACGTGGAAGATGGCGGTCTTTAGAGGCTTCAGGTTGCTAGCGAAATGCGACCGCTTCCGAGAAAGTCCCAACGCAGAGGTTTGGTGATGCTGGTCATAGTCATGTCTTTGTCAAGTGCGACGAAAACACGAATGACGTGTACCTGTATCAACCTGGTCAAACAATACCTGCACCCAAGAAGTTTACACGTACACGACACGATTGCTGCTGCTCGGGGCGGCGGCCTCTCGTGCCTTGCTGCTGCTGCTCGGGGCAGCGACCTCTTGTGTCTTGCTGCTGTTGTTACGGCGAAGTGGCGGCCTTGGAATCCAAGTTGGATGACTACCGCTTGGGCGGGCAAATCTTGTGTGACGAACCGCAAACTGTATGTAATCATTTGGTCTTTTCAAAGTTACCCTATGTGCTTTCAGTGGGCGAAAAACCAGACTAACTTGCAAGAATCACTACAAGTATTACGTAGTAATTCGCTACATTGACTACCACTATTGAAACCCCCTATTGTGTTTGAAGATTTGAGCTATGACTGCACTGGTTGACATGCAACAACGCATGCCTGTCCTAGTTGGTGTCGGTTGGGTACACCCGTCCAATGTCCTTGCGGATCTTATCTATGATGGTCATGATTCCCAGCGAGTCATCCAGCGGAAATTCCACGGCCTCAAGTCGTTTGGCTAGGATGATTTTAGTAATCGCTTCACCTTCATGCAAGAAACCAGAGTACCCGGAGTCTGGATCGGGCCACGCAAACTGCGTCGTAGTCAACTCTTCATTACTGGGTCCGACACTGCGGATGACGAATACTTGGACGCGACCCGTAGTTCCCGAAATGGTGACGGTCTCACTTAGTTGCACCAACATCGAGTACTCGATCGTGGCAAAGCGTTGGTCGCTGTAGCGCAGCGTCACCGAGTTGTGAACATCAACTCCGCCATCGTTGAGTGTACCAGCTGACGTAATCTTCTCAGGTTCTGTGCCGAACACCATCGTTGCGCACCGCCGTGGTGTGATACCACCACTGCCGCCGCGCCGCCTTCTACGGCATTACAATAAGAACTTCACATGAAGCGTCTCACGAATACCCAACGCCCAATTCAGAGGTTCCCAGCTTGCGATAGCTTTCGATGTGGTCGTGGTGCTGTTGATGCTGCGCTTGAACATATCTACATACGTCGAAAATGTATCTTAGACAAAATACAACCATTTTTCATTCGCAACCAATGTGTGTTTTACCTGCTCAACTACACTCTGGCCGCCGTATTTGTTGGGTTGATATCTGCGACTGACAGGTGCTTACGAACAGCTCGGGTAGACGTGCCAAGCGCCTTAGATGTGTTGCTTATAGCCTGAACATGCGCTTACTGCACTCTTTGCTTCTTTCTTGGAGAAGCTGCACCATCCGTACGTTTTGCGCGCGTTTTCGTCCTCCAGGTGTAGCAGTGGGCGAAGTGCCGTCCACACATTCAGCAGCGCGCTTTCGTCCTCCAGTAGTTCGTTTGGGTCTGCTACTTCTCACATTTGGTCGGATGGGGTGCTCATTTGATTTTTGAGTAGGCATCCCTGAGACTAGGTAATCTTCAGCCGATGAATCACACGAAAATTCGGCAGCACTTGTCTCTGGCGAAGACAAGCTTGACGAGGCGGGACTAGAAGACACGGCGGAGGGAGCTTGTGTGCAATCTCCAAGGCAAACCGAACACACTGAGGGAAGTAACTCGGGGTCGTCGCAAATCGCCCATACTTCAGATAGTGATACACCTGGTACAAGGCCTTCATAGTACGAGGATGGTAAACACGAGTAGCATACTTTTCAAGCCGTTCATGGCTCGCGACCAAGCAGGAGCCAAACTGTTCCCACTCACAGGGGGGGGGCCAAGACACCAGGAACACTGACGCTTCTCTCCTTCCATTTCTTCTGAGGAATTCCGATTGTACAGTGAGCAACGCCTCTCCCTTTTCGAACGACAATAATCGGTTAAAATTCAGTAGATGTGGGGTCACCCATTGGTCAATCTTACAGGCTGTAGACACCCTCTAACCAAATTTGGTTAGTCCCTTAAAGATAGCAGCAGTGTTGGCGAGTGTCAATGCCACTCGAGGTAGAGCTTAGCTCACGCGGCTGAACGAGGCCTTGAAAGAAAGGACTGTAGTGAGTTGTAGATTGGATGATCTCCTTCAGACTGTAGGGTGGGGCGGCAGGCCAATCTTCAGATTGTGAATGGCAAGGCTGCCATTGCCAACCATCAAGACGGTGGCTGGATGATCGTCTTGCTGACCCGAGCTGATGGATAGTAGAGAGAACAGGAGACAGTTTCAGGTTTGCTAACAAATACACCAGGCAGAAGGCCTTAATCCTATTGTGGTAGAACATTGTAAAACCAAGCAAATTGCTTGGTTTTACAAAATTTAACCAATCCAATGTTACGGTTATGATTTTCATCCAATAATATGAGTGGCCGGAATATGAGTTAAACATGCATAAATGCTTGTTTTAGGAATTATGACAATACAATATCACCTTAAACATGCATATTTGCAATATCTGGGTGGCGGGTGGCGGGCTAAATCCCCCCCGTTTATGTATGCTTAACAATTTTGTATCGGAATATTCACATACAAATGTCAAGTATAATTTTGATCACAACAGGGTGAAGGGAGTGCCAGCTCCCCGATTTTGGTGTTCTTGCGTGAAACCGACCATTTGCGGGGATTAGAGTGTTAATGGTATGAGGATGTAAAGGAACGTACGATGGTCCACTATGATGAAGCTTGGTCATACCACGGATGGGATTCTATCATCGGCGCATGCAAAAAGAAAGTTGTGGTAGCCGGACCGCGCAGCCCGACCCTTTTCACTTAAAAGCAGGCGCTAGCAGCACCAGCTCTCCCTAAGGAACCAGAACCTATGTGGGAAGACGACTTCGGCCGAATGGCGACGTCCTCGGAGTTGCATTTACATCGAGCTCTTCGCCGGGTTGCGAGTTCCTCCGACCGACTAAGATAGCGCGCATATCCAAGCGGGATAGAGCAGAACTAAAGAGCTAACTCATGGCGCCCAATTTATTGATGGGTTAGCTGTCGGCTCTGGTACCGCCAACGCAATCCGCTGTGAGCATTGGTGCTTCACGTGGTGTACCACCGCCTCATCCCGACATGGGCTTTCAATGCGCCTCTGCAGAAAAGGAACACGTCGTGCTTTGCCGATAGCTCAAACTTCAATCTGACCAGATCCATCTTCAGTTCATATCGTTGTGCGTAGAGACATGGGGATGGTATGGTTTCCTGGAACGCCTCGGGTTCTGCCGCCGGGGACTGCCATCAATTTCTGGGTTCTTGCCAGCTTGGCCGAGGCGATTGCCATCCTGGACGGGGTTCGTTCGGCGCTGGTGGGCGCTATCCGCTCTGCTCAATCGCTCTGAAAACGGCTTCGCGAAAGTCCGGTTCGGACGTCACCGTCCCGGCCGGAGATGTCAATACGCCCCCGTCCAGAAAACTCCGTCCGGGATCTTTCGACTCCACCCGAGATGGCTTCGTCTCTTCTATGTCGTCCTCAAAGCGCACACGTCCTTCGGCTTCACTGTCAGGTTCTCCTTCCGATATGCTCACATACGCTCGACGCTTAGGCTTGAACCGCGATGTCGGGACATTGTCCGCTCGAAAATCTCGCGCCCGGGTTGGCGGAGTATCGTAACCTCCGTTCAGGCCCAGATCGTCTTGTTACTCCAGGACTTTTTCCAAGTCATCCAGGTTGCGGAACTTCTGGTTCGATAGGATAGCCTTCAACTGGGAGTCCCGAAGGTTCTTCAGGAAACGCTTAACGTGTTTCTTCCTTTCCTTGTTGGGCTTCTTGTACTTGACACCAGCCTCGTTGAGTCTGTAGAAGACTCTATCGCCGTCTCGGATGACGTCTGCCTCATCGTAAAATAACTTCCGGACTCTGACGTCCGGAACTTGAGATATTTGGGTCTGAACCCTTGAGAGAACTTCTTCCAGTCGTCCTGGACGTATTTGTCTAGTTGACCACGCCAGTTCCGGACGGCAGGTGACAGCTTCATCTTGAGCTCACGAACTTTAGTCCGGTCGGACCAACATCCCTGAACGGCGATATTCGTGAACTCCTCCCGCGCTCTCGCATCTCAGCCTTATCATCGAATTGGGCCAGTGTGCCCGAGCTCACATACGGACGGAACATCCAGACTGTCTTGCCATCCTCGAGCGTATATCTCTCCACCGCTGGTCCGACACGTTCGTCGTAGTCGTCCGAGTCGCACCGCTAGTCGCATGCGTCTCAGTCTTGATCGGGCGCGAGGTCCCTGCCCGACGTGCGAAGTCGACTTCCGGCCGCGCAGCTCTCAGCTGATCCCAGTCGGCTTCGGAGATGTTCTTCTGTCCCAGCTGTACGCTCGGATCGGAAACGCTCCCAGAAATTCCACCAGTTGCTCGTTCAGGGTTGTCACCTCCCCACTGTATGAGAGTTGCTCATTCAGGGTAGGATGTTCCCTTTCGAGTTGAACTTGGGCGGGTGCTGCTTGAAGGTCGCGTATCTGTCTCGCCTGAAACTTTTGCATGTTCAGGGCAGTTTCTCGATTGTGCATACGTCCAGCTTCCGATATCTGCAGCCTGGTTATCAACTCGGTCAGGCTCTGCTGAGCCTGTCCGGCCTGGGCGGTGAGTTCCGCGGCATGCGTCGCGTTGGCTTCAGTTAGCTGCTGTTGGAGATACCCCGACACAGCAGCTTCCACACGTTCAGCCTTCGCCGCTTCCAGGCAAGCCGCCTGCACAATCGCCGCGATGTCGGGTGACTGCGAGGTGGCTTGGGGCGCCTGGGCGGAGACCGCGTACAGGCGTCGTTCGAGCCCCTGAGCGCGCTGTTCAGGCTCATGGGCCTTCCGATGAACTTCAACCAGGCCGCTCGGACGTCAACGTCCAGGGCAGAGGGCTTCATGACGGAGACGTCTTCGCGTAGTCTCGACAGCTAGGGTCCAAGTTGTTGGACTTGGTGGAGAGTAGACACTGCGACCTCGGCAATTCCCGACCGGGATGACCGACTCGACCGTCCGGATCTACTGGACACGTACGAGCGCCTTGAACGCCTTGAGTACCTGGACGGAGATCGGTCGTGCGAGGACCTCTTGGATGAAGACCTGCGACGACGGCGACGACTGCCATCAGAGCTTGAGTCACTCGGAGACGACCCGCGTCTGGAATGCCGATGCGACCGGGATCTCCTGGATGTACGCGTTCGGGATCTCGCCATGCTAGCCATCTCGTCCAGGCTGGACATGGGAACGTTGGCCTGGTCGGCCAAGAATCCCCGCTTGGGGACAACTTCACGCGTCACGTAGAAGCTCATATCTCCGGCTCCAGCAGACACAGCAGTCGGACCCAGAGCGGACATCACCATGGGACCACGCGTGGACAGCGGCATATGTGCCGCCGCACTGTGTCCGACCGTAGATGTCGACGAATCCGAAGTCGTGTTCCTGGATGCATACGACCCAGAAGCTGTGCTATAGGATGCTCCATCCGACGTTCCAACCATACTCGGGATAGGGTCCGACGTTGTTACTCCAGGCAGAGATCCCCGGCCGGACTCCTCGGCTGACGGGAACTCCGACGGTAGCGACTCGAAGTTCGAGGGCGGAGATGCAGTCGAACTGCCAGTCAGTGGTGGCACATGTTGCTGACGCTTGGGAGCAGGCTCACCCAGGGACGGCTCTCTCGACGCGATTGGACTTTGGACGGTACGAATACCAGTCATATGTAGGCGTAAGACGTAGGCCCAGCCTAGCAGAGCTTCGTAATCGTTCATCAATAGATCTCCATCCGCGTCTTCAGTATAGTGGTCCAGGTGTTCCGGCTTCTTCTTCTCCGCTTGGGCCTTCAAGGGTTGTACAAACTTGAACGTCGCTCCAGCAACCAGCTCGCGCCACTCAATGAGTTCCACGGCCATGAGTCTCTTGACATCTCCGGCCCGGCTCCGAACAATCTCCACCGGGACTCACGAACTGGAATCCAGCCTCAACCAAGAGTGTCTCATGATCGCAACACACTCTCGCGAGCCAAGAATCCCAGCCGGGACTTCGATTCCGACAACGTTTTGAGCGGTAGCCAGATTTCGACGGTTAGGCGTCAGCTCAGCTAGCCAAGCTTCAGCCGGGTTCTTGGTGGCCATTCTCACCGTCAGGTACTTGGACGTCGCAAGTGTCGCGGTCAGCCAGTCCGGTTGGGACCCCGGCCAGGCATATTCCACATTCGGCGGGAACGCCGGATCGGATCCAGCTTCTTCCCACCGGAACACTTGAGATGCCACATACGCCTTCGCCGCTTGATCACTTGAGCGTTCAGACACCAAATTCTTGGGCTTGTCCGAACGGACTTCAACCGAGAGTTGAGACTTCGGTTGGGGATCTGCTGTTGGGGCAGCGGTTCCACCAGTGGATCTGGCCATCTTCACATCCGGTATCGGTTTCGCAGCCTCTTCCCGGGCGGACACTTTCGCATCTGGTCGCACAGAGCGGAGTCCGAAACTCGACTCTCCGTCCGGGGTACATCCACGTTGGTGCCTCCCACAGACACCGGTCTCGGGTTGCCCTCGACGGACTCGCCTTCGGCAGTCTTTGACTCAGTACCGGCGCCAGCACGTTCGGGCTTGCCGCTCTCCGACATTTGGTGCGGGCCGTCTTGAGCGGCCGGCTCGGGAGCCGGCTGGCGTTGCTTTGAAGACCCATTTCCGGCCAGGGTTGCCGCATGCTTCTCAGCGTTTACCTTCCGAGCATTACGTCGAACCTCATCCAGGCTCAGTTGCTCATCAGGTGGCAGCTCCGCCGTTCTCCGTGACTGGCGCGTTGCCTCACCGCGACCTCCTCCATCACGTTCCCCTTCGCGCATGTTTCCTCCTTGCTTAGCTGTCATAGACGCTAGTTAGAAGGTTAGTGCACCTCACTCAAATAAACCAAAAAATTATAAACAACTCGGGTTGGACTCCTTAGTTCGAATCCGTGCACGCGCACCAGCTGACGCGAGGCGGGTGAACGCCTTTATCGCCCAGGGTGTATAGCTTCGTGCCCTTGAGTGGATTCGGTTGTTTAACCCGGTCGGTTCTGACTGGGAAAACTATCCACCAAGACAACCCTGGCCGGTGATTTTAGATATCTCCGTCCGGGGTGGCGTGTGTTCTAGTGAACTGTCCTCGTTGGTCCGTTTACCTTCGTAACTTTGGAATCCCAACCGTGTTAAATTTTAAAAATATATTTGAAATTCCAAAAATCACTAAAATTTGTTTAAATATTGATTTTAAAGATGCAAATATTGAAAAAAAATTAATTAATATAATTTTACTTTTAAAATTAATAACAGATATGAGTTGTCTTGTACTATTTGATCTTAAGCGTGAGGCAGGCCGAAACCTACCGACGTTGCCTGAACAGCTCAATCGATAACCAGGCAACACACAAATACAGAATCACACACAATATACAGCTCTCCTTATTCTTTTGGACCGTGGAAGACCGTATAAGAGTCGGTCGCTTACTGCAGTCAGTTAGCCTTACCCCCAGTATACTGATAAATCCCGGGTGGCTTTACAATCGCGCACCACCTCAGATGTACTGATGAGAATTCATACAAATCAATACAGTCGAACCACAAGAGCTCTTAAATCAATATACTCAACCGGAGGCAAGTCCGTCCGGGAAGAGCGGTAATCGGTAATATGAAATGCGGGACCCCTTGCGGGTATACAGCCGCAATGGGGAGATGAAATGGATCAACGCTGGGCTCCACACCCGGTACTCACCTCAATTTGGCTTGGACTCAGTTTTGAAATTCCGTCCTGCTCCTGGGTGGCCTTCACACCGTAGCTTCTAGTCGGGCCCCGGGTATGCTTAGTCCTGTCAAGCTTGTCCAATGGCTTGCGGGCTTGTCGGTAAAACAATTTCTGTTTGTCTGCTATCTGGCTATCTACTGCTAGGTCTCACATGCACTCTTCTCTTGACTTGGTTTCGCTATGGTCTTGTCGACGTCATCGTCTCTTGGGTCCTCTGTTGTGTACTTCGTACAATGCAGAGTCTGTAGGTACGTGCTGACGTGCAACGTCCCACTGCTCTCAACAGATCCTTGATTCTGGTAGTCCTGATTTCACTTGGACTTTGTATACCTTGAGATCTTTACATTTAGGGTTGCTGGGATATCTTCGTTCGGGATTCAGGATCTCTGGGGGGTCTCCGTTCAGGGTTCAGATATCCGTTCGGGATACTTGGTACATCTGGGGTGACTTCTGTTCTTGGGTAGGCCGGTCGGGCTTCGTAGGCGGTCTACGCCCAACCAAGAGAAGGCGGCACTCAATTGTAGAGGCTCTTTGTCGCACCCTAGGGCAATTGCCTCTCGTCGAGTTCATAGTTACATCCAGGATCCATCGGAATCTCCATCTGGGAACACCATGCCCATGCACGAAGCTCAACCGGCCTCCATCACCGTAAATCACACATCCAAGTCCGTACGCCCGTCCTAAAACTGGCGCTATCGCCAGCCAATCATAGGCGTTGATCCATCCATACAAAAATCAAGATTCTCATCGTGTCATTCGCATATAGCCTGCTAATTTATGAAGTGCTATTGAGAACCAACGAGATGACGGGTATGTTGGCGCACGTGCTGGATTCTGTGATCGATTGCATTGTGCATCTCGTAAGAGCTTTGGCTGGTGGCCGTCAAGGCAGGCTTCGACAGGGTGGTGTATGCTCGCGCCGTTTGAGAATCATTTTGGATGTAAGTGTTTCTATTATCCACAAGTGCAATTCGTACACAGCTTCACGTGCACACCTTTTATTCTGGGGTTAAATTCTTAATAGGAGATGAAGGTTAATCTGATCAAAGTGGAGGAAAACAAAATTGTGATGGATTGGGCGTTCGCCTTTTTCCGCTTTTCACAGTGGGTATTTTGCTGTTGGGGGTTGCATCATCGCTTTCGGGATCGACAACTACTGCATGCTGGCTCATTATTCTCTCGGCTGCTCTCTTCTGCTGCACGGTAAGAAACTTGTGATGAAGTAATGGTTTGGTGTGGTTGTTCTCTGGATGAATGTGGTACCAGTATGAGATGTTGTACTGCAGGCTCAGCCTTAGTTTCTGGTATGTTACAACTGCTGCTTGGTGGAAGTTGATTGTTTTTACGGAGTGGCTGGTGCCACATATTATCCCACGGGAAAGTGCTGAGTATGTGAGCAGTATGTGGCCCCCAGCGGGTGGCTCTCAGCCAATCGCGTTCATTCAGTAATTTGCGGAGTCTAGAGCAAGCGGAGCGAGGAGCGTGCGAGTGCGTGACGAGAGGCTTTAGCAGTGTACGCGCTCACGAACACGTGAACGAGGGGCCTTGCGTTACTGGTCGTGCGTAGGTGTGTTAGTGCTTGCATGCATACGGGCTTGGGGTTCGTTATTGCGCATGTAGTCGCGTCATGGCGCTGACATGGTATCTTCTCGTATTAATGGACAGAGTATGAAATATAGGACAAAACGGAGGGATACACGCTTGTGCAACTGTTGTTTTCTAATGCATACATTGCGTTAGCGGCTGTACACACACGTACATGCTCCTAGCAAGCGTTGCACTCAATAATGCCGATTCTACGCAAATACAAGTTTTAGCGGTCGTTTTGCTAGAAACACAAATGCCATTGCATAGCGAACAAGGTATCATACGAATCACAATAGATAACCCTACATTAATATGCACCATGAACTTATCACTAATGGCTTAAATGGACGCAGCATCGCCGTGAAGAGCGACCTCCGCCGCCAGTTTTGTCGCTCAACCTCGTCTATCTATCTTCTTCACTTAAGTTCGATAAGTTTGTCACATACTCTCCACATATTTTGCCCTTTCTCGTGGAATAGTGTGTGGTAGCAGACGCGTCCTTGTTTTTATGGCGCATCTTCTTTAGTCGACAACACAACGCGTTTTGAGTCAATTTTCCTGTTGGATTTATTTTCAGGTACAATACATGGATCTTTGCCCATTTTCCGTGAGTTCTTTTTGGGATAGTGGCAGAAAATGCCGTCAGCGCGGCCTTGTTTTCCCGCTAAGTATTTCGCGTGTTGGCCTAGGAGTCATGCCTGAGTCAATGCTGGACGTCCGAATAGTTTCCTGGTGCGTGCGACGACGAATTACCTGGCGAACACAAACGTTCCTGGGCGGCTGCTGCTACATATTCAGCTCCATGGCGAGGCGACAGCGGCAGCTTTTTACTTCAGACTGGTTTTTTCCTGCTTCAGTTTTGCGTACGGCGTATTGAGTCCCGTCGACGCTCTAAAACCTCGTCGCTCTTACGAGTAATACCCGAACAAACACATGTGGCAAAGTCGTACACCGATCAAAAAACTTGCTTCAAATTTTAATACCTGCGCCCAGTCGGAGAATCTGATATAACTTCTTTTGCAACGCGTTATCGTCCGCTGAATAATCTCCATCATTGATTGTTTAATTTACCACAGTCATGATACGTGACGTACTTGAAGGATGCTTATTTGCACTCGGCTGCAGTTGTACGGCAGTGTGGCCAGACGTCGCGATATTGCGTGGTATCTGTGTTTTCTAACCTCTAAACTGGGGTTGTCGAGTTGTCTGACAGCCGAGTTCTACAATATCGTTGCAACAATAGCACATGATTCCCATTTGGCCTAAGTTGCTCCGACAGCTACTGTTCAGCAACGCAAATTCCAAGCGCTGTACACTCGGAGGTGCTATCGTATTCGGGCTCCAGACTCAAGTTCTCGGTAAAATCCCTCTGACTCATTTGTTTCTGGCCATGGATTACAGCGCTCAGCAAGTTACGAATGTCCTCGTGTGCAGACGCATTTTGCAGCAAATTCGCTTTAGCTCGTTCAACACGCAACGGAACCAATTCATACACCGTTTCCCAAGGCCGATTCACTTGCGTTTGTTTACTTCCACGCTTGCATTGCTGTTGGAGACTCCCGGTGAATGGACAATTTGCATGTATCTGGTTGATAAATTCCAGTTGAGGCGAGGCGGGAATTTTTCCATGACACAGGACAGTTGTGCTGTACAGGTAATGAAGTAGAAACCCATAAATTCGGGGTTGCACATGAACTTCGCTCCTACTTTCAAATTATGCTGTATTAATCACATTTCGTTAGTAACTCTTCTGAAGATATTCATAACATATTAATGGACGCACGTGCAGGATGAAAATGCCTCAGATCCGTAGCCCAACTCCAATGGAGATGACTCGATCCAACAGCTTGCGTAGCTTAGAGTGAATTGACTCGAGCTGGCTAGCTAATAATATCCATACAGTGCCGCCGCCTTCGTGATATTCACTCTCATCTACATAGAGATCGCCTGCTCGTATTTGTTCCAAATTGTTTTTCACACTGCCTTACCAGTCACTCCCAGCTCGGATACCACAAGGTTTTATCGAAATCGACGGTGCGTATATTTGTCTTTCGTACTGCGCGCCTGGTTATTATGGCCACCCACGTTTTGTGGTGTAGCTCACTCAGTTTTGCGAGTTGAGCGACGCTGTTTAGATATGTTGTTTATGGCATAAAACATTGTTAGAGACATGTGCTAACGATTGGGATATCGCCGTTTAGGAGCAGGCTAATATACAAATGGTCGTTTTGGCCATCGCCGCCCATTATCACGACCACTCGCAACCCATACAAAAAACAAGATAAAGTGATTGATTGTCATACGACGGCTTCCAGCCATTTGATGGTTAGTGTCGACTGAGGCGTGCTGCTTTTAACTGTCATTTCCAAAGTCATGGACAGCTAACTGACGAGAAGAAGGGTAGCACTAAGGGGCGGCATGAGGGACGCTTTAGCCGTCGGGAGATTGAGCGGCGTGTTAAAAAGTCGCGTGGGGCAATTCACCGGGTCCTCGTCGGCGAGGAGAAGGAGCTCCAGAAACATGGACCAGCCGCTGCAATGACGGATCGACGACTCGTCAGCTGTTGCGAGCTGCTACCAGTGGAAACTACTCCACCCGGAAACTCAAGAACGAGCTGAACCTGTAGGCATCAGTGCGTACTATACAGCGTATGTTTGCTGGTGTCGACTGGCTAACCTACACGAAGGCGGACAGCACATTGCCCTTATTGGCGACGGACAAGAAGGCGAAGGAGGAATGGGTGTGGGTAAGAATGCTTAACACGGATGCTGCCGGGTCCTGGGACTCCATCATCTTCTCCGACGAAAAGAAGTGGAATCTCGATGAGCTCGACGGCTTCCAGACCTACTGGAGGGACACCCGCCGGCCGCCTCGGCCCGTCAGGATGGAGGTGCTTCGGTTATGGTGTGTGTGTGGGGAGGGGCAGCCTGAGATTGGAGAAGATGAAAGGAATATTGCAGCTTATCGGAAGTGGAGAGACGCGCAGGTGGACAGACCAAGACTTCACGAAAATGATCAAACCTCGGAATGCCTAAGCGAACTAGCACAAGCTCTCAAGTCGGACATCTCCGCCATGAAATCACTGATGACAGTCTTTCCGGCTCCCGAACTGTATATTAGGGGAGTGACCATTGAGAGTGTTGATTGAATTGGGAAACAAGAAACATGTCAGTTCCAAAGAGGTGAAGTGGAACGTGCTGAGCAACTACCAGACACTCCGGCCAAGGTTAAAACGTTTTGTGCTGATTAGCTACACAAATCCAACACGTCGTCCGCGGACGAGAACTTCTTCGGAGCAGGACTGAGAGCGAACTGGACTAGACTCTGTCGGCGACAGAGAAAATTTGACGACCGCCCCAAACCTGAGAGTCTTGAACGAGCGGAATGGTATCTTCTTCACCTGGTTGTACTTGGAATGGTGAACTGGAATCCGGAAAATAGTCTTACCTATAACCAAGTCAATCGCGCTCAACTCTGTAGAGAGGATGAACGTGTGGGTAAGTTACTTGCCAACATTCTAAACACCGGAGAGTGGAAAGGGTTACGTCAGCTTCATCGCGCAGCTGATAACGGATCATGCAAGGAGTAAGGACGTCTAAAAGGAGGAGGCGCTGGTGACATTTTGGCCGAATTACACGGGCCGGTGCCACTAGCTCCGCCCCATCGATTATAATGGGCTCCCAGGCCCATACAGGCCCAAGTCGTTCTGTAGTGGTGGCGACCCGGACTCGATATCCCTCTGTGAGTTTTGTCAGCGGAAGAGCCATTGGCAAACACGCTGTGGGGGGTATCACCGATACGCCTGGAACATCGAACCACTACTCCCTGCATGATCAATTTCAGCAAGGTGACGACTGATGATTATGCGCATGCAACAACATAAAACAGCTCAGACGACTGCGACGACTGCGACGACAATATGAACGAAGAGAACTTGAGCTACATGCAGCGCGAAAACCCAAGTTCCCGAATGGAGCTAATCAGCCTAAGGGCCGTTTCTAACCGGATCGCGATCCGAAATGTTGGCCTGTGATTGGTCAATTCCGACTCGATTATTTCCGAAGTGTAACCCAGATGTACTCCTTGCGATCCAACCCCGGATCGCAAGCTAGACTAGATCGCCGAATCGCAAGGCAGCCAGAAGGCGGCACCACGGCACTGTGCGTGCATACGTGCATCCAAGCAGGGTGTATTAGGGAATCAGAGGTTTTTCACTGCACAGACATGTATCACTTTTTTTACGCTTGTAGAAATTGCACACGGAGCAAACATAAGGAAATGGACACAAATCCCATTTTTATTTATGACTTTACTTGATCAACTGCGCACTATGGATTGGGTCGCGATCCGGATAGGAACGACTGAATCGCGACCCCGAGTGCTGCCACCTATCCCTACGGATCGCGATCCCGGTCAGGAACGGCCCTAAGCTCCACAAAGATGATGTTACAATTGGTTTAGTGACTGTAACGTGAACGGATGGGCCACCAAGACGGCGGCATTATCGGCATGGTTTCAAGGGTTCCGGGAAAAACATGACCACGGAATGAACGATTCGATACTGATACAAGAAACTCACTTGAATCGGGATCGAATCACACCGGTGGTGGATCTTTATAACGCAACTTGGGGGTTCAAAAATCAAGCGGACCAACCCGCCTCTCTGTGGGCAGCAGCCGATGGGGGGAAAGGAGGAGCTGCCATTCTCGTCGATCCGTACGGAAGTATTGGAAAATTGAAAGCCTGGCGCTCCGACATATGGACATCACATTTAGTGATGGCGACATATGAGATTAAATCCACACAGTTCGCGATAATTAATTTATATGCTCAAAGCAAGGCAGGCCCCAGTAAAGCTTTCTTCCGCAAACTCAAAGAGTTACCACTGCCGGAGAATGTCCCTGTGCTTGTGGGAGGAGAGTTTAACTGCGTCTCAGACACGACGACAGATCGCTATCCGAACAGAGACACTCCAGGTGAAGGAGGTGTAGAACTCATGGAATGGATCAACTCGATTGGTTTGGTAGACCCTGTCGAATGGATAAAGCCTGGTATCGAAAGGAAGATGGCAACAAGAGGTTTGCTGAATCGTACCGCACGTACAGCTACAAGCTCAGGAACGGTAAACCAGCGACAAGTCGTATAGATAGGTGGTGTATTTCCCCCTCGCATGTGAGTCGGGCACGGGCGACAGAAGGAACCTATGCACCGTTGAAAACTGACCGTAAGGCGGTTCAACTACATATCCAGGACCCCTCCTCGACGAAACGAATTTGCAAGCAGACTACAATCCTACCTTTGCCAGTTTATGTCGTCGCTGCCAGCAAGAGCTTAATTAAAAGACGGATAGACGACTTCTGGAACGCCATTGTTGTTGTCCCGACGCCTGAAAACACAGAGGAGATGTGGGATTATTTCAAGCGGTAACTTACCAAGGAGCTTCGGCAAGTTAAACGACAATGCAAGCGGAATCTGACCGCGGGTTTCGAGCAAAACCTGCGCCGCCTGACCAAAAGGTTGAAGAAACGTGAGCTTGAGGGTACTGAAAGTGCAAAATTGAACCTGGCTGGGTCGCGCAGTTGCAGAGCTTCCACCAAACGAAGGGGAGTTCGCCTTGCCAAATCTGACAACAGATCTGCTAGCTATGAGTGCAAAGGCCATGGAGGTTTGGGCACTCTCGTTGGACGCCACGGTACGAGTAACGGGGAGATATTGCGGCGTAGAAATGGACTGCTCGCCTCACATATTTCCCCGCATTGCAGCGTCCGCCCTCCTGAAACAATTGGACCCTCATTACGAAACATCTGGCGAGAGGTGGCTGCAGTACGCAGCAAACTAAATGCGATGCTGAGGCTGGAAGGACAGTGGCGATCGGTAGCGGCGGGTTTGCTGTGATGGCAGCTCGTCTGGCGGTGAATAGTGGAGATCGCATAATATGTGTGCTAGGCTCTGGAGCCTTCTGTGAAGATGGTATTCCTCAATGGTGATGATACAGATTCCGCTCTTATTCAGAAATTGCCGATTAGTAGCCGAATGTACATAACTTGTTATGTTCGGTTACAATGTGCTTAGTACTAGTAGTATAAGTACATGTACCTGTAGGCTATGATATTTATGGCTTCTTTATCTCGTCAAAAATCGATTTTCTTTTTTATCAGTTAAGGAAGGATTAGCTCTGATCATAAGCTTGTGTGGGACACATTTTAAACGACATTCCGAATACCACCAGCCACCGGATGTACAAAAACAGTTGTGTTCAGTTAGCCAGAATCGGTGAACTATGGGCTCAAGCGACATTTGTCAATTAAAGCTGGGGGCACCCGGCCTCTGTAATTAAAATGGGTTAGGCTGTTCAGCCAGCTAAAGCTGTCCTTCCAGTATAATTCATCGACTACAGCAATTGATTTAGCACGATAAGAAGTGCGCAACGCGTGCAATTTGAAACGAGGTGTTACGACACGATGGGCACATGGATAATTAGTATGTGACCTCACTGCATTACTAGATGGCCCAATTGCACAGCTCGACCGATTATTAAAGGACCATCATGGCGATTTTATTGCGCACGGCCTTCCTTATCTGGCTTTACGAGATATTCCATGGTGTGGGGGAGAAGGACGACCGGCTAGTGCACAAGCAGCTCTAAAACAATTTGGGACTGGACGAACAAAAGTAGGCACCATAGCCACACCGACTTGTATTGAACGGAGCGTTGTGTCCTGGAGATCGCTGACGCTACAATATCCAAAGTCATCGTCCTGCGCCCACCAGTTTCGGGAGTTAGCGCTCTCCCTGCTAGCAGCTTTCGCAGGACTCCTTACAGAGCCTTTTTCGGCGAACAAAATCCAACTCAAACTAGATGTTTCAGAACATCGTGGATTCGAAGTCAGGCACCAACCTGCCCGGCCAGTATCCTATACGGGGAAAAATGTTCAAGATGAATTAGTAAGTTGTTACCCAGGCGAACTAAGATGCGGTAGCTGCGAAAACTGGTGGAACCGCAGCTGGCACACGCTATACTCCCCACAAATGGTTGTCGAGGATGTCACTCTTATCGGTAGGCAAACGAAGGTGGCGACAGAGTTATTCTCAGTATAGACAACTCATTGCATCAAGGCAAGACGAGAGAGGAGTCGATATCATCAAAACCAATGAGAGCAACTGGACTAAGGAACATCCTGAAATTGGAAGATCTCTTAATTCGATTAAGTGGGAGGAAGTGCGCAGAATAGTGGGCGTTACTACGTGTGAGCAACAGACACTGTATCGACTCAGATTACGTAGACTATTGCTGTGAAACAGTACGACTGAGTCAATTAACTGTCCATACGTGGGATGCAATGGAGAAAGCGACTTTCTCACCCACGTGTTTTGGACATGTCCGGAAGCACAAAGAACGTGGAGCTTATACCTGCAGGGGTGGCGTCAAGCAAATGGGGCCAAGGCTGTGGGCCCTAATCATAGATTTTCACGCTTATGCTAGACTTACCTCCAGACAAAAGCCGCTCAATGGTGGCCTCAGCAACTTTGCCAGGCCAGCCCGAAGACGCGGAAGATAAAGTCTATGGCGTCGCTATCAAATTCTGGAGGGCTGGAGTATTTGTAGTCCTCGCCCAGATATGGAGATACCGACTGGATAGAATCCGTCCAAATGCCCTAACACCTATCGGGTTTGAAGGCCATCTAAGCCGACTAACAGTGATACTTCAGCGAACATACCTCCAAGTTTCAATGGATACACCACTAACAACAAGTACATATGGTGAATGGCGCGTCTCATGACTTCTTCATCATGAACTCAACAAATTTCCCATAACTATCCCGAACACGGTACAACTTTTGAGCACTTGACAGCATGTTGGTTTCTTTCATGGCCACTTGATCGCCAGCCCAGGGCCAGGCGGGTGCGGGTTTGTACTGACCACGGACTCCACCTCCCGAAGTTAAATCAAAGCGGGTAGTATCTACCTCCCTTCCATGAGATGCACTACAAATGTCGCCGCACAGGTGGCTTTGTACAATTTACTGATGTTTGCTAGCGCCAACAAGGTGAATGGGTTTAGCGTCGCTGGAGACAATATCCAAATGATCTGCTACATGCGAGATCGGAAAATGTCGACAGTACGGCGCCTCCAACGGTGGTGCATTAAGTGTCACAGACTGGCGGACAAGACCAGGATAACTTCCTGGACCCATCAAAACAAGCCTGTCAACATGACAGTGACTAGGCTTGCCGCTGCAGCGCTCACAGCCCAAGTTAGGGTCAGATAGACCGAGATACGGGTCCGACCTCATTAGTAGGTCACTATAGATGGATCGGGGCAACTCTAGAACACGATCGCAGTGCCTGGAGCGTAGCTGGTCAGGACCCAGGAATAGGGTAAACGGGCTGAGGGTATTGCCCAGGCTCGAAGGTTGTTAGGATTCAGGCAAAGCCAAGTAATCTAGTACACCACATCACCATCAACATACGCCGTACCTCGATAGCCGTGTACGCCTCCTGGGAGTTGATTGCGAGAAGATGCTCCATCAAAGTATCGAAAATGCAAAGTGCTTGGCCAGCCGCTTGTTATTCACCTTTCGGGTAATATGAAAGCGTTGACAAGCGCCATGTCCAGTAGTCTCAGGGACAGCGTCTTGTAATACTTTCTCGCCTTGTAGCAGAGCAGAACACTGTATCGCTGCGTCCGGAGTTGGACGTGAACGTCGACTCCACCCATCCAACGGTGGCAGACACGAACCAACTCCGGTGCGGTAACGGACTTCATTTCGCCTTCAGTACGACGCGCTAGCAGAGTCCGACACATATATTACGGACACATGCATCAGCCATTTGATCACGCACGTAGCGATGTGCGTACTTACTGACTGTGCCTTGCACCCAGTTGCCTCCGCTAGACTGGAGATGAACGGGGTTCGATCTATCCACGTGGCCGCTGTGATATGGGGAAATGCCATGTTCTGTGCGAGTTTCAGTGGTCCTTGGGGCGGAACCAGCACCTTCCTCTTATTGACCACCTCCACCATCTTTTTCGTGACGATACCCTTCGCGTAGCCAGCTCTATCCGTCTGGATGGTTCCAGTCAGATACATCCGCCGATACAGAAGCTCCAATGCCAATTTGACGGGCGTGTAAAAGCGATCGGTCACCAGTAAATGCCATGACATCGTCGTCGAGGCGGGACAGAGTGCGCTCATATTCCGGAGAACAGCAGCTTCTCCAGTATTGTTATCTTTTGGTCCAGGTATCCGTAGAATCGTCTTGACCCCACAATAAAATTCAATCCTGTAAAACACACACCGACCACCCCTTTCTTTTTAGCCCTGACTTGCATGACTCGATCCCATTCAGCTACATGATGTGGACCATTTGCCGTCTGTCCTTACAGCTCTGCACTTCATTCGGCTGCTGAACTGGTTCCAGATCTTTTGTATGATCTCGTGAAATGAACTCCCGTTTACAACTACTTCGTCGAGGTTCTTGGTCGAGGTGTCGCGCTGGGCAATGGTGCCTTCACGATCAGCCGCAAAAAAAGCTGGTGAACATGATTTTACCTGCTGGGACCGGTTTTTCTGTCACTTGGTGTGTATCTCCTGCTAGGATGTCGACCGAATCACTGATGCAGTAGCTAGCGCGACAGTAGGTGCTGTTAAAGGACCAGCCATTCGTGTAGCCCCAGGCAGGACAGGAGTTACCGCCGATGGATGGACTGGTTGTGTAGTTCCGAGAGTCAGCTGTGACGTAGTCACAGTCTCTCGTCTAAAATCTGGTAGTACGTGGTGACGCTTGCGTTGCCGTCGCTCGAGATGCTTCCTCCTGCGTAGTCGTCGGAGTAGGTTGCTGTGGAGATAGTGGTCCCGAGCCTAGGACTGTTGCTCGCGATAGAGTCGTCTGTGCATCCGGGGATAATCAAGACGTCGGTGTTCGGCTAGGAAGGGCGGGGGCGAGTACGGCTACGCTCATGTGGCGATCTTCGTGGCGTGCGCAATACTTGAGTAATAGGAAGCCAAGCTGTCAGCCTCTGAACATGCATAGATTTCAATTCTTACGATAGGCAGAGTGCTTGATAAACAGGTTTGGCCGTATCGATTCAATCAATCCCTTCCCGAAAATTTGAATCAAACGCACAATATGTGTCCAACATTAGAGCTCGCAGTTGTGGTCTATTTCCTACATAGTCGACAACATAAAGTGACTGTGCTGTGTTGTTATCTTGTATGCAGACGCCGGAAAGTTTGGACCTGACCCGACGTATGCTGATCTGTACGACGGTTCATCCCGACCGAGCGACAGCGTGATGTCCGTGGCGGGATACCCGCTGGCTCTACTCTTCTACTTGATGACCCCAAGTTGTGGACCCAGATCGCCGTCAAAAGCAACCACTATCCCATGCGGCCAATCCCTCTTCGAGCTCGCGCTATCCGGTCGCAGCAGCGACGCCACGCTCATCAAGTTGAAGATTTGGCTGAAATCCAAGATCGACTTGCAAACGTACCCGATATCAAGCCATGGGAGGTTCTTCGAGTGGTGGCTTCACTAAGCATGCGGATACTTGTGCCCATCCGCAAAGGTATTGCAGAACATTGGTCGACAAAGCAATTCGAAGGGTTACCAACCACTGTTCATGACGAAGAACCGTTTTGTTTTTCACATAACGGACTACCTTCACTTCACCAACAACAAGGATGATCAAGCCAGCACTGATCGAGCATGGAACAGACGGCCGGTGGTAAATGTGCTTCCGCGGACGTTTGGTCGTGGATATCGCACGTCTCCTGTGATCAGTTTGACGAAGAGGCTCTACCTTCACGCTCGCGCTTCAACCCTACCCAGCAATTCAACAAGGACAAGCCGCACAAGTGGGGGACGACGGTTTTTGTCTCTGCGTGCGCCAAAACAGCGTACTGCATGAGGTTGTCACCGGCATCAATCCTCGGCTTACTGCCATTTTGGTTTAGTGTAAGTCCTTATGTTGACTCCAAATTAACATAAACATTTTTCTCCGTACAAGGAGGTCCAAATTACAGCTAACATTGCCGATTGTGTGTTCAGACTTATTGAGGACGTGAGCGAGGTCGCTACTTGAGTATCGAGTTTGATGTGCGCGTAGATGCAGTGGTAGATAGTGTTGGTATGTGCGTGCTGCTTCCCCCGTGTTCAATGCGCACTGACAGTCACTTCAGCGAGAGTGATGGTTACTTGCTTCAATATTAACCGACGACCGCAATGGATTGATTCACTTCGCGTTTTCAAGGTTGAAGCCGAACAGCGCTGTTTCGGCAAGTTTAGACAGAATTGATAATACAGCATAACTTACCATACTCCCACCCGTGCGTCCTCATCATTGATATCGTCTTCTTGTTCCTGGCCGCCAAAATGCGAACGGACTCCGGCAACTCCACACGTTCTTCATCCGAATCTTCATCTGTGAGTTCTCCAATATCCCAGTCGCCTGTCCACGCGTCGTCATCTTCTCACTCATCATCCTCGTCGTCTTCAGGATCCTCTTCTAATGACGAGTCTTCGTCAGAATTTGGGTCCGTACACTGCTCAGCAACCCGCGTTCATCAGGTTCGTATCACCATCACCACACAAAGGAGCTGAGTCTGCACGATCGGCACTGGGAAAGCATCTCCTTCCTCTTTGCTCTCGTCCACGCAACTGTCATCTTGCAATATAGCTCGGTACTTCCTGGGGTTGGTAACGGGAGTAGCGCGCACATGCGTTCCCTTCCCGGCTACACCAACAGCTACAGAAGTCACGTCACCGCCACTACCTCCTCTACATCAGCTGCCTTGCTGTCAGCCACCGCCTCGTGTTCTGGCGTGCCTCTGCAGTTACCTCGATCGCCGTCTCCTTGGCCTCCACCGTTTCCACGTGCCCCGCACTCTCCGTTTTATTTTTTAATTTGCGGTTGACGCCAGGAAGCGTTCAGGGCGAACTGTGCATCAGCCCCGCATATCGGGTACTCTTCATACCCGGCGGCTCCGGCTGCGCACTCTCCGTTGAAACCGGTCCGTTCTTGGACTCAGCAACCTCCATTGCCGCTGCCATGTGCTTAGCAGCCTTCTTCCTCGTCGCCTTCTTCGTCCTCTTCTTTCCCGTCCCGGTAGAGCTTTCCTTCTCCTCCGCTCGTCGAAAGCGGCGCGTGTGACGCTCACTCAGCAGCTCCTCGAGGCACTGCTAACATTCTCGATCGGTTAGCTCGTTGCGTGGTTTCTTTCCCGCCATGTTGCTGTCTGGCCGGCGTTTTGGAGAATGAGAGGAACTGAGGACCTTCGGCCACTCATTCTTGGCGGGTGACGTGTACACACTCAACCAGTCTATTTTTTGCTGAAACCTAAAACCGGTGCATTTGGCTGTTTTGCGTGTACAAGGCAGTTGCTGCATACAAAGATTCAAGTTTAAATTCTGTAAAGTTAGACCTCCAACACAACATAGATGCTGCGACATAATCGGATTAGTATATACACCTCTTGTGTTGTACCGTGTAACATATGGGAACTAAGGGGTTAAAACCTGATAAGTAATATGAAAATTCAAATTCAGGTTTGTAAACGTTTCTTATCAACTCAACCGACAAATCAGCCTATCAAACATGCCATTTTTTTCTTTTTGAGTGAGACTAATTGTTCATTACACAAAATAGTATTACTTTGAAATTAACCACACTCATATCGATTGCGGCGAACACTACCAGATCAACTTCATATGAAATAGTATGAGTGAGACTACACCATTTCCCAATCAAACTGCAAAACTGCTAATTCAACCTGCAAAGTGTAAAAAAGGCAATGTGTAAAATTGACAAGAAAAGTTCATTTCTCGAGTGTGCAGATTTCGCCAATCGTTGTCACAATCAAACCCGCCAGAGGGCGGGGCCAACACATTTTGGCGCCAAACTACGAGCGACTTGCCCCCCCCCCAAACCAAACATTCTTGGGTGCTACAGCATCCAACCGTTCCTGGAGCCGCTGCCGCTTGTCGGTAAAAGGGTGGCATTTGTAAATATGCCGTCAACCCCCCAGCCAACAACGAGAGAACGCCAGTACGAGCGAGCGCAAGCCAAGGAGCGTGTCGTACGCGCTTTCCGGGAGGGCCGCGACTGGAAGACCGTGGCGGCCAGCAACGACGTCACCTACTGGAGCGCCCGTCGTGCGATCATTCGTGCAGGGAGCCCACCTACGCAACGTGGAGGCGTTCGTCAAGGCCGAATCAAGTTAACGGTGGAAGTGATGGCGAAGCTCGAAGAATACGTGGACGAGGATTGCCGTTTCACGTGCCAGGAGACGCGTGACCGCCTCCAGAGCGAGATGGGTCTCGAGTTTAGCCGTTCATCGGTGCACCGTGCCTGCAAGGCATAGCGTACAGTATCAAGAAGCTCCGGATCGAGAAAGTGACGATGAGCAACAGTACCAACAAGGCCAAGCGGGCCACCTTTGTGGAGGAACTGAACAAGCATCACTCAAGCGATGACATGATTATCTACCAAAATATAAAAAAATTAACATGTACCTATCTCGCACTGAAGATGGTCACGTGTGGGGGAGCGCGCGGTCGCTGCTCTGCCCCCATCGCAAGGCAAGAACCTCCACGTGCAAGGTGGTGTCTTAGTGGATTCGGGCATCGTGTTACTGAAGACTCACGAGGGCTCCGTCAGGAAGGAGGAGAACGCTCTCTTTGTCGCGGACTTGTTCATGGCGGCGCTGCGTTCGGTCGCGTACCAGGAGCTAGATCCTACCAACAAGATCGTTGTCGTAACGGATAACGCCCCGGTGCACAATGGGGTGGAAGAGCTGGCGCGTCAAATGCTGACCGAAGATGGCGTCATGAATGCGCTCAAGTTGGTGGTGCTGCACTTGGAACCGTCAGTCCAATGCTCAACCCTGTTGAAGGCTGTTGGAGCGTGCTCAAGGCACGCATGCGGAAGTTCATGGCAGCGCGAAAGGAGGAGTTCTCGGTGCGCGGAGATTACGATACCTTCCCAGCGCATCGTCTTGCTTTGATGGAAAGGCGGTGGGGTCGTGCAAAAGCTGTATCACGCTGTGCCTTGTTGTGCGCATGGAGCGTCACTGTCAACGGGCGTGTTTTGCGGCGGAGGAGGGCGACGACATGCAGCTAGGAAACAGATTGAGTGGTAGATTGCGGGTTTGATTGAGACAATGACTTGACGAAATTTGCACACTTGAGAAATGAACTTTTCTTGTCAATTTTGCACATTGCCTTTTTTACATTTTGCAGGTCGAATTAGCATTTTTGGAGTATGATTGAGAAATGGCGTAAAAATTAATTATGTATTTAACCCCTCTAGCCCGGTATTCTGTATCCTACAGAATAAGCGTTTTACAGGGTTTAATATCCAGCAAACTTGGTAACGTACTGGATCTTCACATATATATTTTTGTATGGTACCGATCAGTTGAAGATTCCTGCAAGATCGGCAAATGGAAGATAGACGGGGATTATTCGGCGTTCATAGTCAGACTTATATAAACTCCAAACAGGTTTGAAAATTCGAATGAAAGCCCGCACCCGCCGCGTGGCAGCCACCCCCGCATCACTCTCATTCTCAAAAGATGAACGGCCCAGGAGAGAAGACATTCAAGCAGCTTTGGCGCGAGCTGTCCAAGGAAGGTTGTGAAGCCCGAAAGCCTACGGGCCTTGCCAAGGATCACCGCTACGTGAAACCGGGGATCAAAGGCCGTCTGGATGAAACCAAGCGTGGAATTGACTTCTTTGAAGGTAATGGGATGCAATGGATGGGTATTATGCTGGAAACTAACTATCGATTGACATTGTAGGTTAGAGGGAACTAATGACGTTTGGGTGTCATTCTGGTCAACTTGAACTGCAGCTACCCAGGCGTTCAGTTCCGCAGACTTCCGCGCGAGGCCCCATTGTGAAGCAAGCCGCCTACGCTGCCGCTGGCAAGCAACCACCAAGCGACGGTGTGTCTGCTCCGAGGACATCGGCTTTGAAGGCTTCGCACGGAGCTTCTCGGCACGAATCGCGCGAAGATGCTGGCTCTATTGGTGATCCTGCTGTTCCAGCCTCAGTAGACGATGCTCCAGCCCCAGCTTCGGCGCCGGGAACAGTTGCGAATAGTAATCCAGAACAAGCCTGCGTGATGGAGGACGCTATTCCGGATCATACAGACCAAGCTGGTGCGACCGTCAACACATCTTCGGATCGTGCGCCGGATCGTACAGAACAAGCGAGTGCTGAAGGTGTGGATACTCTGGATGCTAGAGAACAAGCGAGTCCTGAGGCTGCGGTTACTCCGGATGCTACTGATGTCTGTTCGAGAGAGATCGCAGTTGCTCGAAGAGTGAGGGCGATGGTCATGATGTAGCAGTCAGTTTGGACGTGTTTGACGGCGAAGACTTCATGGAGGGCTTGCGGAAGGAGCACTTGTTTGGACCAGTAGCGGCGGACGACGTGAATATGGTGACATCAGCGGACTTAAGTGCCTCAGAGTCGGATGCAGATGATGAAGACGTAATGGCTGATAGCGAGGTGGCGCCTACACTCGTAGAATGTGTAAAAGACATAGACGATGAACCAATGAATGATGATGAAGATGACATGGAGCTGTTTGGCATGGCGGAGCAAGAACTACGTGACATGGCAGAACGTGGGTGGGTTACCTATGATGAAGAGCATAGCGGTAAGTCCGGATCCTACAGAATATCATGTGCTACACTTGAACTAAGTCTGTATTATCTGTTATGTGCTCTATGCAAGAAATCTCCAAGTTGACGCCGCCACATACTACTTAGACGGACCCTACGGCCCAACGCGATCTGCTGTTGCATATGCAGACTCTCCATTGGGAATGTTCTTCTATTTTCTGCCGAAGGAGCCGTGGATTCGAATTGCTGAAGAGACGAATCGCTACCGGGAGCAGAATATCACTGCAGTTGCTACTTCTCGACGCAACAAGTTGCTGGCTCGGCAGGCCAAGGACCCTCGCGTCAGTGTACCGGACCTATCGGAGATTGAAGAAAGCCTGGCCAAGTCCAAGCGCATCCTAGCTCACACAATTGTACTCGTTGTCGGGTTGCTTTTTGCTCAGGCTATAGCCCCGATTCGAGACGGGTTATCCAAACACTGGTGAACTGAAGAGGAAGGCGCTATACCTCGTGGCAGTTCTCACGCTTCATGAAGCGTGATCGCTTCGAGGAGATCATGAAGTATCTGCACTTCAGCAACAACGAGGATGATGCTGCGCGTGCTGACAAGGCTTGGAAAATCCGCCCGGTGTTACAAGTAGTCGAGAAAACGGTTCGGCGCGGTTACCGTCTTGGGAAAGTCGTGTCCTTTGACGAAGGTATGATGCCAAACAGCAAGTTCAACCCGATGTGCATCTTCATGCCAGACAAGCCCAGCAAGTACGGCACCAAGCTTTACGTGACGTGTTGCATAGAGACCGCATATTGCTCGAAGTAAGATTCACGTTATTCTGGAGCCTAATGGTATTCTGTATCTACCCAACATAGAGTTGAAATCTACTGCGGGGCCAACAAAGAGAAGAACACGAGGAAGAAGGATCCGAACGACACTTTGGGACTGGGGCCAAAAACAGTCGTGAGAAACATCTCTAAGGCGTTGAGTAACCAACCCATGGAGCGCTTGACGGTGTCGCTAAGCCTGAAGCTGCTGGAGATGAACTTGCATCACGTCGGCACCACGCGAACGGACCGCTTGGGCTGATACAGAATAAATCCTCGGGCTAGAGGGGTTAACACGGTAGTCAGTGTAGCTTTGATTTGAAAAGGTGTTTGATCTGATTGGCTCCTGAAACATAACTTTCAGTCCCCCGTAATTATAACTGTTCCTATATCAAAATAATTAACCGTATAATTACTATAGCGCGGCTGGCGCAATGGATAGCGCATCAGACTTCGAATCTGGGGGTTGCGGGTTCGAGTCCCGCGTCGCGTATTTTTTTCATGACGGTCTCTTTGGGGGAAAAATAAAATGTCAACCCATCACAAAATTAATCGCCATCACCAAATAGAATTTCTTGTACAGTGCGCTTGCCGATGTGTAGTCGCAAATGGAGTAGAAACAGTTGCATTGGTCCCGTCTTGTATCTCGCGGAATAGGTTACCACTTGAAGCCGAGGGATGTCTTGCCCCTTTTTAGAAGGACACACTCTGTTGTATTTGTAAGGTATGTGGCTGCAATACACTAAAACATGACGCTGGCGATTTCAACGAGATGTCTATATTACATTCGTGTTTGACGTCAATCGAATGGTAAGCTGTGTGCTTGTCCTCTGGCTGTAAAAAAAAAAGAAGCTTTCATGTCCATGTTCGGTTTGTATTCTTGGCTACGCAGCAAAATGACCTCAACTGATCTTGTCGCGGATATCGTAAAACGTGTTGGAAATCCGCAATCTTTGGGAAAGAACAACACGCTGCGTGTATCCTCGACGTGCAGGATTTTCAGAGTCACACTTGGCGTGCAAGATTTTCAGTGTTAAAGATCGCTCCAGGAAGATGGGCATAGGTGAGCAACAAAAACTGTACTAGTGTATATTGCACCAGATGCCGCAACGGATGCCCGAATTCGGTGTATCCACTCTGTGGTGGCCTACTTGGCTCACTACTACGACTTACACTCTGTAGTGCCCTACTTAGCTCGCTACTACGACTTACACGTGAGCGCACGTGTTGGGGAAAGCGTCGGCAACTTAGGCCTTTCAGACCTAAGTTGATAGAGGTAGATTGTTTAGAGGTTTCTAGATCAAAATGAAAACTGTTTACTGATTTTCCTTCCTTAACTGATACCGTAAATGTAAAGGAGTTGCAAATCGAGTGGTTGGTAGGGTCTTGTGCCTCTGATTGGTAGAAAGGTGCCACTTTCTACCAATAGGGATTAATGCAAGTAGACATTTGTCCACGGATATGTGTTGGGTGTGATGAACACCAAAGAAGGAAACCTGTTCGTGTAACCCCGTTACACACCCACCCGTACCCACCCATCCGTGTATACGGGCGGGTACGGATAGACTTCTACACCGGGGTGGATTCGACTACCCGAAATAGGAATTGATCTCGGGCTTCAAATAGACCTATTTCTGTAACGAAGCGGTTGTGGGGAGTCTCGTGTAGATGGTGGTGTAATACGCTTATCTAGTTAAATATCTACTTGAAGTACCTTCGTCTGAAGCTCAAGCGTGTAGTGTTGGGCATGCTTGAACGTATTTGAAAGATCGACTTAAGAGCCATTTGGTTCGAAACGTTCCATAAAGCATAGTTCATTTTGAATCTCAAATAAACAGTGATTTGTTGTGTAAGCATTTCGGCCATAAAACGAAAGTTCGACACTGAAGAAATAGTGCTCAGCTTCTCCTCCTGTCTCACGTACTGCAACGGTTCTAACGTACATTCTCTATGAGTTGAACGACGATCGAGTCCGGTCCGGGAGAGACTTGTCCCGAGCTAAAGAAGCTTTCGAAATTTTGAAGCGGACGATAGTCTCACCGCCGCTGTTGCGTCACCCATACAGGTCCAAACCTTGGATGGTGGGATCTGCTAACCGTCCACCACCGTTTGAGACCTCTGTGTTGCACGTTTGGCTAGCCCTCTCGGTTTGCTGGAGGTATGCGACACATACGTACACCAGCCCAACGAAATCCGCCCAAACTTGACTGGGTTGAGCGCAAGTCGAACACGGCCTAAATTTTACTACACCACTGCACCGCGTTATTTTACAAAGCCAATACTCAAAGTCAAAACGTAAACGATCAAACTCAAAATCTTGACAGATTAATCAAGTAAGAACCTGTCAAATTCGATTGAAAATCTTCAAGACCCAACTTGCATGTCCTCAAACCGCAGTGCGCACTGATGATTGGGAAGCGAATGACAAAAGGCGCGGCTGCACACCTCTGGACCACAATCTGAGCAGAGAGAGGGTCCGCCGCGAACTCGAGAAATTCTGCGTGATGCTCCGTAATGGTTGTTCATTTCGAAACACGCAGAATGGCTGTACGTTCCCGCACGAGAAAGCGTTTCACGGCGCTCTTGTGCACCGAGAATATATTCTCGATAGGATTACGCATGAAAGAGTATGGCCCCAGCTTAAGCACTCAGCACCCGCAAACTCTGCCTCGTCGAAGACATCATTGGCGTTGGTGAGGCACGGCGCGTTGTCGAGGACAGCGTGACCTCGTTCAGCGGTGTGATTGCCTGGATATGGCGGAGAAATCGGCGGGTGAAGTCGTTCACCAGCTCGGCCGTGAACTAGCCGAACTGGGACTCCTGGTAGGCAACCACCGTAATAGAGATAACAGCAATGACATGGATGTTTTTGCCTTTGCTTGCCACGCTGTTTGCGCTGCCCGACGAGCTCGCACGCTCCATCCACGTCCGCGCGAGCGCATAGGTTGAAGATTGTCTCGTCCAAATATAGTACATTTCTGTTGTTAGCGAGCGCCAAATAGAACTTCACTACGTAGTCGTAGCGTTTATGCTTGTTGATGGGGATGTTGCCATTGACGACGTCGTAGTGATGCGTCTTGAGAGTAAAGTTGCGTCCGTCGATAGCTCGACGCACCGTCTCACGGTTGATTTTCACTGCAAACTTCTGCTCAACGAGCTCCGCCATCTGCTCGAGCGTCAGCTCTGGCGTTTCGGCAAGCAGGAAGCTGACGTGGGCATCAAGCATCTTATTCTTGGTTTCTGCGCGGGGCTGTTGCCTCCCACTCCAATCACCGGTGTCCATGGCCGTCTTGATCGAGCCCCAGACTGCGCGCTACTTGACAGCATACAGCGATGCCACGACCTTCCAGTCCTTCACTTCCTTGCCTTCGCGCAGGATGCACGCGCGCACCTGCGGTGGGCACTGCTTGTAGCTACTTCTTGACATGCCGCTAGATTAAAATTGAAGTCACTGGCCTTACGGTCCAACTTTCCCGCCACTCTAAGGTGCCAACCAACATTTTCAGTAAAATGTACAGTATACTGAATCAAATATTTTTTTTGCGATGACTTTGATTTTGAGCGTTCACGTTTTGATTTGAGTGTTGGCTCTATGAATAATGCCGTGGAATAAACACGACTATTTATTGTGTATAATGAACAGGCTCATAAAGATACTGTAGCGCGGCTGGCGCAATGGATAGCGTATCAGACTTCGAATCTGGGGGTTGCGGGTTCGAGTCCCGCGTCGCGTAATTTTTTTTCTCATTGAGACGCAGTGAAGCGTTCATTTCGAAAAAGTCAAAACTTCAATCCTTCACAGAATCAATCAATCATCCGGCGGAGATAATTTGTCATGCAATACGCTGGCTAATGTGTAGCAGCAGTGCAGTAACACCGGCCCAGTCTTGTATCTCGGGAATATGCTGGGACACGATGCATTGTACCTCGTTACTGACGAAACCTTCTTCTTGACTCGTGTGGTATTCGGGCTGGGATACACTAAATCATGATACTGGCGATGGCAACAAGTATAAGAGCTGGCAGGTAGCAGAACGATGTCTGTGTTTGTGTGGGCACTAATGTCGACTCCACTGGAATGGTGCTTGTCCTTTGGCTGCACAAAAATAAAAAACTTTCATGTTCATGTCCGATTTTTTTTCTCAGCTACGCAGCAAGACGACTTTTACTAATCCTGCCACGGATATCGTAAAACATGTCCAAAAACTGCAGTATTGGGTAGCGAACGACTTGTTACGCACCTCGCTAACTAAGAAACTCCTCTCGGCTTGCAAAATTTCAGTGTTAAAGTTTTCCCCAGGAGCGCTATGGACATCAATCAAGGTGAGATACGATACTGTACTAGCGCATCTGTAACGAGATAGTGCGAGTGAGAGCGAGTAGACTGCGTGCGACCTGTGTAGCAAGTTGCTGCATGGGTCTGAGGGCCAGCTGGTTCTAGCGCTTGCAATTGTGCGCAAGGCCAGGGGTTTCAGCTGGCGTCCTCTTCAGCAATAGGTTCGTGGGATTGACTTGGCCGATGCGGCGATCATGGTGGGCTGATGGCTAGAGGTGGGCGATTTGCTGGTATCGATCCTACATCATGACTATAACTCTCTGGTAGACAGAGGTGCGCTGTATCGATCCTACCCCACGCAGGGCAAATATCGACATGACACGCCGGCCGTACACTGCATGCATGCTCGGGGTATTTGTCGGGCTCACATGAGCCTGGCTTTTATTACTTTTGTATCGGACAGCTGGGTGAGCTCTACGTGAGCGCGCGGCTCTTGATCGTAAGCTTGCAATGCTGTCTTAGCGTGTTAAACACTGCCAAATAGACAAGTCGAAACAGGCATCGTCGTCGACGAGCTGTCCAGCACGAAGTTATGTAGCATCGATAAGTGCAAACCAGACGCCAACGAGGTGAATACCAATTGGTTTGACTCTAGGTAAACAAAATATGTGCTCTTGGCAGGGCAGGCGAAGATACCTATGGGAAACTGAACATGCTGGTGTGTGTTGCGACGCAGGCAAGGCCCAGTAGTGAATTGTCGGTTGTCTCGGGGAAAAGTTCAGGAGAATTCGAAGTGTGTTGAAGTTATCGAATATCGTTGACGTCATTTTGATGAGTCTTGTGTTTAGCCTTCGCTCTGATCTTACCAACGATTGCGTCCCGCACGAATGAATGTATATCCATTTGTGAGTGAGTGTAGCAGGCGCGTTACCCAATAGCGATGAGAGAGTGCGCTTGGTGCTGAACTAGCCCTCGCCTAGTGCACCCTCGGCGAGGTCATCGGTGAAGCTGCCATTGTAGTGTGCATCTGAGCCATAATGAAATTTAATTAATGCGGTTACGTTGGCTGAATGTGCACGACGTTGTGCATTGATACAGCACCACATACGGGGAATCCCCGCAGCAGCAGTCCGTATGCAACAGAGCCGTAGCTTGAGTGATACGCGTTACATAGTTCATTAAACCGATAATGGAAGCGCGATTGCTATTGCCATTGACCAACCAATAGGCCAAAGGACACCACAATACGGCCCCAGAGCCGCGAGAGATAGAAATTGCAGTCATCCCAATGAGTGCTCACCGGTTCAACACGCGTACATAGCGAGGTTGTGTGCGCTCACCCACGTACATGCTGTCTCTGGTTAGACAGAAGCCGATTTCTTTTTTTATCCAATTTTTCGCGAAGGCGCTCTGATGAAAGATCTATAATAATGCCAGCTAGCAGGAAGTGGTATTGCACGTTGACGAGTTAGATAGCGCGGGATCAGTAGTGACAGCATGCCCGAACGCTAACATCATGGCTGGATGAAGCGCATGCGAGATGACGCGTTGCAGATAGAGTGCTCCATATAATAGCGCAGTGGGCAACACACCGCCAGCTGTGGCACTGCTCGGACATATCTAACCGTCTCCACAGCCACCACAACTTACGTGGACACGTTCAGCAGTCGGTTCGTGGACGGAATGTAGCATTTGCATTGCGAGCTGTGAGTGATGGTGCGGCGTGTCGGTTTGTCAGTCGATTTCAGAGCATAGGGCGGCGACGACGGACGGAGTAGGAGTTTGGAGGCGCTGACCGGTGTCAAGTGTAGGCAAGCAATCGGTCTAGCTGTTGTGGAAGCGTGTGCGATTGGAAATGCGTGGTGCGGGTAATATTGTGGGTTTTGTGTCGTCTATGGGTGTGAATTGTTTGAACGTGTCAGTGTCGTCTAGTGGTTAGGACGCGAGCTTCACACGCTCGAGATCGAGGGTTCGATCCCCTCCTCTGATATCTTCTTTGCTCTTTTTGCCTCTCGTACCATCTTTTGTTGCAGCGGCCGTTGCTACACTGTCGTCTGCGTGCTGGATGTCCGTCGCCACAGCTCGCGGCTGCATGCGCTACTTCTGGATCCTGGTCGCTGGGGCGGCGTCCAGCCCGGCGAGATCGACACTATGGAGGCCCGCCCAGGCTCGGCATCGATGCCTGTCGGTGACATCCGGCCGAGTCAACTGCTGCTCAATCGATCCATGGATGTCTGGGCAGCATCGTTCAGGGTCCAATGCAGATCCTGGACGGGCTGTAGCGTGTGTGTTGCGATCTGTGAGCGATGGCGCGGCGTGTTGGTTTGTCAGTCGATTTCAGAGCATAGGGCGGCGACGACGGACGGAGTAGGAGTTTGGAGGCGCTGACCGGTGTCAAGTGTAGGCAAGCAATCGGTCTAGCTGTTGTGGAAGCGTGTGCGATTGGAAATGCGTGGTGCGGGTAATATTGTGGGTTTTGTGTCGTCTATGGGTGTGAATTGTTTGAACGTGTCAGTGTCGTCTAGTGGTTAGGACGCGAGCTTCACACGCTCGAGATCGAGGGTTCGATCCCCTCCTCTGATATCTTCTTTGCTCTTTTTGCCTCTCGTACCATCTTTTGTTGCAGCGGCCGTTGCTACACTGTCGTCTGCGTGCTGGATGTCCGTCGCCACAGCTCGCGGCTGCATGCGCTACTTCTGGATCCTGGTCGCTGGGGCGGCGTCCAGCCCGGCGAGATCGACACTATGGAGGCCCGCCCAGGCTCGGCATCGATGCCTGTCGGTGACATCCGGCCGAGTCAACTGCTGCTCAATCGATCCATGGATGTCTGGGCAGCATCGTTCAGGGTCCAATGCAGATCCTGGACGGGCTGTAGCGTGTGTGTTGCGATCTGTGAGCGATGGCGCGGCGTGTTGGTTTGTCAGTCGATTTCAGAGCATAGGGCGGCGACGACGGACGGAGTAGGAGTTTGGAGGCGCTGACCGGTGTCAAGTGTAGGCAAGCAATCGGTCTAGCTGTTGTGGAAGCGTGTGCGATTGGAAATGCGTGGTGCGGGTAATATTGTGGGTTTTGTGTCGTCTATGGGTGTGAATTGTTTGAACGTGTCAGTGTCGTCTAGTGGTTAGGACGCGAGCTTCACACGCTCGAGATCGAGGGTTCGATCCCCTCCTCTGATATCTTCTTTGCTCTTTTTGCCTCTCGTACCATCTTTTGTTGCAGCGGCCGTTGCTACACTGTCGTCTGCGTGCTGGATGTCCGTCGCCACAGCTCGCGGCTGCATGCGCTACTTCTGGATCCTGGTCGCTGGGGCGGCGTCCAGCCCGGCGAGATCGACACTATGGAGGCCCGCCCAGGCTCGGCATCGATGCCTGTCGGTGACATCCGGCCGAGTCAACTGCTGCTCAATCGATCCATGGATGTCTGGGCAGCATCGTTCAGGGTCCAATGCAGATCCTGGACGGGCTGTAGCGTGTGTGTTGCGATCTGTGAGCGATGGCGCGGCGTGTTGGTTTGTCAGTCGATTTCAGAGCATAGGGCGGCGACGACGGACGGAGTAGGAGTTTGGAGGCGCTGACCGGTGTCAAGTGTAGGCAAGCAATCGGTCTAGCTGTTGTGGAAGCGTGTGCGATTGGAAATGCGTGGTGCGGGTAATATTGTGGGTTTTGTGTCGTCTATGGGTGTGAATTGTTTGAACGTGTCAGTGTCGTCTAGTGGTTAGGACGCGAGCTTCACACGCTCGAGATCGAGGGTTCGATCCCCTCCTCTGATATCTTCTTTGCTCTTTTGCCTCTCGTACCATCTTTGTTGCAGCGGCCGTTGCTACACTGTCGTCTGCGTGCTGGATGTCCGTCGCCACAGCTCGCGGCTGCATGCGCTACTTCTGGATCCTGGTCGCTGGGGCGGCGTCCAGCCCGGCGAGATCGACACTATGGAGGCCCGCCCAGGCTCGGCATCGATGCCTGTCGGTGACATCCGGCCGAGTCAACTGCTGCTCAATCGATCCATGGATGTCTGGGCAGCATCGTTCAGGGTCCAATGCAGATCCTGGACGGGCTGTAGCGTGTGTGTTGCGATCTGTGAGCGATGGCGCGGCGTGTTGGTTTGTCAGTCGATTTCAGAGCATAGGGCGGCGACGACGGACGGAGTAGGAGTTTGGAGGCGCTGACCGGTGTCAAGTGTAGGCAAGCAATCGGTCTAGCTGTTGTGGAAGCGTGTGCGATTGGAAATGCGTGGTGCGGGTAATATTGTGGGTTTTGTGTCGTCTATGGGTGTGAATTGTTTGAACGTGTCAGTGTCGTCTAGTGGTTAGGACGCGAGCTTCACACGCTCGAGATCGAGGGTTCGATCCCCTCCTCTGATATCTTCTTTGCTCTTTTTGCCTCTCGTACCATCTTTTGTTGCAGCGGCCGTTGCTACACTGTCGTCTGCGTGCTGGATGTCCGTCGCCACAGCTCGCGGCTGCATGCGCTACTTCTGGATCCTGGTCGCTGGGGCGGCGTCCAGCCCGGCGAGATCGACACTATGGAGGCCCGCCCAGGCTCGGCATCGATGCCTGTCGGTGACATCCGGCCGAGTCAACTGCTGCTCAATCGATCCATGGATGTCTGGGCAGCATCGTTCAGGGTCCAATGCAGATCCTGGACGGGCTGTAGCGTGTGTGTTGCGATCTGTGAGCGATGGCGCGGCGTGTTGGTTTGTCAGTCGATTTCAGAGCATAGGGCGGCGACGACGGACGGAGTAGGAGTTTGGAGGCGCTGACCGGTGTCAAGTGTAGGCAAGCAATCGGTCTAGCTGTTGTGGAAGCGTGTGCGATTGGAAATGCGTGGTGCGGGTAATATTGTGGGTTTTGTGTCGTCTATGGGTGTGAATTGTTTGAACGTGTCAGTGTCGTCTAGTGGTTAGGACGCGAGCTTCACACGCTCGAGATCGAGGGTTCGATCCCCTCCTCTGATATCTTCTTTGCTCTTTTGCCTCTCGTACCATCTTTGTTGCAGCGGCCGTTGCTACACTGTCGTCTGCGTGCTGGATGTCCGTCGCCACAGCTCGCGGCTGCATGCGCTACTTCTGGATCCTGGTCGCTGGGGCGGCGTCCAGCCCGGCGAGATCGACACTATGGAGGCCCGCCCAGGCTCGGCATCGATGCCTGTCGGTGACATCCGGCCGAGTCAACTGCTGCTCAATCGATCCATGGATGTCTGGGCAGCATCGTTCAGGGTCCAATGCAGATCCTGGACGGGCTGTAGCGTGTGTGTTGCGATCTGTGAGCGATGGCGCGGCGTGTTGGTTTGTCAGTCGATTTCAGAGCATAGGGCGGCGACGACGGACGGAGTAGGAGTTTGGAGGCGCTGACCGGTGTCAAGTGTAGGCAAGCAATCGGTCTAGCTGTTGTGGAAGCGTGTGCGATTGGAAATGCGTGGTGCGGGTAATATTGTGGGTTTTGTGTCGTCTATGGGTGTGAATTGTTTGAACGTGTCAGTGTCGTCTAGTGGTTAGGACGCGAGCTTCACACGCTCGAGATCGAGGGTCGATCCCTCCTCTGATATCTTCTTTGCTCTTTTGCCTCTCGTACCATCTTTGTTGCAGCGGCCGTTGCTACACTGTCGTCTGCGTGCTGGATGTCCGTCGCCACAGCTCGCGGCTGCATGCGCTACTTCTGGATCCTGGTCGCTGGGGCGGCGTCCAGCCCGGCGAGATCGACACTATGGAGGCCCGCCCAGGCTCGGCATCGATGCCTGTCGGTGACATCCGGCCGAGTCAACTGCTGCTCAATCGATCCATGGATGTCTGGGCAGCATCGTTCAGGGTCCAATGCAGATCCTGGACGGGCTGTAGCGTGTGTGTTGCGATCTGTGAGCGATGGCGCGGCGTGTTGGTTTGTCAGTCGATTTCAGAGCATAGGGCGGCGACGACGGACGGAGTAGGAGTTTGGAGGCGCTGACCGGTGTCAAGTGTAGGCAAGCAATCGGTCTAGCTGTTGTGGAAGCGTGTGCGATTGGAAATGCGTGGTGCGGGTAATATTGTGGGTTTTGTGTCGTCTATGGGTGTGAATTGTTTGAACGTGTCAGTGTCGTCTAGTGGTTAGGACGCGAGCTTCACACGCTCGAGATCGAGGGTTCGATCCCCTCCTCTGATATCTTCTTTGCTCTTTTTGCCTCTCGTACCATCTTTTGTTGCAGCGGCCGTTGCTACACTGTCGTCTGCGTGCTGGATGTCCGTCGCCACAGCTCGCGGCTGCATGCGCTACTTCTGGATCCTGGTCGCTGGGGCGGCGTCCAGCCCGGCGAGATCGACACTATGGAGGCCCGCCCAGGCTCGGCATCGATGCCTGTCGGTGACATCCGGCCGAGTCAACTGCTGCTCAATCGATCCATGGATGTCTGGGCAGCATCGTTCAGGGTCCAATGCAGATCCTGGACGGGCTGTAGCGTGTGTGTTGCGATCTGTGAGCGATGGCGCGGCGTGTTGGTTTGTCAGTCGATTTCAGAGCATAGGGCGGCGACGACGGACGGAGTAGGAGTTTGGAGGCGCTGACCGGTGTCAAGTGTAGGCAAGCAATCGGTCTAGCTGTTGTGGAAGCGTGTGCGATTGGAAATGCGTGGTGCGGGTAATATTGTGGGTTTTGTGTCGTCTATGGGTGTGAATTGTTTGAACGTGTCAGTGTCGTCTAGTGGTTAGGACGCGAGCTTCACACGCTCGAGATCGAGGGTTCGATCCCCTCCTCTGATATCTTCTTTGCTCTTTTGCCTCTCGTACCATCTTTGTTGCAGCGGCCGTTGCTACACTGTCGTCTGCGTGCTGGATGTCCGTCGCCACAGCTCGCGGCTGCATGCGCTACTTCTGGATCCTGGTCGCTGGGGCGGCGTCCAGCCCGGCGAGATCGACACTATGGAGGCCCGCCCAGGCTCGGCATCGATGCCTGTCGGTGACATCCGGCCGAGTCAACTGCTGCTCAATCGATCCATGGATGTCTGGGCAGCATCGTTCAGGGTCCAATGCAGATCCTGGACGGGCTGTAGCGTGTGTGTTGCGATCTGTGAGCGATGGCGCGGCGTGTTGGTTTGTCAGTCGATTTCAGAGCATAGGGCGGCGACGACGGACGGAGTAGGAGTTTGGAGGCGCTGACCGGTGTCAAGTGTAGGCAAGCAATCGGTCTAGCTGTTGTGGAAGCGTGTGCGATTGGAAATGCGTGGTGCGGGTAATATTGTGGGTTTTGTGTCGTCTATGGGTGTGAATTGTTTGAACGTGTCAGTGTCGTCTAGTGGTTAGGACGCGAGCTTCACACGCTCGAGATCGAGGGTTCGATCCCCTCCTCTGATATCTTCTTTGCTCTTTTGCCTCTCGTACCATCTTTGTTGCAGCGGCCGTTGCTACACTGTCGTCTGCGTGCTGGATGTCCGTCGCCACAGCTCGCGGCTGCATGCGCTACTTCTGGATCCTGGTCGCTGGGGCGGCGTCCAGCCCGGCGAGATCGACACTATGGAGGCCCGCCCAGGCTCGGCATCGATGCCTGTCGGTGACATCCGGCCGAGTCAACTGCTGCTCAATCGATCCATGGATGTCTGGGCAGCATCGTTCAGGGTCCAATGCAGATCCTGGACGGGCTGTAGCGTGTGTGTTGCGATCTGTGAGCGATGGCGCGGCGTGTTGGTTTGTCAGTCGATTTCAGAGCATAGGGCGGCGACGACGGACGGAGTAGGAGTTTGGAGGCGCTGACCGGTGTCAAGTGTAGGCAAGCAATCGGTCTAGCTGTTGTGGAAGCGTGTGCGATTGGAAATGCGTGGTGCGGGTAATATTGTGGGTTTTGTGTCGTCTATGGGTGTGAATTGTTTGAACGTGTCAGTGTCGTCTAGTGGTTAGGACGCGAGCTTCACACGCTCGAGATCGAGGGTTCGATCCCCTCCTCTGATATCTTCTTTGCTCTTTTTGCCTCTCGTACCATCTTTTGTTGCAGCGGCCGTTGCTACACTGTCGTCTGCGTGCTGGATGTCCGTCGCCACAGCTCGCGGCTGCATGCGCTACTTCTGGATCCTGGTCGCTGGGGCGGCGTCCAGCCCGGCGAGATCGACACTATGGAGGCCCGCCCAGGCTCGGCATCGATGCCTGTCGGTGACATCCGGCCGAGTCAACTGCTGCTCAATCGATCCATGGATGTCTGGGCAGCATCGTTCAGGGTCCAATGCAGATCCTGGACGGGCTGTAGCGTGTGTGTTGCGATCTGTGAGCGATGGCGCGGCGTGTTGGTTTGTCAGTCGATTTCAGAGCATAGGGCGGCGACGACGGACGGAGTAGGAGTTTGGAGGCGCTGACCGGTGTCAAGTGTAGGCAAGCAATCGGTCTAGCTGTTGTGGAAGCGTGTGCGATTGGAAATGCGTGGTGCGGGTAATATTGTGGGTTTTGTGTCGTCTATGGGTGTGAATTGTTTGAACGTGTCAGTGTCGTCTAGTGGTTAGGACGCGAGCTTCACACGCTCGAGATCGAGGGTTCGATCCCCTCCTCTGATATCTTCTTTGCTCTTTTGCCTCTCGTACCATCTTTGTTGCAGCGGCCGTTGCTACACTGTCGTCTGCGTGCTGGATGTCCGTCGCCACAGCTCGCGGCTGCATGCGCTACTTCTGGATCCTGGTCGCTGGGGCGGCGTCCAGCCCGGCGAGATCGACACTATGGAGGCCCGCCCAGGCTCGGCATCGATGCCTGTCGGTGACATCCGGCCGAGTCAACTGCTGCTCAATCGATCCATGGATGTCTGGGCAGCATCGTTCAGGGTCCAATGCAGATCCTGGACGGGCTGTAGCGTGTGTGTTGCGATCTGTGAGCGATGGCGCGGCGTGTTGGTTTGTCAGTCGATTTCAGAGCATAGGGCGGCGACGACGGACGGAGTAGGAGTTTGGAGGCGCTGACCGGTGTCAAGTGTAGGCAAGCAATCGGTCTAGCTGTTGTGGAAGCGTGTGCGATTGGAAATGCGTGGTGCGGGTAATATTGTGGGTTTTGTGTCGTCTATGGGTGTGAATTGTTTGAACGTGTCAGTGTCGTCTAGTGGTTAGGACGCGAGCTTCACACGCTCGAGATCGAGGTTCGATCCCTCCTCTGATATCTTCTTTGCTCTTTTGCCTCTCGTACCATCTTTGTTGCAGCGGCCGTTGCTACACTGTCGTCTGCGTGCTGGATGTCCGTCGCCACAGCTCGCGGCTGCATGCGCTACTTCTGGATCCTGGTCGCTGGGGCGGCGTCCAGCCCGGCGAGATCGACACTATGGAGGCCCGCCCAGGCTCGGCATCGATGCCTGTCGGTGACATCCGGCCGAGTCAACTGCTGCTCAATCGATCCATGGATGTCTGGGCAGCATCGTTCAGGGTCCAATGCAGATCCTGGACGGGCTGTAGCGTGTGTGTTGCGATCTGTGAGCGATGGCGCGGCGTGTTGGTTTGTCAGTCGATTTCAGAGCATAGGGCGGCGACGACGGACGGAGTAGGAGTTTGGAGGCGCTGACCGGTGTCAAGTGTAGGCAAGCAATCGGTCTAGCTGTTGTGGAAGCGTGTGCGATTGGAAATGCGTGGTGCGGGTAATATTGTGGGTTTTGTGTCGTCTATGGGTGTGAATTGTTTGAACGTGTCAGTGTCGTCTAGTGGTTAGGACGCGAGCTTCACACGCTCGAGATCGAGGGTTCGATCCCCTCCTCTGATATCTTCTTTGCTCTTTTTGCCTCTCGTACCATCTTTTGTTGCAGCGGCCGTTGCTACACTGTCGTCTGCGTGCTGGATGTCCGTCGCCACAGCTCGCGGCTGCATGCGCTACTTCTGGATCCTGGTCGCTGGGGCGGCGTCCAGCCCGGCGAGATCGACACTATGGAGGCCCGCCCAGGCTCGGCATCGATGCCTGTCGGTGACATCCGGCCGAGTCAACTGCTGCTCAATCGATCCATGGATGTCTGGGCAGCATCGTTCAGGGTCCAATGCAGATCCTGGACGGGCTGTAGCGTGTGTGTTGCGATCTGTGAGCGATGGCGCGGCGTGTTGGTTTGTCAGTCGATTTCAGAGCATAGGGCGGCGACGACGGACGGAGTAGGAGTTTGGAGGCGCTGACCGGTGTCAAGTGTAGGCAAGCAATCGGTCTAGCTGTTGTGGAAGCGTGTGCGATTGGAAATGCGTGGTGCGGGTAATATTGTGGGTTTTGTGTCGTCTATGGGTGTGAATTGTTTGAACGTGTCAGTGTCGTCTAGTGGTTAGGACGCGAGCTTCACACGCTCGAGATCGAGGGTTCGATCCCCTCCTCTGATATCTTCTTTGCTCTTTTTGCCTCTCGTACCATCTTTTGTTGCAGCGGCCGTTGCTACACTGTCGTCTGCGTGCTGGATGTCCGTCGCCACAGCTCGCGGCTGCATGCGCTACTTCTGGATCCTGGTCGCTGGGGCGGCGTCCAGCCCGGCGAGATCGACACTATGGAGGCCCGCCCAGGCTCGGCATCGATGCCTGTCGGTGACATCCGGCCGAGTCAACTGCTGCTCAATCGATCCATGGATGTCTGGGCAGCATCGTTCAGGGTCCAATGCAGATCCTGGACGGGCTGTAGCGTGTGTGTTGCGATCTGTGAGCGATGGCGCGGCGTGTTGGTTTGTCAGTCGATTTCAGAGCATAGGGCGGCGACGACGGACGGAGTAGGAGTTTGGAGGCGCTGACCGGTGTCAAGTGTAGGCAAGCAATCGGTCTAGCTGTTGTGGAAGCGTGTGCGATTGGAAATGCGTGGTGCGGGTAATATTGTGGGTTTTGTGTCGTCTATGGGTGTGAATTGTTTGAACGTGTCAGTGTCGTCTAGTGGTTAGGACGCGAGCTTCACACGCTCGAGATCGAGGTTCGATCCCTCCTCTGATATCTTCTTTGCTCTTTTTGCCTCTCGTACCATCTTTTGTTGCAGCGGCCGTTGCTACACTGTCGTCTGCGTGCTGGATGTCCGTCGCCACAGCTCGCGGCTGCATGCGCTACTTCTGGATCCTGGTCGCTGGGGCGGCGTCCAGCCCGGCGAGATCGACACTATGGAGGCCCGCCCAGGCTCGGCATCGATGCCTGTCGGTGACATCCGGCCGAGTCAACTGCTGCTCAATCGATCCATGGATGTCTGGGCAGCATCGTTCAGGGTCCAATGCAGATCCTGGACGGGCTGTAGCGTGTGTGTTGCGATCTGTGAGCGATGGCGCGGCGTGTTGGTTTGTCAGTCGATTTCAGAGCATAGGGCGGCGACGACGGACGGAGTAGGAGTTTGGAGGCGCTGACCGGTGTCAAGTGTAGGCAAGCAATCGGTCTAGCTGTTGTGGAAGCGTGTGCGATTGGAAATGCGTGGTGCGGGTAATATTGTGGGTTTTGTGTCGTCTATGGGTGTGAATTGTTTGAACGTGTCAGTGTCGTCTAGTGGTTAGGACGCGAGCTTCACACGCTCGAGATCGAGGTTCGATCCCTCCTCTGATATCTTCTTTGCTCTTTTTGCCTCTCGTACCATCTTTTGTTGCAGCGGCCGTTGCTACACTGTCGTCTGCGTGCTGGATGTCCGTCGCCACAGCTCGCGGCTGCATGCGCTACTTCTGGATCCTGGTCGCTGGGGCGGCGTCCAGCCCGGCGAGATCGACACTATGGAGGCCCGCCCAGGCTCGGCATCGATGCCTGTCGGTGACATCCGGCCGAGTCAACTGCTGCTCAATCGATCCATGGATGTCTGGGCAGCATCGTTCAGGGTCCAATGCAGATCCTGGACGGGCTGTAGCGTGTGTGTTGCGATCTGTGAGCGATGGCGCGGCGTGTTGGTTTGTCAGTCGATTTCAGAGCATAGGGCGGCGACGACGGACGGAGTAGGAGTTTGGAGGCGCTGACCGGTGTCAAGTGTAGGCAAGCAATCGGTCTAGCTGTTGTGGAAGCGTGTGCGATTGGAAATGCGTGGTGCGGGTAATATTGTGGGTTTTGTGTCGTCTATGGGTGTGAATTGTTTGAACGTGTCAGTGTCGTCTAGTGGTTAGGACGCGAGCTTCACACGCTCGAGATCGAGGGTTCGATCCCCTCCTCTGATATCTTCTTTGCTCTTTTTGCCTCTCGTACCATCTTTTGTTGCAGCGGCCGTTGCTACACTGTCGTCTGCGTGCTGGATGTCCGTCGCCACAGCTCGCGGCTGCATGCGCTACTTCTGGATCCTGGTCGCTGGGGCGGCGTCCAGCCCGGCGAGATCGACACTATGGAGGCCCGCCCAGGCTCGGCATCGATGCCTGTCGGTGACATCCGGCCGAGTCAACTGCTGCTCAATCGATCCATGGATGTCTGGGCAGCATCGTTCAGGGTCCAATGCAGATCCTGGACGGGCTGTAGCGTGTGTGTTGCGATCTGTGAGCGATGGCGCGGCGTGTTGGTTTGTCAGTCGATTTCAGAGCATAGGGCGGCGACGACGGACGGAGTAGGAGTTTGGAGGCGCTGACCGGTGTCAAGTGTAGGCAAGCAATCGGTCTAGCTGTTGTGGAAGCGTGTGCGATTGGAAATGCGTGGTGCGGGTAATATTGTGGGTTTTGTGTCGTCTATGGGTGTGAATTGTTTGAACGTGTCAGTGTCGTCTAGTGGTTAGGACGCGAGCTTCACACGCTCGAGATCGAGGGTTCGATCCCCTCCTCTGATATCTTCTTTGCTCTTTTTGCCTCTCGTACCATCTTTTGTTGCAGCGGCCGTTGCTACACTGTCGTCTGCGTGCTGGATGTCCGTCGCCACAGCTCGCGGCTGCATGCGCTACTTCTGGATCCTGGTCGCTGGGGCGGCGTCCAGCCCGGCGAGATCGACACTATGGAGGCCCGCCCAGGCTCGGCATCGATGCCTGTCGGTGACATCCGGCCGAGTCAACTGCTGCTCAATCGATCCATGGATGTCTGGGCAGCATCGTTCAGGGTCCAATGCAGATCCTGGACGGGCTGTAGCGTGTGTGTTGCGATCTGTGAGCGATGGCGCGGCGTGTTGGTTTGTCAGTCGATTTCAGAGCATAGGGCGGCGACGACGGACGGAGTAGGAGTTTGGAGGCGCTGACCGGTGTCAAGTGTAGGCAAGCAATCGGTCTAGCTGTTGTGGAAGCGTGTGCGATTGGAAATGCGTGGTGCGGGTAATATTGTGGGTTTTGTGTCGTCTATGGGTGTGAATTGTTTGAACGTGTCAGTGTCGTCTAGTGGTTAGGACGCGAGCTTCACACGCTCGAGATCGAGGGTTCGATCCCCTCCTCTGATATCTTCTTTGCTCTTTTTGCCTCTCGTACCATCTTTTGTTGCAGCGGCCGTTGCTACACTGTCGTCTGCGTGCTGGATGTCCGTCGCCACAGCTCGCGGCTGCATGCGCTACTTCTGGATCCTGGTCGCTGGGGCGGCGTCCAGCCCGGCGAGATCGACACTATGGAGGCCCGCCCAGGCTCGGCATCGATGCCTGTCGGTGACATCCGGCCGAGTCAACTGCTGCTCAATCGATCCATGGATGTCTGGGCAGCATCGTTCAGGGTCCAATGCAGATCCTGGACGGGCTGTAGCGTGTGTGTTGCGATCTGTGAGCGATGGCGCGGCGTGTTGGTTTGTCAGTCGATTTCAGAGCATAGGGCGGCGACGACGGACGGAGTAGGAGTTTGGAGGCGCTGACCGGTGTCAAGTGTAGGCAAGCAATCGGTCTAGCTGTTGTGGAAGCGTGTGCGATTGGAAATGCGTGGTGCGGGTAATATTGTGGGTTTTGTGTCGTCTATGGGTGTGAATTGTTTGAACGTGTCAGTGTCGTCTAGTGGTTGGGACGCGAGCTTCACACGCTCGAGATCGAGGTTCGATCCCTCCTCTGATATCTTCTTTGCTCTTTTTGCCTCTCGTACCATCTTTTGTTGCAGCGGCCGTTGCTACACTGTCGTCTGCGTGCTGGATGTCCGTCGCCACAGCTCGCGGCTGCATGCGCTACTTCTGGATCCTGGTCGCTGGGGCGGCGTCCAGCCCGGCGAGATCGACACTATGGAGGCCCGCCCAGGCTCGGCATCGATGCCTGTCGGTGACATCCGGCCGAGTCAACTGCTGCTCAATCGATCCATGGATGTCTGGGCAGCATCGTTCAGGGTCCAATGCAGATCCTGGACGGGCTGTAGCGTGTGTGTTGCGATCTGTGAGCGATGGCGCGGCGTGTTGGTTTGTCAGTCGATTTCAGAGCATAGGGCGGCGACGACGGACGGAGTAGGAGTTTGGAGGCGCTGACCGGTGTCAAGTGTAGGCAAGCAATCGGTCTAGCTGTTGTGGAAGCGTGTGCGATTGGAAATGCGTGGTGCGGGTAATATTGTGGGTTTTGTGTCGTCTATGGGTGTGAATTGTTTGAACGTGTCAGTGTCGTCTAGTGGTTAGGACGCGAGCTTCACACGCTCGAGATCGAGGGTTCGATCCCCTCCTCTGATATCTTCTTTGCTCTTTTTGCCTCTCGTACCATCTTTTGTTGCAGCGGCCGTTGCTACACTGTCGTCTGCGTGCTGGATGTCCGTCGCCACAGCTCGCGGCTGCATGCGCTACTTCTGGATCCTGGTCGCTGGGGCGGCGTCCAGCCCGGCGAGATCGACACTATGGAGGCCCGCCCAGGCTCGGCATCGATGCCTGTCGGTGACATCCGGCCGAGTCAACTGCTGCTCAATCGATCCATGGATGTCTGGGCAGCATCGTTCAGGGTCCAATGCAGATCCTGGACGGGCTGTAGCGTGTGTGTTGCGATCTGTGAGCGATGGCGCGGCGTGTTGGTTTGTCAGTCGATTTCAGAGCATAGGGCGGCGACGACGGACGGAGTAGGAGTTTGGAGGCGCTGACCGGTGTCAAGTGTAGGCAAGCAATCGGTCTAGCTGTTGTGGAAGCGTGTGCGATTGGAAATGCGTGGTGCGGGTAATATTGTGGGTTTTGTGTCGTCTATGGGTGTGAATTGTTTGAACGTGTCAGTGTCGTCTAGTGGTTAGGACGCGAGCTTCACACGCTCGAGATCGAGGGTTCGATCCCTCCTCTGATATCTTCTTTGCTCTTTTGCCTCTCGTACCATCTTTGTTGCAGCGGCCGTTGCTACACTGTCGTCTGCGTGCTGGATGTCCGTCGCCACAGCTCGCGGCTGCATGCGCTACTTCTGGATCCTGGTCGCTGGGGCGGCGTCCAGCCCGGCGAGATCGACACTATGGAGGCCCGCCCAGGCTCGGCATCGATGCCTGTCGGTGACATCCGGCCGAGTCAACTGCTGCTCAATCGATCCATGGATGTCTGGGCAGCATCGTTCAGGGTCCAATGCAGATCCTGGACGGGCTGTAGCGTGTGTGTTGCGATCTGTGAGCGATGGCGCGGCGTGTTGGTTTGTCAGTCGATTTCAGAGCATAGGGCGGCGACGACGGACGGAGTAGGAGTTTGGAGGCGCTGACCGGTGTCAAGTGTAGGCAAGCAATCGGTCTAGCTGTTGTGGAAGCGTGTGCGATTGGAAATGCGTGGTGCGGGTAATATTGTGGGTTTTGTGTCGTCTATGGGTGTGAATTGTTTGAACGTGTCAGTGTCGTCTAGTGGTTAGGACGCGAGCTTCACACGCTCGAGATCGAGGTTCGATCCCTCCTCTGATATCTTCTTTGCTCTTTTGCCTCTCGTACCATCTTTGTTGCAGCGGCCGTTGCTACACTGTCGTCTGCGTGCTGGATGTCCGTCGCCACAGCTCGCGGCTGCATGCGCTACTTCTGGATCCTGGTCGCTGGGGCGGCGTCCAGCCCGGCGAGATCGACACTATGGAGGCCCGCCCAGGCTCGGCATCGATGCCTGTCGGTGACATCCGGCCGAGTCAACTGCTGCTCAATCGATCCATGGATGTCTGGGCAGCATCGTTCAGGGTCCAATGCAGATCCTGGACGGGCTGTAGCGTGTGTGTTGCGATCTGTGAGCGATGGCGCGGCGTGTTGGTTTGTCAGTCGATTTCAGAGCATAGGGCGGCGACGACGGACGGAGTAGGAGTTTGGAGGCGCTGACCGGTGTCAAGTGTAGGCAAGCAATCGGTCTAGCTGTTGTGGAAGCGTGTGCGATTGGAAATGCGTGGTGCGGGTAATATTGTGGGTTTTGTGTCGTCTATGGGTGTGAATTGTTTGAACGTGTCAGTGTCGTCTAGTGGTTAGGACGCGAGCTTCACACGCTCGAGATCGAGGTTCGATCCCTCCTCTGATATCTTCTTTGCTCTTTTTGCCTCTCGTACCATCTTTTGTTGCAGCGGCCGTTGCTACACTGTCGTCTGCGTGCTGGATGTCCGTCGCCACAGCTCGCGGCTGCATGCGCTACTTCTGGATCCTGGTCGCTGGGGCGGCGTCCAGCCCGGCGAGATCGACACTATGGAGGCCCGCCCAGGCTCGGCATCGATGCCTGTCGGTGACATCCGGCCGAGTCAACTGCTGCTCAATCGATCCATGGATGTCTGGGCAGCATCGTTCAGGGTCCAATGCAGATCCTGGACGGGCTGTAGCGTGTGTGTTGCGATCTGTGAGCGATGGCGCGGCGTGTTGGTTTGTCAGTCGATTTCAGAGCATAGGGCGGCGACGACGGACGGAGTAGGAGTTTGGAGGCGCTGACCGGTGTCAAGTGTAGGCAAGCAATCGGTCTAGCTGTTGTGGAAGCGTGTGCGATTGGAAATGCGTGGTGCGGGTAATATTGTGGGTTTTGTGTCGTCTATGGGTGTGAATTGTTTGAACGTGTCAGTGTCGTCTAGTGGTTAGGACGCGAGCTTCACACGCTCGAGATCGAGGTTCGATCCCTCCTCTGATATCTTCTTTGCTCTTTTTGCCTCTCGTACCATCTTTTGTTGCAGCGGCCGTTGCTACACTGTCGTCTGCGTGCTGGATGTCCGTCGCCACAGCTCGCGGCTGCATGCGCTACTTCTGGATCCTGGTCGCTGGGGCGGCGTCCAGCCCGGCGAGATCGACACTATGGAGGCCCGCCCAGGCTCGGCATCGATGCCTGTCGGTGACATCCGGCCGAGTCAACTGCTGCTCAATCGATCCATGGATGTCTGGGCAGCATCGTTCAGGGTCCAATGCAGATCCTGGACGGGCTGTAGCGTGTGTGTTGCGATCTGTGAGCGATGGCGCGGCGTGTTGGTTTGTCAGTCGATTTCAGAGCATAGGGCGGCGACGACGGACGGAGTAGGAGTTTGGAGGCGCTGACCGGTGTCAAGTGTAGGCAAGCAATCGGTCTAGCTGTTGTGGAAGCGTGTGCGATTGGAAATGCGTGGTGCGGGTAATATTGTGGGTTTTGTGTCGTCTATGGGTGTGAATTGTTTGAACGTGTCAGTGTCGTCTAGTGGTTAGGACGCGAGCTTCACACGCTCGAGATCGAGGTTCGATCCCTCCTCTGATATCTTCTTTGCTCTTTTTGCCTCTCGTACCATCTTTTGTTGCAGCGGCCGTTGCTACACTGTCGTCTGCGTGCTGGATGTCCGTCGCCACAGCTCGCGGCTGCATGCGCTACTTCTGGATCCTGGTCGCTGGGGCGGCGTCCAGCCCGGCGAGATCGACACTATGGAGGCCCGCCCAGGCTCGGCATCGATGCCTGTCGGTGACATCCGGCCGAGTCAACTGCTGCTCAATCGATCCATGGATGTCTGGGCAGCATCGTTCAGGGTCCAATGCAGATCCTGGACGGGCTGTAGCGTGTGTGTTGCGATCTGTGAGCGATGGCGCGGCGTGTTGGTTTGTCAGTCGATTTCAGAGCATAGGGCGGCGACGACGGACGGAGTAGGAGTTTGGAGGCGCTGACCGGTGTCAAGTGTAGGCAAGCAATCGGTCTAGCTGTTGTGGAAGCGTGTGCGATTGGAAATGCGTGGTGCGGGTAATATTGTGGGTTTTGTGTCGTCTATGGGTGTGAATTGTTTGAACGTGTCAGTGTCGTCTAGTGGTTAGGACGCGAGCTTCACACGCTCGAGATCGAGGGTTCGATCCCCTCCTCTGATATCTTCTTTGCTCTTTTTGCCTCTCGTACCATCTTTTGTTGCAGCGGCCGTTGCTACACTGTCGTCTGCGTGCTGGATGTCCGTCGCCACAGCTCGCGGCTGCATGCGCTACTTCTGGATCCTGGTCGCTGGGGCGGCGTCCAGCCCGGCGAGATCGACACTATGGAGGCCCGCCCAGGCTCGGCATCGATGCCTGTCGGTGACATCCGGCCGAGTCAACTGCTGCTCAATCGATCCATGGATGTCTGGGCAGCATCGTTCAGGGTCCAATGCAGATCCTGGACGGGCTGTAGCGTGTGTGTTGCGATCTGTGAGCGATGGCGCGGCGTGTTGGTTTGTCAGTCGATTTCAGAGCATAGGGCGGCGACGACGGACGGAGTAGGAGTTTGGAGGCGCTGACCGGTGTCAAGTGTAGGCAAGCAATCGGTCTAGCTGTTGTGGAAGCGTGTGCGATTGGAAATGCGTGGTGCGGGTAATATTGTGGGTTTTGTGTCGTCTATGGGTGTGAATTGTTTGAACGTGTCAGTGTCGTCTAGTGGTTAGGACGCGAGCTTCACACGCTCGAGATCGAGGTTCGATCCCTCCTCTGATATCTTCTTTGCTCTTTTTGCCTCTCGTACCATCTTTTGTTGCAGCGGCCGTTGCTACACTGTCGTCTGCGTGCTGGATGTCCGTCGCCACAGCTCGCGGCTGCATGCGCTACTTCTGGATCCTGGTCGCTGGGGCGGCGTCCAGCCCGGCGAGATCGACACTATGGAGGCCCGCCCAGGCTCGGCATCGATGCCTGTCGGTGACATCCGGCCGAGTCAACTGCTGCTCAATCGATCCATGGATGTCTGGGCAGCATCGTTCAGGGTCCAATGCAGATCCTGGACGGGCTGTAGCGTGTGTGTTGCGATCTGTGAGCGATGGCGCGGCGTGTTGGTTTGTCAGTCGATTTCAGAGCATAGGGCGGCGACGACGGACGGAGTAGGAGTTTGGAGGCGCTGACCGGTGTCAAGTGTAGGCAAGCAATCGGTCTAGCTGTTGTGGAAGCGTGTGCGATTGGAAATGCGTGGTGCGGGTAATATTGTGGGTTTTGTGTCGTCTATGGGTGTGAATTGTTTGAACGTGTCAGTGTCGTCTAGTGGTTAGGACGCGAGCTTCACACGCTCGAGATCGAGGTTCGATCCCTCCTCTGATATCTTCTTTGCTCTTTTGCCTCTCGTACCATCTTTTGTTGCAGCGGCCGTTGCTACACTGTCGTCTGCGTGCTGGATGTCCGTCGCCACAGCTCGCGGCTGCATGCGCTACTTCTGGATCCTGGTCGCTGGGGCGGCGTCCAGCCCGGCGAGATCGACACTATGGAGGCCCGCCCAGGCTCGGCATCGATGCCTGTCGGTGACATCCGGCCGAGTCAACTGCTGCTCAATCGATCCATGGATGTCTGGGCAGCATCGTTCAGGGTCAATGCAGATCCTGGACGGGCTGTAGCGTGTGTGTTGCGATCTGTGAGCGATGGCGCGGCGTGTTGGTTTGTCAGTCGATTTCAGAGCATAGGGCGGCGACGACGGACGGAGTAGGAGTTTGGAGGCGCTGACCGGTGTCAAGTGTAGGCAAGCAATCGGTCTAGCTGTTGTGGAAGCGTGTGCGATTGGAAATGCGTGGTGCGGGTAATATTGTGGGTTTTGTGTCGTCTATGGGTGTGAATTGTTTGAACGTGTCAGTGTCGTCTAGTGGTTAGGACGCGAGCTTCACACGCTCGAGATCGAGGTTCGATCCCTCCTCTGATATCTTCTTTGCTCTTTTTGCCTCTCGTACCATCTTTTGTTGCAGCGGCCGTTGCTACACTGTCGTCTGCGTGCTGGATGTCCGTCGCCACAGCTCGCGGCTGCATGCGCTACTTCTGGATCCTGGTCGCTGGGGCGGCGTCCAGCCCGGCGAGATCGACACTATGGAGGCCCGCCCAGGCTCGGCATCGATGCCTGTCGGTGACATCCGGCCGAGTCAACTGCTGCTCAATCGATCCATGGATGTCTGGGCAGCATCGTTCAGGGTCCAATGCAGATCCTGGACGGGCTGTAGCGTGTGTGTTGCGATCTGTGAGCGATGGCGCGGCGTGTTGGTTTGTCAGTCGATTTCAGAGCATAGGGCGGCGACGACGGACGGAGTAGGAGTTTGGAGGCGCTGACCGGTGTCAAGTGTAGGCAAGCAATCGGTCTAGCTGTTGTGGAAGCGTGTGCGATTGGAAATGCGTGGTGCGGGTAATATTGTGGATTTTGTGTCGTCTATGGGTGTGAATTGTTTGAACGTGTCAGTGTCGTCTAGTGGTTAGGACGCGAGCTTCACACGCTCGAGATCGAGGGTTCGATCCCCTCCTCTGATATCTTCTTTGCTCTTTTTGCCTCTCGTACCATCTTTTGTTGCAGCGGCCGTTGCTACACTGTCGTCTGCGTGCTGGATGTCCGTCGCCACAGCTCGCGGCTGCATGCGCTACTTCTGGATCCTGGTCGCTGGGGCGGCGTCCAGCCCGGCGAGATCGACACTATGGAGGCCCGCCCAGGCTCGGCATCGATGCCTGTCGGTGACATCCGGCCGAGTCAACTGCTGCTCAATCGATCCATGGATGTCTGGGCAGCATCGTTCAGGGTCCAATGCAGATCCTGGACGGGCTGTAGCGTGTGTGTTGCGATCTGTGAGCGATGGCGCGGCGTGTTGGTTTGTCAGTCGATTTCAGAGCATAGGGCGGCGACGACGGACGGAGTAGGAGTTTGGAGGCGCTGACCGGTGTCAAGTGTAGGCAAGCAATCGGTCTAGCTGTTGTGGAAGCGTGTGCGATTGGAAATGCGTGGTGCGGGTAATATTGTGGGTTTTGTGTCGTCTATGGGTGTGAATTGTTTGAACGTGTCAGTGTCGTCTAGTGGTTAGGACGCGAGCTTCACACGCTCGAGATCGAGGTTCGATCCCTCCTCTGATATCTTCTTTGCTCTTTTTGCCTCTCGTACCATCTTTTGTTGCAGCGGCCGTTGCTACACTGTCGTCTGCGTGCTGGATGTCCGTCGCCACAGCTCGCGGCTGCATGCGCTACTTCTGGATCCTGGTCGCTGGGGCGGCGTCCAGCCCGGCGAGATCGACACTATGGAGGCCCGCCCAGGCTCGGCATCGATGCCTGTCGGTGACATCCGGCCGAGTCAACTGCTGCTCAATCGATCCATGGATGTCTGGGCAGCATCGTTCAGGGTCCAATGCAGATCCTGGACGGGCTGTAGCGTGTGTGTTGCGATCTGTGAGCGATGGCGCGGCGTGTTGGTTTGTCAGTCGATTTCAGAGCATAGGGCGGCGACGACGGACGGAGTAGGAGTTTGGAGGCGCTGACCGGTGTCAAGTGTAGGCAAGCAATCGGTCTAGCTGTTGTGGAAGCGTGTGCGATTGGAAATGCGTGGTGCGGGTAATATTGTGGTTTTGTGTCGTCTATGGGTGTGAATTGTTTGAACGTGTCAGTGTCGTCTAGTGGTTAGGACGCGAGCTTCACACGCTCGAGATCGAGGGTTCGATCCCCTCCTCTGATATCTTCTTTGCTCTTTTTGCCTCTCGTACCATCTTTTGTTGCAGCGGCCGTTGCTACACTGTCGTCTGCGTGCTGGATGTCCGTCGCCACAGCTCGCGGCTGCATGCGCTACTTCTGGATCCTGGTCGCTGGGGCGGCGTCCAGCCCGGCGAGATCGACACTATGGAGGCCCGCCCAGGCTCGGCATCGATGCCTGTCGGTGACATCCGGCCGAGTCAACTGCTGCTCAATCGATCCATGGATGTCTGGGCAGCATCGTTCAGGGTCAATGCAGATCCTGGACGGGCTGTAGCGTGTGTGTTGCGATCTGTGAGCGATGGCGCGGCGTGTTGGTTTGTCAGTCGATTTCAGAGCATAGGGCGGCGACGACGGACGGAGTAGGAGTTTGGAGGCGCTGACCGGTGTCAAGTGTAGGCAAGCAATCGGTCTAGCTGTTGTGGAAGCGTGTGCGATTGGAAATGCGTGGTGCGGGTAATATTGTGGGTTTTGTGTCGTCTATGGGTGTGAATTGTTTGAACGTGTCAGTGTCGTCTAGTGGTTAGGACGCGAGCTTCACACGCTCGAGATCGAGGTTCGATCCCTCCTCTGATATCTTCTTTGCTCTTTTGCCTCTCGTACCATCTTTTGTTGCAGCGGCCGTTGCTACACTGTCGTCTGCGTGCTGGATGTCCGTCGCCACAGCTCGCGGCTGCATGCGCTACTTCTGGATCCTGGTCGCTGGGGCGGCGTCCAGCCCGGCGAGATCGACACTATGGAGGCCCGCCCAGGCTCGGCATCGATGCCTGTCGGTGACATCCGGCCGAGTCAACTGCTGCTCAATCGATCCATGGATGTCTGGGCAGCATCGTTCAGGGTCAATGCAGATCCTGGACGGGCTGTAGCGTGTGTGTTGCGATCTGTGAGCGATGGCGCGGCGTGTTGGTTTGTCAGTCGATTTCAGAGCATAGGGCGGCGACGACGGACGGAGTAGGAGTTTGGAGGCGCTGACCGGTGTCAAGTGTAGGCAAGCAATCGGTCTAGCTGTTGTGGAAGCGTGTGCGATTGGAAATGCGTGGTGCGGGTAATATTGTGGGTTTTGTGTCGTCTATGGGTGTGAATTGTTTGAACGTGTCAGTGTCGTCTAGTGGTTGGGACGCGAGCTTCACACGCTCGAGATCGAGGTTCGATCCCTCCTCTGATATCTTCTTTGCTCTTTTTGCCTCTCGTACCATCTTTTGTTGCAGCGGCCGTTGCTACACTGTCGTCTGCGTGCTGGATGTCCGTCGCCACAGCTCGCGGCTGCATGCGCTACTTCTGGATCCTGGTCGCTGGGGCGGCGTCCAGCCCGGCGAGATCGACACTATGGAGGCCCGCCCAGGCTCGGCATCGATGCCTGTCGGTGACATCCGGCCGAGTCAACTGCTGCTCAATCGATCCATGGATGTCTGGGCAGCATCGTTCAGGGTCCAATGCAGATCCTGGACGGGCTGTAGCGTGTGTGTTGCGATCTGTGAGCGATGGCGCGGCGTGTTGGTTTGTCAGTCGATTTCAGAGCATAGGGCGGCGACGACGGACGGAGTAGGAGTTTGGAGGCGCTGACCGGTGTCAAGTGTAGGCAAGCAATCGGTCTAGCTGTTGTGGAAGCGTGTGCGATTGGAAATGCGTGGTGCGGGTAATATTGTGGGTTTTGTGTCGTCTATGGGTGTGAATTGTTTGAACGTGTCAGTGTCGTCTAGTGGTTGGGACGCGAGCTTCACACGCTCGAGATCGAGGTTCGATCCCTCCTCTGATATCTTCTTTGCTCTTTTGCCTCTCGTACCATCTTTTGTTGCAGCGGCCGTTGCTACACTGTCGTCTGCGTGCTGGATGTCCGTCGCCACAGCTCGCGGCTGCATGCGCTACTTCTGGATCCTGGTCGCTGGGGCGGCGTCCAGCCCGGCGAGATCGACACTATGGAGGCCCGCCCAGGCTCGGCATCGATGCCTGTCGGTGACATCCGGCCGAGTCAACTGCTGCTCAATCGATCCATGGATGTCTGGGCAGCATCGTTCAGGGTCCAATGCAGATCCTGGACGGGCTGTAGCGTGTGTGTTGCGATCTGTGAGCGATGGCGCGGCGTGTTGGTTTGTCAGTCGATTTCAGAGCATAGGGCGGCGACGACGGACGGAGTAGGAGTTTGGAGGCGCTGACCGGTGTCAAGTGTAGGCAAGCAATCGGTCTAGCTGTTGTGGAAGCGTGTGCGATTGGAAATGCGTGGTGCGGGTAATATTGTGGGTTTTGTGTCGTCTATGGGTGTGAATTGTTTGAACGTGTCAGTGTCGTCTAGTGGTTAGGACGCGAGCTTCACACGCTCGAGATCGAGGTTCGATCCCTCCTCTGATATCTTCTTTGCTCTTTTTGCCTCTCGTACCATCTTTTGTTGCAGCGGCCGTTGCTACACTGTCGTCTGCGTGCTGGATGTCCGTCGCCACAGCTCGCGGCTGCATGCGCTACTTCTGGATCCTGGTCGCTGGGGCGGCGTCCAGCCCGGCGAGATCGACACTATGGAGGCCCGCCCAGGCTCGGCATCGATGCCTGTCGGTGACATCCGGCCGAGTCAACTGCTGCTCAATCGATCCATGGATGTCTGGGCAGCATCGTTCAGGGTCCAATGCAGATCCTGGACGGGCTGTAGCGTGTGTGTTGCGATCTGTGAGCGATGGCGCGGCGTGTTGGTTTGTCAGTCGATTTCAGAGCATAGGGCGGCGACGACGGACGGAGTAGGAGTTTGGAGGCGCTGACCGGTGTCAAGTGTAGGCAAGCAATCGGTCTAGCTGTTGTGGAAGCGTGTGCGATTGGAAATGCGTGGTGCGGGTAATATTGTGGATTTTGTGTCGTCTATGGGTGTGAATTGTTTGAACGTGTCAGTGTCGTCTAGTGGTTAGGACGCGAGCTTCACACGCTCGAGATCGAGGTTCGATCCCTCCTCTGATATCTTCTTTGCTCTTTTTGCCTCTCGTACCATCTTTTGTTGCAGCGGCCGTTGCTACACTGTCGTCTGCGTGCTGGATGTCCGTCGCCACAGCTCGCGGCTGCATGCGCTACTTCTGGATCCTGGTCGCTGGGGCGGCGTCCAGCCCGGCGAGATCGACACTATGGAGGCCCGCCCAGGCTCGGCATCGATGCCTGTCGGTGACATCCGGCCGAGTCAACTGCTGCTCAATCGATCCATGGATGTCTGGGCAGCATCGTTCAGGGTCCAATGCAGATCCTGGACGGGCTGTAGCGTGTGTGTTGCGATCTGTGAGCGATGGCGCGGCGTGTTGGTTTGTCAGTCGATTTCAGAGCATAGGGCGGCGACGACGGACGGAGTAGGAGTTTGGAGGCGCTGACCGGTGTCAAGTGTAGGCAAGCAATCGGTCTAGCTGTTGTGGAAGCGTGTGCGATTGGAAATGCGTGGTGCGGGTAATATTGTGGATTTTGTGTCGTCTATGGGTGTGAATTGTTTGAACGTGTCAGTGTCGTCTAGTGGTTGGGACGCGAGCTTCACACGCTCGAGATCGAGGGTTCGATCCCCTCCTCTGATATCTTCTTTGCTCTTTTTGCCTCTCGTACCATCTTTTGTTGCAGCGGCCGTTGCTACACTGTCGTCTGCGTGCTGGATGTCCGTCGCCACAGCTCGCGGCTGCATGCGCTACTTCTGGATCCTGGTCGCTGGGGCGGCGTCCAGCCCGGCGAGATCGACACTATGGAGGCCCGCCCAGGCTCGGCATCGATGCCTGTCGGTGACATCCGGCCGAGTCAACTGCTGCTCAATCGATCCATGGATGTCTGGGCAGCATCGTTCAGGGTCCAATGCAGATCCTGGACGGGCTGTAGCGTGTGTGTTGCGATCTGTGAGCGATGGCGCGGCGTGTTGGTTTGTCAGTCGATTTCAGAGCATAGGGCGGCGACGACGGACGGAGTAGGAGTTTGGAGGCGCTGACCGGTGTCAAGTGTAGGCAAGCAATCGGTCTAGCTGTTGTGGAAGCGTGTGCGATTGGAAATGCGTGGTGCGGGTAATATTGTGGATTTTGTGTCGTCTATGGGTGTGAATTGTTTGAACGTGTCAGTGTCGTCTAGTGGTTAGGACGCGAGCTTCACACGCTCGAGATCGAGGGTTCGATCCCCTCCTCTGATATCTTCTTTGCTCTTTTGCCTCTCGTACCATCTTTGTTGCAGCGGCCGTTGCTACACTGTCGTCTGCGTGCTGGATGTCCGTCGCCACAGCTCGCGGCTGCATGCGCTACTTCTGGATCCTGGTCGCTGGGGCGGCGTCCAGCCCGGCGAGATCGACACTATGGAGGCCCGCCCAGGCTCGGCATCGATGCCTGTCGGTGACATCCGGCCGAGTCAACTGCTGCTCAATCGATCCATGGATGTCTGGGCAGCATCGTTCAGGGTCCAATGCAGATCCTGGACGGGCTGTAGCGTGTGTGTTGCGATCTGTGAGCGATGGCGCGGCGTGTTGGTTTGTCAGTCGATTTCAGAGCATAGGGCGGCGACGACGGACGGAGTAGGAGTTTGGAGGCGCTGACCGGTGTCAAGTGTAGGCAAGCAATCGGTCTAGCTGTTGTGGAAGCGTGTGCGATTGGAAATGCGTGGTGCGGGTAATATTGTGGATTTTGTGTCGTCTATGGGTGTGAATTGTTTGAACGTGTCAGTGTCGTCTAGTGGTTAGGACGCGAGCTTCACACGCTCGAGATCGAGGTTCGATCCCTCCTCTGATATCTTCTTTGCTCTTTTTGCCTCTCGTACCATCTTTTGTTGCAGCGGCCGTTGCTACACTGTCGTCTGCGTGCTGGATGTCCGTCGCCACAGCTCGCGGCTGCATGCGCTACTTCTGGATCCTGGTCGCTGGGGCGGCGTCCAGCCCGGCGAGATCGACACTATGGAGGCCCGCCCAGGCTCGGCATCGATGCCTGTCGGTGACATCCGGCCGAGTCAACTGCTGCTCAATCGATCCATGGATGTCTGGGCAGCATCGTTCAGGGTCCAATGCAGATCCTGGACGGGCTGTAGCGTGTGTGTTGCGATCTGTGAGCGATGGCGCGGCGTGTTGGTTTGTCAGTCGATTTCAGAGCATAGGGCGGCGACGACGGACGGAGTAGGAGTTTGGAGGCGCTGACCGGTGTCAAGTGTAGGCAAGCAATCGGTCTAGCTGTTGTGGAAGCGTGTGCGATTGGAAATGCGTGGTGCGGGTAATATTGTGGATTTTGTGTCGTCTATGGGTGTGAATTGTTTGAACGTGTCAGTGTCGTCTAGTGGTTGGGACGCGAGCTTCACACGCTCGAGATCGAGGTTCGATCCCTCCTCTGATATCTTCTTTGCTCTTTTGCCTCTCGTACCATCTTTGTTGCAGCGGCCGTTGCTACACTGTCGTCTGCGTGCTGGATGTCCGTCGCCACAGCTCGCGGCTGCATGCGCTACTTCTGGATCCTGGTCGCTGGGGCGGCGTCCAGCCCGGCGAGATCGACACTATGGAGGCCCGCCCAGGCTCGGCATCGATGCCTGTCGGTGACATCCGGCCGAGTCAACTGCTGCTCAATCGATCCATGGATGTCTGGGCAGCATCGTTCAGGGTCCAATGCAGATCCTGGACGGGCTGTAGCGTGTGTGTTGCGATCTGTGAGCGATGGCGCGGCGTGTTGGTTTGTCAGTCGATTTCAGAGCATAGGGCGGCGACGACGGACGGAGTAGGAGTTTGGAGGCGCTGACCGGTGTCAAGTGTAGGCAAGCAATCGGTCTAGCTGTTGTGGAAGCGTGTGCGATTGGAAATGCGTGGTGCGGGTAATATTGTGGATTTTGTGTCGTCTATGGGTGTGAATTGTTTGAACGTGTCAGTGTCGTCTAGTGGTTAGGACGCGAGCTTCACACGCTCGAGATCGAGGGTTCGATCCCCTCCTCTGATATCTTCTTTGCTCTTTTGCCTCTCGTACCTTTTGTTGCAGCGGCCGTTGCTACACTGTCGTCTGCGTGCTGGATGTCCGTCGCCACAGCTCGCGGCTGCATGCGCTACTTCTGGATCCTGGTCGCTGGGGCGGCGTCCAGCCCGGCGAGATCGACACTATGGAGGCCCGCCCAGGCTCGGCATCGATGCCTGTCGGTGACATCCGGCCGAGTCAACTGCTGCTCAATCGATCCATGGATGTCTGGGCAGCATCGTTCAGGGTCCAATGCAGATCCTGGACGGGCTGTAGCGTGTGTGTTGCGATCTGTGAGCGATGGCGCGGCGTGTTGGTTTGTCAGTCGATTTCAGAGCATAGGGCGGCGACGACGGACGGAGTAGGAGTTTGGAGGCGCTGACCGGTGTCAAGTGTAGGCAAGCAATCGGTCTAGCTGTTGTGGAAGCGTGTGCGATTGGAAATGCGTGGTGCGGGTAATATTGTGGATTTTGTGTCGTCTATGGGTGTGAATTGTTTGAACGTGTCAGTGTCGTCTAGTGGTTAGGACGCGAGCTTCACACGCTCGAGATCGAGGGTTCGATCCCCTCCTCTGATATCTTCTTTGCTCTTTTTGCCTCTCGTACCATCTTTTGTTGCAGCGGCCGTTGCTACACTGTCGTCTGCGTGCTGGATGTCCGTCGCCACAGCTCGCGGCTGCATGCGCTACTTCTGGATCCTGGTCGCTGGGGCGGCGTCCAGCCCGGCGAGATCGACACTATGGAGGCCCGCCCAGGCTCGGCATCGATGCCTGTCGGTGACATCCGGCCGAGTCAACTGCTGCTCAATCGATCCATGGATGTCTGGGCAGCATCGTTCAGGGTCCAATGCAGATCCTGGACGGGCTGTAGCGTGTGTGTTGCGATCTGTGAGCGATGGCGCGGCGTGTTGGTTTGTCAGTCGATTTCAGAGCATAGGGCGGCGACGACGGACGGAGTAGGAGTTTGGAGGCGCTGACCGGTGTCAAGTGTAGGCAAGCAATCGGTCTAGCTGTTGTGGAAGCGTGTGCGATTGGAAATGCGTGGTGCGGGTAATATTGTGGATTTTGTGTCGTCTATGGGTGTGAATTGTTTGAACGTGTCAGTGTCGTCTAGTGGTTAGGACGCGAGCTTCACACGCTCGAGATCGAGGGTTCGATCCCCTCCTCTGATATCTTCTTTGCTCTTTTTGCCTCTCGTACCATCTTTTGTTGCAGCGGCCGTTGCTACACTGTCGTCTGCGTGCTGGATGTCCGTCGCCACAGCTCGCGGCTGCATGCGCTACTTCTGGATCCTGGTCGCTGGGGCGGCGTCCAGCCCGGCGAGATCGACACTATGGAGGCCCGCCCAGGCTCGGCATCGATGCCTGTCGGTGACATCCGGCCGAGTCAACTGCTGCTCAATCGATCCATGGATGTCTGGGCAGCATCGTTCAGGGTCCAATGCAGATCCTGGACGGGCTGTAGCGTGTGTGTTGCGATCTGTGAGCGATGGCGCGGCGTGTTGGTTTGTCAGTCGATTTCAGAGCATAGGGCGGCGACGACGGACGGAGTAGGAGTTTGGAGGCGCTGACCGGTGTCAAGTGTAGGCAAGCAATCGGTCTAGCTGTTGTGGAAGCGTGTGCGATTGGAAATGCGTGGTGCGGGTAATATTGTGGATTTTGTGTCGTCTATGGGTGTGAATTGTTTGAACGTGTCAGTGTCGTCTAGTGGTTAGGACGCGAGCTTCACACGCTCGAGATCGAGGTTCGATCCCTCCTCTGATATCTTCTTTGCTCTTTTGCCTCTCGTACCATCTTTGTTGCAGCGGCCGTTGCTACACTGTCGTCTGCGTGCTGGATGTCCGTCGCCACAGCTCGCGGCTGCATGCGCTACTTCTGGATCCTGGTCGCTGGGGCGGCGTCCAGCCCGGCGAGATCGACACTATGGAGGCCCGCCCAGGCTCGGCATCGATGCCTGTCGGTGACATCCGGCCGAGTCAACTGCTGCTCAATCGATCCATGGATGTCTGGGCAGCATCGTTCAGGGTCCAATGCAGATCCTGGACGGGCTGTAGCGTGTGTGTTGCGATCTGTGAGCGATGGCGCGGCGTGTTGGTTTGTCAGTCGATTTCAGAGCATAGGGCGGCGACGACGGACGGAGTAGGAGTTTGGAGGCGCTGACCGGTGTCAAGTGTAGGCAAGCAATCGGTCTAGCTGTTGTGGAAGCGTGTGCGATTGGAAATGCGTGGTGCGGGTAATATTGTGGATTTTGTGTCGTCTATGGGTGTGAATTGTTTGAACGTGTCAGTGTCGTCTAGTGGTTAGGACGCGAGCTTCACACGCTCGAGATCGAGGTTCGATCCCTCCTCTGATATCTTCTTTGCTCTTTTGCCTCTCGTACCATCTTTGTTGCAGCGGCCGTTGCTACACTGTCGTCTGCGTGCTGGATGTCCGTCGCCACAGCTCGCGGCTGCATGCGCTACTTCTGGATCCTGGTCGCTGGGGCGGCGTCCAGCCCGGCGAGATCGACACTATGGAGGCCCGCCCAGGCTCGGCATCGATGCCTGTCGGTGACATCCGGCCGAGTCAACTGCTGCTCAATCGATCCATGGATGTCTGGGCAGCATCGTTCAGGGTCCAATGCAGATCCTGGACGGGCTGTAGCGTGTGTGTTGCGATCTGTGAGCGATGGCGCGGCGTGTTGGTTTGTCAGTCGATTTCAGAGCATAGGGCGGCGACGACGGACGGAGTAGGAGTTTGGAGGCGCTGACCGGTGTCAAGTGTAGGCAAGCAATCGGTCTAGCTGTTGTGGAAGCGTGTGCGATTGGAAATGCGTGGTGCGGGTAATATTGTGGATTTTGTGTCGTCTATGGGTGTGAATTGTTTGAACGTGTCAGTGTCGTCTAGTGGTTAGGACGCGAGCTTCACACGCTCGAGATCGAGGTTCGATCCCTCCTCTGATATCTTCTTTGCTCTTTTGCCTCTCGTACCATCTTTGTTGCAGCGGCCGTTGCTACACTGTCGTCTGCGTGCTGGATGTCCGTCGCCACAGCTCGCGGCTGCATGCGCTACTTCTGGATCCTGGTCGCTGGGGCGGCGTCCAGCCCGGCGAGATCGACACTATGGAGGCCCGCCCAGGCTCGGCATCGATGCCTGTCGGTGACATCCGGCCGAGTCAACTGCTGCTCAATCGATCCATGGATGTCTGGGCAGCATCGTTCAGGGTCCAATGCAGATCCTGGACGGGCTGTAGCGTGTGTGTTGCGATCTGTGAGCGATGGCGCGGCGTGTTGGTTTGTCAGTCGATTTCAGAGCATAGGGCGGCGACGACGGACGGAGTAGGAGTTTGGAGGCGCTGACCGGTGTCAAGTGTAGGCAAGCAATCGGTCTAGCTGTTGTGGAAGCGTGTGCGATTGGAAATGCGTGGTGCGGGTAATATTGTGGATTTTGTGTCGTCTATGGGTGTGAATTGTTTGAACGTGTCAGTGTCGTCTAGTGGTTAGGACGCGAGCTTCACACGCTCGAGATCGAGGGTTCGATCCCCTCCTCTGATATCTTCTTTGCTCTTTTGCCTCTCGTACCATCTTTGTTGCAGCGGCCGTTGCTACACTGTCGTCTGCGTGCTGGATGTCCGTCGCCACAGCTCGCGGCTGCATGCGCTACTTCTGGATCCTGGTCGCTGGGGCGGCGTCCAGCCCGGCGAGATCGACACTATGGAGGCCCGCCCAGGCTCGGCATCGATGCCTGTCGGTGACATCCGGCCGAGTCAACTGCTGCTCAATCGATCCATGGATGTCTGGGCAGCATCGTTCAGGGTCCAATGCAGATCCTGGACGGGCTGTAGCGTGTGTGTTGCGATCTGTGAGCGATGGCGCGGCGTGTTGGTTTGTCAGTCGATTTCAGAGCATAGGGCGGCGACGACGGACGGAGTAGGAGTTTGGAGGCGCTGACCGGTGTCAAGTGTAGGCAAGCAATCGGTCTAGCTGTTGTGGAAGCGTGTGCGATTGGAAATGCGTGGTGCGGGTAATATTGTGGTTTTGTGTCGTCTATGGGTGTGAATTGTTTGAACGTGTCAGTGTCGTCTAGTGGTTAGGACGCGAGCTTCACACGCTCGAGATCGAGGTTCGATCCCTCCTCTGATATCTTCTTTGCTCTTTTTGCCTCTCGTACCATCTTTTGTTGCAGCGGCCGTTGCTACACTGTCGTCTGCGTGCTGGATGTCCGTCGCCACAGCTCGCGGCTGCATGCGCTACTTCTGGATCCTGGTCGCTGGGGCGGCGTCCAGCCCGGCGAGATCGACACTATGGAGGCCCGCCCAGGCTCGGCATCGATGCCTGTCGGTGACATCCGGCCGAGTCAACTGCTGCTCAATCGATCCATGGATGTCTGGGCAGCATCGTTCAGGGTCCAATGCAGATCCTGGACGGGCTGTAGCGTGTGTGTTGCGATCTGTGAGCGATGGCGCGGCGTGTTGGTTTGTCAGTCGATTTCAGAGCATAGGGCGGCGACGACGGACGGAGTAGGAGTTTGGAGGCGCTGACCGGTGTCAAGTGTAGGCAAGCAATCGGTCTAGCTGTTGTGGAAGCGTGTGCGATTGGAAATGCGTGGTGCGGGTAATATTGTGGATTTTGTGTCGTCTATGGGTGTGAATTGTTTGAACGTGTCAGTGTCGTCTAGTGGTTAGGACGCGAGCTTCACACGCTCGAGATCGAGGGTTCGATCCCCTCCTCTGATATCTTCTTTGCTCTTTTGCCTCTCGTACCATCTTTGTTGCAGCGGCCGTTGCTACACTGTCGTCTGCGTGCTGGATGTCCGTCGCCACAGCTCGCGGCTGCATGCGCTACTTCTGGATCCTGGTCGCTGGGGCGGCGTCCAGCCCGGCGAGATCGACACTATGGAGGCCCGCCCAGGCTCGGCATCGATGCCTGTCGGTGACATCCGGCCGAGTCAACTGCTGCTCAATCGATCCATGGATGTCTGGGCAGCATCGTTCAGGGTCCAATGCAGATCCTGGACGGGCTGTAGCGTGTGTGTTGCGATCTGTGAGCGATGGCGCGGCGTGTTGGTTTGTCAGTCGATTTCAGAGCATAGGGCGGCGACGACGGACGGAGTAGGAGTTTGGAGGCGCTGACCGGTGTCAAGTGTAGGCAAGCAATCGGTCTAGCTGTTGTGGAAGCGTGTGCGATTGGAAATGCGTGGTGCGGGTAATATTGTGGATTTTGTGTCGTCTATGGGTGTGAATTGTTTGAACGTGTCAGTGTCGTCTAGTGGTTAGGACGCGAGCTTCACACGCTCGAGATCGAGGTTCGATCCCTCCTCTGATATCTTCTTTGCTCTTTTTGCCTCTCGTACCATCTTTTGTTGCAGCGGCCGTTGCTACACTGTCGTCTGCGTGCTGGATGTCCGTCGCCACAGCTCGCGGCTGCATGCGCTACTTCTGGATCCTGGTCGCTGGGGCGGCGTCCAGCCCGGCGAGATCGACACTATGGAGGCCCGCCCAGGCTCGGCATCGATGCCTGTCGGTGACATCCGGCCGAGTCAACTGCTGCTCAATCGATCCATGGATGTCTGGGCAGCATCGTTCAGGGTCCAATGCAGATCCTGGACGGGCTGTAGCGTGTGTGTTGCGATCTGTGAGCGATGGCGCGGCGTGTTGGTTTGTCAGTCGATTTCAGAGCATAGGGCGGCGACGACGGACGGAGTAGGAGTTTGGAGGCGCTGACCGGTGTCAAGTGTAGGCAAGCAATCGGTCTAGCTGTTGTGGAAGCGTGTGCGATTGGAAATGCGTGGTGCGGGTAATATTGTGGATTTTGTGTCGTCTATGGGTGTGAATTGTTTGAACGTGTCAGTGTCGTCTAGTGGTTAGGACGCGAGCTTCACACGCTCGAGATCGAGGTTCGATCCCTCCTCTGATATCTTCTTTGCTCTTTTGCCTCTCGTACCATCTTTGTTGCAGCGGCCGTTGCTACACTGTCGTCTGCGTGCTGGATGTCCGTCGCCACAGCTCGCGGCTGCATGCGCTACTTCTGGATCCTGGTCGCTGGGGCGGCGTCCAGCCCGGCGAGATCGACACTATGGAGGCCCGCCCAGGCTCGGCATCGATGCCTGTCGGTGACATCCGGCCGAGTCAACTGCTGCTCAATCGATCCATGGATGTCTGGGCAGCATCGTTCAGGGTCCAATGCAGATCCTGGACGGGCTGTAGCGTGTGTGTTGCGATCTGTGAGCGATGGCGCGGCGTGTTGGTTTGTCAGTCGATTTCAGAGCATAGGGCGGCGACGACGGACGGAGTAGGAGTTTGGAGGCGCTGACCGGTGTCAAGTGTAGGCAAGCAATCGGTCTAGCTGTTGTGGAAGCGTGTGCGATTGGAAATGCGTGGTGCGGGTAATATTGTGGATTTTGTGTCGTCTATGGGTGTGAATTGTTTGAACGTGTCAGTGTCGTCTAGTGGTTAGGACGCGAGCTTCACACGCTCGAGATCGAGGTTCGATCCCTCCTCTGATATCTTCTTTGCTCTTTTGCCTCTCGTACCATCTTTGTTGCAGCGGCCGTTGCTACACTGTCGTCTGCGTGCTGGATGTCCGTCGCCACAGCTCGCGGCTGCATGCGCTACTTCTGGATCCTGGTCGCTGGGGCGGCGTCCAGCCCGGCGAGATCGACACTATGGAGGCCCGCCCAGGCTCGGCATCGATGCCTGTCGGTGACATCCGGCCGAGTCAACTGCTGCTCAATCGATCCATGGATGTCTGGGCAGCATCGTTCAGGGTCCAATGCAGATCCTGGACGGGCTGTAGCGTGTGTGTTGCGATCTGTGAGCGATGGCGCGGCGTGTTGGTTTGTCAGTCGATTTCAGAGCATAGGGCGGCGACGACGGACGGAGTAGGAGTTTGGAGGCGCTGACCGGTGTCAAGTGTAGGCAAGCAATCGGTCTAGCTGTTGTGGAAGCGTGTGCGATTGGAAATGCGTGGTGCGGGTAATATTGTGGATTTTGTGTCGTCTATGGGTGTGAATTGTTTGAACGTGTCAGTGTCGTCTAGTGGTTAGGACGCGAGCTTCACACGCTCGAGATCGAGGTTCGATCCCTCCTCTGATATCTTCTTTGCTCTTTTTGCCTCTCGTACCATCTTTTGTTGCAGCGGCCGTTGCTACACTGTCGTCTGCGTGCTGGATGTCCGTCGCCACAGCTCGCGGCTGCATGCGCTACTTCTGGATCCTGGTCGCTGGGGCGGCGTCCAGCCCGGCGAGATCGACACTATGGAGGCCCGCCCAGGCTCGGCATCGATGCCTGTCGGTGACATCCGGCCGAGTCAACTGCTGCTCAATCGATCCATGGATGTCTGGGCAGCATCGTTCAGGGTCCAATGCAGATCCTGGACGGGCTGTAGCGTGTGTGTTGCGATCTGTGAGCGATGGCGCGGCGTGTTGGTTTGTCAGTCGATTTCAGAGCATAGGGCGGCGACGACGGACGGAGTAGGAGTTTGGAGGCGCTGACCGGTGTCAAGTGTAGGCAAGCAATCGGTCTAGCTGTTGTGGAAGCGTGTGCGATTGGAAATGCGTGGTGCGGGTAATATTGTGGATTTTGTGTCGTCTATGGGTGTGAATTGTTTGAACGTGTCAGTGTCGTCTAGTGGTTAGGACGCGAGCTTCACACGCTCGAGATCGAGGGTTCGATCCCCTCCTCTGATATCTTCTTTGCTCTTTTTGCCTCTCGTACCATCTTTTGTTGCAGCGGCCGTTGCTACACTGTCGTCTGCGTGCTGGATGTCCGTCGCCACAGCTCGCGGCTGCATGCGCTACTTCTGGATCCTGGTCGCTGGGGCGGCGTCCAGCCCGGCGAGATCGACACTATGGAGGCCCGCCCAGGCTCGGCATCGATGCCTGTCGGTGACATCCGGCCGAGTCAACTGCTGCTCAATCGATCCATGGATGTCTGGGCAGCATCGTTCAGGGTCCAATGCAGATCCTGGACGGGCTGTAGCGTGTGTGTTGCGATCTGTGAGCGATGGCGCGGCGTGTTGGTTTGTCAGTCGATTTCAGAGCATAGGGCGGCGACGACGGACGGAGTAGGAGTTTGGAGGCGCTGACCGGTGTCAAGTGTAGGCAAGCAATCGGTCTAGCTGTTGTGGAAGCGTGTGCGATTGGAAATGCGTGGTGCGGGTAATATTGTGGATTTTGTGTCGTCTATGGGTGTGAATTGTTTGAACGTGTCAGTGTCGTCTAGTGGTTAGGACGCGAGCTTCACACGCTCGAGATCGAGGGTTCGATCCCCTCCTCTGATATCTTCTTTGCTCTTTTGCCTCTCGTACCATCTTTGTTGCAGCGGCCGTTGCTACACTGTCGTCTGCGTGCTGGATGTCCGTCGCCACAGCTCGCGGCTGCATGCGCTACTTCTGGATCCTGGTCGCTGGGGCGGCGTCCAGCCCGGCGAGATCGACACTATGGAGGCCCGCCCAGGCTCGGCATCGATGCCTGTCGGTGACATCCGGCCGAGTCAACTGCTGCTCAATCGATCCATGGATGTCTGGGCAGCATCGTTCAGGGTCCAATGCAGATCCTGGACGGGCTGTAGCGTGTGTGTTGCGATCTGTGAGCGATGGCGCGGCGTGTTGGTTTGTCAGTCGATTTCAGAGCATAGGGCGGCGACGACGGACGGAGTAGGAGTTTGGAGGCGCTGACCGGTGTCAAGTGTAGGCAAGCAATCGGTCTAGCTGTTGTGGAAGCGTGTGCGATTGGAAATGCGTGGTGCGGGTAATATTGTGGATTTTGTGTCGTCTATGGGTGTGAATTGTTTGAACGTGTCAGTGTCGTCTAGTGGTTAGGACGCGAGCTTCACACGCTCGAGATCGAGGGTTCGATCCCCTCCTCTGATATCTTCTTTGCTCTTTTGCCTCTCGTACCATCTTTGTTGCAGCGGCCGTTGCTACACTGTCGTCTGCGTGCTGGATGTCCGTCGCCACAGCTCGCGGCTGCATGCGCTACTTCTGGATCCTGGTCGCTGGGGCGGCGTCCAGCCCGGCGAGATCGACACTATGGAGGCCCGCCCAGGCTCGGCATCGATGCCTGTCGGTGACATCCGGCCGAGTCAACTGCTGCTCAATCGATCCATGGATGTCTGGGCAGCATCGTTCAGGGTCCAATGCAGATCCTGGACGGGCTGTAGCGTGTGTGTTGCGATCTGTGAGCGATGGCGCGGCGTGTTGGTTTGTCAGTCGATTTCAGAGCATAGGGCGGCGACGACGGACGGAGTAGGAGTTTGGAGGCGCTGACCGGTGTCAAGTGTAGGCAAGCAATCGGTCTAGCTGTTGTGGAAGCGTGTGCGATTGGAAATGCGTGGTGCGGGTAATATTGTGGATTTTGTGTCGTCTATGGGTGTGAATTGTTTGAACGTGTCAGTGTCGTCTAGTGGTTAGGACGCGAGCTTCACACGCTCGAGATCGAGGTTCGATCCCTCCTCTGATATCTTCTTTGCTCTTTTGCCTCTCGTACCATCTTTGTTGCAGCGGCCGTTGCTACACTGTCGTCTGCGTGCTGGATGTCCGTCGCCACAGCTCGCGGCTGCATGCGCTACTTCTGGATCCTGGTCGCTGGGGCGGCGTCCAGCCCGGCGAGATCGACACTATGGAGGCCCGCCCAGGCTCGGCATCGATGCCTGTCGGTGACATCCGGCCGAGTCAACTGCTGCTCAATCGATCCATGGATGTCTGGGCAGCATCGTTCAGGGTCCAATGCAGATCCTGGACGGGCTGTAGCGTGTGTGTTGCGATCTGTGAGCGATGGCGCGGCGTGTTGGTTTGTCAGTCGATTTCAGAGCATAGGGCGGCGACGACGGACGGAGTAGGAGTTTGGAGGCGCTGACCGGTGTCAAGTGTAGGCAAGCAATCGGTCTAGCTGTTGTGGAAGCGTGTGCGATTGGAAATGCGTGGTGCGGGTAATATTGTGGATTTTGTGTCGTCTATGGGTGTGAATTGTTTGAACGTGTCAGTGTCGTCTAGTGGTTAGGACGCGAGCTTCACACGCTCGAGATCGAGGTTCGATCCCTCCTCTGATATCTTCTTTGCTCTTTTGCCTCTCGTACCATCTTTGTTGCAGCGGCCGTTGCTACACTGTCGTCTGCGTGCTGGATGTCCGTCGCCACAGCTCGCGGCTGCATGCGCTACTTCTGGATCCTGGTCGCTGGGGCGGCGTCCAGCCCGGCGAGATCGACACTATGGAGGCCCGCCCAGGCTCGGCATCGATGCCTGTCGGTGACATCCGGCCGAGTCAACTGCTGCTCAATCGATCCATGGATGTCTGGGCAGCATCGTTCAGGGTCCAATGCAGATCCTGGACGGGCTGTAGCGTGTGTGTTGCGATCTGTGAGCGATGGCGCGGCGTGTTGGTTTGTCAGTCGATTTCAGAGCATAGGGCGGCGACGACGGACGGAGTAGGAGTTTGGAGGCGCTGACCGGTGTCAAGTGTAGGCAAGCAATCGGTCTAGCTGTTGTGGAAGCGTGTGCGATTGGAAATGCGTGGTGCGGGTAATATTGTGGATTTTGTGTCGTCTATGGGTGTGAATTGTTTGAACGTGTCAGTGTCGTCTAGTGGTTAGGACGCGAGCTTCACACGCTCGAGATCGAGGTTCGATCCCTCCTCTGATATCTTCTTTGCTCTTTTGCCTCTCGTACCATCTTTGTTGCAGCGGCCGTTGCTACACTGTCGTCTGCGTGCTGGATGTCCGTCGCCACAGCTCGCGGCTGCATGCGCTACTTCTGGATCCTGGTCGCTGGGGCGGCGTCCAGCCCGGCGAGATCGACACTATGGAGGCCCGCCCAGGCTCGGCATCGATGCCTGTCGGTGACATCCGGCCGAGTCAACTGCTGCTCAATCGATCCATGGATGTCTGGGCAGCATCGTTCAGGGTCCAATGCAGATCCTGGACGGGCTGTAGCGTGTGTGTTGCGATCTGTGAGCGATGGCGCGGCGTGTTGGTTTGTCAGTCGATTTCAGAGCATAGGGCGGCGACGACGGACGGAGTAGGAGTTTGGAGGCGCTGACCGGTGTCAAGTGTAGGCAAGCAATCGGTCTAGCTGTTGTGGAAGCGTGTGCGATTGGAAATGCGTGGTGCGGGTAATATTGTGGATTTTGTGTCGTCTATGGGTGTGAATTGTTTGAACGTGTCAGTGTCGTCTAGTGGTTAGGACGCGAGCTTCACACGCTCGAGATCGAGGGTTCGATCCCCTCCTCTGATATCTTCTTTGCTCTTTTGCCTCTCGTACCATCTTTGTTGCAGCGGCCGTTGCTACACTGTCGTCTGCGTGCTGGATGTCCGTCGCCACAGCTCGCGGCTGCATGCGCTACTTCTGGATCCTGGTCGCTGGGGCGGCGTCCAGCCCGGCGAGATCGACACTATGGAGGCCCGCCCAGGCTCGGCATCGATGCCTGTCGGTGACATCCGGCCGAGTCAACTGCTGCTCAATCGATCCATGGATGTCTGGGCAGCATCGTTCAGGGTCCAATGCAGATCCTGGACGGGCTGTAGCGTGTGTGTTGCGATCTGTGAGCGATGGCGCGGCGTGTTGGTTTGTCAGTCGATTTCAGAGCATAGGGCGGCGACGACGGACGGAGTAGGAGTTTGGAGGCGCTGACCGGTGTCAAGTGTAGGCAAGCAATCGGTCTAGCTGTTGTGGAAGCGTGTGCGATTGGAAATGCGTGGTGCGGGTAATATTGTGGATTTTGTGTCGTCTATGGGTGTGAATTGTTTGAACGTGTCAGTGTCGTCTAGTGGTTAGGACGCGAGCTTCACACGCTCGAGATCGAGGTTCGATCCCTCCTCTGATATCTTCTTTGCTCTTTTTGCCTCTCGTACCATCTTTTGTTGCAGCGGCCGTTGCTACACTGTCGTCTGCGTGCTGGATGTCCGTCGCCACAGCTCGCGGCTGCATGCGCTACTTCTGGATCCTGGTCGCTGGGGCGGCGTCCAGCCCGGCGAGATCGACACTATGGAGGCCCGCCCAGGCTCGGCATCGATGCCTGTCGGTGACATCCGGCCGAGTCAACTGCTGCTCAATCGATCCATGGATGTCTGGGCAGCATCGTTCAGGGTCCAATGCAGATCCTGGACGGGCTGTAGCGTGTGTGTTGCGATCTGTGAGCGATGGCGCGGCGTGTTGGTTTGTCAGTCGATTTCAGAGCATAGGGCGGCGACGACGGACGGAGTAGGAGTTTGGAGGCGCTGACCGGTGTCAAGTGTAGGCAAGCAATCGGTCTAGCTGTTGTGGAAGCGTGTGCGATTGGAAATGCGTGGTGCGGGTAATATTGTGGATTTTGTGTCGTCTATGGGTGTGAATTGTTTGAACGTGTCAGTGTCGTCTAGTGGTTAGGACGCGAGCTTCACACGCTCGAGATCGAGGGTTCGATCCCCTCCTCTGATATCTTCTTTGCTCTTTTGCCTCTCGTACCATCTTTGTTGCAGCGGCCGTTGCTACACTGTCGTCTGCGTGCTGGATGTCCGTCGCCACAGCTCGCGGCTGCATGCGCTACTTCTGGATCCTGGTCGCTGGGGCGGCGTCCAGCCCGGCGAGATCGACACTATGGAGGCCCGCCCAGGCTCGGCATCGATGCCTGTCGGTGACATCCGGCCGAGTCAACTGCTGCTCAATCGATCCATGGATGTCTGGGCAGCATCGTTCAGGGTCCAATGCAGATCCTGGACGGGCTGTAGCGTGTGTGTTGCGATCTGTGAGCGATGGCGCGGCGTGTTGGTTTGTCAGTCGATTTCAGAGCATAGGGCGGCGACGACGGACGGAGTAGGAGTTTGGAGGCGCTGACCGGTGTCAAGTGTAGGCAAGCAATCGGTCTAGCTGTTGTGGAAGCGTGTGCGATTGGAAATGCGTGGTGCGGGTAATATTGTGGATTTTGTGTCGTCTATGGGTGTGAATTGTTTGAACGTGTCAGTGTCGTCTAGTGGTTAGGACGCGAGCTTCACACGCTCGAGATCGAGGGTTCGATCCCCTCCTCTGATATCTTCTTTGCTCTTTTTGCCTCTCGTACCATCTTTTGTTGCAGCGGCCGTTGCTACACTGTCGTCTGCGTGCTGGATGTCCGTCGCCACAGCTCGCGGCTGCATGCGCTACTTCTGGATCCTGGTCGCTGGGGCGGCGTCCAGCCCGGCGAGATCGACACTATGGAGGCCCGCCCAGGCTCGGCATCGATGCCTGTCGGTGACATCCGGCCGAGTCAACTGCTGCTCAATCGATCCATGGATGTCTGGGCAGCATCGTTCAGGGTCCAATGCAGATCCTGGACGGGCTGTAGCGTGTGTGTTGCGATCTGTGAGCGATGGCGCGGCGTGTTGGTTTGTCAGTCGATTTCAGAGCATAGGGCGGCGACGACGGACGGAGTAGGAGTTTGGAGGCGCTGACCGGTGTCAAGTGTAGGCAAGCAATCGGTCTAGCTGTTGTGGAAGCGTGTGCGATTGGAAATGCGTGGTGCGGGTAATATTGTGGATTTTGTGTCGTCTATGGGTGTGAATTGTTTGAACGTGTCAGTGTCGTCTAGTGGTTAGGACGCGAGCTTCACACGCTCGAGATCGAGGTTCGATCCCTCCTCTGATATCTTCTTTGCTCTTTTGCCTCTCGTACCATCTTTGTTGCAGCGGCCGTTGCTACACTGTCGTCTGCGTGCTGGATGTCCGTCGCCACAGCTCGCGGCTGCATGCGCTACTTCTGGATCCTGGTCGCTGGGGCGGCGTCCAGCCCGGCGAGATCGACACTATGGAGGCCCGCCCAGGCTCGGCATCGATGCCTGTCGGTGACATCCGGCCGAGTCAACTGCTGCTCAATCGATCCATGGATGTCTGGGCAGCATCGTTCAGGGTCCAATGCAGATCCTGGACGGGCTGTAGCGTGTGTGTTGCGATCTGTGAGCGATGGCGCGGCGTGTTGGTTTGTCAGTCGATTTCAGAGCATAGGGCGGCGACGACGGACGGAGTAGGAGTTTGGAGGCGCTGACCGGTGTCAAGTGTAGGCAAGCAATCGGTCTAGCTGTTGTGGAAGCGTGTGCGATTGGAAATGCGTGGTGCGGGTAATATTGTGGATTTTGTGTCGTCTATGGGTGTGAATTGTTTGAACGTGTCAGTGTCGTCTAGTGGTTAGGACGCGAGCTTCACACGCTCGAGATCGAGGGTTCGATCCCCTCCTCTGATATCTTCTTTGCTCTTTTTGCCTCTCGTACCATCTTTTGTTGCAGCGGCCGTTGCTACACTGTCGTCTGCGTGCTGGATGTCCGTCGCCACAGCTCGCGGCTGCATGCGCTACTTCTGGATCCTGGTCGCTGGGGCGGCGTCCAGCCCGGCGAGATCGACACTATGGAGGCCCGCCCAGGCTCGGCATCGATGCCTGTCGGTGACATCCGGCCGAGTCAACTGCTGCTCAATCGATCCATGGATGTCTGGGCAGCATCGTTCAGGGTCCAATGCAGATCCTGGACGGGCTGTAGCGTGTGTGTTGCGATCTGTGAGCGATGGCGCGGCGTGTTGGTTTGTCAGTCGATTTCAGAGCATAGGGCGGCGACGACGGACGGAGTAGGAGTTTGGAGGCGCTGACCGGTGTCAAGTGTAGGCAAGCAATCGGTCTAGCTGTTGTGGAAGCGTGTGCGATTGGAAATGCGTGGTGCGGGTAATATTGTGGATTTTGTGTCGTCTATGGGTGTGAATTGTTTGAACGTGTCAGTGTCGTCTAGTGGTTAGGACGCGAGCTTCACACGCTCGAGATCGAGGGTTCGATCCCCTCCTCTGATATCTTCTTTGCTCTTTTGCCTCTCGTACCATCTTTGTTGCAGCGGCCGTTGCTACACTGTCGTCTGCGTGCTGGATGTCCGTCGCCACAGCTCGCGGCTGCATGCGCTACTTCTGGATCCTGGTCGCTGGGGCGGCGTCCAGCCCGGCGAGATCGACACTATGGAGGCCCGCCCAGGCTCGGCATCGATGCCTGTCGGTGACATCCGGCCGAGTCAACTGCTGCTCAATCGATCCATGGATGTCTGGGCAGCATCGTTCAGGGTCCAATGCAGATCCTGGACGGGCTGTAGCGTGTGTGTTGCGATCTGTGAGCGATGGCGCGGCGTGTTGGTTTGTCAGTCGATTTCAGAGCATAGGGCGGCGACGACGGACGGAGTAGGAGTTTGGAGGCGCTGACCGGTGTCAAGTGTAGGCAAGCAATCGGTCTAGCTGTTGTGGAAGCGTGTGCGATTGGAAATGCGTGGTGCGGGTAATATTGTGGATTTTGTGTCGTCTATGGGTGTGAATTGTTTGAACGTGTCAGTGTCGTCTAGTGGTTAGGACGCGAGCTTCACACGCTCGAGATCGAGGGTTCGATCCCCTCCTCTGATATCTTCTTTGCTCTTTTGCCTCTCGTACCATCTTTGTTGCAGCGGCCGTTGCTACACTGTCGTCTGCGTGCTGGATGTCCGTCGCCACAGCTCGCGGCTGCATGCGCTACTTCTGGATCCTGGTCGCTGGGGCGGCGTCCAGCCCGGCGAGATCGACACTATGGAGGCCCGCCCAGGCTCGGCATCGATGCCTGTCGGTGACATCCGGCCGAGTCAACTGCTGCTCAATCGATCCATGGATGTCTGGGCAGCATCGTTCAGGGTCCAATGCAGATCCTGGACGGGCTGTAGCGTGTGTGTTGCGATCTGTGAGCGATGGCGCGGCGTGTTGGTTTGTCAGTCGATTTCAGAGCATAGGGCGGCGACGACGGACGGAGTAGGAGTTTGGAGGCGCTGACCGGTGTCAAGTGTAGGCAAGCAATCGGTCTAGCTGTTGTGGAAGCGTGTGCGATTGGAAATGCGTGGTGCGGGTAATATTGTGGATTTTGTGTCGTCTATGGGTGTGAATTGTTTGAACGTGTCAGTGTCGTCTAGTGGTTAGGACGCGAGCTTCACACGCTCGAGATCGAGGGTTCGATCCCCTCCTCTGATATCTTCTTTGCTCTTTTGCCTCTCGTACCATCTTTGTTGCAGCGGCCGTTGCTACACTGTCGTCTGCGTGCTGGATGTCCGTCGCCACAGCTCGCGGCTGCATGCGCTACTTCTGGATCCTGGTCGCTGGGGCGGCGTCCAGCCCGGCGAGATCGACACTATGGAGGCCCGCCCAGGCTCGGCATCGATGCCTGTCGGTGACATCCGGCCGAGTCAACTGCTGCTCAATCGATCCATGGATGTCTGGGCAGCATCGTTCAGGGTCCAATGCAGATCCTGGACGGGCTGTAGCGTGTGTGTTGCGATCTGTGAGCGATGGCGCGGCGTGTTGGTTTGTCAGTCGATTTCAGAGCATAGGGCGGCGACGACGGACGGAGTAGGAGTTTGGAGGCGCTGACCGGTGTCAAGTGTAGGCAAGCAATCGGTCTAGCTGTTGTGGAAGCGTGTGCGATTGGAAATGCGTGGTGCGGGTAATATTGTGGATTTTGTGTCGTCTATGGGTGTGAATTGTTTGAACGTGTCAGTGTCGTCTAGTGGTTAGGACGCGAGCTTCACACGCTCGAGATCGAGGGTTCGATCCCCTCCTCTGATATCTTCTTTGCTCTTTTGCCTCTCGTACCATCTTTGTTGCAGCGGCCGTTGCTACACTGTCGTCTGCGTGCTGGATGTCCGTCGCCACAGCTCGCGGCTGCATGCGCTACTTCTGGATCCTGGTCGCTGGGGCGGCGTCCAGCCCGGCGAGATCGACACTATGGAGGCCCGCCCAGGCTCGGCATCGATGCCTGTCGGTGACATCCGGCCGAGTCAACTGCTGCTCAATCGATCCATGGATGTCTGGGCAGCATCGTTCAGGGTCCAATGCAGATCCTGGACGGGCTGTAGCGTGTGTGTTGCGATCTGTGAGCGATGGCGCGGCGTGTTGGTTTGTCAGTCGATTTCAGAGCATAGGGCGGCGACGACGGACGGAGTAGGAGTTTGGAGGCGCTGACCGGTGTCAAGTGTAGGCAAGCAATCGGTCTAGCTGTTGTGGAAGCGTGTGCGATTGGAAATGCGTGGTGCGGGTAATATTGTGGATTTTGTGTCGTCTATGGGTGTGAATTGTTTGAACGTGTCAGTGTCGTCTAGTGGTTAGGACGCGAGCTTCACACGCTCGAGATCGAGGGTTCGATCCCCTCCTCTGATATCTTCTTTGCTCTTTTGCCTCTCGTACCATCTTTGTTGCAGCGGCCGTTGCTACACTGTCGTCTGCGTGCTGGATGTCCGTCGCCACAGCTCGCGGCTGCATGCGCTACTTCTGGATCCTGGTCGCTGGGGCGGCGTCCAGCCCGGCGAGATCGACACTATGGAGGCCCGCCCAGGCTCGGCATCGATGCCTGTCGGTGACATCCGGCCGAGTCAACTGCTGCTCAATCGATCCATGGATGTCTGGGCAGCATCGTTCAGGGTCCAATGCAGATCCTGGACGGGCTGTAGCGTGTGTGTTGCGATCTGTGAGCGATGGCGCGGCGTGTTGGTTTGTCAGTCGATTTCAGAGCATAGGGCGGCGACGACGGACGGAGTAGGAGTTTGGAGGCGCTGACCGGTGTCAAGTGTAGGCAAGCAATCGGTCTAGCTGTTGTGGAAGCGTGTGCGATTGGAAATGCGTGGTGCGGGTAATATTGTGGATTTTGTGTCGTCTATGGGTGTGAATTGTTTGAACGTGTCAGTGTCGTCTAGTGGTTAGGACGCGAGCTTCACACGCTCGAGATCGAGGGTTCGATCCCCTCCTCTGATATCTTCTTTGCTCTTTTGCCTCTCGTACCATCTTTGTTGCAGCGGCCGTTGCTACACTGTCGTCTGCGTGCTGGATGTCCGTCGCCACAGCTCGCGGCTGCATGCGCTACTTCTGGATCCTGGTCGCTGGGGCGGCGTCCAGCCCGGCGAGATCGACACTATGGAGGCCCGCCCAGGCTCGGCATCGATGCCTGTCGGTGACATCCGGCCGAGTCAACTGCTGCTCAATCGATCCATGGATGTCTGGGCAGCATCGTTCAGGGTCCAATGCAGATCCTGGACGGGCTGTAGCGTGTGTGTTGCGATCTGTGAGCGATGGCGCGGCGTGTTGGTTTGTCAGTCGATTTCAGAGCATAGGGCGGCGACGACGGACGGAGTAGGAGTTTGGAGGCGCTGACCGGTGTCAAGTGTAGGCAAGCAATCGGTCTAGCTGTTGTGGAAGCGTGTGCGATTGGAAATGCGTGGTGCGGGTAATATTGTGGATTTTGTGTCGTCTATGGGTGTGAATTGTTTGAACGTGTCAGTGTCGTCTAGTGGTTAGGACGCGAGCTTCACACGCTCGAGATCGAGGGTTCGATCCCCTCCTCTGATATCTTCTTTGCTCTTTTTGCCTCTCGTACCATCTTTTGTTGCAGCGGCCGTTGCTACACTGTCGTCTGCGTGCTGGATGTCCGTCGCCACAGCTCGCGGCTGCATGCGCTACTTCTGGATCCTGGTCGCTGGGGCGGCGTCCAGCCCGGCGAGATCGACACTATGGAGGCCCGCCCAGGCTCGGCATCGATGCCTGTCGGTGACATCCGGCCGAGTCAACTGCTGCTCAATCGATCCATGGATGTCTGGGCAGCATCGTTCAGGGTCCAATGCAGATCCTGGACGGGCTGTAGCGTGTGTGTTGCGATCTGTGAGCGATGGCGCGGCGTGTTGGTTTGTCAGTCGATTTCAGAGCATAGGGCGGCGACGACGGACGGAGTAGGAGTTTGGAGGCGCTGACCGGTGTCAAGTGTAGGCAAGCAATCGGTCTAGCTGTTGTGGAAGCGTGTGCGATTGGAAATGCGTGGTGCGGGTAATATTGTGGATTTTGTGTCGTCTATGGGTGTGAATTGTTTGAACGTGTCAGTGTCGTCTAGTGGTTAGGACGCGAGCTTCACACGCTCGAGATCGAGGGTTCGATCCCCTCCTCTGATATCTTCTTTGCTCTTTTGCCTCTCGTACCATCTTTGTTGCAGCGGCCGTTGCTACACTGTCGTCTGCGTGCTGGATGTCCGTCGCCACAGCTCGCGGCTGCATGCGCTACTTCTGGATCCTGGTCGCTGGGGCGGCGTCCAGCCCGGCGAGATCGACACTATGGAGGCCCGCCCAGGCTCGGCATCGATGCCTGTCGGTGACATCCGGCCGAGTCAACTGCTGCTCAATCGATCCATGGATGTCTGGGCAGCATCGTTCAGGGTCCAATGCAGATCCTGGACGGGCTGTAGCGTGTGTGTTGCGATCTGTGAGCGATGGCGCGGCGTGTTGGTTTGTCAGTCGATTTCAGAGCATAGGGCGGCGACGACGGACGGAGTAGGAGTTTGGAGGCGCTGACCGGTGTCAAGTGTAGGCAAGCAATCGGTCTAGCTGTTGTGGAAGCGTGTGCGATTGGAAATGCGTGGTGCGGGTAATATTGTGGATTTTGTGTCGTCTATGGGTGTGAATTGTTTGAACGTGTCAGTGTCGTCTAGTGGTTAGGACGCGAGCTTCACACGCTCGAGATCGAGGGTTCGATCCCCTCCTCTGATATCTTCTTTGCTCTTTTGCCTCTCGTACCATCTTTGTTGCAGCGGCCGTTGCTACACTGTCGTCTGCGTGCTGGATGTCCGTCGCCACAGCTCGCGGCTGCATGCGCTACTTCTGGATCCTGGTCGCTGGGGCGGCGTCCAGCCCGGCGAGATCGACACTATGGAGGCCCGCCCAGGCTCGGCATCGATGCCTGTCGGTGACATCCGGCCGAGTCAACTGCTGCTCAATCGATCCATGGATGTCTGGGCAGCATCGTTCAGGGTCCAATGCAGATCCTGGACGGGCTGTAGCGTGTGTGTTGCGATCTGTGAGCGATGGCGCGGCGTGTTGGTTTGTCAGTCGATTTCAGAGCATAGGGCGGCGACGACGGACGGAGTAGGAGTTTGGAGGCGCTGACCGGTGTCAAGTGTAGGCAAGCAATCGGTCTAGCTGTTGTGGAAGCGTGTGCGATTGGAAATGCGTGGTGCGGGTAATATTGTGGATTTTGTGTCGTCTATGGGTGTGAATTGTTTGAACGTGTCAGTGTCGTCTAGTGGTTAGGACGCGAGCTTCACACGCTCGAGATCGAGGGTTCGATCCCCTCCTCTGATATCTTCTTTGCTCTTTTGCCTCTCGTACCATCTTTGTTGCAGCGGCCGTTGCTACACTGTCGTCTGCGTGCTGGATGTCCGTCGCCACAGCTCGCGGCTGCATGCGCTACTTCTGGATCCTGGTCGCTGGGGCGGCGTCCAGCCCGGCGAGATCGACACTATGGAGGCCCGCCCAGGCTCGGCATCGATGCCTGTCGGTGACATCCGGCCGAGTCAACTGCTGCTCAATCGATCCATGGATGTCTGGGCAGCATCGTTCAGGGTCCAATGCAGATCCTGGACGGGCTGTAGCGTGTGTGTTGCGATCTGTGAGCGATGGCGCGGCGTGTTGGTTTGTCAGTCGATTTCAGAGCATAGGGCGGCGACGACGGACGGAGTAGGAGTTTGGAGGCGCTGACCGGTGTCAAGTGTAGGCAAGCAATCGGTCTAGCTGTTGTGGAAGCGTGTGCGATTGGAAATGCGTGGTGCGGGTAATATTGTGGATTTTGTGTCGTCTATGGGTGTGAATTGTTTGAACGTGTCAGTGTCGTCTAGTGGTTAGGACGCGAGCTTCACACGCTCGAGATCGAGGGTTCGATCCCCTCCTCTGATATCTTCTTTGCTCTTTTTGCCTCTCGTACCATCTTTTGTTGCAGCGGCCGTTGCTGCACTGTCGTAGGCTGTGGCAACTTACGATTTCTCGAGTCAATTCAGAATGAGCAATAGAAAACCTTAACACAATTAACGCCGCTGTGCTACGTGAATGTAACCTGAGTCGACATTCGAGCTAACATAGTTTTCAACTTTCGTGCGCGGTGCCAGTTGTGTGCACGGTGCAGGTTTTTTACCAATCACATACTTCAAGTTTCATTTTCACCATTCTGATTGGGTGTGCGCTTCAGTATTAGTCGAGTGTTTGGCTTTTAATTAAGAGAAACGAATTCGGCTCAAGAGCATCGCTTTGTACATGTATTCAGTTTACGACGGTCGTGGTTCAGTCACCCGTAAATGGAGATTATCGAAGAGGGGGATAGGATCACGCGCTCCAAGTATCACGCTGCGGTGTGGAGGGACATACAAGCCTAAAGATGTCGTTTTTTTACCACCACTGGTATGAAAAGGTCTTGGTTAATCACGTGGCCTTAAGGTTTTGCGAGTTGTTTATTTTTCCCACTTTGGGCACAGTACAATCGCTTGCTCGAGAGTCTGCTGGTTGATGCCTTCAGTACACTTGTCGGTGCTTCTGTGAAGCGGTACTAGATATCGTTTTTCAGTTTCTCCTTCAACATCCCGGGCAAAGAGTTGACCAACAGCTTGCATTTCTTTTTAAGTCCTTTCTAACCTCTAAAGAAACTAGCAAAACCGTATTTCTTGATCAGCAAGTTGCAGGAAACGAAATAGTTCGCCACACGCGGCTCGATGGCAGGGTTGCTCATTTTCATCTTCAGTTCCTTCCTGAATAATTCGTTAACGAGTGGCAACACTTGGTTCTGATAGCTGTCGGCGGTGGCGTGGATCTGCTTTAACTGATATTCGTCAGTTAAGTCACTCTTAGAGATCTCTCAGCTCCTCACACAGCGCCGTCAACACGTCTTCGTCGTACGAACTCTTTATCCTCTTAAAGTCAGCATCAAAGGCCTCTTTCCCATCCTTACACAGCGCCTTCGTCGCTTCTTCGTACTCCTTGCGGACCTTAAGACATTTAATTAGAGCCTCACGCGAGGTGGATGGCACTTTCTGCGCGCCGCAACGATAGCGAAGATCGGCTGCGGGACGCGTGTAACACTTGACGAGGCCGCCGAAGCCGCCGACGTCTCACTCTCGGTTGTCCGCGCCGTCTCGGCCACGTTTGTCCCATCCGAGAGCTGGTCGTAGACGTTCTTGTCGTCGCTTGCCATGTAGTCATTGTCCTTCAGGCAGTTGTATCAAGAGACCTCGCAACTAAAGTCTTCTTTGTAGTCGGTCTATGCGAATAACACACTGCGAAGGAAGCTTGCGCTTTCTGGCGAACCCACAATCTATTATGAGGCCTAACGCGTAGACTCTGTTCAGACCCTTCACCATCAAGCACTGTATGTTGGCCTGATTGTGGTTTCCTAACTCCTAAGTAGTATCCAGCTCGGCGTCGCACTTCCTACAATGCCCTGTGAGTGGATGGAGGCTTGTCACGAAGTAACGCCCCACTACACTCACAAGAATGCGGGAAGTTCAAGCTGAAGTGAGAAATAGCATATTAGTGCTGCCTCCGACCCTTCGTGAGAAAGGCAAGATACGTCGAGTGACCGTGGACTTTGAAGGCCGCATCATTACGAAGGAAATGCTGCTACAAGGCGACATGTATATGGTAACCAGACTGTGCACAAAAGTGGTCACTTCAATTCTAGCTGTCTCCATAGCATCCGATACAACTCTTTGTTCAACAAAACCTCGTTTTATAAATAGGCAGTCCTTGCTCTTTCGTTACCGTTCTCCAGAGCCAGTAAAGAGGCATGTATTGTTTACCACACCCATTTTTCGAAGAGACCCAAAATCCCGCACTCAGGGGCAATTTATGTTACAGTCGGAATGTTGCTCGGACAGCTTCAATGTTTCAATCACTACGGTAGGCACAGCGGGCCAGATTAAAGTCTATCAGGGCACAGCAGCAGCACCCACTGCGAGCACGAATGTCATCTAGCGTTCCAACACAGCGACAATGGGCCGGCTTAATCGTCAGGCATACGATATAATCGACGCCATCGTATCCGAGTACTGCCGTTTGCACAACAAACGTCATCTAACGTTATGGCTCATGTCAGCGCTTCGGCGGGTTTACCCACCTGTACTTAGATATTGCGTTTTGATGTCATTGTTCGCAGTGACTTCATATCTTTGTTTAAAAAATATCCATGCGTAATACTTTTAAGTATCAGCGAAGCTTGTTGCGAGGTGACCATCATCCCGCTGACACCAAAGTCAACTCTATTTGGGCTGAAGACGATGGCATTGCATATAAAATGCGGGCAGCTTGAGGTGAAATGTGATAAACATCTCCGTCTAGTAGCATTCGCATTCAAAAGTAAAGTACAGTCTCGACACCATATGTTGAAGGAACAGCCAGAAGTGTGGGGTCACTGAACCAGCGATCCAATTCTTCGTTCAACTGTCCATCAAATATCGTCTGGGGTGTCGGTCGCTCTGGCACAGGATATGTTACAAGTGAGAAGAAGTCAATGCGATCTTCTGAAATCCACAGTTGTGTGTCTGTGTGTGGAGGGCTGTCACCGGCTTTGGTGTTGGTTGATCCGTGGTAGGACGGAGAACAGCATGACGTCTTTAAGGCGTTCGAGCTTGACACTTGTCTTGTTGCGAAGGATCACAGCCTTACTGAGTCGCTTGTCACGATTGGAATTCGGAGTTTTCGTGTGGATGGGCCAACGCCTATGATTGGCTGGAGATAGCGCCAGTTTTGGGACAGGCGTACGGTCCTGGACGTGTGACTTGCGGTGAATGGAGGCTGGCTGAGCTTGCGCTCACCCGTGCATGGGCATGGTATTTCCCGGATGGAGATCCCCGACTGAGACCCCGGATTTAACTATGAACCCGATGAGAGGAAATTGCCCTAGGGTGCGACAAAGAGCTTCTACAGTTGAGAGTCGCCTTCTCCTGGCGGGGCGTAGAGCGCACAAGAAGCCCGACCGGCTTATCAAGAACCCAAGATCACACCCCAAACGTACCAAGTATCCTGAATGGAGATCCTCACGAAGACCTGAACCCTGAATGGAGATATACTCAAGACCCCTGAACGCCAAGATTCAAGTATACAAGACACAAGTGATTAACGACCGACCAAGACGACCGGCAAAAGGATCTGCAGAGAAGCAGTGGGATTTTGAACATCAGTGATGTGCCAAGGTATCCTACTCTATGCATTTGTATGAAGAGCAGATCCCGGCCGACGTTGACGTCGACACGACCATAGTCACGAGAAGAGTGCATTTGAGACCTAGCAATAGATAGCCAGATAGCAGACAAGAGATAACAGACAAACAGAATCCGTGTTACCGACAAGCCCGCAAGCCGTTGGGCAAGCCTGCCAGGAAGAGACATACCCCGGGCCCGACTAGAAGCTACAGTGCGGAGGTCACTCAGAAGCAGGACGACTGGGTGTGGGTTTCCAATACGGAGTCCAAGCTAAATTGAGGTGAGTAGCAGGTGTGGAGCCCAGCGTTGATCCATTTCATATCCCCCTTGCGGTTGAATACCCGCAAGGGGTCCCGCATTTCATATTACCGATTACCACTCTTCCCGGACGGAGTTGCTTCCGGCTGAGTGTATAGATTTAAGAGCTCTTGTGGTTCGATACTATTGATTTGTATGAATTCTCATCAGTATTTCTGAGGCGGTGCGCGATTGTAAAGCCGCCCAGGATTTACCAGTATCCTGGGGTAAGGCTAACCGACTGGAGTAGGTGACCGACTCTTTCACGGTCTAAAAGAATAAGGAAGAGCTGCATATTGTGTGTGATTCTGTATTTGTGTCTTACCTGGTTGTCCGAGCTGTTAAGGCAACGTCCGAATGTTATGTCCAGCCTCTCGCTCAAGACCAAATAGTACAAGACAACTCATTCACAGTTGGGATGCTACCGTGTACGACCGACCCGCCTCAAACCTTCTTGCCGACGAGGCCCCCCGTGTCGATCAGCATCTCCGTCGGCACACCCCATCTGGACGCCCCATAGAAACCACCTTCAAAAGAGTCGTACACGGCCTCTTCGGCCTTGGTCTCGTCGCGCTCGGGCCGTCTACTGATCGAACCCACCATGTCCGAGGAGCCGAACGTGACTCTCTTCACGGATTCGCTCGCGCCGTCAGCCTCAACACTGCCCGTCTCGCTAGCCCGACGCCTCGTTGGCGTAATACTCGCCAACCTAGTCCAGCATGTCCTGTAGCATTAACTCACTGTTCGTCTTGAACAGGTTCAGTAGCTTGTCACGCAGCCACTCAAGTTCGTCCATCGACAACCGTTTGTCACAGGTAGGAGGCACCTCCACGTCGGCACCAGTCTCAACGTCCTCAAGTTCTCTTCGTAGCCGCCCATACGATTAGAGAACGTCTTCGAATGGGAACCGTTCGTTCCCACCGATACCAGATATCGGGTCTTGAGTTCACCTTCACTTCCACGGCCTCCAGGCCCTCGCTCACGGTCTCCTCGACATCTCGCTCCACGGCAGTCATCACCTCCTCGGTGTCCCCAGCCGACTCGTAAGACCTTCGTCTTGGACCGTCAGCGACAGCCGCCACCGGGCCTGTCGATTTCTTCACTGCGTCATCTTGTGGTTGCTGCGACCTAAATTCTTGGATCCCGCGCTTTGCCTCGCCGGCTACAGCGAGCGTGTCCTCATGCCTCTTCCGTCAGTATTCGGGAGTTGATAGTGCGTCCATGGACACCTCTCTTGTCCGCTTCAGCTTGCCGACTGGAACACCAAGCTCTTTGCTGATCTCTTCCAAACTCATCTTCGTTTGGCGGGCAGCGTTCTGCTTCATACGCCGCCATATATTTTCTTCGTCCTGCGGGAACAAGCGCTCATCCAACTCTTGCTCGTACTCTTTTGGCTCGCTCTTCGCCAGATTGTATTCAACCTGACCGAGCATATCTAGCTCCTGGTCCGTGAACAAGCGTCCGTAGCGTATCGTGGACCCGTCGGCCTTGGTACTCTCGGTCGGATCAGCCCTCCCTTAGTCGTCTTTCAGCGTCGCGGTGCTTTCCGTCGCACCCGCCGCTTCGCCATCTCTCACGGTCGAGTACCGCCTCAGCCGTACACACTCGGCATCTTCAATACTGTCCAGTGTTGCGCCCGTGGCATCACCGATTCCTCACCACAATCGTCCGCTTTGACCGCTTCGGGGACCGGCTCACCCTTAACGTCTTCATTTCCCCCTTCTGTCGCTACGGAAACCGATTCCTCCTAAGCGTTCCCATTCTCGGGTGTCATGGTACTTTCCGTCGCACCCTTTGCTCCGTCCTTGTCACGCGTCACAGCGCTTTCCGTCACGTCGTTCGATTCCTCAAAGAACGGTGCTTTCCGTCACACCGTTCACCTCTCCTGTCTTGGTCGACTCGGTACCCAGGTCACCTTGTCCGTCCTCGCGTCAATAGTTGTGGTGGTGCTTACCGTCACGCCGTCCAAAACACCGTCCTGGTCCTCGAGGTCGGCTTCATCGTTCACGTCGAGCTCGTCTTCTTTCTCAGCAGCTTCCATCGTCTAACACCCTGCAGGTGCGCCGTCTCCGACCACGCGCGCCGCACTGCAGTCATCCCTCGGAGCCCCACGCCGTTCACCAGCCTGCCCCACTGATGCCACGACGCGCTCCACCGTGCCCCCGTCAGGCAAGAGGAAGGAGTGACACTCCATTCCTCTTGCTCCTGCACTCTTCATTCTTGGGCCTGGGATGCCGCAGTGGGCTTCGTCACTTGCTTGACTAACCCCCTTTAACATCTCCATGGTCGGACACGCCGCCATCAAATGGTCCCTCACGTCGCAGAGCGTACACTCTATCGTCCGGTCGCTTTGAAAGCGTCCGCCACCGTTCCTGTTTCCGCCGTTCGATGGCGGTCTCGGGAGGTAACACTCATTCGAGAAGTGGCCAAACTCCCCACAGTGATAACATGTCCCTTGGCCTCGCGGACACGTCAGCCAACTACAGCTCCTGCGCAAGCATCGGCCGCATTCCGTCTCGCCCAGTTGGGTACGCGTGTCCGGGCCCATGAGGATGTTCAACGGTCTGCCACTAGCGATCATGACCTGCGTCGTTTCCGTAGTCGACACGGCAGCTTGACTAGGGGCTGCGGCGTTAATGGATGGCCGTCTTGAGGAACGCGGAGGTTGAGGGGTCGGTGCAGGGCTCTATCACTGTTGCGTCAGCATCACGTTCATTTGTTGAACTTGCTGTAGCATCTCTGCGTCGATTCATTCGTCTCTCCCTACTTGACCTTCGGCTTCTCCTCGAGGAACTCGTCCTCCTCCTCGACGGGTCGATGCAACCCCTTAAACAAAAGTAACGCGCACGCTTCAGGAATGGACGTAACCATGCTTGGGTTGAGCATGGGATGCAACTGCTTGTTGCAGATGCCGTCCACGAAGAACTCGTACCGCAAGCGCGGTTCGCTGTACTGCAACGCATCGCACATTTGTCCCAGACGGCTACCCCCTCTTTGACGGTCTCTCCACGGTTCCTCTTGGCCGCTCGTAGTTGGTTCCACAGCTGTACAGGCGTCGGACTGATGAACCGGATATGTAAGCGAACTTTCAGCGACTCAAAAGTTGTCAATCTTCGTATTATACCACCACGCCTGCCCCACCTTGCCCTTGAGGCACTGCTCGAAAGCTGTCAACCGTAGCGCGTCATCCATCCCCTCTGTGCACTTCTCGAAGGATCTCCTGAACACCACCGCTCGTTCAGGCGTCGTGTTCACGGCACGATCGCCTTCACGGCTATCTTCAGCTGTGTGGGGATGCCGACGTACGGATACCCAGGGTGCGTCGTACCTCCATACCCCGTAGGTCTTTCATTCACGGTCGTCTGCCCCTCCGAGGCAGACTGTCGCGCGATTCCAGGTGCCGCAGGAACGCATCCAACGAGTTCATCCCTTGAGGCGTGTCGAGCAGGCCCCCATGTCTCCGTTGCTCGAGCTCCTCTGGCAGACCGAGCCGCTGTCCCAAACCACTGGGACCGGCGACTCAGTTCCGCCAGGAGTCGCGGTGTTCTGTCCCTCTTCCGTCGCCGCCGACAGCGCGACATCTTCCACGACGACCTCGCCCACAGTCGCAACCTGGCTCTCCTCGGAGCTCGCGCTCTCGTCCTGATGTCTCCCTCGGCGAACATGTTGATCCCACCTAGGCCGAGACCCTCGAACCCGTGCCCAGCGGGCTCCCCGCCAGAACCGTCACCGAGCCCGCCGTCGGGAATACCAGAAGAACTCGTCTAGTTCCCCACGCCTTACTTTCTCAGTACGCCTTGTTCAGGCGCGTTCCTTGTCGGTGAGAATATACCCTGCTTCTCCACCAACTCGTCACGGATCTCCTTCGCCGAGGTCGTGAGTACCTTCGGCCGACTAGGAATACGCGTGCTCGCAACTCAGATAGGACACATCGCACAGAAGGAGTAAAGCCTCTTGACTTCGTAAAAACGCCAAATTTGTGTTTGATAGTAGCTCCATGAAGAAAATCCATGACTGACTAACAAGCAAGCAGTGTCAGCTGCTATCCTGCCGACCTACCTTCCATTCTTACCAAGGTTCCGTGAACACGACGCCCCTCCTGTCCTTGGAGCACTTTGCCGTTCCTACCTCGTCATACCTTCTGTCCTTGCAGTCCAGCCATCGCCGTGCCGACTCATCACTGAGTCTCAAGTCATCATTGTCCACAGTGGTCCTCTCAGACACGAAAAGCTTGCGGGCATAGCTCTTCCGTCGCCTGACGCCTCTCTCCCAGCCGCAGCGCGTCATTCAGGATACCGAGGAGGCGTTTCAAGCAGCCGTCCTGACACGATCCGGGACAAGATGGTGTGACGAAGCACTCACTATAATAGCCGTTGACACCAATACAATAGCAACAGACGCGAATTCTTGCGCTGCCGTTATCAAGGGTGGCAGATCACACGATACATGTAGGTGCATCAGTACAGGTAATCCCAAATGCTAGACAGTAGATTTTTAGACAATGCAAGCGTACAACAAAGAGCAACCTCAATTGCACTCGCTTTCGGTAGACGTAGGTGCCTTGTCGACGCCTGTCCGGATAGCTTCGTGCTCGCAGCGCAACAATCGAGTGGAGTGGAGCCGCCGGTGCAGCCAAGCCACCTGTAGACGAATGCGCAGGTCTCTGCTTACTTGCACAGAGACCTGCATACTGACATGTTCAAATCAGAGGGAACAGCGACATCTTGTCGGCTGAAGTTGATAAACCCTCCAATAAATAACACTAAACAACCATAAATAACATAAACCACAGCAATTTCGAGCCATTCATACAATATGCTAGTATATTTACAATTAAAACCGGTTTCTACCACATTAAACCTTATCTACTGAAAGTTATCTTTAGGTTAATTCTCCTCCGATCAGCGTTGTGTGTGTACCGGTACTGTATCTGCATGTTCATTCGTCAATCTTCTTCGCATCGCCCAAGTCTCCTCACTCACAATGGCTCAAGCTCGCGCCCTCAAGTCGCACTCGTACTCGAACCTAGACGAAGTGACGTTCACGCATCTCCACTGGATCGTCGCGTTGGACTTCGCGACGCAGCAGCTCAAGGGATACGCCGAGTACACGTTCCACCACGCGTCCACCGCCACGTCCTCCGTCGTCGTGCTGGACACGCACCACCTGAACGTCTCCAAGGCCTACGCAGATGGCAAGGAGACGACCTTCACTCTGGCTGAGAAGGAGCATCCGGTGTTTGGCCGTGCGCTCGTCGTCTCCGTCCGTAGTCACGCCACCAAGGTCCGTGTGGACTACACCACGTCGGCGGCTTCCAGCGGCTTGCAGTGGCTCAGTAAGGAGCTCACGGCCGGCAAGACACATCCGTACCTCTTCACCCAGTGCCAGGCAATCCACGCACGCACCATCGTGCCGTGTCCTGATACTCCGGCTTGCAAGTTCACGTACTCAGCTACAGTTACAGTTCCAGACTGGTGCACGTGTCTCATGAGTGCAATTGCGGATCCTCAGGGCCGCAAGAACCACAATAGTGTGGACTCTACGTACCAGGTCTCGTTCCAGCAATCGGTGCCTATTCCGTCCTATCTATTGGCCATTGTGGCCGGTAAACTGGAGAGTGTGGACTTAGGACCACGTAGTCGCGTCTGGGCCGAGCCTGCAGTGGTTACAAAGGCTGCTCATGAGTTTGCACAGACAGAAGCTTTCTTGCAACATGCAGAGGAGATCACAGGGCAGGAATATGTCTGGAAGAGATATGATCTGGTGTGTCTGCCCCCGTCTTTCCCGTACGGAGGCATGGAGAACCCTTGCTTGACATTTGTGACCCCCACGTTGTTGGCGGGAGACCGATCACTTGCTGACGTTGTGGCGCATGAGATCTCGCACTCGTGGACTGGAAACCTCGTGACGAACCGCTCGTGGACTGACTTTTGGTTGAACGAGGGGTGGACTATGTGGCTGGAGCGCAAGATCCAGACGCGTATTGCACAGGACCCTAAGGCTTACGACCTCAAGGCTACGATGGGTCTGCGTGACCTCGTGGAGTCTGTGGAGGAATTCGGACCCAAGCACCCGTACACTGCGCTGGTGCCGAACACGGATGGCATTGACCCGGATGAGGTCTTCTCCTCGATTCCGTACGAGAAGGGCTTCAACTTCCTGCACTACCTGTCGACGGTGGTTGGCGGACACGAAGTGTTCGGCAAGTTTGCGCAGGCTTACATCCAAGAGTTTAAGTTCAAGACCGTCACCTCGGGCGAGTTCCGTGACTTTTTTGAGAAGTACTTTGCCGACAAGCAGGAGGCACTGCGCAAGATTGATTGGGAGGCGTGGTACCACTCGCCTGGCATGCCGCCTGTGGCGAACAAGTTCGACACGACGCTGACTGGCCAGGCCACAAAGTTGGGCGAGCAGATGACCACTAGCAGCAACCCAGAAACGTGGACGAGCGTTAGCAAGAACGTGCTGAAGATGTGGCCGGCCAGTCTGTGGATTTTGCTGCTCGACACGCTGCTACTGAACCAGGAACATGCGAACTTCACGCCTGCCCACCTGGATGCTATCGACTCCTTCACGCACCACCACCTGACGACCACGCACAACTCAGAGCTGCGATTCCGCTGGTACACGGTGTCACTTCGTTCGGGTGATCTGCGTCTGCTCGACAAGACCGTAGAGATGCTCAAGGAGCAGGGTCGTATGAAGTTTGTGCGTCCGCTCTTCCGCGACTTATGCACAGCTCTGGGTCCTGCTCAGGCAGAGGCTATCTTTGCGGACTGTAAGAACCTGTACCACCCGATCGCTGCCAAGATGATCCAGCGCGACATCGAGAACAGCATCGCGAAGGCCAAGGGCAAAAAGGTCAAGTTCGCTTCCCCGACAACCCCGAGTGCTCTGGCACAATGGCTGGGCGTGTCGGATGAAGTCGTGGGCTATGCGACGGTGACGGCTGCCATCGCTACGGTGGCACTTATTGTCGTGTCTCGCCGGCGATAGATGTGCCGCCACACGCTTCAGACCCCAGCGTCTGCATGCCAGGAATGTTTACTTTTACGAGCCACACCAAAATTCGGGTGGTTGCCGTCTACATGTAGCACGAACTGTATTTGAATGAAGAAACACCAGTGCGAGTTCACCATTAGCTGATGTTCCACTCATAGCAAACTCAATCAGATACGGTAGCATGAACGAATCCTGGAGAAGTTGACGCTATACTGAAACAGTTTCCTTTAGAGCTAAACACCTATATGTACTGTACAGGCAGTATTTCCTTTGGCCATACTTCTCAGCACCACGCAAGCCCAGTTCAAAAACGCCTGCGATGGTTCAGGTATGGATTCGATTACCTACCTTAGCTTAGGTATATGGCCACCTAAGCCTGATATGGTCAAGCTTACTTAAGTATGCTTTACACCCGGATTTCGAAGTACTATTTTCGCTGTGGTTTCACCACACGGGACCGCGCGTACACACGAAAAACTTCGGAAACGCTGCTTTCTGACGCTAACGAGCGCATGGGTCTAGCCTAACATAGTCGTCCGTTGACAACACTGGAACCACCGTTTGTGAAATCAAGCAGGTAGTGCGGCCATCACCAACAATACTTTGCTCAACGGAAGAGTCTACGATTTTTTTTTTGCTCTAAAAAGACAACACCGTTGAAGGTGCAATGAAACTCGCAAACTGGTGTGACCGAGCCGAATTCGTCCGCAAAATATACTGCACTTATGACCGGTAGCACAGACAGCCATGATAATTTGGCAGGCGACACAACAGTTCTCGAGTCCACAGCTACAAGTGCTCGTTCAGTATTTTTAGAGAACGTTTACTGTAGCACGACAACCAGAGTGTGACACAACCATGGCTGCGGAGATCGCACGATACTCCTAATCGAAATAGCCCTCTGAATCAGAAGAAAAGCCCATTTCGGCCTCAGCCAGGGACGAAAGCGTTCGTAGGGCGTTATGAGGAAACTTATCAACGGGTTCTTCGTTTCATCTTCTGCCACCACACGCCGAGAGATGGCTCTCGGATGACCATTGTCCCACCTTCGTAGTTGGCTACCATACCGACACTCGTCCTTTTGCCATCACCACAGCACCCGTGTACACTCACTACGTGAGATCATCGTACTATTTGCTGCTATCTCCCAAGAGTTCGTACAGCTAGAACAGGTGTCGTCACTATGTCATCGCTCGAGCACCTACTCTGCTCAGACTCAATTGACAAAAGACCAAGAAGCAGCCTCGAGTACGTACAGTACTCAAATCACCAGGACGCAAGCTCATCCGATTCCAGTGTGAAGCCGAACTCGCGGAGATGCAGTGTCCCAGACTGCAAGAAGACTGCTAAGCGCGGTGGACGTTGCATATCACACGGGGGTGGTAACAAATGTGCCGTAGATGGCTGCACCACGAGCGTGGTCAGTCGAGGTCTATGTGTAGCACATGGAGGTGGCAAAAGATGCCAAACTTCTGGGTGTACCAAAAGTGCCCAGTCCGGTGGGTTTTGCTGGGTCCATGGTGGTGGTAAGAAATGCGGTTTTCATGGCTGCTCCAAGCGCGCACAAAGCGGTGGTGCCTGCATTGCCCACGGTGAGTCAAAATTCCACAGCGAGAGGAGGTATTCAGTGTTTTTTTGCTAACTATTGTCTGCTCAGGTGGTGGCAAGCGATGCCGTATCGATGGATGCAACAAGGTTGTGCAGTACGACGGGCTGTGCGTGGGTCACGGCGGCTATCGCAGATGTGTCTTCAAGAACTGCGATAAACGCGCAATGGCGAACGACCATTGCCAACGACACGGTGGGTCATCAGTGTGTCTCCTTGAGCGCTGCTACAAGCGTGCTGTTCGCGGCGGTATGTGCTCCGAGCATAAGACCGGAGCATCGCTTCAACCAGTGAACGTCAGCAGGTTGTCAACACCGCCGAGTCAATCATCTGACGAAGACCGAGATCGACAAAAAAGTAAGCACAAACCAGAAGAGCAGACTAGGATCCACCGAGTGCCGCCCACACCAGAATGGCGAAGCAGGTTGGACCTGAAAAGTCTCATGACCAAATCCTCTTCGTACCTCCGCGCACCAACTCCATGTTCCCAGATGAACGATACCGCGAGACGTTCACCACCACCAGTCACGAATGTTATTCTGAACCCCGATGAAGTACAGCGAGGAGACTCACCCATAGCGCCAGGTCTCTCTGCACTCGTCAACGCAGATGACAAATTTCCTTCGTTTCCAACGTACGCCAAAAAGTTCGACTCGAGAGAGCGCTACGTCAGACGCCAGCACTAATCGCAGCGTCAAGAGCATAAAGTTTATCCTTTACTACCGAGCATTCAAGCCTTGCAGAACTATCGCAACAGCGAGGTCTCGATTCCCAAACCCCAACTCAACTCCACAGCAGCCACGGTACCGTTGAAGTCACAGCTTCGGATTGTTGTTAGAGAGGATCCGGACAGGTTGAAGCGATCACCCAGCCCCCTAACTGACTGCCATGAAGGTGAAGAAGGCTCGGATGCGGGCTTTGAAGTGCCTTCATCTAGCAAGCACTACGTGCAATCATACTACTACAGGAAAAATAGTGGGGCGTATTCCGTGCTTCACCACAGCACCAACTCGTCGGCATGTTTGGGGCAGACGTCCCACCTCAGCTAGTGATGCATTTGATAGAACGATAGTAAAAGTTCTCCATCATGGACGCATGCTTAAAACAAATACAAACACAAATACGGGTCTGTGTTCATGCAGTACATCGACGCTTTATTAACCACCAGAGTCGCATTATACGTAGACTTTGTCGAGGACGTCACTAGACTGCTTTCTAGGCATTATAGTTGCACCATATACTCGTTCATCTGAATTCCACCACTGAAACAATTGAAACCGATTGTATCCATTTTTAGCGAGTCTGCCGATCTACTATTTCCGAATAACGGTGATAAAAAGTAAGCAATATTTATGGATCGGATCTGCAGCCGAAACTAGCATTGGAATGGTGGTGTTCTGCTCCGTTCTACCAATTCATTCAATACTTAAGTATTTCTTTGTGGCATCACGTACTTTTGCTGGATAAGTCAGTTCCAGCGGTCAGAGCGATGTGATCCTGCTGTTCTTGGTTTCTGCGTCATGTACTTCTGGCGAAGCCGGAACTTGGATATTGAGCACTGTTGTCCATCTAAGGGCAACATAACAACACGGAACAATGTTGAAGTCAAATCTGCGACGTGTGCTGATACGTGTCTACCACACCAATTTTTATTCACTCACCTAAGTTCGTGTGCCGCACACTATAAACACCCAGTTCACATTCGTCCACGTACCCCACAGCAATGAACATGAACATGGATCCGAACGCCATGAGCCCTTGGTTCACGGCGCCCGAGGGCGATTATCCGCACATGAACGCCCAGGCTGCGCACACAAATAGTAACAGCAGCGGATCAGGTTTCCACTCGTCTGCACCTGGCTCATCCAGCGGGCTCAGCGGCACTGTGGGCTCCTCCGCCGGCTACTACGATGATGAGGACGACGAGGACGAGTTCGCCAATGAGCCGCCTCTCCTAGAAGGTATTGCATTGATGACGTATTTTTTTCTTATTGCTCTATAACTGTTTTATCTTAAAATATTATTTTTTTATTTATGACAGAACTGGGCATCAACTTCGACCATATCTGGGCCAAGACGGTGTCTGTGTTGCTCCCGACCAAGCAGATCAACGAACACATTCTGGATGATGCAGACTTAGCAGGACCTTTGGTCTTTTGCTTCCTCTTTGGCATGTGCCTGCTATTGGTACGTTGAAATATTTAAAAAAAAATTATTCATGTTACAGTGGTGATTAACTTCATTGTTTCTTTATCTGTTGCAGGCTGCTAAGGTTCACTTTGGCTACATTTACGGCTTTGGAGTGCTGTCGTGTCTATTCATGTATCTGCTGATGAACTTGCTGTCTCCTGAACGGACGATCGACATCTACCGCGTGTGTTCCGTGCTGGGCTACTGCTTGCTGCCGATCGTTGGTCTGGCAGCGATCAACATCGTCATGTCGGTGAAGGATCTGGGCATCTTCGGCTTCTTGCTGGCCAGTATTTGCACACTTTGGAGCACGCACACGGCGTCGCGGTTCTTCGAGAAGGCACTCTACATGACGGAGCAGAAGTACCTCGTCATGTACCCGACCATGTTGGTGTATGCGTGCTTTGTGCTCATTGCTGTGTTCTAAAACGTCTTGTGCCACTTTGTACGAACGTTCATACACCGACAGATACACACACTTGCATGACAGACAACTGCTTCTGGTGTGAACGTTTGCTTTATTTTTCCTGCTCTCAGCTACGTACGTATATGTCAAACCTACCTATATCCATCCCAATAAATCATGGAGCGGAGCAGGAACGGACGGGCTTGCTCGGCCTCGTGGGTGTCTTACAGGAGGAACTCGAGCGAATAGTCCTTGTAGAACGCTTGTACGGCCTCCTCGTTGCGGTTCGCCTCGGCCAGCAGCGTCATGAAGTCGACGCTTTCCGCGGCAAGGAGCTCCTGCACCTTGGCCTCATCCTCGCACGACACCACGGCGGCAAGAGTCGTTCCGATCAGCATCGCAGCCTTACCGTTGTAGCGCAGGTGCTCCGACATCGACACCAGCTGCGGGATCGTGACGCTGCCCGCCACCACAGAGGGAGCAACCATCTCGCTCAAGTACGGCAGCGTCTTCGGGATATCAATCTCCATGTCCTCAGCAAACTCCAGCACGTCCTGCAGCGCGCTCTCAAGAGCAGCGCTCGTAACAACCTTGCGGTCGTACAGGCCAGCCAGGAAGCTCGCGATCGCCTCACGTTCCTTGTCACCCTTCTCCAGACCAATGTTAAAAACCTTATTGGGGATCAAAGCGTACTGGTTCGCGGCATTCAGCTCCGTGAAGCTCGCGTGCGCCTCATCCAGGTCCTCCAGCTCAACGTATTCATCCAGAATAGCCTTCACCTTCTTCTCGAAAGCCTCAGCCGTCAAAGCAGGAGCAGCTTCAGCCTCGGGGGCCTTCTCAGCCTTAGCAGAGCGGCCGTTGCTCGACTTGGTCGATGAGGGCGTAGGCGGGCGGCTGAAATCCTCACGTCCACGCGACGAACGCGACGAAGTGGACGAAGAGCTGTTGCTGCGGCCACGTTCCTTACGTCCCGATTCCTTGCCGCTAAGGGAAGCAAAAGCGTTGGCGCTGCTGAGGCGAGTGCCGCTCGGGTGACGAGGGAGACCACCCGTCGAGGCAGGGAATCGGTCCGAGTTGCTGCGGTGCTTGAGCCCCTTCGGACGCGCACCACCCGTCACGGTTTCCCAGCCATCTGCGTCCACAGGAGGAGCGTTGTTGCTGCTGCTGTTGCTGGATGGGCCAGAAGTGGCCGCAGCACGAGCCTTCCAAGCAGCAGAGGCACCACCGCCGCTGCCACGCCGCCGGTCATTCGAGCCGGTCGAGCCTGTGGAGTTCATGGACTGGCTGCGCTGCAGGCGGGCGTGGCCACCAGACTTGCCGCCACTGGATCGCTCCTTCTCCTTCGCCTCACGGGCAACCTCAGCGTGTACCTCAGCAATAGTCATGGCCTTTGTCTCTTTGCGACGAGCAACCCACCGGTTGGCGCGCAGCTCAAGCAAGTCCTGAAGCATGAAGCGCACACGCGTGCACAGAAGCTTCGACTCGCCACTCAGCTTCTTGATGGTAGCGTAGTAACCATTAATGTGATTCAGCTCGGCTTTCTCACGAGCGTTGCTCTCGAGAGCCTGGCCAATCGTGCTCAGCAGGTTGCACAGGCACTCCAGGGACTCCTCATCGGGAGCCGTGATGTCGCCGAACAGGATGCTAACACACTCGTGCATGATGCGCGAGCTCAGCATACGCTGTTTGAACAGCTCACCGACAAAGCGAATGTGACCCAGAGAAGCACGCTTCGCAATCAGCTCCTTCTCGGCACGCTCGTCCTCTGGCATGTCCTCCAGTCCCTCGATCTCAGGCTTTGCCTCGAACTCCTTCTGACAACGCTGCAGAAGCAGCTTGCGGAAAAGCTTATGTGTGTCGGTCACAACCTCACCTTCCTCGAGGGTGATCGCAGGCATGGCAGTCTGTGCAATCTTGGCACAAAGCTCGGCGTACATCGTGGAGAAGTGCCACTCCATCTGGGCCTTGGCAATAACCATTTCAATCACACCCTTCAGCACCTCCAGGCCGCGCACAGCAACCTCAATCAGCTGGTCCGAAAGTTTGTCGAATTTCTCAATCGACAGCTTGTTCAGGATGGACTTAGCCTCCTTCAAAGACGCCTCCGAGGTCTCAACCGGATCATCAAGGCGCGACTTCGAGTGCGATGGCTTCCAGCGAGTCTCCTCGTTAATATCCAGCGGAGCGCAATCCTCGAGAGCAGGAGCAGTATCGTGGTGGTGTCCACGGCCACCGCGACCACCGCGGCCTCCACGGCCACTGCCACGCTCACGACGTCCACGTCCTTCTCCATTGAAGCTGCCGCTGCTGTTGTGACGGCCCAGAGAACGAGACGAGTCGTTGCGACGCATGCCCTTACCTGACACCTCAGGGGCCGGAGCGGACAAAGCCTTCGTTGTCTTGTCAGCGGCAATAACCATGCCCTTCACACGTTCCGGCATTGGACACTTCTCGACCTCAGGCTCCATCTCAAGCAGTTGCTTGATTGTGTAAATAATACGTTCACCGATCACAGCCTGCTCGGCCACAACCTCAGGCTTCTCATCCACCTCAGGCTCCTTAGCAGCAGGTTCCTCCTTCACAACAAGCTCGACGTCGACGTCCTGCTTCTGCTTCTCCTCACGTTCAGTAGCCTCAGTTCGGACCTCACCCTCCTTCTTAATCTCCTCCACCTCAGGCTCCGAGGCACTGGAAGAAGCAGCAGATGTCGCCGGCGTCGACGCAGTCTCTGATATGGTCTTCTCTTCTACCACAGTAGTCGTAGTAGTAGTTGTAGTAGCGTCCGTAGACACCGACGTCTCCACCTTCACACTCTTCTCCACAGCTGGTGTCTTCATTGACGAAGGCACAAAAGCTGGTGCCATAACTACAGCCACATGAAACAATCATTCCGTCAATAAACCTTCATCATCCATCAAAATCTATAGCTGCTTACAGGACGGCACAAAGGGCTTAGCCGAAAGCTTGAGCTGACTCTTCTTAGAGGTAGGAGCATTAGCAGCAGGTGACGCCGCCGCAGGAGCGGGAGAAGCGGCAGGGGACGGAGCGCTACGCACAGGCGAAGCAGCCACTGGCACAGAGCTTGGTGTCCAGACAGGGGCCGCCGAGTTGAAGACGAACTCCTTAGCGGTGGGACGCAGCTTGGAGGAGCTTCCGGAAGCACTCAGCTTGGTCTTAGCGTCCAGAGTGGCGCGGTTCTCGGGCCGTGCTTCTGTCATGTTTGATTTAATGTGGTCGAGACGGGATGGCCAAGCCTGTGGACGGAATTCGACGCTTGAACTGGCGGGAGATGAAAGAGCAGACGGAGACACACACGCACGACTTGCGCAGGTGCTCGATAAAGGGTCTGGGGACGGAGAGAATGCGGCGATGCAGAGTGCCCGGTATGATAATGTTTGGCTGCGGCGCCGCTCGAGTCAAAAAAGTGCATACCTCTATATGATTGGACGAAAAGGTTTTGACCAATCGGAGACGGGTATTGCGGAAATTGACTGGTCTGGACCGCTGCAGGTGCTGAAGCGCATTGTTGGCCTATGATACATGTACCTGTATGAAGGCTGTGCACATGGCCGTTTGAGCTCCGAAGCTGGCTGATTATGAGAAGTATCGAGGTAGAGCTGGGATATTTATTGGACCTCATCCTGTCATGTCTTAGATATCGCGTAAGAAGATGGCCCTCTCAGCAGCTCACCGGTTGAGCTACCATCGGTACTCTAGGTCGCTTCTGACTCAGAATTTCTGAGGCGTCATCTTTTGTTCCTTGCCACGAGTGGTGGCCCACTACCAATCATAGCAGATATGACGTTCCAGATTGTCTTCTCGTGGTAGCTCCTTTATCGACGTAGAAGTACATGACTCAGCAACATCTAAAACTATTCTGTTCCCATTCGTCTTCCTGCTTGTCCAACTTTTCCGCAAGTCGGAACCGTTGCATGAGGACGACAATTTCAATTTCAATCCCGAGTGTCGTGCTATCGATACGCAAGCTGATTAAAGGTATCGGTTGACTTGCCGGGCAAGCACCTCGGACAAGGCTTCCGATTCTTAAAACACCATTCCAGAAACAGTGGTTGTCTTAGAGAAGTCGATTAACTCTAGCAACAGGCCTCCATAATACTGTACACCCAACCTGGTACAGCCTACCTCGATCGTCATCAACACAATCCCCTCTCTAAAGCTTTGAGGTGCTAAGAGAGGTTGTTGGCGCATCAGTTGCCGCTGTCAGCTGAGCAAACCGCTTGTTGAGCCAGTTGCTAGCATATTCCGTCACTTGCTGCTTCTCCGGTTCGTTCCAGAGGCAGTGATAGAGCCCCAGGAACAGTTTGAGCTCTTTGTCCTTGTTTGCAGCGCGACCCATGAAGTCCTCTACGACCTTCACACTCGTTACTTCATCCACCGTTCCTTGAAGTACCAGCAGCGGGACGTTGCAAAATGTGCTCGTCACGTCCTCAATCTGGTTACTGGTTTGCAACTGCTTCATCCCCAAACCGACCTGCACCGCCATGAGCGTCGTCATGTTATCCGTGACATTTAACGGATCTGCCATGTAATCCTTCAAGAACTCTGGGTCACGAGTCAACCCAGCAAAGTTCACCCCTGCCACCAATCTTGCAGTGGGGAACATCCACACGAGCGGCTTGGACACCATCTCCATAATGCGGAGAGCGGGTGTGTACTCGACTGCGATCGCAGGACTAGCCACCACACAGCCGCTAAAATGATGTTTCCCCGATAAAATTGTATTAAGAGCCACTAAAGCTCCGAATGAGATGCCCATGATGATCAACGGAGGATCCGAAGTTCCCTGCGGTAGCATCTTGCTGTACACAGCGAGCTTAGCTGCCGTCACGAACTGGTTGGTGTCGTCCACAAAAAAGTGGAACTCGGACCCATGTGCACGCAGCCCGGGCTTCTCGCATTCACTCTGACCATGACCCAGCATGTCGTACGCAATCACTCCATAGCCGTTGAGGCACAGGTGCTTGTACACGTGCGTGAAGCGCAGAGAGTGTTCGCCGATGCCGTGCAGGAAGAGCGCAACTCCGCGAAGAGGCGCCGACGTGGGAGGAAAAGCGGCACAATAGAAGAGTTTCTGGCCTCGAGCATTGAGAAAGTGGCCGTCCGTGTAGCGCTGGTCGTGCAGGTTTGAGGCTTGAGCGGGCAGCGAGGACGCCATGAGATCGATCTGGACGGGAGCGTGACGGTTCAACAGTGACGAGGAGGTTTACTTGACACGGCTGACCAGAACCTGGTCAGAACCTGGTCAGCCGTGTCAAGTAAACCTCCTCGTCCAAATGTTGGAATAGGTATGTAGCCATGAGTAATGATGAGGAAATGATACTTGTTATAGGATGCGGGAACTTATAAACTATGGGAATGCATTTGTTACAGGAAGGCCTAGCCATGAAAGTGGGTACACAGCTTCAATGCTGATCCTAGCCAATCGGAAGCCTTGTCCGAGCCGATTGCAAGCAGCTCGCAATGCGAGCCTCCCATGGCGTCGATTTAGAGATAAGTTAGCGCCAGCATTACACTCCTCAATGAGTCGTCAGGTGCAGCAATGAATTTGCTGCAGTAGGAAGGGCTGAGATATTAAGGTGTCAAAAGCGAATGCTACGTGGCCGCTCGCATCGTTTTCAGCCATGACAGCTATGGCAGCTGGTACAGCACATCCACAACATCTGTAGGTATATTGTGGGTTTTTACTCAAAATTTCCATGCGTGGTTGGTCGAACAACGTGCGGATAATCGCGCAAGCCATAGAAGCCACTGATAAGTACGAATCGTACTTAGAAGGTGACCCTGAAACCATATGTTTTCGCTTGTTCTCAAATGACTTGCTTTTGTATTGGCGATGATTGGCGATGCGGCCCGATTTGGTAAATTTGGCTGGAATTCACAATACTAAGTATGTGGAGACGAAGAGTTGTAGCGGCTTGTCCATCGTAAAATTCGTTAAACCAATGGCCGCACAGCAAACTCACCAGCTCCGTGCTGTTGCAATGCATCGCATTCTCTGCTTGATATTAGTTTACATTAGCAGCCCTTCCCTCTGGAGCTACACTCATACATTACACCTCTCGCACTACACTTTACTTCACCGACGTACACCCACACGCCACTCTACGCCACACATTACCATCGATACATCAAGACACCCAGAGGGAATAATGGTGCTCTACGGCGGGCAGTCGATGAAAATGATCGACGGGTGTGAGTCCGGAGTGAGCGGGAGCGTCTGGGGACTGCGGCCGTGCGGCATCCGACCCGATCCAAAGTGTCGTGAGTGAACGTAGCTAGGAGACGTCATCGCGTGCACGAGCAACGGAGATCCAGTCGGCGTGGAATTGCAGCTAAATCCTGATCCTTCGTTGTGCTTGTGGTGGTAGGAGAGACCGTGGATCGTGAACCGGCGGCGAGTCTTGGTCTGGTACGAGATACGGCGCTGCTCCTCTTCCGCTGCAATGGCTGCAGCAGTGTCGAGCTCGTGCTGCATCGAGTCTCCCAACCCGATCATAGCACGCAGGCCGGAGCCGTGCGAGTGCGATCGTCGGGATCGCAGGGGCACGGACTTGTCGCGCTTGGACTTCTGCTTGGTGTTCGATGTCTCCGTAGACGACCGGGTGGCCTCGTCTTCAGTGCTGCTGGCGCTGCTACGTCGGTGGCTGCGGAACCACTTCAACGGCATGGTCTTGATTGAATTGCTAGTTGGTAGAGAGACTTGTGATCTAGTCGACCGGTTTAAGAATGAAGCGATCCATCGGATGCAAGTTGTCTCTATGCGCCCCCATCCATCGCCAGTCTCCATCTTATTCTTCGTGAACTGTCCAGATCGCCCTCCCAGCCGCACAAGCACAAGCGGGCTTTCGCTGACGCTTTGCTGGCGTGGCCTACTCAAACGCGGCTGTTTCAGCTTTCGTGGAGCCATTTTTCGAGTCGCCAAATTCGTGTATTGAAACGATGACCAGCTGAGCTGGTCGAGAAAAAAAAGTTGGGAAAACGGTCGGTGAAACGTTGCGATAGTGGCCAAGCAATGCAGGACCATAATTCAGCAAACGGCAGCAGCAGATGGCCTTGATAGCTCTCGAAGTCGTGGACTATCGGTCCGCAAACATCGCTCGCGCTCACGACAGCTTTGTTGAGTGTGTGTATCTCTGGCGAAAGACATGAATGCTCAAACGGCTCGCTTTCAGTGGATTTCGAGGAACATCAAGTTCAGTTGAAAGAGCAAGTCTATTTTTTTCGCTCTATTTTTTTTTTCGTAGCTGCAAGCTAAGGATCCAGCGTAACTTGCGCTGCGCAAGTCGTGCATTGCATCGCTCGCTGCATTGCCAGGCAAAGCTAGTGGCGAAGAGCTCCTTCGCCACTTTCAAGGGGGCCTGAGAGGATACGCCGAGTGGAAAGCCTCTTGCTGTATTTTTTGCACCGAATGCTGCTTGTTTTCTGGTACTATCACTTCAACATGGACGGCCTGTGCTCCAAGATGGCTACACCAAGCACCACGCCGCCACGCCAGCATTGCGAGCCTAGGAGTGAAGTGAACTACACACACCAACGTGCTTGTACATATAAGGTAGATATTGCTCGACTTACTGCCCAGACCATGGCTGGCCTGAAATCTGATCCTTGGCAGTTTCGGTCCGCTAGTCGATGGATAGTTGTCAGCTATCAGTTGGGCTACGCCACGAAAGTATCCGTCGAGCGCCCGATGCTCCACAGCGGTGACAGAAGCGCTCCGAAGTCTTCTACGGTAGGCCGGTATTCGTGGAATATCCCCACTCGACGATCTGCTTCCGTGCATGAAGACGAGAACATGGCTGAGCAGAGCAAAAGCTGTGGGACTGGAAGTCTACGTTCGTCTACAATCTCTACCATTAGCAGCCTAAGCGTGCAGTGCCACTTACTTGAGAGTGGTGCTGCGAATAGCGTCAGAGGACTAAGATTGTAGTGAGTCAGTGTTCAGTGCCTGGCACCGCCACAGCCATGACAGGGACCATTGGATGCCAGAGTCTGTGTCCGAGGAGTTGATTCTCACCCGCAACACTCGAGCCACCACGCGGATCCGAAGGAACAAGTGCGGTTGTTTCCTCTATATATACGAGACGACGCACCGGTGGCTTCCTTACCACCCTCGCTTGTTCTACTCCGACAATTGTTGTGCACTTTATTGCTTTGCTTGGTTTGGGGCTTTCGGTGCTTACGTATTGCTTTTTTCTGTTACTGGTGCTCTCGACTGGAAAGGAACCGCTTCACAGTCGCAACTGGTGCTTTGGATACGAAGCGACTTCGACCAAACACTTTCAAGAAAGAGAGGAGACATTAGTAAAGTCGTACTCAGTGCAATGACTGAAGTCAAGCCAGGCGTTGCGGCCCAAACCAGGACGACGAGTACAAAGTGGTCGGACAAGTAGAACGGATTGTTTGTTACCCGGCGCAAGTCTTTCGAAAATAATTTGTTGCCGTTGCTCTAGTAAACGTTTACTTGATGCTTCCAGAAGCACTTGCGAGCGAGCGATTGTACAAAGACACGAGCGCTAGGTGACTGAGCCATGCCCCACGCCCGGAATGACTACAAGTACTGTACAAGTAACTTACTTGGCATCGTTTGCCAGTTAAATGAAAGCAGAAAGCCAACGTTCAAGTGCTGAGCAACCAGTGAACATATCATCGCTGTACACAAGGCGATCGTTTCCAGGCATTGCCTACTGCTATTCCTGGCATCCGGCAGGTGCAGATCTCTGGACCTGTTGCGCTGATTCACATTTTTAAATGTAATTGCTCGTAACGGTCAAGAGGCACCACTTCAACAACGCGTGTTTTTGTCTTGATTCTTGTCGGGCATGGCCATCTTGCTGTGCTGGCCTCTACCTACCTGTTTATCCTCATTTTCCTGGATTGTATCATAGTGAAGTTACCTAGTCATTGTACAATTCCCCGCGGCAAGTGGATTTGCCTCAGTCCAAGCTCGCAATGAGAAGCGTTCGTTTGCACCTTGACGAAAGTTCGGCATCTTCTACAGCGACTACTGGGTCGATTGCAAGCTCGTGGAGTGATGGGGAGCCCCCACCGCCTCCATTGCCGCTCTCCCTCGCTCTACGAGGGTTGGTGGCCGATGCTGAAACTTTGCATGATAGGCTGAAGTTCGCCACCTTCGTGAATATCGCCGAGTCGCCTCGACTCCCGTACTATCGAGATGGTCAAGCGCAGTGGAAACGCGTTGAGCGGTCACTAACGTTCACGTTACTCAAGCGTGAGAATGAAGTGCTAGCTTTGGTTCGCTTGGATGCAAGTGTCCAAGAAGTGATAAGCATCTTGGGGGTGACAACCGACCAGCGACACGCTGCTACGATGAAAGGACTGTACGGAGACGCATTCATTGCTGGCTCCGTAGCGTACGTTCAACGTCCTCAAGCGTACGAAGACGGTCAAAAGTATCAGCACTTGGCCGTGAAGACATCCAGCTTCGTGCACTCCGACATGTTGGGCAAGAACGAGCAATGGTGTTTTGCTGAGACCTTACGCTGCAAACCCGAAGCCGAGAGCATCACACTGACCCAAGCTTCTCTGTCCACACATCAAGCATACTCCCTTCCGGCACGATCGGCCCTAAAGGACAGCTCGCGGCGTGTAGCACAGCTGCGTGACGTGACTGCTGCTTATTTGGTGGAGCGCATGCCTGGAAGCCACAGCCTCCGGGTTGTTTTCCACGCAAGTCACAAGGTAACAAGTACTGCAGAAATCGACGATGAAGAAGAATCGCCTTCTGTGGCTGGCAAGGCACTTCGAACTCGCTTGCTACGTCTCGCTCGGGGTGTTTCTCAGCTTTCTCAACTCGTTCGACGCCGCCGCTTTGGCACCCAAGTGTATGTAGACCGCTCGGCGTTCGATGAGCGCAACCCTCGCTGCACGTGCTGTACGCGAAAACTGACAATGTTTGTCCCGCGAACGCAGTGTCATCTCTGCGTCTACTATGTTTGTGTGACCTGCTCGTCGTCCGAGAAAATGGTGACGTGCAACGGAGGTTTGGTCTCCATCACAGTGTGCAGTCGATGCCGGAAGAGCGTCACCGCTTGTAACTACGCGCACATGACGGCGGTGATTCTGGGTCCTGGACGAGTATTACATGTTACCGACCAATTATCTGTACCTCAACAACAGATAAGTCTCCTATCTCCGACATCTTCCAGGAGCACGTCCAATTGTCGAGTTTTTCATCCGTTAACTTGGAATTATCATTCAGCCAAATGCTAGCAGATCTTCTGGACCAGGTTGCAGCGTTGTGCAGTACTCGCGGTGCTGGAACAGCTTGTTGTGGCGGACCAAGACGATAACAAAGTGCAAGCTAACAAAAATGTCAATGTGTTCTGTAAAGCGAGCACGTCACCGCATTATCTGAAGATCGGTTAGATTTGTCAAGGATCAGTTGCCGAATTGTCTGGGTCTAGACCGTAATGTCCCGTAGAGCAATTTGTAATGAGATTGGTGAGCAGACTTTGAACTATGTGTTATGGTCAAGCTGCTTTCTTCGAGTTTATAAAAGAAGATCATGAGTTTTACCCATAAATCTCACCATTGCCGCTAGAAATCGCGGGTTGGTTCCACAAGTACAAAAGGCCCTACTTGCCTACATCGACACTTGCTTCAGTATGTATCCTAACATTGTTTTTTATAAGCCTGGAGCCCCATCATGACTGTACGATGCAATTAGCAGGCAACGGCCGCCATTCCATTGCTTTTAGAGCCTCGAACTCCAACGCCATTTTGTCCCAATGGATGGTTCTTCGGATCGGCGATGTACTCTTTCGCGGTCCTCTCCAGGATGGTTGACACTGCGTCCGCGAGTTTTATCAACCGCCAGTACTGCGACCTCGTCATTTCATGGGGTTTCTCATCGAGACAGCACAACGCTCCCACAACGACCCTCTCGGGCTGTCCTGAAGTTTTGGACACAGTGGCGACTGACACAGGAAAACCAGCATAGAATCGCAGACCTCGCAACACGACCGGCGCAATGTGGTAAAACCTCATGTCCGCCTCAGCGTGACGTACTAGCAGTGGTTTGTCATCCATGACAAAGTGCTGGCAAAATGTTTGCTCTCGTGGATTGCCACTCCCAACATCCCAATTTTCCGGTGCGTTGGTTGCCAACAGCGTCACGATATCTCGTTCCACCAGAGTTAGCACACTGTGTGGGCAGTCCATTTCGGCCGCTGCCATCGTGCAGATGACGTTCAACTCTGGGACGTTAACGATGTCGTGGAGATGGAAATGCTCAATGGCTGCCAAACGTTCGTCTTCGTTAGTCGGAATGGGATAAATGATCGGTTCACTTTGTGTGTTGGAGTCGTCTTCGAGTTGAACGATAGCTGGAAGCATCGCGTATGGACGTGAGTTGGCGCTTGCAAATTGGCAGGCTTCTGGATCCTTTGGGCATTTCGATATGTCCACCGCTCGTTTGGCAGCTTCAGTCGGATCGTGATGTTCAGTCACAGCTTTAAGGAGCTTTGCATTTTTGTCAGCTTGCGCCTGGGCCTCCTCTTGATCAATTAGCAGAAGTTGCTCGAGCACCAGGAATGCCGCGCGACGTTGGTTGAGTGTGAATTGATCGGAGCCGTCACACACGACGTGGCTGAGTAGCTCTCCGAGCTTTTGGCTGGACGAGGATGCAGAGAAGTCGGATGTCACCGTGCTCGACGTGCTGACTGTACACGGAGACGGTGAAGTTGACATTTCATCGGAGAGCGCACGTTCAGGTCCAGGTCTCACCGTCAGCATGTGGTCATAATTGCAGGCTACGACGCTCTTCACACAGCGTGTACAGACGATGATAGAAGCCACTCGACCATTGTGCGTCTCCATTTTCTCCGAGGAAGAGCAAGTCACGCACACGTTATAGCCGCACAGATAACACCGCGACCGCTTGGTGAAGGGCGTGAATTTGCGCGTGCAGCATGTGCATCGAAGGTTGCGAGCATCAAACGCTGAGCGGTCTGCAAACACTTGAGTTCCAAACCGACGTCGACGGACGAGCTGTGAAAGCTCAGAAGTACCGCGAGCAAGACGCAACAGACGTGCTCGAGCAGCTCTGCGGGCGACAACTGGGGCATTGTCTCCATCCTTTGCACTTGAGCTTCCAGGCTTATACAGCGCGTGGAAGGTGATCCGTAGGCTTTGACTGTCCGTCGTCCGCTCCACCAGATACGCTGTGCTCACATCTCGAAGCTGAGCAACACGCCGCTTCTTGTCCTTCAACGCAAGTCGAGCTGGCAGTGACTGCGACTCATGAGCAGTTAGTGAGCCCTGCGTGATCGTAATACTGCCTTCAGGTTTACTCCGTAAGGTCTCACCAAAGCACCACTGCTCGTTCTTGCCCAGAATGTCGGAGCGCACGAAGCTCGAAGTCTTAACTGCCAATACTTTGTCATCTTCGGTGGTGTGTGGCCGTTCAACGTAAGCTACGGAACCAGCGATGAACGCGTCACCGTAAAGTCCTCTCATTGTGGCACTGTGCAAGTGATCCGTGGTAGCCCCCAAGATGCTCACTGCTTCCTCTACGCTTGCATCAAGTCGAGCTAGTGCTAGAACTTCATCGTCACGCTTTAACAGCGAGAACGAGGAAGACCGTTCAACACGCTTCCATTGGGTTAGACTATCTCGGAAGAACGGCACTTGTGGTGATTCGGCGATATTAACGAAGCTAGAGAAGTCCACGCGGTCGTGAAGAGCTTCGGCTTCGGCCATCAAGCTACGAAGAGCGATGGACAATGGCAATGGAGGAGCTGAGGGCTCCCCATCCGTCCAGGAACTTGGTTCCGACTCGGTAGTCGCAGAAAATGGTGTCGAGTTTTCGTCGTTCTTGTTCAGATGCAAGCGCACGCTCCGCATGGCGACTTGCTTTCGGGAGATTTGTCGAATGACTTGGATCGAGTGAGGTAGAACGGAGGTGAGACCCATGCCGCCGGAATTGATTGCTTAGTGTTCGATTGGGACCAGTCAAGTGAATCACGCATCGTACAACTCACTGAGTGCGATGAACCTTAGTCGCACTGGACTCCTTGCTTGGGATCCGATACCCGTCAAGACGATAAAGCCTAAACAGAAATGCCTCATCGCTCTCATATAAACCTGAGCTATGTGATCATTTTGCTCATAAGTTGTTGTAATTACATGCAGGGGTCCGCAGATGGTTATGGACTGTGGACGGAAGGGTCAAAATTTCGCTTCCATCCATTATGGGGCCATAGTCCATAATGGAAGAAACCCATAGGCCTTGAAGATGTATCAGTAAGCATCACCCAGAGAGCATTCTGACGGAGCTTATCTGTAGAAAACTTGTACCGGGAGGGCTACGTAGTAGACCGTAGGGCATCACAGACTTTAATTGGTTCCAAAAATGTCGACTGAACGACATACTGAATTACTGATTATAAAGGTCGTACTTAACTGCTGGAGGTTGTTCGAGTGCGCTGCCTCAGGCAACACACGTAGACCAGGAGTGCCGAGGCCACGGACAGGCTCATGGTTGAGGTGTGCGTCAAGTCACCACTGCCCTTGGTGCATCTACCGCTGGCCGCGCTTGTCGCGGTGCCCTCGTACAGGTGCAGTTGCTGGTCGTCTGGCTTGAGCATTCGCAATTGAGCACCTCAAATGGGCACGACTCGTCCTCGACGATTTCCGACTCCCACGTGGAGTCTACATGGGTAAGGAAGCCTAAGTCATCGTACGAAGACTTGGACGATAAGTCTGTGTCGTTGCACTGCAGCGAAAGTCTGGTACGCTCCGGTCCTGCATTAGGCTTGCCAAAAAAAATGTCAGCTACTCTGAGCATGCGATGGATGCTGCATTTGTACTAACAGTATGAAAAGCTCAGGGCGTGACGTTGCTTAAAAAAATAATTATTTTACTAGGTGGATCTTCACGCTCTCACTCATGGCAATTTGAGCATATATACGTCGGTATATCCCGCGTGCGAGCACTAGAGCTTGTCCGGTGTCTCCCATTAACACGGTGATTCATCAGAACACAGCTAACAAACTTGCGGCCGAGTAGACTCACAATCAAATTGATCTTGGATATTGGACGCGATGGCTACTGGGGCCACCATTAACGTCCTCTTTCATAACGTAATAAGCTTACATATTTTTCAGTTGCGTTTCACCCTCCCGATACAAGCGCAAGCGATCTAGTGTCTTATTCCTACCAAAGGGGTTCTATAACGTTAAAGAGTCAATCCCCTTGCTTTGAATAGGTGGCGGAAAGAGGTTATGTGAAGTGTTGTGATTGCGCCACAACTATGACGGACTCTCCGTGCTTGCGCCGGCAAGCGAATCTTCATTTGTTTCAAGAATACTTCCGCCCACGTCGGACCTGCTAGGTGTCTGCAGTGCTACGTGAATCTCGTCCGGCTTATCTAGATCACGCCAGGATCCAGTGCTCGAGATTCAGTGCTGCGCTGTGGGGCATGCTAGTTATATAAGAAGTTAGCGTATGGGGCCCAGATTCGATGGCAGACTCATTTACTGTCTAAGATTGAATTCACTTCACAATTTGCCTCGAAGGCCAAACATCTACTACTTCACTTTCCTAGCAAGCAATTCGACCAAGCTCCGGCAAGACACTCGCTTCTGCTCCTTCCCACTGCACCGTGCCCAAACCCAACATGAAGCAGATGAGGGATTCAGTACGTCACACTTGCTATTTGTATTGGGGGACTATGGGTTTGCTCCATTTTTCCCGCTTCCATCCATTGTGGCCATAAATTATGGCCATTGCAATGACCATACCATTGGTTTTTACGTACCCCTGATTACATGTGCTCGCATACCATCTAACGTTAGAACCGTCTACGGTTGTGCAGAGCTTGATGGATTAGCATGCAAGTGCTGCCCCACATCCTTCTTGGCGAAGTTTTGGACTCCAACACCATTTTGTCCAAGCGGATTCTTGTTCGGGCCAGCGATGTACTCTTTCGCGTTCCTCTCCAGGATGGTTGACGCTGCATCCGCGAGCGTCCATGACAAAGTGTTGGCAAAATGTTTGCTCTCGTGGATTGCCACTCCCAACATCCCAATTTTCTGGTGCGTTGGTCGCCAACAGCGTCACGATATCTCGTTCCACCAGAGATAGCACACTATGTGGACAGTCCATTTCGGCAGCTGTCATCGTGCAGATTACATTGAGCTCTGGGGTGTTAACGATTTCGTAGAGATGGAAATGCTCAATGGCTGCCAAAGGTTCGTCTTCGTTAGCTGGAATGGGATAAATAATCGGCTCGCCTTCCTTGGACTCGTCTTCGTTCTGGATCAAGACATGTATCACGGGATACGGTCGAGCATCGGCACTGACGAACTCACAGGATTCCAGATCCGTCGGATACTGTGAGACGTTCAATGCTTGCTTGGCGATCTTTATAGGATGTGGCGACGCGCTCGCTTTACGCAGTAGCTTGGCTTTTTTGTCAGCTTGCGCCTGGGTATCGTTCTGGTCCACCACGATACGCTGTTCGAGCACCGTGAGTGCTGCATAACGACGTTCACGAACTGATCCAGCATTTGACTGGATGATGAATTCGAGTCAGAAGATGAAGAGATCGACGATTCGGACGTCCTCGTGGAAGATGTCGGAGAGTGGAGACATATCTGTTGATTAGGTATGGATAATTGGTCGGCTGATACTCGTTCATGGAATCACCGTCATCATGAGCTCGTAGTCACAAGCGGTGACGCTCTTCCGTTATCAACTGCACACTGTGATGGTGATCAAACGTCCGTTGCGCGTCACCATTTTCTCGGATGGCGAGCAGGTCACACAAACATAGTAGCCGCAAAGATGACATTGCGTTCGCGGGACAAACATTGTCAGTTTTCGCGTACAGTACGTGCGGCGAGAGTTGCACTCACCGAACGCCGAGCGGTCTGCATGCACTTGAATGCCAAAGCGGCGGCGTCGAACGAGTCGAGAAAGCTGAGAAACACCCGGAGCGAGACGTAGCAAGCGAGTTCGAAGTGCCTTGCGATCCACAGCAGGCGATTCTTCATCGACATCGATTTCTGCAGTACTTGTCACTGTAGTGGGATCCGAATGAACACTCATGAGGGAAGCTGTCGCTTTCTTAGAATCCTTGCTCGTACTGTAGTCTGCAAAAACCATAATGAGATCGGTGACTCCGTCGTCAGATACTCCTACATCGCTGCTATGGTATCAGTCTCTAGTTTACCAACCTCTGACTCTTATCTTACGCCATCTTTAGGTGGGACCGTCCTAGATCACTAGCACAGTGCGTGGTCAGGTCACGAATACCGTCGCCTTACTTCCCCGCCCCACCAAGACTTGACCACGCGTTGTGAGATCACATCGCCTTGGATATGTGGTAATGTTGCACGAATGTATACATGTACTAAGGTACCCATATGTTGATACATAGTGACTTTAGCACTTCAACTGGAAGTACTAAAGTTGCTCCAACGTTACATGTAGCTCGTCATCACTTCTTGTAGCTATGTACTGCTTTACCATCACTGGGATATCCTTGTACAGTGACCCGAGTGACTCCCATGAGTCCTCAATTGGCTCCAGACCTTTCCGCCCTACCAGTATCACGTAACACACCTTCACCGAGTTCCATCGGTGCTCCTTCAGCTCAGCAACCGTGAGGACGATCCCTTGAGCTGCCACGTGCTCTCGAATCTCCTCCGTCATTTTAAAAGACGCATCCGCGTAGAACTTGAGACGTGAGGCATGTACGTCTGATTCCGCGCCAGTCACTAGGTGCTGCACGCGGAAAGAGTGTTCGTCTGTACCGACTATCTGGTACGGGCCTATCAAAGTGATAAGCAGCTTGTCGTTGTGTTCTTGATCCACCCTGGACCGCAGCACGCAGTCACCAACATCGAAATTTGCCACCCTGGCTCCTCTGTGTGCTTTCTGATTCCGTCTTGTTTGTTCCGACCTTGCAGTCTGCACTTTCTTGTGCATCTCTTGCATCGTGGCGCGTAGCAGCGCAAGCTTTGCCTCTATCGGGCTAGTGGTGGTACCAATCTCTAGGAACGTGTTGTCCTCACTGTTGAACCCAAAGTCGAGTGGGGATGCAGCAGGTAGAACGCAGAATAGCTCCACAGGTGCCTTGTTGGCAAGCGACGGGACCGGGATAAAATGTACCCAATCACGGGTGTCCACCTTGGCTTCGAGGCACATAGCTCGTAGGATCTGAACTATGTCCCTATTCATCCTCTCAATTCACCCATTTGTCCACGGTCTGTACGCCACAGTAAACCGCTGCCCACTAACCAGGTCCCTAGACACGTCGGCTATCATTTGGTTCTTGAAGTGGCTACCTTGGTCGCTTATCCACACACGAGGTGCTCCGTAGCGACTATGCCAGTCTAAGATCGCTTCGGCAGTCACAGCTGCAGTAGGTACCACACAGGGCACTAGCTCGCAAAAATGGGTCGTATCATCTTCAGCATCAGTAGGTACTGGAAAGCACCAAACGATTCACCCAGATGTAGGTAGTCCCAGTGTAATGCTCCGTTCCGTTCGTTGCATCGGAATGTCTTTGCCCATGGTCTCATCACCACCTTCCCCCTTTTTACATGCTAGCACATATGGCAGCTAGAAAGGAAGGTTTTGACCACGGCGGTGAGACTCCGTATGATGAACCTGCGGTTCACTACATTCGTCAACGCTTCACGACCTCGGTGACCCTGCGCACCACAGTGGGCGATCACTAGGAGCCGTTGCACTATACTTGTCTCGCAAGTCGGGACCCAAATGCGTTCACCGCTACACAGTAGACCAACACGACTTCGTGTCAGCCCTCGTGGGCGGTTCACAATGTGCCGCTGTTGAGCGTCTTGCAGCTCTTCAACCGTGGGCCATACAAAGTTGCCGTCACTGAATTGTCGGATCGGCGGCCGGCCACTAGACCGAGTGGTCCGACTGCTGGTTGGGCGTCAGACTGATTGTCGTCACGCTGGCGGCGCAACGTGGCGCGCTTTACCGCCACACTTGGTGCTGGACACGTGCCAGCCCACCGAGACACCATATCAGCCCATACATTATGTAATCCGTCGATGTGTTCAATTGTGTAGCGAAACTCCATCAACTTCATGGACCACCTCAAAAGTTTCCCCGTATATGCTTCTTCACTTCATGACCCGGCGCGAATACATGGATTGAGTTGGGGTGGTCACACTACATGCGAAAGCCACCCGGTCGCAACAACAGGTACCTGAGTTTGTCACACGCCATTATGTTGGGGTATGCTTCTTTCGCGATAGAACTCCAGTTCTTCTGTGCACCAGTGAAAGAACCACCAAGACAGATAAATAGCTCATGTTGCTGGTCCTGGATGTCTGCGTCACTTTTCCAACTGGGCACCTGCGGCACAATGACTGACCATCCAATGTCTGAGGCGTCCGTCTACAGAACCATCTCAGCGTCTGGCTTTGGGAAGGCGAGGGTGGCCGTATCAGCCAGAGCCAGCTTCACCGCATCTTACACCGCGCGTTCCTGCGCGGTTAGTGCGGTCGGTATACCCGCTGCCACACGCTTTGTCCGCCTGGAGGCCTGAGCCATGATCTTGTCCAATGTGTCCTGCAGAGGAAGTGCCAACCGTGCATAGTCTATGCTACTGTCTCGCATCCAATTCGTAGAGCACAGAAACTGCTGAAGTTCTCCAGCATTCGTCGGATAGGGCATGCTGCTTAGAGCCTGTATGCGCTCTGGGTCATGCTTGACACCCTCTCCATTTATCACTTTTCCACACTATTTCACCTCTCATTTGTACACACAGGACCTTGCCACACTCAATTTGAAGTCGAACTTCGCAGTCAGCTCAAGCATTTCTTGCAACTTGTCCAGGTACGTGTCAATGTCGGCAGCACACAGCAACAAATCGTCTATCCAGAGTAACAAGTGCTTGTACAGCAGCGCTGCGAATCACCGCTCGATGGCCGACTGGAAATATAACGCTGCGTCAGTACTGCTTTGATGTTCTCGCTTTGGGGTGTAGATCTTCCTATGTGTTATGTATGACAGCAGCTCCTGGCACTCCTTGGCAAGTGGGAGCTGCCAGTAGCCTTTGATAAAGTCAAACAGTCCAAAATGACTGCTACCTCTCACCTTCACCAGATCAACGTGCAGGTTCGGCATGAGTCCAGCCATCGGCTCGGTCTGCACATTGAACGGCTTATAGTCCACAGTGTGGCGGAAGTCACCTCCACCACGCTTGCACACTCGTAGAGCCGCACAGACCCAACGACTGGTTGGGTTCTCATAAACTCACCCCAGCTTGACCGACATTTCGTTGAACGACTCCAACAATGCTTGGTACTCCGGCGCGTACTTGCGAGATTTAGACTTGTACGACGGACAACCCGGTTTCATCCGAATTTTCATAGGCTCGACCTTCGCAGGAGGGTCGTTGCCTAGTACAAGCCTCCACGCATCATAGGCGTACACAATTGTGCGTTGCCGCTCGACTTTATCTGCTGGAAAGCCTTCATCTAACGCTCGCTGGATCATCAACTCCACTGCCAGCCGAATGGCTTCACCATTATTGTCTCCTGCTGCTACTTCAGGTACTTCCTCCTCCTCATCTCCACCGTTGCCACTGGGTGTTGCTAACAGCTCCAATTGTTTGTCAACATCGATACCTGATGGTTTCAACACATCATCTCCAAGTTCAAATTCATCGTCTTCATTCAAGCACCAAACACGTCACAGGTTTGAGAATATTGACAGGACCAGCGGCTGTCATTAGCGACAACTTCAGCTTCGTCATTTCTCGGGCCCATGTCTTCTTTCCGCCTGGCAGTTTGCACTCGATAGGGTTTTTCAACTTCGCCACCTCGTAGGCTACACCTCGCTCACCAATGGTTTTGAGAGTCTCAGGGTTGATACACGATGTCTCTGCTCCAGAATCCTGACAGTACTCCACATCTACAACACCACCAACATGCAGAATTCGTGGTTGACCCGGTTGATCAGGCAGGCACTCACTAATTCGCTTTAGCTTTACGGTGTTTCCCCGGTTTATGTTTCCGTGTTGCAACGGTGTCGTCGTTAGGTTTGTCAGGGCAATCGACTTGCCGGTGCTGGCCACCACAGGTCCAAACACCCACCCTTTGGTACTGACCGAGTTTGCTCCGAGTCGGTCCGAAATATCTGCCATTGTGTTGTTTGCGGTGGAAATTCACGAGGGGATTTCTTCTCTTGCACGATTCTCGCTCGTCTCGGAGGGCGTGTAGCCATTTTTGACTTCGCTTCCTGCCTGTGAAGGATCCTCTTGTTCTTCAATAGGGCTTTATTCTCGCGATCGATCTCCGAAGTCTTTTCGCCTGCGATCTTAAACAGCACCGACACGCTGGACGTTGCAGCAGGTAAGCGGAAGTCGATTTCGTTCTTCGCTCTTGTATTCAATTCTCTAGGAAGGCAGTTGAGCAGGATCTTGCACTTCTTCTTAGTCTAGGCTTCTAGACGGTGCCAGGTGCATTAGTTGTAGTCATTCCACCCGCGGAGCATGGTTCGGTCGCTTAGGGCCCGAGTCTTTGTGTAAATTACCGCACAGAAGCATTCAGTAAACGTAAGGCGGTGGGGAACAAGACCTCAAACGGAATGACCCATTGAGTGAAAGTGTGTATTGTCTAGTTGCTAAGTCCGTTCTACTTGTCTGGTCACCTCGTCCTCCTTCGTTCCGATTGCAAGCAAAATCAGAACACCGATTCTGATAATTATGGACAGAGAAACCAGAAAAACAAAGATAGAGACGCCTTGTAGTTATACTTTACAGCGTATTTTGCATTTTGTACATACATAGCCAGGCGCACGAACCTAGTATAATACAGAAATGAAATTGCAGTTCCGAAACCGTAAACTTTTGCACCCCAGTCCCCTACAATTGGTTCTTAGACGGAATTCGTCAGACAACAGTCAGACACACAATTTGCATGAAGTTGGATAGGTAACCTGTCGAATATCATAAGACTGTTGCTCTTGGTTAACAAGGTTCATAGCGAAAAGTCTCTGACCGCCAGTAGGCAGGAACAGTCAATTCGAGAAACCACAGCTAAACAACCAGACATGCATTCTTTCGTTAAACTTCTATCTACTCGACTTGTCGTCGTCTGAAGCCCTTCAAGTCGTCCAATCAATGCTTCCTGGTACCCCAAAGTGTCACCGCAGTATTTGGATCTTCTCTAGTTGAAAGCCTGTTCAGGAGAAGGGTCTACCATCTTTGCAACATTGCAGCCTTTTTCGAAGCTATTCGAGAAACAGAAGACGTTGACGCCTGCACCAATACTGAGAAGGAGGAACAGCTACAAGCCAGCGATATCTCTCAAATTCGAGCTGTTCTTGGGAATCTAGGGAAGTTAGAGAAGACAATTCACGACCTACAACGAGATCAGATTTTGATGCTTGAAACGGTAACAAAGTTTGCCAACCGGATGGATCGCAAACATCAAGAAAATCACAAAGAGATCACGGCTAAATTCTGCGACAACAAGTTATCGAGCAACTTCAACAGTATGCGCACCAAAACGAATCAAGGGAAACTACGCAAGAGCATGTTATCACAGAACTTCAGTCAGAAGTAGCCATCTTGCGGAAACAAGTCCACATGCTGACGGCCAGAGGCCCCAACACAGATGAACCAGCTGCCAATCCTGTCCTCGCAAGTCTTGACGAGAGCCAAGGTATTGAGTGGGACGTGCTCGGCCCCATGCCACCAAACTCGCCAGTATTTGATGGTATTGAGCTGGAGGTGCGCGTGGCACCGTGTCACAAACAACGTGAATCTCCCATATATGGTGGTGAACCAAGTGAGGACATCGAAGTGTATGTGCTCAATATAATCAAGCGATAAACAGCGTACTGCTTGTATTTTCAACGAGACCAAGTTGATATGCGTGTTGGAGTACTCATGATGAACCACACGAAGGGAAAAACAGGTCGTGGCTGCCGCAGGAATATCATGGAGAGTGGCGATGGAGTCACATGATCCGCAGGATGAAGCAGCGATTCGTGACGAAGTCTTGACAAGAAGATTTGGAGGCTCAGGTTTTCGACTTTGTTCAAGTAGACATGTACAATTACCAATTTTGCCGTCTAGCACACACAGCGGGAGTATCTGAGTACAGAAAATACTCCGGTACAAACAAGGAATGTCGTCGGTGCGAGTATTATACCTGCTCAAGACGAAGTCGTTTGATATACTCGACGAGCTGATAGAACCGTCGCGCGCTTCGAATCCACGCGACACCACTCGATCAGCAGAAAAAAGTAGCAAACATCAGCAACACATCTACGCCAAAGAACGAAAAAAACGGATACGGCTAAGTGCACGGTATCACATTGCACTGAGAAGGGGCACGCAAAAGATCGCTGCTGGATGGTACGCCCCGAGATACAGCCAAACAGACTAAAGGATAATAGCAAGAAAGAATGCGAAGGTGTCGCCGCAGACACCAATGTAGCCTAGGATGTCAAAGAAAAGAAACTCTGGCCCGTGCTCAGCACGATACAGTCATCTTTCCAAGTTCAAGTTTAAACTAGGTGGCCCTGGGAATGTCGTTCCAAGGCCAAACACAGCCACTAGCAGCCGCGAGAAATGGGTCTTTGACCCTGGCAAGGCAGCTAATTCGATCTACTTCCAGCGGCAATGTGAATCGAAGCCGCTACCAGCAACGTATCTGATAAAAAGTGAGCTGTGAGCGTGGGGGTGACATTCAGATCGTGAAAGTTCTTCGACGTGGGTGCTGAATTCTGTGGAATATCGAGGCAGTTGGGGAGAAAATGAACTGGAGCCGATTTGCAAATGGCTTAGGATCGATGGAGGTGGCATACGCGAATGGCAAAACAGAAGCTGTAAATAATCAGACGATTCGCCTAACTGCAATCGTCGACAGCGTTTTAAGTTATTCCGCCGACTTTCAGCTCTGTTACATCCCCCACCAGCGTGAACTAATGCTAGGCGTTCCTTGGAAATGAGCACGGAATCCCGTGATCGACTGGGAAACAGATCGCGTCTTCACTCAGGAAGTATTTGTTAAAGCATCTTTAGCAAATAGTCCCAAGACCGGAGATTGCACGCGTGAAGAGAAGAACTATCACTATTGTAGACAAATTGGAGTAACCAAGGTCATCACCTTGAAGAAAGCTGACAAACTTGTGCGAAAGACGGAACCCAGCACGGCGAACACGAGATGGAGGTGATTGACCCGCAAATACAATTTATAAGCCACAGTGACGACTCAGTTCCGATCAGGAGCGAGGGTTGAGAGAATGGCCCAAATTGATGTTTGGAGCGGAACGGGTACACTCGAGCAAGTCACCACACGCCGCACCAACTTCTGCATCAAGAAGCATGTTGGTTGGCGCATAGTTTACGACGACAGAGCCATGAACGAGAGAACAATTCGGCAGTCGACACCAATGCCACGCGAGGATATCATTCTCGACCGAATGAGTGGAGCACTACGGTATAGCTGCTCGATTCGTTGTCAGGTTATTACCAAATACGGATGCGTCTTAAAGACGTTCCACTTGCTGCATTCCAGGCCTCGGACGGTCGTTTCGAATACCTGGCCGTTCCAACGGGCCTGTGCAATGCGCCTGCAACAATTCATCGCATTGTGCAAGCGATTTTTGAGCTTCGTGGCAACATACTTTGACAAGGTGTACGTGTTTACCAAGAAACTAGACGTGGAATCTTATCTCGCAGCAGTTCGAAAGGTGTTTGGGCGCTGTAAGGAGAAAAGGCAGTATTTGAAACTCGCAAAATCTTCACTGTGCTCCGAAGAAATACCATGCCCTGGAGAATTGGTGGGCCGTCGTGGTGTTCAAATTGATCCCGATAAGGTTCGCGTGAATCGAAATTGTCCACGACGACAGACAGATAAAGAGCTGCAGTCGTTCCTGGGTAAGTCTGTGTACGTCCAACGATTTTGCAAGGGCTACTCAAAGTTAAGTGAGCCATAGTTTAGCATGATCAAGAGCAAGGAGAAGCGGCGCCTCACATAGTCGACTGAGTGCGGTCAAATTTTCGAGCAACTGAAAGAGGCACTTAGCAACACTCCGGTGCTGGCGCTACCTGATTTTAGTAAGCCATTCTTCTTGCACACCGATGCGTCACGGTTTGTCATCGGTGGAGTTTTGTATCAACTGCATGAAACAGCTTCTGAATGTAAGGAGGTCGAGCAGCCAACTATGATGTGTACACGGTGGACTTGGCTGGCAGAGCTGGCTGGCCGATTTTATGGTGTTTGCCACGCGATGGTCGCAGGCTCACATGCGACGATCAAATCCAAAGGCGCGAGAGATCGTGACTGTGATGACGGGATGGTCACAGACTGCAACAACATTGTTGCGTACTGGATGCACGCAGATACCCGCAGGATCTTTGCGTTGGAAGACCTTGAAAAGAATGGCGGTTGACAACTTGACATCGACAAGAACAGCGTATAACGCGACTCCAGTCGGAAACCGGAGGTCGTGTTTATACGTCTACAAGCATCCATGCCGTTCTGGAGCCACCGTGCAGACTCGTGCCAGTTGCTAATCGAGTAAGCGCTTTTTGTATCAGCTGTTTGTGAGCTCAGACCTCAAGACTCGACCGACACATGACGCGAATCTGCATGGTAGCTCCAGAACGGCATGGATACAAGGTAATGTTTGTTGTAGACGTAAAAGTAGGGCCTCCGCTTTTGGTAGTACATGTACATAAGCTTAGGGAGTATGTGAGCGCACTTTGACGATGTGCTTACATGTATAATGGTGATCCTAAATTCTGGTTAGACACGTGTCAAACAAATTCTGTGCGAATCGTGATTTGCGAATTTCGCTATACATTCAAATAGTGAGGAGAATTTGGGTTTTCGGAAAATCTCAGACATAATGTCTGACGCAAAGCAAACAGATGACTTCAATGTCAAGCCAATTTTGGGGAATGAATTTTCAAATTGCAGCCGAACTTAAGAATATTTTTTCGAAGCGATCTAAACCTCTTCAAGCCGATACCCAAATGCGCGTTTCAGAATGCTGGATACACTGCAAGCTACAAGTACATGTACAAGACAGGCGGTGTCCCTACGACTGTACACGAAATCGGCTACGCTGCACAGAAAGACCGGGTACTTAGCAAACACTGTTAGCCGGATTAAGTAATTAGCGCGGTTTAGCTCGTAAGAGCTCACCGTTTGTCCATATCAAAATTTATCGGACCAGAGGACCTTATCGGACTTGTGTACCGTACACAGATTTATCTCAAGGTAGGCAAGTGCCAAAAGTTTTAACCGTCATATATTTATTTGTGCAGAAAACCAAATGTGATTTGAAACTTCAATGAGCCTGTTTCCGTCTAGTTTATGAACGGCCTGTGAGCTGAGAAATCGCTCTTTTGTTAAAACATGCAAATTTGGCTCGAGAGCACATGGCTCTCGAGCCGGTAAATTCATGAATGAGGGCCAGATTCCGAGATAGTCCGGATGATGAACGATCTATCCGGATACCAAAGATGATGCCGACAGCCAGCCGTTGCTGAACCGCTTATTGGTCAACTAACTTCCAATGGAATGTTGCCATTTGTCAGTGCGTAGCCACGCAGCCAGCTAGTGGCTGGTAGAGACTCTCAGCTCAAGCACTCAGTCGATCGGTCGCCGACAAAGACCCCAAGGGCGTCACTCTCCATTTTTTGAGCGCTACTACGCAGATCTCCAGCGTTCAGGCCGTACAGGCTGTACGGTCCACAAGCCAAGTGGAACCAAGCGGCCTCTTCCCCAACCCCCCAACGATGTAGCTCAACCGGGAGAGCGCAGGGCTTCGGCTCTGAGATGCCTGTTCAAATCGGGCCTTCGATATTGTTTCTGTCTGGGTTGGAGGCCTCTTGGAGAAGAGCAAGCTACTTGGAGTGCGTTGCGTGTCGGTCGAGGTGCTGCCGCACGTCAGGACGTTCAGTGTTTGCTCCGCGTGAAGTGTTCTATGCATGTTGTGTATTTCTAGCCTTGTCGCTACTGCTGACTTGCTGACTTCCTCGAGGACGTCTTGAGTGTAGCCCGGGGGCGGATCTTGGATTGCAGGGGTCTGGAGAAGTCACTGGTAGCACTGGATGATGTCGTTGAGTGCTCCTTTGTTGTGCAGCCCTTGCAGGTGCTTCAGGAAAGCGCTGGACCCGCGGGAGCTGATCTTGTGCTCGTCACGTAGATATGTAAGCACGGCTTTCTCAGCGCACAGTCCCAGCTTCAGCACGCGATCGCGGTAATCGGCAGCGCTTTGGTCGAGGACGAAACCATCGTTGAGGAAGAGCTTCATGAAGGCGACGAGGATCTTGGCCTTCGAACGTTGCTGCTTTGGAGCGTGCACCATCCATCGAGGTTCCTGCGCAAACCACGCAAACCAGGTCGCGTGAAGGTGAGTCAGTGATATCCTGCGCTTCTTCTTCTCTGTGTACTGACCGCTTCTTCGTCTGGACAGCTTCGCTTGCTTGATGCTTGTATAGGGTCGTTGTTCTGCTTAGTCTCGAGTACGTCCATGCGTGCATCCTGGCGCTTGATGTGCTCGATAAAGTGCTTAATGACAACCGCTTGATGGTCGATGAACTTCTGCTCATGGCTCGGTTCTTTTGGTGTCTTGTCGTCACTGGTGTGATGATTGTCGCTTGGTTGATTGTCTTTACAGGAAGCTGGACCAAGCGCAAGATGCGAAGCCCACGCAAGGAGGTCGGCCTGCGAGCACTTGGCGTGGCTGACAGCAGCTTCGATGCGGGTGACGATTGGGCTTCCTGGATTCAAGTCCTTCAGCAGCGGGAAGTGGCGAACAACAACCGCAGTAAGCACATACAGCACCTTCTTGTTAACGTTGAAGCGTTCTGTTTCGAGCTTGCAGCAGGACGAGAACAGGCCACGCTGCATCTAGCGTCTGCGCGTCGAAGCTCGACAGGTCTTGGAGCTGCACCGTGGTCTCGGGTTTGTATCCGCTGAGCACCTTGGCGATCATGTGGTCCTCTTTGTTGGTGTTGAGTATGTAATTGAACCCCTTGTTCGTTGTGCTCATGTTCCAGGAGCCGCGATAGAAGTTCCAGCACGCGGTCACCTTATCGCAGCCGTTCGCGTGCTGTGCCCCCCGCGCCTAAAGGAGTGCGACGTCAACCCCGGCAGCTGGCGCCACACGATCAAGCACTCGGTTGACATACGCGTAGATGGTGGGTGTTGTGTCAACGCGCGGGGGTGCAGCGGGAGCGGCAAGGCCAGCGGCGACTGGAGGCACGCTCTGGAGCTCGATCAGCGGGACGTCTTGTGACAGCGTGGCGGCAGTGTGCGAGGCTTGGTCAGGAAGGTTCCCGACGAGTACGGGACACGGTGCCGCTTGAGCCACCAAGGATTGCGCTATGGCAATCAGAGGGCAGGTCGCAAAGCAAGAGTCTGGGAATAGCGACAGCCCCTGCTCCTCCGATGTCTTCACGCGTACCAGCCACAGGAACAAGACGTTGGAGGTGTCAACGGAGAGAGTTTGCTTGCAGACCATCGCTAGGTCGGACGCGCGGCCGAACAGGTACCAGAGGAGGCACAGTAAAGCAGCATCTTGATAGTCACTTTCAGAGCACGCGTAAGTATACAAATAAAGCAACATTTTTTTTTCAATTCAGCTTTCGTACATGGAGGTGCCTTGGATACAAAACTATCACCATCCCGCTTCATACAGAAGTTGACTAGTGTCTTTCCCATTTTAAGCAACCTAGCTTCTAGTGATGCTCGGTGCTTAGGGAACTGGTCGAGTAGCCAAAGCTTGGCTTGCCGATAATACTGCATCGCAGTGTTGCGTGCTAACGTCTTACCTTTTTTCCCTCATTAAGTGCAAGATACATGCCAAACTTATCCATTACACATACAAAGCTCTTACCACTGTCGTCGCAATCAATGCATTTCCGTACATACTCTTGATCGACTTCCTCTTCCTTGAGAAATTTGACGAACGCTGCAATAGCAGTTGCCTTGATACGTAGGTGTTGCCAGGCTGCAACTCGTCTAAACCCATGGAGCTGGTCCGATAAATGCAAAATATGCAAGTGATACGCCAATGACGACTTTTGACTGGGCATACAAATATTTTGCGTGTTGATCGGACTTGATACGTCCGATTGGCTGGCTTAGAGGACTCACTTATCCCTAGATAATTTGATTGGTTAAAATTGAAATTTTGGTTTCAGGGGATTGGCAGAAAATATTTGGCGGTATTCGTTTGGCAAGATGCCACACATACATAACTTTAGTATGGTCCGATACAACAACCGTCGGAGCGTCTTGGTATATTAGAACCAAGTTCATTCCTGTGGCGTGGAGGGTCGCGCTGGTGACGGATTTACTTTTAATGAAATCTTTTTTAAAAAAATATATTTTGTAGCGACTCTTCGATTAGTCATCTTGGAAAATGTATTGCCATATGTAACTTGCAGCGAAGGAAAAAGATCTACTACAAAAAATCATATATCACGCCGATAACCACTGCACCTACGGTGCCGTAAAGGCGAGCGTTGAGCTGCTGAGATCAAGCACTATCGAATGATGTTCATCTGGGTCTCTGTGCCTCTGTCAAAACCCAAACTTACCGCTTCCCCCGAAAAGGGCTAGTTTTGGTGCATGCGTAGGGGCATCGCCTGTTAAAAGGGTTAACCCTTTCGCGATACAAGGGCGCGTTTTTCGCCCTTTAAGGGTTTTAGCAAAACACGGTAGAAAATACCCGTCTGAAACGGCGAAAATGTGCCCTTTCACACAAGTTCAAGCGTCTTCTGGGACATATCAAAAAGGCGCGTGGCGTAATCATCAAATAATCACGACACTATACAAAAACCATGTCACATTGTCCCATCCGTGTGCACCTACAAATCACAGTAGATGGCATGTCTCATGAGACATGTAAGTGGAGTACCTTGAATTTCTTAAAGGGCGATAAATGCGCCCGTTCAGAAGCAAATCACTTAAATTTGTATAGTATAGTTGATGTAAGTGGCTCGCGAAAGGGTTAATCCTGCACATAATTTTGGATCCTGGACAAATCCTGACCCGTGTTCGTATTGAACTTTTTGGTCTCCAACATTCGCCATCTTGAACCCTTTCGTACGCACCAACACATGCGCCAGCATTTTTTCATCCATCGTTTCGGTGGCGTGGCTTCATTCCAACAATACAGTAACTGTGAGAGATGCGTGCCACACGCTTTCGTGTAGCACACGCAATAATGCGTGGTGTACATCTGGTTGTCGATTGCTTTGAGAACACTGGTGATGATGGCGACGTGACAAATTCATTTGAAAGATATTACCCTCCAACAGCTGGTGTTGTGGTTGCGTTAGACCCTTAACGCTTGCGCGAGCCACTTACATCACCTATACTATACAAATTTAAGTGATTTGCATCTGAACGGGCGCATTTATCGCCCTTTAAGAAATTCAAGGTACTCCACTTACATGTCTCATGAGACATGCCATCTACTGTGATTTGTAGGTGCACACGGATGGGACAATGTGACATGGTTTTTGTATAGTGTCGTGATTATTTGATGATTACGCCACGCGCCTTTTTGATATGTCCCAGAAGACGGTTGAACTTGTGTGAAAGGGCACATTTTCGCCGTTTTAGACGGGTATTTTCTACCGTGTTTTGCAAAAACCCTTAAAGGACGAAAAATGCGCTATTGTCGCTGTTTCGTAGGACGTATCTACTCGTTTGTATAGACTCGCAGGCGTTTTGGCCGCCGTTTTTGCTAAAATGCAAATCTGAGTCACTTAGGTTTTGTATGGTCCGTAGAGATTGTGTGTATGGTGCTAGTTTGGCGGAATCCTACAAGTAACGGGCGCCCCCCATTCGCCAAAAAGATAGGGAAGAACCAAGCAAGCACCAGACAGAGATACCACTTGAGCCTCAACTAAGATCATTATGGTTACAATCAGCAAGAACGTCGACTCGAAGCAAAAATGGAGATCCTGTGGACCCAACCCACAAATTAATACATGTATTTAGGTGGATCGCAGCCTGTTGAGATAGCTCCAGGCTAGGTGAGCTCTGGCAAGCGCCATCGCGTCTGGCATCACCACTAATTCGGATACCATGTTGCCGTTGGTTGGTGTCTCCAACGCTCTCGATGCTACGTGTATTGCTTCGACGGCAGATGCAGTATCATGGATAATACGAGCTGCGTGCGAAGCCTGCAGCGAAGCGCAGGGCATACTTGTTGGTGTGGGCACCTCCTGGGGCGATGCAAAGAGGGTTTCGTCCAGGTTCGAGTCGTGTGCCTCAAAATGGACCACACGTGCATGGCGCAGTCGATCAATAACTGCCCCATGAAGCCTTCATGTTTGCGATCAGCAGATGCAATCCGAAAGCCGTGTGCAAAGCCGGCACTTCCGAATAGTCTTCGCCGACCGGCTCGTGACCGTAGTAGCTCATGTTGCAAAAAATCTCCTCACGAGCGATACCGCTGTCACCCTCTGCTTGCATGCAGGAAGCACACGTTAACCTCTGCTGTGGCAATTCAAGTTGCTGAGCTGCGCGGCTAGTTGGCGCATCATGACCGTTAGATGCCGAATGCTGTGCGAAGGACAGCGAGGAATCCAGCACCAAATCTATTCTACGTTTTTTCCAGATAAGGATATCGTGACTCTGAGGTATGTTTAATATAGGATACGCGACTAAAGTAAATTGCTCGAGGATAATTATCAGCAGGGACCGCAAATACGACCGTAAAACTACCGCATGGTAATACCGAGCGGGTTGATTGGCTGTTGACGTTGAAACTACCTTCAACGCGACTCATCAAATAGAACATATCTATTCTAGCATTAAGCTGCGCGGGCGTTGCAGAAGCCTCGTGCATTAGCAGCTATTAACTAGGTCTAATGTGGCGACTGGGACAGCCAGTGGATGAAAAACAATACAATGAGAATTGTACTTGAGGCGAGAAATTGTTATTTTTGGTATTTTTACTCTACGGTGGTGGCTGGCAACGACGAAGACGCCTGCTCAGGTTGAAGCAGTCGCGGAGTTGCAAGAGTTGTTGACGACGTTGACGATGGGATTTGACGGAAGAGCCTGAACATGAAGCTTTTGAGCTGAAGGAGGGCGTGTCAAATGGAAAAGGAAGTTGCAACGCGTGCATTAATGGCTGTGATTGCACAGCATTCGAAAATGTTTGTGGCGCTCGACGCTCAGTACGTGAAGTACAATAGGGGTTATGTTCTTGATCGACTTGATCGATCGGTGTGGCCACGTCCAAAACAATTCACGGAGAGCCGCTGATACTAGGATGTCGTCCAAATTTACGTGCAACACTATTTCAGGAAATGATGTGGAATGACGTGAAAAGCGTGACGGACACTTTCAATACAAAAATCAATTCAAATTCAAGAGAAAAGGGAATCAATACCAGGCAGCCGTTCTGCAGCACTAACATACTGCTATCTCAGGATAAATTCAAAATAACCCCACGTCCTACTGCTCACTACCCAACTATCATGGAACCGGGCAAGATCTATCTTTTGGACAAGTATGGCCGGCAGACTATCAGTCTGTATGACATTTTTACAACAGCGGCACTCAGTGCAGATGCCTTCGAGCTTCGTTTTGAATGAGAAAAAGTCGATTCACTAAAACCCGTATTCGGACCACCACCGTTTCTATGTGTAAGCCGAAGTTGTGCCATTGGCAAGTCGTTTTACCTAACAATGGATTCTATCCCTCCGACGCATGATTTGTCAGCACTCTTCTAGTTGCGATTCAGTCAGCGAAGGTCTTTTGGGGCGGTTTATGAAGATGCTTAGATTTAAAAGCTGTCTAGTTCAGGTTTAAGCAGTGCCCGTAAGAGCATTATAGAACCCGTCAAGCGGGTGGGTCAAGCGAGTGGATAATTTGGGCGTGGATCATCACCCTACGTTGATGTACAGTTTGCAATAGCTTGTATACACAAGGAAACACCGGACAATTTCGAGTGGTTCTTCGCTAACTGCGTTAAAAACGGTATGATCGCGCACTTTATTCCGATTGGGGACAACAACGTGACACTCAGATTTGTCCACGCGCGCACGGCGACGACGTGAACCTGAAATTGACCATGTTCTGCAATGTAGCTGTAGAGACGCTCGCCGAGAAGAAGAAGAATACGGACAAGTGAGTATCGGGAAATTATCCAGTGATCCCTTGATTCAAGCTCATAATCGACAAGCAAGTGTGGGGCACGACTGCACGCAGTGTCACTAATAGCCCTGAACCCAAATAATTTGTCGAAATCATCGAGAATAGCCTCGAATTTGCGGATTCAGAAGAAATAACCCAACTGTCCCGAACAGCGATAAGAGGACCCATCAAGAGAAGAGAACGGAAGAAACAGCCCTTCTGTCATGTTTGACAGCAGACTCTCGAGCCTGGGTTCTCACGCTCAAACGAATTAAAAAAAGCCGACAGTGTATCGTTCTTATCTTCAGCATCCGTCATAATTTTCGTTGCACCTACTGTATTTTAGTATTTTAGTGCACATTATAGGAAACCATGGACTCCCGTCATATCAAGAGACGAAGCTAAGGCTCCCATAGCGTACACAGTGAACTTGGTAACAGGGTCTTGTCCAAAGGAAACGTTGAAACGGATGTTCAACCAGGAAATTACATCGACGGTTATAGCCCGATGAGTTTCTTGAGCGCCAGACCAATGTTGTCATCAGCGAAGTTGAAACTATCGTCAGCGAATTCTGCTATTGATTTATTGGTCGGTTGCCCGAGGTCTGTTGAGTAACCCTACAAGCGCGTATGTAATAGGAAATTTAATTAGAGGAAGCTAACTATAGTTTTTAAACGCATTGATACATTATAATACACATACTGAGTTGGGCTGCACAATGCCCACAAGCAACATTCTCTCCGGATTTGGAGACATTGTTCCTGGCTACCACCCATTCACCCCAAAAAAAATAAATAAATAAAATACTAGCATCCAACTCAGTCTAAAGTTCAGAAGACAAATGCAATTGAGAGTTAAACAGCCTTCACCTTAATAACTAACATCACACTTCTTTGCTCGGTCGCCCTCACCTTTATGGATCCTTACGGCAAGCTTCTTCTGCTCCTGGGAACCCACCGACCCTTTGGCACCAGTCCCTTGTGCCCATCGGCTCTCGTGTACAGATACATCATCAATTAGTTCGAAGAGATTGGTGAAGGCGAGACGACCATTCCCACCACCCCCAACTTCACGATCGTGTGTATTACCCACTTCATCGCGGCCCACCTGGAGGACTACTGCTGACCCCTCTCGGCATTGCGGTAGGCATAGCGAAGCAACAGCATCTATGCTGTACAATCGCACGCAACATTTCGGTAGACGAGCGCTTTATTGTGGACGTACCACAGATAGTAGATGCTGAACTTGGTGAATCCAACGTTGCCTTACTTGCCTCCAGTTTGCCACTAAGCTTTTGCGGAGACGCTGCTGAGTACGCCACGCAAATTGTAAACAGGAGTCCAACGCGATCGAACCCAGCGCGGGCTTCACCGATTGAGGTGCTCACAGGCGTGAAACCCAAGGTGCCGGACATTGTTGTGTTTGATTCTTCGTGCACAGCAATCATTCATCCGAAAAAGAAAGCGCATAGTCGCCGCGCCGATGAAGGTATCATTGTTGCAAAGTCGAACAAGACCAAAGGGTATCAAATCCTGCTCGCCCAAGATCGCGCTGTTCGCACAACGTAATATGTGCAAAATATTCCGACATTTAGCGCAACTTTGAACTCGCGCACCTCACCCCGTTTCCTGCGCCATCTTTGACGTCGGGCAAGATATAGACAGGTGCGAGATATGTAGTTGTCGCGTCAGGTGCGTAGACGCACGATCTGGTACCGATGTTGTATCAACGGGACTAGACGGAGATGGTAGTGGGTGTTGGACAGCCGTCGGTGAATTCACCATAAGGCCTTGTCGCGCTATCAAAATAACTATTGGAACCAGTGGACTGCCTATCGGACAACGAGTGACGACGCCCGCTGAGGACGAAGCCCGTACCTAGTAAATCCGTTACAAATCGCAATAATCGTAGCTGGGGGACATGAATTCTGTTAGACCATACTTGGTCCTGAATTTAAGTAAGCGTGCTGCGCACACAGGCGTCGATTCGGCTTCCCGAGCAACATGGGTTCAGAGTGGGTTTTCACCCCCTCCTCCAGAAAACATGGGCTGTAGATTTTCCGCTTTAAAAGGTAAGAAAATAGACTTTGGCATCCGTGGCGTAGACGTTTGTTGCCCAATTTCCCAAACAATACGTGATAGCTATCTGATGCTGAAGTGCTCTGTAGATGTCTTTTCAATTATTGTCTTGATTCCAGTAGTCAATGATTTCCATTGGATTCACTCATGTTTGACCTTTTTTTTGCCGCAATAAAACGCGTCCCACGATCGAAATTAGACCGCATTCCGCGACGTGAATTCCGGTTTATATAAGTAAATGTAGAGAGCAGGTTCTGGTGTGTTCTGCAGTGCTGTTTGAGATTATCGTAGCCTGCGTTTTAGGCATCCTCCCCGGGACAAGCTGGCATACTAAACTATTAGTTACTTTTCTACTAATACATTGTCTGCGATACCTTACCGATAAAGCCGATTTGGCCTCAAACGGAGTATTTCTTCACTCAGGACAACCTGGATTTCGATATACAGGCTCCTCCATGACCAATTACCTCTCAGGGATGGTATACGTAGAACATGGGCTGTCAAAATACACTCCTGGAGAACCTGTTATTCGACAAAGTTTTTGTCGATCACCACATGGGTGATGTCTATCCATACTCAAAACACTTTTTATCATGAAAGCGTACTCGTTTAGACAAATACATTCAACGACGGCACAGCCCCTCCCAGTACCTGTGGCTGTAGGGATGACAAACCTTCCTAGAAGGTTGATACAATATTATTATATGATATCTCGTTGCCAACGGACAGTGCTGTTGACTGTCCGGCACTTCAAATGGCTTGGGTGGAGGGCTACTAAAAACGGCGACCCTGACGTCCATCACGCAGAGGCTCCTCCGAGCGAGCGTTGCGAGCAATGGCATCTCGAAGGAGTTTGACAAACTCCGTTTTATATTATATCAACCTTCTAGGAATTTTGGTCATCCCTACAGCCACCGGAACTGGGAGGGGCTATCCCGACGTATTATGTAGTGTTGCAGCAAGTAAGGTTGATAGTACATATATAAAGGTGGTTCAGTCAAGTTATACCCCACTTGATTTGTGCCATGTTTCAAGACCACTGTTAACCTATCACACCGCCACTCGAACGCCGTCTTTTGCACTTGTGTCTGCATGGCAATCCTGCAGACGATATCCAGTTATGTTCGGATCACGAGCACATCACTCCCGTCGAGCTCTACAAGAGCATGCGACGTGTCCTTTAATCGATTTTCGTATGGGCTCTGGCTCATAATACTGTGCATCAGATTCCTCGTTTGCTGAGGTGCCATGTTGCAGCTTAATGTTCGAGAAACAAATTAGCACAATAATAATTTAAAAAAAAAACTGCACATCCACCTATCAAAGCGATCGTTCAGGAATTCGGTGATATGACCGGAGGAAACACGCGCATCTGTCAATAGCTTCATGTCCTTGTGACTCTTGTCGCCAAGAGGAACCGTCTTCGTTGTGAGATAGTATGCCGTTTCATAGCGGTCGTTAGTTGTGAATGAGTATGAATCAACACATGCTAGTGTCGTATCACCACATCACAACGTTAATACTGCGTACCTAGTTATGAACCACTTCCTCGTATTCGTTCCAGTCGAATCAAAATGTGAGACAGCTGAATCTCCATCGGATGATCATCATTCGAGTTACCACTGCCACCAGGCTGAATCTATGGAGACACAGCGCGATACCAACAAAACCCTAACCCCGAGTATAGAAAGCGTTCAACAGATGTCCATCTCTCCAATCCGTTGTAAAGGCGTTTACCACAATATTGGCTACTTTGTTGCGAACGCAGGCGGTTACAGTAACGCAACTTGGCCGCAACACTGAAACCGTTAATTCGTTATTTTAACGGTAAAAGCGTTCCAAAACACATACCACTTTGCTCTCCTTAGTTAACGTTTCTTGCGCTCGATTATAATGCTGGACAAAGGCGTTCTTAGCTTGAATTGCTTGCGTTTGACCTAGGTTGTCGTGTGTTCATTCCAACTCTGAAGCATCAGCCATATCGAGACGTAGATCGTGGTAAATCGACTGCTGCACCGATCACGCGATATTTTCGGATGTCCAAGTGACAACTGGTAACCACATGCAGCATTTTGAAGTGCTTTTTGCTTTTACCAAATTCGCACTCGGCGAGTATTGGCGACTGGTGAAAGTTGTACCTATATCTACTACAATTGCAACCGGATAAATAGATATTTGGTTTTACATAGAGTCCCCAACGACACAAGCGCATGTTGATCTTACCAATTTTGTTTCCATGTGGGGAGGATTCCGCGTCGTTCATCAAATGACATCATTTCGGATATGCATATTTTGAAGCTTGCGTCTGCCAACCAAGAGGATATAAATATCGGGCACGCGACATCAAAACCTACGTTATTTTCCGCACGTACTGATCTGAGTTGCTCCCGTTAACCACACCGAAGTAGCGAGCTTTTCCTCATTTGTCGATTGCAGTTAAACACTTGTAGAATGCCACATATATCCGTTGATGGCCGATGCGCCTAGCACTGAACACATGGCATGGCGCAAAGATTTCCCAGTACAATCGGGTGTAATTGGGAGGTAAGGGCATGTACATGGTCGTACCAGACGGCGTGATCGAAATCCACTAGGCCTTGGGCCGCGTCAATTCAGCGTTTATCTTGTTCACACTGGTGTACAGCGCGGGGGGCCCGCGTTGGAGCCCAAGTCGGCGTTATAATTTCCGTTCCTTGAACCTAGTTCGAAAAGTTGCCGCTCACTCAGCCGGCGAAAGTGCACCGCTGTTACCCCACAAAAATCGAGCTGGGAACTGTGCATCGCCATGAAAACAGCAGATGGCGTCGGAAAACGGGCACCTCGTATTCTCTCGGAACATTTAAAAAAAGAAGAGGACATTGGGGACGCCGCCATACCTGCCTCAGTGTTGATCCACCGGAACATTCAATGTACGTGAGTAGGTGCGCTAGGGTCGGTTGGTATTTGCCCTTAATTTGCCTAACTGAAAAATGAAAATTGAAAGCACGTGGAGATGGGAGCAGCGTTTCACTGCGCCCAGCCAGCAGCGTCCGCAATGGAAGAACAGTGGTGTCAACAAGTGGAATTGCATTAAGTAGATGACTTGAGCACATTACACTTACCGATGTCTAGTTGTATCAAGGCGTGCGCGTAAGTCGAGGACAAGCGTTTGCAATGCCGCCAGCTGCGGCAGGATGGACTCGTTATCTACGCCACTAGCCGTCAGTGTTTCGGCCCGTCAGCGATCCACGGCCGAGTTGAGTTGAGTCCTCTCCTAAAAACATCGACGTCGAAGCCGCGACGCTTGCTATTCTCACGATAGCCGGGCGGACATGGATGAGAGCGAGGCATCGGTATCTGCCCCTGTCCCTTCCTCAGTTGTCAGGCCGATGTGCACGCCATGTTATTTTTGCTCACCACGGTCATATATGTTGGGAGACACGGCTGTTCGGTCGGTACTGGTAGGTGGGGCACATCGCCTTCCGCAATTCCTTGATTACTGGGAACATCCGGCAGGGGTGATGGAGGCGGCGGCTGCTGCTTTTCGGTGTTTTTGGTTTTTATTTTGCCGGCCGCCTTGACACCTGGAGCAGGCTTTGGAGGCTTGACCGTTCGAGTTGATCGACTTTACCTCGATGACGAGGTGCCGTGACCTCCGTGTCTTCATGTCTCGATAGGCGATGGCTCAAACTTTTTGGTTGTGTGCTAGGGTCTCAGATTTCTCCGCACCTTGTGCCTGAGCTGCATACGTTGGGGTTGCGCTGGTGTTGGAGCTACCACCGCAACGGACGCAACAGGCCTAGGCTGCCATGAAACGCTCGGAGAGGTGTTGCTTATTGCTTTGTGCTACTGTTGGGAAACCCCGCCAACAGTGTGTTTACACTGTATCGTGCACTGAGTCTATTTTCGCCAACCGCTATCGCTTCTATGACTCCATGAAGTCAAACAACACGGTGATTGTTGTCCCGTAGATCGATTCGTACTTCCTACTGGAAAGATATAGCATTGATGACCGGACAGTGAAGTTTACGTTACCGAAAAGCGTTGTCTTTGGGTTTGCTAAGGAAGATCTCGTCAAAGCATCATTGTATGTTCGCTTCTCGAATCCTAGAATGTAAGTAATTGGCCACCTTCTTGGTCCTCATCGCGCGAAAGGTTCGATTCACTGACTCGACTCAATCAACGAAAAAACGATTCCTTAAATATGAAAACGCGTTCACTGTTGGTTTGACTAAAACTCCTTCATTGTTGAGTGGTGTAGATAGTCGGTAGTCGAAGCTAAATGCTACTGTGCTAGCTGTCATTGACATCAAGCCTGTTCTGTACAATAGAAATCCGCACACAACGATTTATCGTTAAACATTACTCGTTGCTCCATCTTCGATGGTATTTTTAATTGTAATATTGAGGTTTACATATATGGCAGGTAAGAGTCGATGTCGAGGACTAGCGAGGTTACTAGCTCTTGACGACGTACCTTTTTATAAATAATACACCGGACTTGTATTTGGTCGAGTACTTTCACTTTTAGACAGCTACATCAATTCATGACAGGACTTGTATTTTCTATAGGTCTTGCCTTCTGGGAAATCCGTTAGTCTATCTAAGACTAAAGTAGAATACTAAATACGTGTAATAGAGATCTTTCGGAGATTTCTTCCGGTTTCAGTTTTCGATCTCGTAATTTCGATTGTGCCGAACAGATAACAGACCTAGTTTATTTGATAATGGCGGATTTCCGATTAGGAGGTTCTAACAGCTATAATCTAAAACAAAATGATAGCGCTAAGGGCGGTAAAAATAGCAAGAAAAGAGAACGGTGTCAGGACAGTGTAACCGCGCATTTCCACCCATAAATACCGTTCCTCGAGTTAAGAATACCTCGGTGGGCACTTATGCCTACTTAACCGCTTCCAGCAATTCCAATAACGCAAGAAGACTATCCCCTTCTAGTCGCTCCTTTTTTTAGCCAAGCCTTGGAAAATGTTATGCTTGAAAGCCGACCCTTCAATTTTAATAAACCAACTAAAAACTTTAGCTGTTACTTCCGGTTTTGGTAGGAACAAACGGTTTAACTCTCCGGTTTAACTTCCAGATTTAGGTATATTTTCCACCGAAAAATCCAAATCACGGTTTTGCTAAAGCCCTCTAATGCACATGTAGTATGCGGTAAAGTATTGAGTTGGTGTTCCCTAGGATTAGTAGATCATACTTTCGGGATTACTAAAGGGACAGCATACCATCAATTCATGAAGGCTTTTACTACATGGACCAACTATCCAGCAATTTGCTAGCAATATTACACCCAACCCCTATCCACCTATATCCTGTGTGGGAAGCAGATTTGGTCCGTTTGACCCTAGTTTTGCAGCGCTGAGCGCTGGGCTTGGTCTCGCCCGTTTTCGGCAGGCGAATTTCTGGTATTTAAACCCGATTGCTGCCAATTTTATACTTGGAATTTGTATACTTCAATTTCTATAGTAAAATGTAATACATGCATATATGCTAGATTTTACTCCGCATCCCGCAGCACAATATAGCATAGTGCATGGGTTCACCAATAATTATTGCAGTTATTGTAGTAAAACCAAGCATGATGCATGGATTACCGCAAGTGACATGATTGTCCAAAATGAATTTTGGGTACTTTGATTGGGCTAAATGAGTAAAACTAATCATGTCGCAGGGTTTTGGGGCAATCGGGTTAAATAATTAGGGGTGATGTTCTGCTTATGTCGAAATGGTTGGTCCATGTGGGCACCTCCTTAAATGGATCCATTTAACCCCCAACCCCCGATTACACGACAGCTTCACTAAATTCTGATATTTATCAGTTGGGCAACACAAAATCCTAGAATAATTGTTTTTTGGACCTGACGACACATCTGCGTTTTTGCCCTAATATGAACCCAACTCAAACGCAATTGACTTGTCATAACTGATAGTTACCGTTGCCTCGGTACTGTTCTACTTCGAAATACGATGGATCTGGCGTAACAGGCGCCAAACACTTCGTATTTATGTGGTGGGGCACTACACGAGTGGAATTCATCCATTTGGGGCAAGCAGATATGACGCGAGGCAGGTGAACCCCTTCGTCGCCCAGGGTATATAATTTCGTGCCCTTTGGAGTGGATTGGATTCGGTTGTGGAAAACTATCAACCAAGACAACCCTGGCCGGTGATAGTAGATATCACCGTCCGGGGTGGTGTGTGTCCTTGTGAACTGTCCTCGTTGGTCCGTTTACTTTCGTAACTTCGGAATCCCAACCGTGGGTGAGTTGGCTTGTACTATTTGGTCTTGAGCGTGAGGCCGGACGTAACCTTCGGACGTCGCCTTAACAGCTCAGATATCCCAGATAACACGCAAATACATAATTACACACAATAAGCGGCTCCTCCTTATTTTGTTTTGGACCGTGGAAGAGTCGGTCACTTACTTCGGTCAGTTGGCCTTACCCCATGATACTGATAAATCCTGGTCGGCCATACAATCGCGCACCACAGTAGAGGTACCGATAAGATTTAACACAAACCAATACAGTCGCTTCAGTAAACACGCTTAAATCAATATACATTAACCGGAGGCAGGTCCGTTTGGGAAGAGCGGTAATCGGTAATATAAAATGCGGGACGCCTTGCGGGTAAGTATACAGCCGCAATGGGATGTGAAATGGATCAACCCTGGGCTCCATACCCGAAACTGACTTCAATTTGGCTTGGACTCAGTATTGGGATTCCGCACCAAGCCGTCCTGCTTCTAGGTGGCCTTCACACCGTAGCTTCTAGTCTTGCCCCGGGTATATTACGTCCTGCGGGCTTGTCGGAAAACGAATTCTGTTTGTCTGTTATCTTTTGTCTGCTATCTGGCTATCTACTGCTAGGTCTCACATGCACTTTTCTCTTGACTTGGTCTCACTATGGTCTTGTTGACGTCGACGTCTCTTGGTTCTCTGTTGTGCACTTCGTACAGTGTCGAGTCTGTGGGTACGCGCTGATGTGCAACGTCCCACTGTTCTCAACAGATCCTCAATTTCTGGTCGGTCCTGATTTCACTTGGACTCTGTATACCTTATGATCTTTGACGTTCAGAGTTCTTGGAATGTCTCTGTTCGGGTTTCAGGATTTCTTGGGGATCTGGGGTGATCGTCGGTTCTTGGGTAGGCCGGTTGGGCTTCATAGGCGCTCTACGCCTAAGGCGGCACTCAAATGTAGAGGCTCTTTGCCGCACCCTAGGGCAATTGGCTATCGTGGGGTTCATAGTTACATCCGGGATCCATATTGAGATCTCCATCCGGGAATACCAAGCCCATGCAGGCTGAGCGCAAGATCACCCGGCCTCCATTACGATCCGAGTCCGTACGCCTATCCCAAAACCGGCACTATCGCCAGCCAAGCATAGGCGCTGATCTATCCACACGAAAATCCAGGTTCCCATCGTGTCAGATAGAAAAAAAGTTCGCTGTATGGGAAAACATACAGCGAATCTATTTCACAAATTTGTCCACGGTAGTATTTAATATAATTATTAAATTTCTTGTCTCAAACACAGCGAATTCGTTTCGATTTAAGATCAATTATCAAGTTTTGGACCAATGCTTAAAAAACATGTGGTCATTTCAATCTGACTTTTCCATTGAGTTCTTACAAGAATTATTTCAAGTAAACTTGATAGGCAGCGCGAACAAGTGCTCCGGGGAAGTACACAGGTCGGCAATGAAGTCGAAGGAAATATGGTGGGTGGTATTTCTCAGAAAAGAAAAGCGCAAATTGGGAGTAAAAATGAAAAGAAAAAAACTTGGCTGAGTCAGCAGTTGCTAGTGAAACGAGAAGTGCATCACTAGTTAATCAACTTTTATTTTATCTATCCTACTGTGGAGACTTTGGAAGGCTGGTGATGACCCAGATAGGAAGCCATGTGTATGTGAATTAGAACCCCATGTCCTCGAGACCAGTCAGAATTGAAAACTATGTCCTAGATACACGTGAAGCAGGGTGAAACAAAAATATTGTATGGGGCTTCGACATTCGCAACAATAACAGATGGAGGACAAGACCTCGTTAATATTTGCAGTTATTGTAATGTACTTTTCCCAATTGTACGCGGGCCCTTCACAAAGAATTTGGATTAGCAGGCTGGGTCCGATGGCGTCAGTTTAAGCCCGCCTTCACGCGTAAGCGGATATTTGTGTAGGAAAAGTGTAATGTATCTTTATCGTCTAGTTGACTTTTTTTTTGTGGCAAAAAAAAGATTTTGTCGTTTTATTTCTGTGAAATATTTATTTTACTGAATCTAGTGCACGTACAGTAATTTCCGTTATATTTCGCACTCGTGGCTGGGAGGCCAGTCAAACGACGATGTCACCTTAGGCGAGGTGGTTCGTAATATCATCCCGGTTTCGTTGAGATAGTTGAATTGATCTAAGATAGCGAACTATTGTAATTTACCTATTGACACGTTAATGAGGTGACGCAACCTTCTGTGGTATCTCGCCATGCGCTGCTAGTGAAAAACAAAAGTTCAGCACATAAATTGTAGCGTTGTGTAAACATCCTCAATATGAACATACAACGGTGGAATGCTGGCAGAAAATTCCGTGTGATGCGCGTGTTTGGTAAAAAAACAAAAAATTAGAATGTCATCCACTATGGCACGCGCTGAGCATTCTGTTTCACTGCAGACAGTTGAATTTATCTAAGATGGTGAACTATTGTAAGTTGATTGGAATGTTGGGCAGCTTCTCGTGCAATAGGTGTCTTCTATTTAATTTTTCGTTTGTAATAGAAGCCTGGTATTTTTTAATTTAAATATGCACGCCTTGATGTCATTCATGCATGTTGTCGGCTGGTGTTGTTTGTTTCACAATGATTTGGGTGAGATAACTGAACATAGCCGCTCACTGCTTCAACTGCGTGTTCCTCTCGGAATAGTAGAAGCGTATTGACTGGTGTGTAGTGATGTTACGTGCACCCTAGAAACAGCATAATACAGGGTACTTTCGTGCACGAAACGCATAGTACTTCTCTGTCCCACGAAATTATGATCAGGTAGTTTTTTTGTGTACCAAACAATGCTTTTGATTGGTCGAATGACGTTGGTTAGGATGAATTTTGATTTTTGGCCAATCATCTCACCCTTACTTGAAAAAACCTCGCAATCTATAACGCGTATTTCTAGGCGTTCTGAAGCCTTTGAAAGGCTGTGATTGGTCCAGTAGCAGAACATTCGTAAGAACTTCACATCCTGAAAGTATGGTGTAATATCGCCATAAACGGATTGTTTTACGAAATTAAACCTATTGACGCTGAAAACGGTGCGCTGAAGGAGTGTTTCACTGCTACAGTTATCGTTTGCTATAGCTGTTAATATTAGTCAGAATACGCCCTAACATTAGCTTTCAAATAAGGCCTCATTCATCCGATACTTCGGAGTTGAAAATAGTAATGGTTGTTTTTTATGAAATCATCATAATTCGTGGGACAGAGAAGTACTGTATAATGCGCAATTAGGACTGAAAACACGAGGTCCTCTTAAAGTATTTACAAACAAGGTTAATAAAGGAAGATTAGAGGATGAGAGCAATGAAATGAATGCTGTAGTGAACGAGGGTAAGCCTGAGGCTGTCTACTAAGACGTGGTACCGCTACATTTGATTCCTTGCACGGCATGGTTCGTGTCAACAGCAACTCTGAAAAGTCTTGCATGCGACGAACCGTGGCGATGCTGCCAACTACAACGCAATCTCGTAGCATCGTCCACTCCACCTTCTCTTTATCCGAGATGTTCGGGCGTTTGAGAACATTTTGAGCAACGAGCGAGATGGCTGCGCGTTTTTTTTTTTTTTTTCATATTTCTGGCACGTCTTGCACCGGTGAATGAGCAACTTTTTTCCGGACGCCGTCAAATTTCCTCTTCAATTTGAAGTAACCCCAGAGTTGGGATCGCGGACGTCCCGTTGTCTGCTCCGGGCTCGACCCCGCCACCGAGCTTGAACCTGGTTGGCTCATCGCCTCCATTGAAATTCACAGAGCGACGATCACGGGGAACGGTAGCTTAGACACGCTGCTGCTTGACGCTGTCAATGCGGAATTTGAAGAGTGAATGTCATGAAGCTACACCTGTAAATTTGAGTTCAACATGGGGCTATGTATGTCATAAATAGAAGACAGCACACCATTGCACTTTCGTGCAATTATGCACCGAGTTTTGTGCAATATAACCGTACTATACTCTTTTGAGCACGAAACGATTCGTGCACGAACCATCGCTACTGGTGTGTTGTTCTTAGTCTTGTCATATTCAAAGGGTGGTATCATAAGTACCTGGTTTTGAAAAAAAAAAAAAACACTAGGCGTTACTTGTGAGACAATTAACAGGGCCCCTGATTTGGTACACGGTTTCAGTAAGTTACAAGATTTTTACAGCAGTCAAGCACAGGTCTTCCGAACTATGAATACTCAGATGTTATTATAGAGTTCTGTATGGAAAACTCAACAGCATCAGATACGAGATTGTACAGGGGTATCTTTCATCGACATGTTGCGGTGCTGTCGGAAATCCACAGTTCACCAATAGCCAGAGCATTGACTGCCGCGAAGTGGTAAATGCGGTTGCTGGTGTATTTTCCCAGACATACGCCCTCGCACTCGTTTAGCAGCTCATTCAGACCTTCGATCGTGTCGTTTACTCTTTTACTCAGTCCGAGCTGAAGAGAATCGATGGCGATGCAATCGGAAGATATTGCGTTGATGAATCGGACATAATCGATGAACTGCTTCCCAACCAGCCCGTCCAAGTCGTACTCACGCAAGTAGATCGACGAAAACGAGCGGAAATACTCCGGTAGAAGAGACGGTTAGTCCTCCGCCATGCGACGTCGGTCCCGATCTCTTCATCGCCGGTCTACGCACCAGTACCGCAGAGTACAGTTACAACACAGGAACCGCCTTTCTTCCGCTCCAACGGCTGCGTCCACAGTTGCCTCGATCAAACTATTTGTCCCTGTTCACACCTCGACACCAAAACTACGGCGGTCCCGCAAGGTGGTTCGGTCGTCGTACTCAACTGTAAAGGGTGCGGAGACAGCCAAGCCGCTCGACCTATCCAAGAAAACCCCACATCACGGCTCTCTCTGTAAATTGTAAGTCGAATGAAGATAATAACTTACAAGCGGAGTTGAAGTGTGTAGCTATTGCAAATTTGGAAAGAGCTGGAACGAAACCTACATGCGTACCGACGTAGATTTTAACACCCTCCTCGTTGTTCAACAGAAGTAATGACTCGCCCTGCTGTTTCTGATGCATCCAGCCCACATGCATGGGACATGGTTTTAAGATGTTTTCTGCGAGGTAGATTCGAGAAAGATGAATACCTTTACCGCGTTTAATGTCAATGAAGAACCAGCTTCAACAGCTGATGTGCTGCAGTTATATAGGGAACATGCAAAGTTAACGTCGCCGAACCCGAAGTTAAGATAGCCAAATGACCATGGGTAACAACACCAAATATTACTTTTGAGGAAACGACAAGTCCGGCTCCTAAGCCTCTCCAACAGGTAATTTACGATTGACTACGTCTAAAGAAATGTGCAAACAAACTCGTTCTTTCTTCGCAGATAAATATTTCTGCGCAAAAGCGATGTTAGAGCCTCTACTCCAGTATCTATCCGTGTTGTTGAATGCGGGTTTACACATGGGCCTCGACGTAGGGAATAACAGAGTAGACTTGGGATTGCATCGAGAGGACACCAACTCAGTCGTATTTCAAAAACATATCGCAGGTGAAGATGACAACAAGATGACTGAAGCAGATATGTACTCCCTTTCTAAACGCAATGGGTATAGTAATTCTAATGGAAGGGTTGGAAACGTCCAGTTCCGAAGGGTTCGTGGACGGAACTAGTACGGATGACGCTAGTGATAACGAGAAGGTCCCTCCAACCCACCAGCTATTCTCCCAAGCCAGTAGCAGACCTTCTTCGCTAGCAGGCACCAGAGGTTCCTTCCTAGCAAGTAGTAATAGCTACGCGTGGAAAAAGTACAAGAAAATGCACAGGTGCTGCACGGAGATCATCCAGCCTCCACGCCCAACTCACCAACTGGAAGAAAACAAGATATCGACGAAACAACAAAGAATGGTGGAGAGCCCCCTAGCGACGAGTATAAAACAGCTGTCACCGCTGCTGCAGCGATTTCTCCGTGACAATTCGACATCACTAACATCCCAAAGACGAAGAATATAGGTAGGTCTCGAGCAATTAAGCCACTACGGCAACCGAAGCTTACAGCTGATACAAGATGTCTCGCCGTGCACACATATCCAAGTGGCCTCACTGCTCCTCTTGATCAATTGGTCGTATTGCTACACAAGCTGCAAACGTAAAGTACTCGGTGGAGATGATAGATACGTATCCTGCCCATTTAGAGGACGACTAACTTAGGTTACGCACGATAGATTGCGCACGAGAAACAATGCGACCGGCCACCTGCATACATCCCTTTGTAATCCCAACGAATATAATAGGATCTATGGAGACTATAATGAAGACCACCCAGATAGTCAGTATTCCTTCTGGTGGCGAATAGATAAGTCAATTGACAGCTTCAAAAGAGCGAAATGCGGAAGGTTCAAGCTACTTCGTGTGGTTATGGTTCAACAAAACCCGGATACTGCAAAGGAACTTTACGGGGAACGGGTTCTGATATGCCACTTTCGCATCGAATATTTGCAAGAAAAGCGATCTAAACCAGAGCTCGGGAAGATTTCACTGGACAATGATTTTACTCCGGATGGAGTTATTCACAATGTGGTTTCTGCTGAGTGAAACTATTTGCTTTTGCAAGAACAAAGCACACCAGGCCTTAAGCGTTCGTATTGGTTTCGAGGGCTTCCTCAATTATTTCGATTATAATTGGAACACTTGCCAAGATATGTGGGTGATGTACCGCAGGGGTGATCTTTCTCACTAAAACAACTCCAGTAATCGACCGGAAATGTTTTTCAGTAAGTTAAAAAAATTATATCCTCCTCAATGGATATGACTACATGTCTTAAGACATTGGTACCCTGCGATCACAATTTCGTCAACTCAAGTTATGACTCCAATGCCCTCCGTTTCACGACGCATTCCTTCGCAGAGTAGATGGGGTCACAGTATTGAATAGGAATCGCAAGGGCAAAACACAATTCCTAGGTTTCTGATGACCTTGAATTAGGGGTAGTTCAAGTTCAAGATCGGCATTATACGTATCACCTCAGCTCGAATCCAATGCTGCTTTGATGCTGGAATTCTATCGGATATCAAACTTTTCCGGCATTCTATCGGATATCATAAACTCTTCAATGGTTCTGGTGCAGTTATTCCGTGGTACAGAATTGAGGGAAGGTGCGCATTGGCGTAGTGGCTAATGTAAACGCCCAATTTCTAACCTATTTATAAGCGGACGAAAACCTCGGTAGCTTTGGAATCTGTTTTCGCCAGTTCAAATACAGGGCGTTTGGCCGTGATCCAACTGAATACTTAACCGCAAAGCCACGGTCTCAACAAGAACGTTACAAAGAATCTGGGCGCGCTACAGATTTTCTTCAAGTGAGCAGGTTATATTCAAGTGAGCTGGCGGACATTGACGACGACAAATAGTGTCATGAGACGTTACAGTTCGTATTGAGACAATAGATATATATTTGGCAAAAAACTATATATTTCACAAAATGGAGAAGATTGCGGTACAACGCTAAAGAAAACACAGGAAATGCCGTTCCATATGTGGCAGTGATAATTAAGTTCTGAGGTTTCCGAATGACGAGAAACGAGGGGTAGATAATCGATACTACTCAAGTTCTACAAGTGTTTGAATGCAAAAAAGCTTGGATCTGCTTCCAACGCTTCCGCAGCTACTCCTGCAGAGCCTCTTAGCGTTTGTCGTATCTGGGTACGCTGACTACTTGCATCTATACGGACGCAATGAAACCATCTCGGCCCTGAAGGAGCACAAGCTGGTGGCCAAGACGTGCGCGGATCCAATGCGCGAAATTGTCCGCCAATACCGAGATTCGACGCTAGTGCTCCATTCCAAGACGGAGTCATACCAGGAGCTGCAAAAAACATACCATAAGGCCTCAGAGAAACTAACACAAAAAATCACAGAATAGCATGTTAAGATGGCCTTTAATTGCTGGTAAACTGTGGACCTCGATTGGCGCCGAATCTTTGCCAATTTTCCAGCGCTAAAGACGCTGAATCTCGCTGGGGTTTACTTCGACAGGCGCCATGTGATTGGAATACTGGAAGCAGCTGGAACACATTGGCGCAATCTGAAACAAAAGTGGAATTACCCGCTCAAAGCCTGATCGGCAATAATGATGATGATATCAAGCCGCGTGGTAGAAACTGTATGAAGCCATGAAATTCGGGACGTCGAACGGAGGTCTTCGACACTTGACGGTACCTCTGAGGAACATCACCAATAGACTCTGGACTAGCAAGGCAGAAGGGGATGCTCCGAGCGTGAAGGAAGTATTCAAACATGTGATGGAGAACTGCCCGGGTATGGAGTATATCGCTGGATACAAGAAGTGTATGTGCAAATGGGATGATTTGACATGCGAAGATGCTTGGCTATTAACCTCGGAATACTAGACGAGGTTCAACGCGACGTGTACGAAACTGCGCGAGTTAGACGGGGTGGCTGCTCCGTTGGAGACCCGTTCTTTCGTGCTTTCGGTGAACATGTCAAACGGCACCTACAGAAGTTGACATTTGTTGCGAACAGGGACTGGAACTGGCGTTGGTATTTTTATGATAGTTGGGAAATTATTGCGATCGTCCAGGTTACGGGTTTCATGCATCTGACCCCGGTGCTGCCTTGACTGCGGTCAATTCTTACAACAAACCCGACAACTCTCGCCAAGACGAATTCTGTTAGTCGACGTGATGTTTCTGTAGAAAAAGACGATCGTGCCTTCCCCAACAGACTCGCCAACAAACTTCATAAACTTAAAATCGTAATTAACCCAAAGCCCAAGATCCACGACAAGCCAAAACAATGTCCAAAACATTTGTAGATGAAAGAACAACTCTAGTATAGCGTGCTGCTTCAGAACGCAAGCACATGATTTTGAATCCTGGACAAATCGTGACCCGTGTTTGAATTGAACTTTTTGGCCTCCAACACCCGCCATCTTGAACCCTTTCGTACGTACCAACACATGCGTCAGCACTTTTCATCCATCGTTTCGGTGGCGTGGCTTCATTCCCCCCCGAAGTGGCCAGCCGAGTGATGGGTTCAACAGAAACAAATTGTCTAACTTTCGTCACATTTGGAAGCGGAGAACGAGCATATGCCCCATTTTGACATGTTTCGGTGAAGATGGCAGGAACTATAACAGCTGTTTTGTGAACCGATATGATATCGGTACCGACCGTTATGAAAGCCTCCTGAAGGAAGGAAGCCGTATCCGTTTTTGCTAGAGAGCACGTCCTGGAGATATCAGGAAGCAGTGGGGTCCGTGGAATACTCGATACAACGGCGAGAATTGCAGCAAACATTTATTATCCGCCAGCGAAGCTGGGTGGACAGATTCGCTATCATTGATTAGCCAGCGCAAAATGTTGTCTGATCCTCTACCAACCGTCGGTAAACAGCGATCTTAACAACTACGGCTGTTATTGTAAATACCCATATTTTCAAAAACAAATTCTTCAAAACTATCGTATAACTAAAAAAATGAATTTGCAATTATATATATATTTACTGCATCGCAAGATTTATAATTTAAAGTTTGAAGTTTGGCGCCGAACTAAAGTGTCTCATCATGCATCCGCCAGCCCTGATGCCAACACCGCCGTTCTACGAGTTTTTCACACTGCGACCGACGTCGATACCCACACCGGCACCCACATCGGCACCCACACTGGCACCCACACCGGCACCCACACCGGCACCCACACTGGCACCCACACCGGCACCCACTCCGGAACCGATGTCCACACTGCCGTTCTGCTCTCCAAACAGACAGTGCTGCTTATTCGAAACGCCTGCCGGAGCACGTCCAACACATCAATATTCTGCTAAGTGCTGCACGCTGTCATCGAGATTGGTGCCCATACAGGCATTGACACGGTGTACGTAGCTAGGTCCAGACCGTAAACTATTAACAATAAATTATGGGTTATATGATGGACAGTCGAAATAATTTATTGTTGCAAGGTCTTGTAGAATGAGCCTTTAGGTGCCAATTTCCACATCAGTACTAGTCGGTCTTACAACCGCCCGCACGCATACCAAGGAACTTCAATTAGCTTTCCTCGGTTATAACTTGGCTTCTCAGCGTATAGCCTGTGGCCTGTCGTCCAGCTTTTTAAGCGTAACCCAAATGTGATAGAGCGATCGCCCTATCCAGCAACACAGCAGCTTCACGTGTCTTAAACAAATTCCAGAAATTGTCATGGAACGTGGGCATCGATATTCATGAATACGATGAAGGCCAAGGGGAAGTGCAAGCTGCTGCAGTGGGACGCTTCGTGATGGGGCAGAGCACCGCGACCCGGACCTGAAAAGATCTACCGTTTCAAGCACTGCATCGGCCGCGTGGGGTCCAAGTCGGATTCCATCGTGGACAAGAGCGGCATCGGCGGACAGGCACGGCCGCTTACGTTGGTGGATTGATTGACATTTATAATTTAATTCTGTGGTTTCTAAATAGCAGCACTGTATTGCACCTACCACGACAAGAACAGCAACGGCAACCCCATCGTCTTCGTGGAAGCCAAGATGTACCGTGGGAGATTAGAAGGAAGGACGTGTTGCATTTCTAACGCTGATTATTCGTCGGTGCGTCTGCGTGCAGATGCTTGTGACGTAGCCACTACGACATCTTCGTGCACCGGAAGCTGCTCAGCAACCAAATCACGTCCCAGCTTAAGTCCGGAGGCGTCGTGCTTTTCGCCATTCCCGACAGCAAAGGTGAGTTGTAATGCTGTTATTTTCCTATTTATTGATCCTAATGCGTTGGTGTGTCATGACTTGCATCTTCAACTATAATATCTCAAATATACGGTCGTGATCTTGTGCGCTTTGAGAGAGTTTGGCGTGACGATTAACGTTTCTTTATGCACTTGCAGGCCAAGTGGCTTAACGAACGAATATGAAGCTCTTCACAAGGATCTGAGAGAGGACGAAAAGTCCGTGTCCATGAACACGTGAAAATCCACGCTAAAGACCACCCAGTCCACGTAGTCCCCCTCCGAGTCGGAGACCCAAGTGCCGCCACCACGCGGCCGGGCGGCCTATTTCGGGCGCAGCGGTGAAGCAGCCATGAGCTGGAAGGGGTAAATAAATACGCGCCAGCTAGACGTCCACCCTTCCGAGTATATCAAACCTTTCACGTCTAAATCGGTGCGTCGCAACGCCACGATAATGTCTATGATTCTTGATCTCTAGAAGATCGCATCTACATGGTCAATCTTCACGCACCACTTGTAGATCCGTGGAACTTGATGCCCTTCTTCCATCCAGCAATAACCCAACTCCAATTTCCACACAGATAACGTCCTTATATACTTGCCCGTTAAGCGTGCGCAGAGGTTGCCGTTGCGCGCACTTCGTCAGGTTAGCAATTTGGAACCTCGGGGTGCCCGGGACATCGATTCCCAGGGTCTTCCGTTGACCTTCGCGCAGTTTCTACGTAGGAAGGCGACGTGATGCGCACTCTAAAGCAAACTAGTCGGCCAGTGCCATGGCCACGACGATGTTTGAGCACGACCTGTCAATCAACATGAACGTCTTGCCGTTGCATCGCCCATTTCAGCGCTCGCATTTCCGAATACTGCGAAAGAAAATGTAGAACATCGTTGAACGGGGTCCCAGAGTGCAATGACAAAGGGGACACACACTGCAGAAACAACGGGAGCGAGGGTAAAGCGTAAGGTGGAGACTTGGCTGAATGTGATAAGAAATCTAATCTTGTGCAATAGTACAAGTAAATGTTCAGCACGGTATCTTCTCTGCGAAGATTGCCCGCTCTGTTACCTGGCCATCGACAGACGGTTTGTAAAGCAAAAACCTGCCGTCAATAGCCCTGCGAACGCGTCGTATCGCCACACTCGAACGTGCGTGACGTCTTTACCAGTAGCTCATTTCGGCGAATCTATGTACTTGGATGCGTTAAAGAAAACCTATCGGACAATGCACTTCGATGGATTTGCTTGAGTATCTCCCAGCACGACTTGACGATCCGTATCACCTCGTCAGACTTGCAGGTCATGGAACGTCTGCGACGAACTCGCCTTATTAAATACTAATGCCGTGTTTCACGCGGCGAGGCTCTGGATTTTACAATTTTTTAAACGCATTTCGCCGAATCAAATTAGGCGTATTATTGATCACTAGTATTTACATTTTATTTTGCATCTAACTATAGGATAGCTGGTCATGCCGCAGGAACTGTGCACCATATATCGCGCTGGGTGTGTACGTTAGGTCGTACAGGAGGCGGGTGGTTAGCTACGATGGCCCACAAACCTGCACGGGTGGGTATTTTTCTATGCCGCAAAAGCGAGCCAACTCGGACGAACAAGCTGTCATCGCAACCAACTCGGAATATTTTATTGCAAGGTTTCTTAGGCGCTTTGTGTATTTAACGTTCCGCTCTGTGTCTTACTTACTTGCCGTTGCACTCGACCTTGTTTGGCCCTGTACCTCGGTGATATGTAGCCTGAGTACGTTGGACCAACGCAGGACACTATGATTCCTTGGTTCTCTGGCTAGTTATCTTTTATGAGTACACACACAACGCCTTTCTTCCTTCACGCTCGATATTTTGTATAATGGCTCCCAATATATAAGTTGTAACCCCGGTGTCTATTTGAGGTACATTATTTAGGCCGTTGTAAAGTAGGGGTACTGGGTAGGACGGTTTGCCCAGCTGCCTGTGTCGGTATTGATGCTGTCAATTGAACGTGTGTCGGGATTTGCTCACAGCGAACTAATGTGTGCTCCCGTATAGAGCCGCTAAAACAGCGCTAACGGAAACCGCCAATTTAGTGCGTGATTTTGGATCAGTTCGACCTAACATCGGAATTAACCACACATAGGGACACTTGTGTGGCTAAATACGAAGTTCGAAGGACCGGTAACTTGTTTCATGCTCCAAAGTAGCAAGCGAGATGAATGCGCCAAAGTTATGGCAGACCGTGTGAAGTCGATTCGACACAAAAGCTTCAGTAATCAATTCATTGTAGGTACTATTTTAAATAGATATGACTATACAGTGATGATTCAGGAACAAAAAGAGTGTCGTCTTTTTTTATTGTACACATCCGCATTCAACTACATCATGTACGATCCACATAATGTGTAAACATAGGAGGCCGACACAGAAATCCTACGCTAGTCTCTCTGTATCTATCGGCGATTTTGGTACATTAACCCGCCGTGCCCTAAATTGGTCATCTCGTTTTAGCCAATAGTAATGCATTTCATAGCGGTAAATGATTCTCATTGGACGAGAGGGAAAACCGTGCACTAAATTGAAACCGTGCGCTGATTTGGCGCTTTCCGTTACGGAGCTTGCGAATGTTGATGGATGTACCACGACGGCCATCATCCGAGAATCGTTGGCGAACATACCGTGGTAGCGATTGCTCCAGCGCACACAATCCGCTTCCACTTACATCCATGTAGCCATGCTACTTCGATGAAGATAGATCGGCAAAATGATCCACTGAAGTTAAGTTTAATCGTGCAGGGATTGTAGAACGTTACGAATCACCAGAAGACCTGTAATTTTGACTCTGGTACCGATGGCGCGGGGTTGAGAAGCTGTTTCCCGTTAATTGCTCCAAGACGAACCTAAGGCAATCATCCCAAAACATAAAGTATTCAAGGCACATGTCAAGAATTATTTCTTACTTGGTCGGGTAAGTATAGTCAATGCAACTGAACGTGGGCGATTCTTGCGCGATTGAGCGCTCGACTCACTCATTTGCACATACAAATTATCAGTAAACCCCACTATAAGTACGATCTTAATCTTCTAGTGAATCAAGCTGCCCTTAGAGCCTTCCGATCACCAAACGCATCCGCTTGTCATTCGTACCCTTGGTGCAGTCTATTTTTACTGCTTTTAATGGTACAAGCAAAGGGCTAGCGCTGGGTTTTCGGGTGGCACAAAACCGATCTTTCACTTATCCACCAAATTGTCACATTTGACACTTCATATCAATGAATCAAAAGGAAAAGAAAAACGACAGACACTTCTACGACAATACGACAATAGGCTTTATCTCGGCGGACAGGTCTTCGTTATTGACTACGCGGATCATGCCTGCCCAGACCCCACGATGCGCCGCTACTTGCCTTCTGCACCATCGAGAAGCTGGCCTGTTTTTCGGCAAGCTACTTTCAGACAGCTTGAACGAGACATCGGAACTTTCAACCTACTTCTGTTGGAGTGATGACAAACGCGCAACTGTGAGATCTTAAAGCCAAACCTTTAGGCCAGCACCGCGCGCCACACGGTCTCGTACCACTGCCAACGACTACAATATTCAAACCCACCGACCGACAAGCACCATTCACATTCCACCGAAGGTATTTGCGCAGTTGCCAAAACCAACCGATGGTCGCTGAGTGAGCAGGGAGATCATGTCAAAATGGGAGTGTCAGTACTCAAAATGCTTGAGTGCACACTTTCTCCCCCTCTCTTTATCAGCGGGAGCAAAAGCAGCAATTTCGGGGTGTTTGGTGTGACCTTTCTACGTAATGCTAGGGCTGGTGGCTCCCCATCAGTTATCCTCGCACCACGGCAGCAACCTTTCTACCAAAACACGAAAGTGTTCACAAAGTACGCTACCTGAAATCCATGCCAAGCTTGGGTCCCGTTCGTGGTGCTATCCAAGTCAATTTTGGTAAAACACTTCGGAAAGTCGCAATAAACATTGGAATCCCGTTACAACCGTGCCATCCGACTGACGTCAACGATGTTGACGTAGCCCTAGTCTGATTCTGGTCAGATTGAGCTGAAGGAAGTCACTGGAGCATATCGCAGAGTTTGCATCTACTTCTTGGGCAGACAACGTCCGATTCAGGGACAACCACGGATCGCGTTGTAGTAATGGTAACGCGGTTACACACACAGTCGATCAATGTAATCTATTGTGCCATGACGGGCGCAGCCAAAATCTATTACAGATTCACCACCAAGACAGTAAACCCAACCTCTAAATCACGCTGGTATTCGCGACTTGACCGCCCAAAATCGTCGCGATCGCTTTGGACAGGTCCATTACAAGATCAGCGTCATTTCTTTAAGAAATACAGTTACAAGGTCGATACCTGATTGTCGGTGCAAGGAACATCACCCAGTTCCCTGAAGTCGTTTTATCAGTATTCCAGGGGTTGCCGATAAAGCAGGTTCTACCAACGGCGGCATTCGCCAAATTAAAGACTACTCAATCCCACTGGGTCACGAAATGAACGACTTCACGAATCGTGACAACTTCCCATCGTTAGTGTGAATCGGCCTCGGGACAGCACTAAGCATATCCACCTACTCACTACATCCCACGGCTAAGAGCGTATTCCCATGATTCTCAGAGGTGTTCGAGCCGATTTTCGGCTCAGCACGATCCACGGTAACTACACCCGCATGTCCACCATCGTTTTTTTTTAAATGCGCGCTATTGCATTGTTGCACGGTTTAGACTAGAACGGGGCACCTGCCTTCTAATATCTCGCCGAACGAATCAGCAAAACCCTGTACCAACATGGCAGCAAAATGAATCGCCTGTTTATTTAAAATGCCTGGTATGATGGTCTCACCTGCATCGAAATGGGATACGTTGCATTGATGCCAATCTTTTTCTACGACGAGGCACTAACAAGCAAAACGGTTACGGTCTAGACCACGGAAGGAACCACTGTGGAGTTGCTATGGAGTACTAAAACTGCAAAAGTGTCAATTTCAGCTGAAAAGCACCAAAATGCACCCAGACGAATCCATAACTTGCTTTCCGTTCGTCGAGGACAACCATGTTTAAAGTGGTCGGATGTCTAGAACACGTGGTTAGTAGTTTCCCACGCGATTGGGCCGTTAGTTGTGCTCAGCCGAGTTTGGCTAATTCAGACAAAAAGCCCAATACTATCGGTCTTTACAATCCACCAATCTCAACGGTAAAAGTCAAGTTCACGACGAAATCACTGGCCTAACAGCGGCGACCTTAACTAGCACGCGGTCCGAAACTAGCCCTTTTCCTTTTTGGGTTTTGCTACACGGTACCTAGGAAAGTAAAGTTTCGTCCCTCTTAGCGGGTTTATAGCCCATATTCGCCTCCATGTAGAGCAGGTGTCCATCGTGTTGCCAGAAAAGCTGGAAAGGATTTATTTAGCAATGAGAAAAAACGCTATTCTTATCTTACATGTTAGTATTAAGGGTTGTCATTGCTCACATCAGCTAGTTTCTGTGTTTTTTTCCGCCTCAGACGCAAAAAAGAAATCTACCTAATCACAAAGTGACGCATTGACCACCCATTCAGTGTTGTGCAGTATGTTAAGATTTCTGTGCATAATTTGCCTGGCTCTCGTCCATATGTCTGCCATAGGTATGCACATCCAACGGCTTATTTTCCTATGATCCTCCGACGTACATCTGCCACGAGCACAAGAACACTATTTGGTAATGAGTGAACTTGTTGGAGGTGGCGACAAGTCTCTACAGATAGTAAATAAAGTCCATTCAAAGACACTACATAAACAGACACTCTGACGACCGATGGTAATGGACGAGACGGTTAAGCAGTCGCAACGTGTGGTCCGTAAAATGGGTGCTATGCACAAGAACAGGCTTCCGCTAACCGGACGCTTGGCTGACGAAATGGTTATGTGCATTTGTACGATGTTTTATGAGTGGTGTGCAGTTGCGCTTGAAATAGTCAGATTACTACAACATCGAGATCGATTTCTTCATTATCGATATCAATTTTGCCGCAGGTACAGTGACCGCTTTCCCGGCGACGATCTGTGTCTGGTTGCAAACCGAGAGGTACCACGCCTGCAGTGACACAATCGAAACGCGGTGCGCTTGAGCTGGCCATGAAGGACCTCGCCCCATCGACGGGTTCTAGATGTTGAACAACTTACATATTTCGTACACTTCAGTATGAGTAGAACAAGATACCAGGGTTCGTGAGCACCAAGCCAACCCCAATAGGTACATTTTGCGCCCGTTTTACGCTACATCTCTATTTTCAGGTTTTGCCACCGCAGCTAGGGATATATATCGGGGAATGAAGGCGTGGGTGGGCGCTTGTACCCCAAGCAAAACCTCCATGAAGAAAGTTGACATGCATCGTTAAGTGGCAACATCGTCGGCATTACACATACCGTACACATACCATTTTCGGCTACTTCGCACGGACACCAGCAGTGCACTTCTCAATGTAAGGTTTTACTGGCTAACGGGTCATTTCATTTTCTTTCGTGGCTTGACACCATTATTTTTATTCCATGCATACCGTAAAACTTATGTGCAAACACTGACGGACTAACTTTCAGCCAATCATATGAAAAAAATCCAGATTATGAGGTGTGATTGGCTGTGAACGAGGTGTCCGTAAATGGTGAACATCCGTTCTACATCGAGTTTACGGTATGCAACAAAATCAACGATTTCAGGTTGCTGTTTAATCTTCTCCAGCGTATTGTACTCGCGCGCTACTGTCTTGGTATCGTCCGAAGTCTGAATCTTGTGGGTCAGACTGTCGAGCGATTGTGATGCAGACGTGGTGGCGAAGCATGCGAAACGCTAGGCAAGTGCATGTATCGCCTAGCCCCCTGTACGAGTTTCTCTCTTGAGAGATTTCGCAGGCGAAAAGTTCTCGCAAAAGCATCACCTCACTGAGCATCAGGTGTACTCCCTCCGGCCGATGTGTTTCAGCGCGATTATACTTAGATATGGCCGGGGTTTGGTGTCGAAGGCAGTTGCGCTGTCGACCCCGTTGCGATCTTGAAATCGCCATTCGGACCGAATTTGCTAATTAATGGAACATGAAGACTGAAAAGATTGATGATGATTAGTATGCTTGCGATGCCATCCATCATTTTCTCAAAAGTTTTCCCTGTTAGCACGGAAAACAACACATATATCACTTACGCGGTAGGCAGTAAGAGACGTAAACTGGTCTGGTTGAAACGACCAAATCCCGGTCAATGCTCGAACAGGTATGGAAATGCAACGGTCGCTGCTGCTGTCTCTGGTTCCGAGACGAGGCCAAAAGGATACCGCACCTGGGTGGCACAAGCCCCACCTAGGTTGCACGCATTCGCTGCCGCGCTTCGTATTTCCATTCATCTCTTAATCTTCCACAACGGAATCTCTCGTTTTAACGGTTTCCAAGTATCCGTTTCATGCTATGAAGTGAAGAAAAATGCTGAATTCCAGCTATTCCTGATCGGTGTGTATCAAACGTCGATTACACGGGGAAGTCGTGAAGAAAGCCGATGAAATGAGCGCACAGATGAACATTGGCATGGCAGGCGTATGTGACTAGCGTACGGCATCTATCAACTCCTTCTCCAATCGACCAGTAAAGGTCTTGTCACACGACGTGAGAGCGACCTCCGTTATATTATCAAATACCGATAGCTTGATTTGGACGCCACCAAAGCCTCTTGTCTGATCGCTCGGTGTTTTCCCCATTACGATATTTAACCTTGGTCACTACGACATATAGTGCCTTTAAAGCAACGTAGAGCTCACTGCACTCTTCTTTTGACATGCCATTTTACAAAGTGGTTCTTATTACAGCCACTTGTTTCGTAAGTACGTAAGAAGGATCCGTAAAAACAAAAGCTTAGACCAGTCCAAAACGCATCTTTAATCTATTATTAGTCTCATCGTTTGCCAAAAACAAGTCTTTGAAAAAAAAACTTTAAAATCCTTAATCACTTCAATCGTTACCAGTGGCGAAAACGTTGTTGCAATTACCAAACACTTCACGAGTCAACTAAAGCTGTTTGGCCTCTTCTCGTAGGTCAGAGCAAAACGAGCTTTCGCGCTAGGGAGACAAACGTTTTGATGTTATACACACACAACAAGTTATGCTAGATATGCTAGATATGAATTTTCACGTTGACATTATCTTGCTTCGATTCTTGCATGCGGCTATACAGCGGTGTGAACACCTTCTCCGTTTTCCATTGGCTAGATTACCATTCCTTTATTTTTCCACGGGCAGCAACTTAGCGCGGTCTAAAGTCTAGGGGTAGGTTGCAGGTCGCTTCGTTGTGTGACGGCTCGTCCAGTCGTGACTTGTGCACTGGCGTCACCATGGACGTGGCTGCATAGTGCCAACAACACCATAAAAGTTAATCTGGTTCCCTGACAACGACAAAAGAGCAGTAGTAAGTCGATCTGCCTGTCGGGTACGCACACTTGGTCAACTTTCTTCAACTAGTACAGGCTCGCACAGCCAGCAACCCCAAGCGCCAGCAAATTTTCCCAAGAAAAGAAAGGGAATACCGGTATAGTACAGTGGCGAGTCGAATAGATTCGATTGTGATGGGCAGAGATATACTGTTCCATCAACAGTACTTTATTTTATGTGGGAGATCTCCACCTTGCTAATCCTTAGCTAAATCAGCGGAACGAGCTCGACTCATGTGCGTCCTGCCCATTGACATCCGCGCATCCGCGTGGATCGAGGGGCTTAAAGGTGTTTTAAGACACAACATTATAGGTTGGTAACACGTTCGTTAGTTGCTTGTGTTGCGCGGGGTTTTTATGTGGCTTGACCTACCTAATCGCCTTTAGTTGACTCCCGAACTGTTTGTTATATACTTTTATCTAATTCCGTGTTGATGCTGTATACTCAAAGGTTAACTTTAACGAGAGGTTTCACCTGATTCGTGTTAACCCTACTATTTTATTATGTACTTCCAGACGGAGGCGTTGTAATGGCACTTTCCAGTCACTCCTAGTTACCCAATCACATTGAATTAGTCGTTCTAATTAACCAATCATCGGCCAAGTGAACATCTTACAATCCTTTTATTGTGGGTTGTAACCAAAATGGCTGTCAGGAAGCTTGTAAGGACTTCAGTAGGTGGGTTGTGCTAGCGGCTTACGTGCTATCTTAGACTACAATTTTTATAGAGAAGAAGAAGAATATGTTCGATTACCAATTATGTCGACTTCTCTAGATGACTAGTGATTTAGTCTGCTAGCGTGTAGAATACCACACCTGCATGTTGTGCAAAATGAAGTTGCACATGCCTCACTGGGTAAATGCCTGGGATTTTAGCTCAACGTCATCTACCATTTCGATCAGACAGGCCGGTATTCCGCTAGCTGCTCAGTTTTCTAGAATATATAGGAAGAATTTAAGCTGTGAGGTGAAGCCTGCAGCGAAGGGCGGCGCATACGTGTGGATGTGAGCTTGCAAGCACCTCCCACCGCGAGGCGAACAGGAGTGTTATCCGGTTTTGGGTCGTGTGCTTTAACATACACTGTAGTGGGAACGCTCGATGGCGCAGTTCCTCAATGACTACAACGCCATCAAAAGGTTGAGTCCAAAGGGCATCCCTAGTCTAGCCCCGGACTCGATCCCGCGACTGCCGGGTATGCAATAAAATCCAAACTAAAACGTATTAATGAAGAGAGGTTGGAGCATGTCGTCCAAGGTCCAACAGATCCTGGGCCGTATCCTACCACTATAGATCCCAAAATCGATCATCGGTTCCTGCAGCACAGCAGGAGGGTAGATCACTTTCATAGCACAGATGAATCGTTAGGATGGCAGTAAACGAGACATTCCACGAATCCCGGAACGTCTCCGTCGGTAGCAATAGCCGGCTTCCACGATGTTTCCTGGAGGTCAAGCCCGACCCACTTTACTAACGTTAGGATTTCCCACTGGCGGGATATCGACCCCAAGCGCGCTTGCGAAAATATTGTTTGACGAGGTGTCCGCCCGCGGTGTATATAGCGTGAGCCTCCAAATCTTGGGTGACACCGCAGAGACCATCTTGTTAGTAATGAAGACACGACGCATGGTGTGTGACAAGGCGAAAAGATCTACAACATCTTAGAATTTCGTAGATATGGGTAGTGACAGATCAAACAATGCGCTCGGGTCCTCGCTAGGATACAACTAGCGTTTTCGCATATAGATCACTCGATCGGCCAAGCCAAACGCCCCAACATCGAAATTCGCCATTTCGACGCGCTGGCGTTATGCGAGGCGGTGACGCCGGTTGGTGTTCACATGATCGGTCCGCTTACAGTGCATCTCCGCGAACGAGGCTTGTACCTTCATGAGGTGAGCGCGATGAGCGGAACGTTCTGCTGAATGTCTAGCATTCGATCCTGACGTGTCAGTGGGACCGTGGATTGAACCGCCGACGCTGACAGAGCCGTAAACGCCGTCACAGACGCGACGCCTCCATGTTTGTCGGACGCCGTGTAGTTCAAAGCTGCTTGGACGAGCGGGAAAACAATGGACCACCCCTGTTGCAACAATTTCATCTCGATAAATGACACCTTGAGACACCATAGGAACCACCGATTTACAACCTCGACAGTTCTATTAACCCAAGGGCAATAGGCCGTAGTCAAATGCGCATTGGCCAGAGGCTTGTACAAACGCTCATAAATGTCATTCTTGAAATGGGTGTCTCGACCAGTGACAACGCCAAATCTATTGAAGTAGGCAAGGGGATCGTCTGTGGCCTCACGCGTCGTTGCCTCACTGCATGCCACGAGCTGAGGCACTGAATCGGACATTGTTTCCTAGAACCAAGCCGAGACAGATCAAGGGCGAGGAGGAAGAAATCGAGGTCAATCGGAAGCTTGCCAGTCACTTCAATGACCTCGCAGAACGGCGTCTCGAGGCGAACTCTGTACGTGTTCAGCCTCAGTTTGATGATTTGATTTGCTACACTAACCGGACGTGCCAGGAAAAAGAAACGAAGTATTCATTCGATGCTGGCAGACACTACCTGCGAAGTGCGGGAGACCGAGCACATGGCCAGCGCCAATTTGGCATCGGTTCGGATGGATCACGCTCGGCCTTGGCTTGCCGCTGGGAGCAGCCCATCGTGCGTAGGATATTCACGCATCGCCCACCAGCGCATAGTCCTGCTGCTCCGGTTTCAGCGCTGCCCTAAATGCTAATTCTAATCGTCCTCGACCACCAAGTTAGGAGATCATCGAGATAGATCAGTGCTCTTCAATGCACACCGATACCGGCATTACGAATGGTCGGTTAAACAGTGTGCCAAACGGCACTGCGTTCTGTAGTACGACACGTAAGTTCTCACGGAGACACGGAGAGCATGAAGCGTGGTGGGTACTTCGGGTGCATCGGGGCGTTGATCAGCTTAAACCCGTCACTAGGTCCGCGACAGGTCGGCGCAGCTGGTGACACAGTTGAGATAGGACCATCGTCGTCTGTTATGATGTCGCTACCCGCTTTTGGCGTCGCAAACGATCCTCCCCAGTAACGAATAGGCATCTGGGAATGCCATGCTCATTGCGAACCGCCTCTTTGCTCTTGTCCGTCCCCTGATGGAGGTAGAGAGGGCAACGTTTCTGTATCGATGGTGAGCCTTCGTGTCAAAGTTCACCACGGGTGCTTGGCGTACGACCTTCCGCCACCGACATCTTGAGCCAGATGTTGTCCACCGATGAAAAGCTAATTTTATTCTGAATCTACAGGACTATCGATCCCACGACCGACCGGTTTATTGTAAAACCGAAAGTGAAACGTAGCTGTCGGAGCACGGCCTCCAAGGTCCAACAGACCCTTGGTCCTAACGTACCACTACAAATCCCAAAGTCGATCATCCGTTTGTTCCTGAAGTACAACTGGAGGCCCGGTCAGTCCCGGGAAACGCTTCATCGTTGCGACCACCACCTCATCAAGTAGCTCCAAGCCGAAAGCTGTGCGCAATACCGTTACTTCTGTGTATTCTCCGTTTCGAGACACAAGGGATACCACAGCCATCCTCTACACACTGCAGCTAGCGCACGAGTCCTACAGCTCTACTGTAGCGCTGGATTAAGCTGGACTGCTGAACTGCGTGCAACGCATACGCGCAGATTTGACGTTAGACACCAACGGGGACTCCAACCAAACCGAATGCCGCCGCCGGTCTATCCGGCTTCCGAGCGACACACACCACCAAGAGCGCGGGAGTCGCCACCAATCAACGGTATCGTGATCTTCGAGCTAGCGGTGCCGTTGGCCACCGCCAGAGACGATGTGGTCCTACCGGGGATCCATCTGCACTCGTCCATTAATTCGCGTTGGTTCCACGAGCTCTCAAATCCTCAATTACCATTTAGAATAGGAGGCGACCTTATTGCGTCAGCTCTGTTTTGGTCGTGGTCGGCTGGGACCCGAGCACCAGCTCTATCTAGTGGTCCGTCCCTGTTTTTGGCAAATGGTCTGCGCCGATTACTCGTAGGAAATTAAGGGAACTACTAAAGGCCGGTGGCGGAAGTACTAGAGCCCCGAGACAGCACCAGTATTTTGGTACTGTTGGTCAGATGCGGTCGGTTGCTAGAGCGCATGCATGTGTATCCGATCTACTAGAGCCCGCGGCAAACAAATAGCACACAGTAGCACGGCTGTACAGTCGAATCGATAATGCTAGCCAAACCAATTAATTGACTCATGAATGTACATGGATATAAATTCAGATTTTATACATGAATAAGGAAGTGCGAATCAGCGCACAAATGCCACAGCAAGAATTCGAGGCTGCAACGCCGTCAACGCTATTATTGCTATTCGAATGGTCTTTTCAGTCTCACCTGACCGACATCGTGAACTCGCGATGTCGTTGCACTTGTAATAGTGACCATGGGTCTCTCATTCGGAATGTTTAACTGCTCCGGTGGGTGACCTCGGTGTTCGTAATATCAACGCTATTGGCCCGATTATGACGCAGAGAGGTGCAAAACCCGGTGTAGTCCACTACGCAAAAGCTCATATTCCAAGGCCGAAGAAGATTAGGTTGAAGCCTTGAAAGTGCATGATTCGAAGAGGAACTCATTCATAATCCATAGTTATGTTCGAGATCCTTGTCATTGAAACCCAAATGCCAATCCACCGGACGTTCATAGTGATCGTACCACTTGAGCGTTGCTCTGCTTAGGTACAGATGAACGCGCAATGGGCATCCGCATTTTCTTGTACCTGTGTTTATACGAGGCTTTGGTCCCTCGCACCTTTTGTTTTTGGGCTGGTATGGGTCATGACGGTTGCAGGCAACCATGACGCTGTTTTCTATTGTTTTTGCGATCCTTCTGCGTATCAACAATCACCAATGCTTGGCCATATAATCTAGCAAAACAATTCACCATTTCTTTTGCTTTTTCATTGGAGTAGTAGGTTCGAGCAGGAGGTATCCAATCGGGAAGCATCGACAGATCCAGACACAGGTTGAACAACTCGATGGCTGCCATCAGCAGAGAGGGTATCCTTCCCGTTACGATCAAACACTTTTGCATTAGGGACAACAACCCCAACGTGCGAACCAGGAAGTAACGTTTAATTGATGCGGGAATGTTACGAGCAAGTGCATTGCCAAGGCTCGGTGAAACAGCAGTTTGATAGTTGGCCCTACTCGCATTGTGAGATTTCGCATTGTGCTTGGGCATCTGCGAAGGCCTTCTCCGAAATATCACGGATAGCCACCACAACCATCTTGCGGCGAGTGGGCGCGGATATCTCTCCTTCGATGAGAGTATATGAGCGGATGCTGCGAAGTATTTGGGTCCGTTCACCAATATGGAGTGGTGCGTGTACCCAAGTAGCTCCCCAGTATCAAGAGTAGAAGGATACAACTAGGCCTCCGGATTGATCGCGAGCACCACCACAGTGGAAATTAGGTTAGGTTAAGTTACGTACAACCTGATGACGGTACGATACAGGTTCCCCAGCCTGCGGTTTCAGCTCCCCATGCTTCTTGAAGAACGCAACGACGGAAGGGGTAATGTGGGCTTTCATTTCGAAATTGGAGAGAGAAGAATGTGAAAAGGCTGCTAAAAATCCGTGGGAACAGAGGCCTACCACGGAGTAGCCCGCGACCCAACCGACTTGACTGAAAGACTAAGACCAGACTTCAACCTCGATTAGACCATCGCTGGATTCCAAACTGGCCACCAGTGTGACGTACCTCGATGTGGATCGCCCGTTCCCAGGAATGGATATTTCTCATAAGTGGACTTGTTCGTGTGAACAGCTGGAAGGATACTATTCTCGGATCACAAAATTGGTACTGAATCCCGGGATCATTTGCTGGATCCCTGTTTGGTGACTCTGATCCCGGACCAAGCCCAGAATCGGTCACTTTCCTGCCACATGGTTACGAGATATGTCAGGCATGAACGGTCGACTGAGTTGGGTGCCGATCACATGAGGCACATCTTCGGTCACTTTGATGCCATCACTGAGATCAACCAATCCGTGCTGGAATCAGCACCGACATAAAGGAGCACAAGATATAAGTACAGGATAAGCCCTGACTGAGCGCGCTTAAATCCGCGGATCCCGTCAAGTGACTTCGTCTTGACTTCAGGTTGTAGCTATTTGATTGTGGATCAGGTGCTCTAGCTTCTGTAGATTTCCGTTTGCATGTGTTATATTTCAATCAGAGTTCAATTTGCCCTGAAGGACGCAAGCGAAGAGCGGAAGATCGCATTTGTGTGCAGCCACATACTGCCCAAGTGACCCCGAGGTGTAAGGCGAAGTCGAAGAAAATATTCAACTCCATTTAACCAAATTATTTCGTCTTGATGTTGGGATTGGGTTATTTAATATTCATATACGCGGTTCATCGGTCTTCGGTTGCTGTTCTGGCGGTGCTTCATATTTTCGAGTCGAAAGTGATCGTCTCTGAGGTTTCAGCAGTGCTTCGGTCCGGGGGACCAGCTTTTAATCCCAGTTCAGTCGCAAGTTCGCGTTGTCCGGCTTTGGCTTATTGTTCGCCTAATAACAGCGTGGTGCGCGGGTGTCCCAGGGTTGGTACGAGGACTCCGGATTCGGATAGGCTCAAACCGAGCCATTTACTATTAGATCTGAGGAGCGGGTGAAGGCCCTGTACGCGGCTCTCAGTCTCGGCCGCCCGGAGGAAACGTAGTGATTGGTACGACTCGAAGCCGGAGGTCGTCAAAGAGAAGAGGCTGTTAAGCGGCTCTCAGCTCAAGCCGCAAGAGAAAAAGAAGGAACTGGGACAACTCGACGCCGGAGTGCGTCGAGGCGAAAAGAGGCTGTTACGGCCCGTGTCCTGGGCCAAGGGGAGAGAGAAGAGGACAAGTTCGTGTATACAAGAAAACTTGGGGTATTTCGAATTCGAAAAAGCCACGTGCAGACTGAGACCTACTGAGCCAGAGCCAAGATCCACTCAGAAAGGTTTGGCAACGCTTACGTCTGGCCCACAGCGTAGCCGTAGGAAGAATCAAGGAGAGGATCACAATAGGGAACAGACACACACACACACTCGACTCACATCTAGGAGTCAAGTGACCCGAGTCCGAGATACATCCAGGGATCCCAGCTCAGTTACCTGCATCACCACAACAGGTGCTAACATATGGACCAAAGAAAACGGTTTAGAGTGTATCTAAGTTTATTTTCCTATAAATTCCTAGTACGCTTCACCACAAGAAGCGGGCAACTGTTTTAGACTAAAGACAGCAGCTACGGCAGTATTGGGCTTGAAAGTAGCAGATAGGTGGGTTGACGACGGACGCTTTAGGCTTCGAGGTGGCGCGGCGAAAACGTTTGAGAGGTGGTACGGCGAAAACGTTTAAGATAACAACTTGGTAGTGTGTACGTTTTGCATAATACCAGTAACTGATAGAGTGTACGTTTTGCATAATTGTAACTGTTGTTGATTCGTCCTCTATAGATAAGTTGCCAGATACGGCAGAGTGCTTGTTGTTTGTCTCGGGGCTCTAGTAGATCTGATACCCATGCATGAGCTAAAGCAACCGACAGCATCAAACCAACTGTTCCAAATTAGTGGTACCGTCACGGGCTCCCGTAGGGTCTTTGCGGCGAATCTGCACCATACACACAATAATCACTCATCATACAAAATCGAAGTGATTCAGGTCCCCACAGGATTTCATCACCGGTACACCATTCATGCTAATTAGTCGGACCCTGACAAATCCGGTTTACGATTTATTGAGCCGAAAAGTAAATTTTGTATTAGCTCTAGTGATTACAATATTTACAGTTGAGAGGATCTAAGACCATGATTGGATCCAGCTCGACCCGATCTGTTCAAATACGCGGTCTTTGTATTATTTTTAGATGCTTGGAGGAGAATCATTTTATGGTGCCACGAAAAAGTACAAAAGCACGACTATATTCGAACTGCGACTAAACAGCGTGAGCGAAGTATAGCAAAACCACCGTAAAAAAATCAGACGAACCAACACAAACGAGGAGATATTGCCTACGAAACAGCGGCAATCTGTCTTATCCGTCATCGTCGTGGGATACAGAGCTAACTTAAGATATTACAGATAATCGTCGCCAAATTAATAGCTGAGATACTTAATAATCGCTCAAACTTAATGCAAGAGTGAGCGGATGTGTTTGTGAGGACTACAGCAGAAGGGGGCAGCAGATACAACTTGAAGTTAAGCTTCGGCGCACACAATGTACACACAACAAAGGAGCGGTCCAGCGCGACGCCTCAGTGTTCAAGATCTTCCCTACAGCACGCAAGCAGGACAAGGACAGCAGCTGGCGAGACACCAGCAGCAACTAGTGATTCCCCGGTAGTGACGTAATACAAATATGGACTGCGCGAGTGGTTCCGGCGCGGAGACGTCAGTTGAGTCTCCTGCTGCCATTTGGGTGTTGACTGTTCAGTGAAAGACGACCTACGAGCTATACGACCTGGACAAGTACTGGCAGAAGCATAACCATTTTGCTTACTCAAGAACCGATCCACTAACTTGGCAGATAGGCTTTACTATGGAGCTTATCTGGTATCATAAAACTCAACTTGTATCCAACAGCAATATGCCTGTCTTCCGCGTACAGAAACGGTGAAAATCACACGGGAAAGGGGTGCATAATACTGACAAGTTAGTCTACGAAATAGTGGTTGGTGTGGAGTTGCTAAAATGATTAGATAGATCGAATCCGCGCCACTTATTTATACTTTACAACATATTAGCATTCTAAAAGACGTAAGACACCTTTCGAGCATGGCAATGGGCTTTGATCGTTTGCTAGCTAGGTAAAAATTCTAGACTGCCTAGATGTTAGTGGAATAAAGGTTAAAATTATTGTGTATATTTACGTTGGATTCACCATCGCATACGTTTTTTCTACGTGTGTGTGATGGGCTAAATTGCCTGTCGGATATAAGTGTGTGTCGGATACAAGTCGAGTTTACGCTATGTCACCAATTCTCGAAGCTTGTACGAAAATACTGCCCAATCGACCCAGTTTTTGCCATTTTATGTGCTTTCTCATCCCCAAATATCATTAACAGTAGGGAAGGTCATGTTATGAACGTATTTTCTTTTTTAGGAATATATCCTAAATATCTAAAATTGAGATTTAAACGCCTACAATTTGATAGGTTGTTGTTGCTGATACTATGATCGTCCAGGATGGTATTAGATTGGCGAGGGGTATCTGTGCAATATGAAAATGCCAAGGCCACGGATCGGAAATAAATGATCTTTTTGCCATATAATTGATTTTTTAGAACATATATTTATTGCATTGCTAATTATTGAGAGGTAACATGCATGAAACCAAGATATTCACTCAAAAAAACCAATTGATTTTTTCAGAACATATATATATTGTATTGATAATTATTGAGAGGTAACATGCAGGAAAGCAAGATATTCACTAAAAAAACAAAAATAAGTGCCATAATAATTGGCCTAAATACTTATTATTGACACGTTTTCTATTGTCGGAGCGAATCGACCAGAATATACTTAATACATGTATACTTAAAAGTATATTCTGGTCGATTCGCTCCGACAGCAGAAAACGTGTCAATAATAAATATTTAGGCCAATTATTATGGCACTTATTTTCGATTTTTTTTACTTAAAAGTAACTGTGCTATCGTCTTACTACTTAAAAGAGACGAAGTGAATGGCAGCTCGGATGGTGTTGCGTCTGCTCATCCCTCAAGGGGCTTGCACAGCTTTTGATCAGACGCCGCCCAAGCCCAAGAAGCTCCTATTCACAGCAAAGTCGTCCTCTGAGATCGCCAGACGCCAAACGAGCGTTGAATATTCAAAATGTTCGAAGGAATCGGCAGCAAGGATACTCACAACTGTTGGGCCACGCCCGTACGCCATGACACAGTGTCAGACACTGGCTTTGACCAGCGCTCAAAAGAACACATTATCTATCTTGTTAGCAGTTACATGTAGCATCGATCCAGTGCAGTGACTAAGGGTTGCTACGCCCGCAGCGATAAGGACAGGTGCTACACCCGAAAAATTGCTGTGAGTGACTCACAAAGAAGTATGCTGGGATCAGCTACAATTGCCTCCTCCCCCATACTTTGCTCTGACTGAGCTTACCCCTACGTCGACCTCGCCTATGAACACTAAAAGACTGCGGCCAGAAGGGACCAGAGCAAATGAGCTTGCGTGATTCCCAAGATCGCCTCACTCGAAGGCTTGCTGACCTCACATCCGATTCACGATGATGTTTCCAGTGCCAAAAACTCGAAGAACGTCGATGTTGTCGATGGGCATGCCAAAAAAATCACATCAAGGCTGAAGATTTGCCTTTGAGAGGAATACACAGCGGTTTGTATTTTGGAGGTCTATACTTTTTCAAAAATAAAATAGTACTTACGGTTCAAGCAAATGTATGCTATCGAGGAGTACCAAATGGAATCTCGACGCCCGGAGAACTGTGACGTCGAGCTGCCAGTCGCAAGTGCGGGTACTCGCCTCCGACCATGCATTCCCGACATCGGGCACAAAATTGGATGGTGGCGGCGTAACGGTTGTAGATGATCATGGGTTCGCGGTAGCAGCATTTGGCACAGGCGTTGTATGCGCAGAGTCCACAGCGTCGACGACGTCGCAGCAGGTCGAACTTGGACGTGCATGCCACGCAATGTGAGTTGGAAATGTCCATGCTCACCTCGCGGAGGTTGTTTCTGTTGTGTCCAGCCTTGGCTTTCGCGCTGTCCATTCGGCGCTGCTGGTGGAGCACTTCGCCGAGTCGACATATACCCTTAGCCAGTCGGTGAAGGCGTGCAGCCGTCGTTTTGGCAGAGCAGAGACCGAGGCTCAAATTCTTGTCAGCGTCAATGAAATCTGGCTCGACGCCTGCGTGGAAGAGCACACGCACACTGGCTTTGCTCTCAGGGGCCTTCTCCACCAGCATCCATCCTCGGAATGGACACAACTCGTCGACATGCTTACCACTGGCTTTGCCTGCGAGGACTTCCTGTTGAGGAATCGAAGTAAAAACCACAGCGAAGCCGTCCTTGGTCGGTCGGAACTGCTCGATGTAGCATATCTGCTCGTTCTTTTTGTGTGAGAACCGCTTGGAGCGCACAAAAGCACAAGTCTTGACCGTTAGCAGGCTACCATCGCCCAGTGCAGTTGAATCATTAGGTGTGGCGTGAACCAAGGACCCGTAGATGAAGCTGCGCTTGTACAGCGCCTGCATCAGCTTGTTGAAGGCGTTTTCGTTCGGTGTCCGCATAAGTGAGACCAATCTCTCCAAAGCCCTTCCACCGGAGACCGTGCCCATTGCCAACACCTGAGCATCAGCCACCGTCGCGCCACTTCCGCTGGCGATGCTTCGCGTAAAGATTGAGAAGGCTCTGCAGTCGTTCTTCCACTTCCACCCGTGTAGTGACACATTCGCTAGTGCATTGTTGAAGTCCGTAGTGATTTGCACACTCTCAACTCGTTTTCGAAGCTCCTCGTCGCTCACCACCACCTTTCGAGTCGTAGTTGCGCTATTTGGCGCCATCCGAGCACACCCGGGAATACTGCAGCAGTCGGGCGTTGCGAACAACCGAGAGCCGTCGAGTCCCGCGGTTTCGAGCATGTCCATGGCTCGTGGGGAGGCCGAGGAGAACAACGCCCCCGCCCCGCCACTTAGAACCGTCGCCGACATTTTTTGAATCGTTGTGTCCTGCTTCGCGTAAATTGAGGAATACTGTTCACAACGGGCGAGCGCGTGCAGAGATCAAGCGGTAGGAGTTCGTGGTTTGTTGCAGCCAGACAGCACTGGGCCCAGCCGGTTCCCATGTGCTGGCATCCCTAGAAGGAATGACCGAGGAATTTTAAGGGTGAAGCACGGTCGAAACGCTCTGGCCAGTGCTGGCGCTGGGCTCCACGCAGACGAAAGTATATCGCCTGCGATGTTGGTTCCTGTGTACTCCCAGCGTTTCGCATGGGAATATGAGGCTTTGAGCGAGTTCATCACCCTTCATTGTGAACCAGCGCTACATTGACTTTAGCTAACGCTGCTTTAAGACGGGCGCGAGCCTAACGGTACGTTGAAGAGGTCCGGTCTTTCGTAAGTGGCGCCTTCGTCGCTTTCCGGGTTCGTCTAATGTCAATCGTTTGCGAAAAACTCCTGATAGATTTGAGCTTTGCCCTGTCTTCGCGAAACGAGCAGGACAGCGTTGCCGGCTTGGCGAAAAGGCTCAAAGAGTTGCTGTCGACAACAACGCACAAGTCTATTTCTAAAAGTGCATACATGTATGGCAAACAAATGTATCTTACACCGCAACGGAACCGCACCACATGCATCTCTAACAAAAAAATCAACCCATCTAAGGAATCTTGATGGAAGTTGCTATAGCGAAGATTAGTACGAGAAGCTATCTGAGTTACCTTCACACAACATACAACGTAGTGATCACTAGCCAGTTCATCTTGGATTGTGAGCAAAAACTACTCAACATCTCCCCGCCAGCAAGTACCCAAGCGACTTGCTTGAAGTAAGTCGATGAGCGAGGGTGCAGATGACTAAAAATATGACGGCACAAGCTTCATTTGCCTCTAATAATATTCAAGTTTTGCTTGTCCCTAATAGTAATAGAGGCAAACAAAGTTTGTGCACTTGTGATGTGTGCTTGAGTCTCAGTTTGGTGTAGATCGCAGTCCTGCTCCATCAGGCCCCACGTAACGCCGACCTCCGGACGCACGCCCAATGCGTACGCGCTGCTGCGAACGATTTGAGATCTCCCGGATTGCTCCTTAGCTGTATCGTGTGGCTGGCTGCGTTCGCAGGGCAGAAAGCGTTCAGAATCGCCCCGTGCTCAGAGGTTTCCGACATACATGCTGACCGGTCGAGGAAATAGTTTTCTCCAAGATTGGAGGCTTTTTGTGCCTCAGACGCCGAGGCAATGCCGACAGGCTGTCGCGTGAGCGAACCCTGGCGTAGTAGCGTTTCGCCAGCATTACTACTCAGTAAGTACTTCCTAAGTTACTACATGTATGCGATGTTGCAGAGGTTTGGTTCGCTTGCACCGTATTGTGCTGGGTTGGACTAAGTTTGCCGTTTTCGCTGTTAGTCGTGGTCGTGTCACCTGCAGTTGAAGACGCACTTTCTGCTCGTCGTGCCACCACCATGGAGTCTAACTTCTACCACACATGAAGCAGCTTCCGCAATCGAGAAGGGCTGCCGGTATCGTCGCCAGAAGCAGAGGCTGGCAATGTCAGACAGGTGTCAGCTGTGGGCTCCAGCCACGACAAAGCTAAGCTCATTACTTGGTCTCCACAAGCTGATTGAGTCGCTAGAGAGTGCCTCGAAACGCTACGGACTGGCACCAACGCTGCTACCAGCGACACCCAAAGCAAGTAGATATTGTCGACAGAGATCGTACTTAGTGGAATGTTGAAGTGAATCGACCAATCAGAAGCGAGTATCCTCATGTCCACGAATGAAGTCTCACCTAAAACCAACAATTCACATTTCGAACATACTAAGGGATTCCCGTTCATGGCACGACACTATCGCCTGTACGAAGCCCGAGTGAATCTATCAACGACAAGTACATTGCAAATCATCAGGTTGGATGCTTTTGTGGTGCACCTACGCGGCGGTTTTGAACACAGACAATCCTCTCGGTTGTGATAGCTTCGAGAGCCATCAATTTATTACAAACTAGAGTAATTACAATCAAGAGTGTACCACTCCAACGGTACAGTGCTCGTGTACCAATTTAGAGGTACATTTTAAAGGAATTGCTGGAGGCCGACCCATCAATGGACTTGGGGCTTGTCGCGAAGCTGTACAACGTAGATGTTCGACAAGCAGTGCTATGGAGCATCGAGAGCTGGAATGCTCTCTCTAAAACCACATTCGTGAACTGCTGGAAGAACAGGTCTTCTTGAGTACTACACGTGCGAGTATGCGGGGCCGGATGAAGAAGACGGTATCACGGAGGAGCTAACGGCAATGATATCGCGCTTACATACGTCCAACCCTATGTCAGTGCTCGAACTGCTGAATCCCCCGGAGGAGAACGTTCTGATGGAGGATCCGACGGACGAGGACTTCTGTCGCGTTGAGGACAAGCACGACGACGAGAACAGGTGTGGTGCAGTTGGCGACGGAGCCTACACTGTAGACGATGAGAACGAAGCAGCCTTTGTGGGACCCACTCCAGCCAATCTTACTGCGGAGGAGCTGAAGGAGCGCCTGAGGTGGATGGCGCAGCTTTTCGTCAGCGCTGATGCTATGGAGGTGTCGTCCGGAACAGTGAGCATTTCGAGAGGAGTTAGGGCGAAAGCAGGGTCGAAAGCAGCAAAAGTCGATGCTGGACTTTCGCAAACTGTTCAGTTCCATAGTTAAGCACCTTCGTTTAGTAATAATCCAGCTTTTCATATCACAAACTGCTAACTAGAGGATAGAGGCATATTTGACTTGAGCTTGTATACCGCTGGCCCACCTTTTATCTGTGTGCGGAGTGAATCACTATTCGGGATATCACGGTCGAGAGGATTGTCTGTAGTTTCACACTGTCGTGGAGGAGCACGATACCGCGAACTTACGAACGTTCATCAACAGCACAACAGCGCAAAAAAAACATTCACGAGCGTCACTATTGCTCTTTACGATACAAGTGACTAGATCTCAACACTGACACACAAAAATGTCTATCATCACAAAATCCAACATGTTTCATTACTTCGTACATTTCTTCATGTGCGCCGACGTGCTGCGCGTGATCAACAACAAATAATCAATTTTTCGTACGTGCATCCGGTGCAATGTCCGCTCCTGAAGAACTGCTATCGTCTCCTGAGCTTGAGAAGGCCAGTCCCAGCATTGGCGGCGGGTCGGATTGAGTTCGTCGCTTCCGTCGTATTAGACCACTAGATCGCCTTGCGGTGTTTGGTGTACCGATCGTTCCCCATCGGTCGTGACTTTGGCCGGACGGGTCCAGCTCCAACTCCGGCTCAAGTTCGCTCTCTCGGTCTGCAAATCGTAAACTGACACCGGTGTAGCGAACGTCCCCACCCGTGCTTCCCAGAGGATTCCAGTTAGGAATTTCACGTTCATCAATACACTCTCGGCATCGTGCACAAACCAGCAGTGGTGCCACGTAGCGGTTGTAGATGGCGACTCGCTCTTGAGAACAACATGGCGGCTCTGCGCACACTCGATACGCACACAAGTCACAACGACTCCATTTCTTGCGTAGAGTGGGTAGGAACGATCGTGTGCAGGCAATGCAGTGCCAATTGTGATGCGTGCCCACTGAGCCTTCTTCGTCCGAGCCTACAACTCCAATAGCTCGAAACGGATTCAAGATTGCTTGCCACAGTCTCCCCGGTGCTGTGTGCTGATGGCGATGATAGCGACGTCGTCGACGTAGCACTTTCTCCAGTCGGCTAATACCTTTGGCGATAAAAAGTAGTCGCGCTTGAGCAACGCGCGAGTCGCAACCACCAGGCAGGTCACCTGGGAATGCCGCCTGGAAAGTGATTTGGAGTGTTCCTGGATTGCCGGACTTGGGTTCGGCTGTCAACCATCCTGAAATCGGGTGTAGCGCGATGACGCGCTCGGGTGGCGCTTTCCCCGCTGTAACTTCAGCTGCATCCAGTGTACAGAATGCGAGCTTGAAACCTTCCTGTGTAGGTGTCAACAGTTCAATATTGCAGCACTGTTCGTTCCTAACCCCCGAACTTTGTTGGTGGCTCGAACTGCGCGAACTCGACGTCATCGAGTCCGACGGGGTTGAAACAGTTGAAGATCGCTGATTGAAGGGATTAAACAACCCTTTATGTGCAAAACTCACAGTGCGTACCATGAGTTGTTGCCCCACAGCAGTATGGATACTTCCCCTTAGTGGAGGTGACGGCAGTGATCCACGCTCTGAATTAGGGATTGAATGCAGTAACGAGCTGTAGATGAATTGAGACCCGTATAGTGCACGCATCAGTGCGTTGCTTTCACTCTCAGTCGGAGCTCGCAATAGTGACAGCAGCTCTGACGCTCGAGCTTTGACCTCGCCGCCCACGACGACCTGGCACTGTCGCGTCTGGAACGGAGCAGTATTGGTCGGTGTCCGTAGCACCCGGTAGTGCATCTCCATGCCGCCCGTTACGCCGGCGCGGACGCGTTTCCAGCCCCGCTTTGGTGACAGTCGGCGTAGATCGACGGGGCCGTCGGGTACGGCGATGCGTTGCGCGCGCGCGAACAGCTCGCGGTCACTGAGTCGCACCTTGCGCGGCGCCGCCGACAAGTTGGAGGACGACGCCGAGGCCCCCAGCAACACCGCGGCCGGGGCCGGCGCCGGACTGTCCGAGCTTTGACGCATGTGGCGGATACAGCAAATCGGAGAGTGACGATAGGATCAACTCACAGCAAGAGAGGCGGGGACGGTGGGTCCCACCGTGGGATGGGAACGAGGCGGGCCCACGCAAGAAGAGACCTATGCAAGTCAAGGCTCCGGTCAGTGACCGGAGACTTGACCGGCGGTCAGGCGGCGGAAGGTAATACAACAGCTTCTAGCTTTCGGAATCGAAGGTCGAACCCAGAGAGTTGCAATGTGATACCTCATCGACTTCTTCCATTAAGGCGACGAATGTGACGTCGAGCGTTCTCGGTGCGTGAAGCTAAGGTGAAGTGCCTCTAGTACTGTATGCTTCGGCAACAGATGTCGACTTTCCTCGATGGTAAGCATGAAAGTAACGCGGCGTGTCCCTCCCGTCAGCTGCGCGGTAGCGGCGAGCTCAGCGTGCTGGTCACGGACGGCCACGAGATCGCAAAGTTTTGTTGGCGACGCCCTCGGGAAGACGCGGGTGAAGGAGGCGGAGGCGAGTCTAGCGCCATCAAAGCAGGACGGCGATGCAAAGGCTTCGAGTGTCGTGGTGGTCAAATTGACCGTCAATGCATTGACCAGCAAAGCACTGGAATAGCGTGGCTCAAGGTTTCGAGCAAACTTCCGGGAAGCGCGCGGAAAGCAGGCGGGAACATAGTCAAATGACGAAAACAGGACGACCGGATGCGGATCTGCCTGCTGGCATTGCCAATGCCGCCGATTCGGGCACCGAACTTCGGGCCGAAGGTCGTGCTTCAAGCACTGCTTGCGCTCGCTCCGCTCAAGGCTTGAGCGGCTTGAGTCAAGCCCATTCATGATGAATCGTCGCCTGTACCAGTCCAGACAGTAAACTTAGACGGCGTCCTCGTCCCCGCATTAAAAGGGGATGGCTACCTTCAAGTTGAAGTGGACAGCAATACTCACTCGTTATTATCGATTGTTCATATGGACGCCAAGAAGAAGAAGGTATTTAGACTACAGAGTCCCGCCCATAGCCCGTTTCTTCCATTCGAAATCGCTGTGCTGGCAGGGCATACTTAGATGGAGAGCGACCCGGAGTTCACGGCTCGCAGTTGGCTGTCGAACTCGTCCCGGGCGAGGCTCTCGCCGCAGCGCGCGCAAACCAGCAGCGGCGCCACGTGCCTGTTGTAGATGGCCACATGCTGCTTTGAACAGCACGCGTCGCACACGTTGTAGGAGCACAGCTCGCAGCGGCAGCAGCTCCGCGTCATGAAGATGTGGTACAGAGTACGCGTGCACACGATGCAGCGCGAGTTCCTCGGCCCACCTCCAGCGGCGTGGTTTATACAGCTGCTGCTGAGTCGATGGGCTTGTTGAACTCTGCTGTCCACCATCTTTCCGAGCTTACACATGCCCTTGGCGAGTTTCCACAGACGCGCGTTCATCACCTTGGAAGAGCACGATCCGTCGCTCTCGGAGCGGTGGAAGCGAGCTCGAAACACGACGTGGACCCCCGAACTGGCCGGCTCAGCAGACAGCCAAGCACTAAATGGGTGCACCTGATGCAGCGCTCGACGTAGCGGAGCCCGCACTTTACCTGCGATCACCTCTCGGCCAGCCAGCGAGCAGGTGGAGATGCTGAACCCGCCGCTGGATGTCGGCGCGAAAAGCTCTGCGTAGCACATCTGCTCGTTCTTCTTATCGAACATGGAGGCGTGCACGAACGCACACGTCTTGACGAGAAGCTGGTTGCTATGGTCGTCAGCCTGTGGAGCACGTGTTGCTTCTTGGACTGTATCGGCACTGTTGTTGCGTGACCTACGACGAAATACGGCCTTGTGGACAAGTGAACCATAGATGAAGTCCGAGCCGTACAGCGAGTGCATGACCGAGTTGTAGTCGCTCTCACTAGGAGAGCGCAACGGAGGTGCTAGCTGATTGATAGAGCAGGTCACGTTCCCCACCGCCAAGACCTCGCTGTCCAACAGTGACGAGAACGCCTGGGAGCCGATTGGAGCCCCCGACACACTGATCATCGGAGACTGTCGGGTGTAGAGCTCGAAACCTTTCTTTTGACGGTGCCACTTCCAACCCTGGCTCACGAGGTTTGCGGGCGTGTACTCGCTGCTGTTACGGGACAGATCCTGCCAGCGCTGCACGCGTCGAGTTCGGCGAAAGAGCTCCCGATCATCGACTCGAACCGCCCGCCGTAGCGACGATCGGATCGACGAAGAGCTGGCAGACGGCGGTGTCACGGCGGTGTAGTTTGGACGGTGACGAAAACTACACCGTTGCTTGCTGCGTGGTACCGCCGGAGCTCGAGCAGTTACTTGGTGCCGTGCGTGAAGCTGAGCTCGCATTCCAACCAGCAGCAACCGGAGTGTCCTGGCTTGCCTGCCAGGGGGCAAATCGGAGACTGTCCGACGGCGATGTAGAGAAAGCTACGTCCGACTTGTCTTCTATTCGAACTACTGCTCAGCTTAGGCACAGGCCAACACTGGACGCAGCACGAAGTGCCTCGGCGTTTTCGTAGGCAACGTTTCTCCCTATGTAGGAGACGAGTCGGCGGATTTGCAGACAGCTACTCGCCACCTGCACTTTGCGCCGCCACTAAAGAATCGTCTCCTGTCATCGATAGCGAAGGGGCCTCGTTAACCGTCGGAAGCGAGCTGATCTCTGTAGTGATCGACTGGCATTCTCGCTATGGACAGTCTACTAGATTTATTTTCTGCAGGGCTCATACATGTGAATTTTTTTACAAGTTGCGACCATGCTGCCATGAATTCGACTCACGGTGCCAAATACCGAGTCGCTCCCTCATGGCGGATTGGCGTAGGCTTCAATTCGTGAAAACTGGGTGTTGGTTGAATTCCCTTGGCCAGAAGTACAGGTGTTGAATGCAAATGCCACACGCATTGGGCACGCACTGGTTGCTGGTGTTAGATGGGGTCGTTTATCGCCTACTTACACAAAGCGTGCAAAAATAACTGCGCTCGGCGGCACGCGCAAGTTCACCAGATCGCTAGAATCCCGTCTGCTCTTACCTGTAGGCACCGTTTGCTACACGATCTCCGTAAGCTACATGGATGGACAATAACTAGTGACAACCAGTGACCTGGTTGTTGTCCATCTTGTTTCCGTGTAGCTTGGCCAAACTGGATGAAAAAAAATATCTGTACTCTCAGCCGATGGTGATCAATTCCGAAGCTAAAAATCTAAATGACAATTTGATTATTAGCTATCACCCCATGTTACAGTGTAGCATTTGCAGGCATTTGTAGACCAGTGCTGGAAGCGTGTCAACTTGGCACATTTGGCGCTGACAAGCTCCTTAAAGTCGTACACAATGAGTGCTCGACTCCGAGGTTACTTGTCGCGATGCCATATCGAAGGTGCTGATTCAGGGGCCGCGCCGTGGGGTCTGCAAATCGTAGGTGATTGGATCGTGAGGCCAGTCTGGCCTGGCCAGGTACATGTAATCCTCGCTACGATGACTTCACGGCGTCAAGTTCACGACCGAGTTATGTCAGCTCGCGCACGCGGTCTCAAGCTCTATAGGATCGGCCCTCGGCTGGGGCTGCGGGCTCTTCTATCATAGCACTCAGCGCTGCACTGCGCCCCAATATCCGCTATAATACATGTGCATGTTTTGCAGCGTACAACCGGTAGTAAGTGGCAAGCCGGTGCGCAAGCGAACGTAGTTCAAAAGCTGCTCTTGTCTTCAGCTACTGACAGGGTTTTAGGCTCTAAGCTCAAATGGAAGACTTTGCCTTTCATTGAGAGTGGGCTTGCAAATCCAAGTTCTTCTGAACAACGGGTGGTGAGGAGAGTTCCTTCGTCCAAATAGCACACGCTGCAAGTGGTTCCTTCGCCACCCTCGGTGATGTTACATGACATTGTACATGTATCGTCAGCACACGTGTTGACTCCGTATCTCGGTGGAGTCGTCGCCCAAGTTATGTTGGTCACCAACGCATTGCTCTCGCCTTGTGCTGGTCCCTTCCATTACATGTACTGCGGCTTGCACACAGCAGGCAATCAATCGACGAGTGCACCCCGCGCTGTGGTTGCTACGTACTTAAGTATCCCTTTGCTCTTGACTTCAGGCACGCAGCGTGCGGCGAGCTCCGCAGCTATCGTGAGAGCTGGTCCTCTGGATTCCTCCCTACGCATAAATGATCAAATGGCAGCTGGAGCGGTGTAGTCCCCAATGACACGCGTCGGTTGAAGTTGTTGCAGAGGCAAACGATGACCTTGCAGCAGTCATCGGATGCAGACCCCACACGAAAAAAGAATCCAAAAGTGGATACAAGACGATGCTGTCGAATCACATTTCAACAGCGCGTAGCTTCTCGTTGCCTAGGTACTGCTGGACAAGTCGATCTGCTACTACAGACGGAGCTGTCACGTCAGGGGGATGTGCCCACGCCGATACGGCGACTACTAAAATATGTATGCACTTGAATCTCGAATTTCTCATTAGCAATACCATATATCTATCCAGAGGTACTAAATTAATCATTGGGCCCATTCGGTCGCAAGGTGGCCGTCCTTATCATCATGGTTCAGAAACGACGGACGGTCTTAAGTGAGGTCACCCGTCAGGACATCCATTTGCGTGTCGTACATGTATTGCCAATCTTGTCCGTTCGCTGCAGGGGAACACGCTCCACCCACCAACGTGCGAGGGATCGACCAACGGAAGGGCCGACAGTGTGGAATTTCTACCGCAAAGCCACCACCATGGACAAAACACGATCGCCAAGTTCCACGAGCAGCGACGCTGTTGTGACTACGGGAATCAAGGACGTGTCTGTCATGGAGAAGACGAATCCTGCCTCCAAACGCACGCGCAAGAAAAGCAAGCGGATAACCAAACGCTTCCTTTGGCAGGAGGACCTGCACCTGCGCTTCGTCGCGGCTATCTTCGACCGTAAGTTGATGTTGGACGCGAGACATCGAAAAATGGCGACTAACTAAGTTTCGTGTTGTTGCTTCGTTAACTCAGTGGGGCTCAAAAATGCGTCTCCGGAAGCACTCTTGCCTGTAATTTGTCCTTCTCCAGATCCGAAATGATCTCGTCATCCAATAACCTTATTCACCTCCATTTGCTTGTGTGTGGATGTATTTCAGTTGATGAATAAGCCGGACCCGGACTCAGGTCTCACGACGGAGTACCTCAAGTCACACCTGCAGAAGTACCGGATCAACTACGAGCGATCACGTCAAGAGTTCCAGGAGCTTTGTGACCAGGAGGTCAAACGCGATCGCAAACGCCGTCGCCGTCAGGAGGAACACCGCTCCAGTGCAACTGAGGCATTCGTCTTCCCTGTCCGTGAACGCTGTGACAGCTTCATTGCCAACGCCAGCAGTTCGGGTATAACGGGAGAAGAGGGCCTCAGTATGGGGCCATACGTTTGTACTCGCGAGCTTGCTGATGCTGCTGCTTCAATTGCAGCTTCCCGCTACCCCGCCGAGTTTTACCCGCCACAACAAGCTCCTGTCATAGCTCCCGTTTCTTCCGGTATGCCCGAACTCACGGACGCACAGTGGCGTATATTTAGCATGCTCATGTTGGCGCCCCCGCTCGGAGTCGACGGCTTGTCCATTCATGTTCCGCACGAGACACCTCTTGGACAAGCTCAAGTCCAAGAGGAGCTGCAGCAGATGCATCCAGCGATGCAAGCGCAGATGAACTTCCATCGCCAAATGCTCACACGCAAGGTGGAGCTATCGGGCGGCTTGTATCAAAGTAGTGGCATGAAGAACTGGAATTCTAGTCAATACGGTGATTTCTACAGGGCAAGTGTACAAACGTCTCAACCGAGTCCCTTTGAGCAGACATGGACGCGTACTCAACAAATTCACCAGCGGCAATTGGCATCCCACCGACTGCAGCAACAGCAGCTGAACCAATTTGAGGGAAACCCGCCGCAGCAATATCTTCCCGTACCCGAAGCGCCTAGTGCTAACTCTCAAGCTGTGCCAAGCGACTCGCTTCCTACATTGGTTGAGCGTTCGCATGAAGATCCGGCAGATGCCAAGAGTGATGCCATCGGTGAGGATATTCATCGCTGGGACCCATTCAATATCGGGCTTGAAGATGACGAGCTTTTTGACTTCCTGAAGTCGTAAGAGGGGGTAGTAATAGCCAGCTCATAACAGCGTCATTTTTTTTCTTACCGTAATTTACCAAGGAGAATAGGTTTAGACGTCTCTGACGCCCAGCTGTCGATTTCACCGACGCGACGCTTAGAGCTCAAGAAGCAGCCGTCCGCACAACCTCTCGCTATAGAGTCACGTCGGGATAGGGCTACATCTGCGACACCACTTCATCACGCCTTGATTTCCGCTTAGGTACGGTAGCAAAATTCTCCTCATTCCAGAATCTGCCGCCTCGAGGAAAGATGGTGGTGGTGAAGCTCTTCTGTGCGATCATTGGTGTGGCGGGGAGCGTGTTCTCGGTGCGAGTGGATGAAAGCGACTCGGTGGATGACGTGAAGGACGCTATCAAGGCGAAGAATGCAGCAACTATTTCGTGTGACGCAATGGACCTGAAGCTCTTCCTGGCGAAGAAGGACGGCGCGTGGCTGGATAGGGCCCGTGCGTCAGCTGTGACGCTCGATGAAGATGGAAAACCGGTAGGCTTCGGGGATCAGATGATGGATCCTACGCTCTGGATCAAGAACACCAAATACTTCGGGGAGAACTTTCAACCGGATGAGGGCCAAGTTCACGTGCTGGTGGTGGTTCCAAAACTGGTCGAGGAGGATGGCTTATGGAGCGCGAAAGACTTGGCTAACGTGGAACCTCAAGTTCAAGCACAAATATGGAAGTCAGTTGTCAGAATTTCATCGGAACATGTATGCTCGGGAACAGCGCTGGTTGTGGATCGAACGCCGACGCATTTGTATCTGTTGACGAACTTGCACCTGTGGATTGACGCTACATTCTCTGAGCATTTAAGTGCTGACTTCAAGAGTGAGATCAAACGGTATCTGAGACTTCACCCCAAGCTGAAAACGGGTGGTAGCAAAAAGGAAGGGAGGCGATGTTGCTATGCAACCACGTCACAAATCCCAACGGACGTTAGGGAAGAAAACACCAGTTGTGTCAGACAAACCTCAGGTTGTGGTGGAGCAGCTCCTTCCCGATGCCACGAATTTGGACGAAATCCTCCGATTCAGCCTCGACTGTGACACATGTTGGCGTAGTTCAGCTGCATTCGACTTTGCAATTTTCCAAGTTGCCCTGCCACACGAAGACTTCAAGCTCGTTCGATGTAAAACGTCCGTTGCGGTATTTGCCACAATGGGTGTTCACGTGTTTGGATTCCCTGGTGCTCTCCAAGATCACAACTTTGATCACCCCTACGCCATCATTCCAGCTGAAGTAACTGGCTGGAGCGGAAACACAATGACTCTCTCATCTTTGTCAGCTCCTGGTCTCTCTGGAAGTGCTATTGTGTGCACCAAAAGGGGAGTTCCAGTGGGATATATTGGTGGTGGATTTGATGGGTCGGCGAAAAACGAGCAATATCAATCGTATGGCTTCACATTTCATGGAATTCCCCCCGACTTGCCGTCTTTGTTGCCGCCCGTTACCGAAGGTGAAACAAAGGATGAATTGTGATTCGTACAACGCCAAGTAGTGAGTGCATCTACAAGCTTTTTTTCACCAAGTGTATTTGATTAGTTGCACTGGTTGCGATTGATTTGCATGTGATCAAAATGAACTTCATTTGAGTCGCTCATTCAATCACTTTTATTTCTGATAAATATGAAGTTATTAATATAAAGTACAATGGCATACACACCTGAACAGTATCAACGTCATAAGGAGCGCATCAAAGCAGCCCAAAAGCGCTACTACCTTAAGACGCGGGAGGCTCGCTTAGCGTACCAGAAAGGGTACGACGAGAAGAACAGGGATCACATTCGTGCCCGTAAGCGAAAGCCAAAAGACGAACTTAATGAAAACGAACCTAGCACTGAAACCGAACTTAATTAATTAATTAAAAAAATTTCGCAGATAAAAAGTCAATCCTGATATAGCACATGCTAAACATAGACAATACCACGCTTAAGATATTGATCGATACACTCGGAGATCTGTACTGGGATGCGATTAAGAAGAGATGGGCCCAAGTATGTAAGACCCAAATCTATCCTTGCCCAGCATACTATCCAAACGTTGTGGACCGTTGCTATTGCAACACCCCCATCAAGAGGCACTTCCTAACAATAGATAAGGATCAGAATCGTCACTTCGTTGGTTCTGAGTGTGCTGAACTCATTGGTTGCCACTACAAAGTGTGTCTTGGGTGCCAAAACCGGTACCGAGGTAGTTATAAGTACTGTAAGGACTGTCGAGAGCGTGGTTTGACATCGTTTAGCGATGAGAAGCTAAGCTTCGGAAAATATAAGAGGAGAAAGCCTAAGAGTCTCTTAGGAGTTGATGACTCATATATTCAGTTCCTTTCGAGCGCACCACTGTGTCTGAGCTCTCAAAGGAGGATTTAGCTCGCCATTTGCTACCAAGAACGACTGTTGGCTTCGGAAAGTACCGCGATAAGACGTTCGAGTCAACGACAAAAATTACTTCTTTTGGCTCCAGGTCCTCGACAAGGCTTATGCTAGGTATCTCTGAATTAATTAATTTCGAAATTTTTTGTCAGGGCTAAGATATAAAGTCAATCTGACACAAGATCCAACAGATATAAAGTCAAGTCTACCGGTTCATTATTGCCACACATATATAGCGAACATGTTTGCATACGAGCTCGAAGGACCAAAGCGATTAAAAATTCAAGCTATCAAGTGGGGTAGCAGGTACCGAGTCAAGGTGCGTGGTAAAACTGGGAAGATGGTTTACGTTAGCAACCTATCCCGCCCGAGCAACCAGAAGCTAGAAGCTAAGCAATACAAGGTCAGTGTCGAAAAGTTGAAGAAGCACATCTCTCCCTACTATAAGACCGAGTCGGAGGACCGGCTTTTGTATTAAGTTTGAGCGATTATTCGATTTCTCAGCTACTAATTTGGCGAGGGGTATCTGTATTGTGCATTGCAGATAAAATGTCGCTCCGTTTTATGGCCTAGATCGAGCGTGGTCGGCGTATAAAACCAGACATAAAAATGAGATGGGACTAGATGGACATGGAATTATTTATCTGACATCGTTTTGCGTTCCAAACACGCAAAAATGGTCGTTTTGTAGCAAAGCAATGTCGATTTGCCCTGTAGATATTAACCCTTCTAGCACCACGTCTTATGTTGTATTATACAGCATATGGAATTATCTTGAATAAAGTATACTCGGGTACCTGTAGTCTATTCTAAGGTCATGAATGGCTAGATCACTGGATACAGGCGCTACATAGGTGTGAGAAATGACTGTCTTATTTGCTAACCTTTCAGAAACGCTAGACTCGCCAGCGCCGTCCGCGCCAAAACCATTGACGCGAGGAGCTTGGGCGCCTGCACCGCGCGCGAACTCAGTTTTGTGCGGAGGACACGTTTGCCATTTGTCAATCACAGCTTGTGCAACAACAAATGGGCAACGTTTACTCCGTAGGATCAAGGTGCGCCTGCGTCTACAGCGTACTAGACCCTCATCTAACGCCTCAAGCCGCTAATATTCTCTGTCATGTTTAAATGGAATATATAACGGTTCTGTAATGCAATAGGGCTGCAGCGGTGGAGCGTAACGGTGTTTCTGCTGTGTGCATAGGGGCTCTTGTTACGGAGGTCACTTGGCTGGCCAACGGTGCGTTTGCGTTCTTCAAAGAAGAACTTGTGAACACCGTGTATGTACTTGCTGATGTGTTATGTCTCTGTGGTTAGTGTTAGTGCTGCGGCGCGTCTCCGTATGAATCCTCGTTATGTGGAAGGCATGGACCACTCTCAACTACTGCTGTTTTCTCCCCGGCTGTAATCTCTGTCGGGTGTTATTGTGCTATTTGACTTCTGCTGTAGATACCGCGATTGGATCATAGCCGCATGCGACGTCTGCAGTATGGTGCCGTATAGTTTTGAGGAGTGGGGGGCATATGCTGTAGTTGCCTCGGGCTACGTGAGCACCTTAAGCAACACAAGTACGACTACAACGCGGAGGCAGCTAAGTTTGACCGTCGCACGCCTGGTTTATTCAAGGATGAGTGGTCCGGTGATGCAATGGTCTCGCTATCATCCAGGAACTACATCTGCCATCTACCAGACGAGAAGTATAAGGTCAAAGTCTCAGCTAAAGGTGTGCAACAGGGGCGTGGTCGAAATGAAGATGTTCTTAATCCAGAAGGCTTTGAGACTGTCGTTCGGGATCGTATCACACTCCAAGGTAATAATAAGGGGTTCCGTATCGGTAAGGAGTCTAAACTATTATAACCTATAGTCAAACTAAAACGGCGCTCGACTATTTCTACGATAAGAGACGTGTCCTTGAAGATAGTATCACTACCGAAGCACTTGATATTTAAGCTCATTGAGCAGCACATTGTTTTTAATCTAAATATGATATAGTGATGGATGATCTCCTAGCAAAACTCTACTACAACACTAAAACTGGGTATGTCGGAGCTCAAGCTCTTTCCGAGAAGGCAAAGGAGGTAGATCCTAAAGTAACACTTAAAACAGTCAAGAATTGGTATGCAAGCCAGACTGATATTCAACGATTTCAGGAGCAGAAACATCTAACGAGCGATAATGGTACCGAATTCATGAATCAGGACGTTCAGAAATTCTTCCAATCTAAAAAGATTGAACATTACAATAACGAGCCAGGTGATCACGGCACCATGGGAAAAATTGAGCGTTTTAACAGGACTGTGAAGCAGAGACTCACGAAAATGTCTCCGAAGAGGATCACGCAAAAGCTTATCACTGACATTGTATCTAATTACAACACTACCTTTCATCGTTCTATTGGGATGAAACCAAGCGAGGCCAAAGGTAAGGTTATGGAGTCTGAGTTAGCTCATAATCAAGAGGAAGCTGATAGGATCGACAACGAGTTAGAGATAGGAAGCAGCGTTCTTTATCGTCTCAAGAAACAAACTTTCGATAAAGAGGCTGCGCGCTGGAGCAAAGCGGTTTATACAATTGTTGGCATTGATGGCTACCGAGTTCAAATCCGATCTAAGAATGGACACACGCTCTACAAAGCCCCAAATGATCTCAAAATCGTACAATCGGAAACGACAGATGCCGCTATCAATAAGGGTGATATTCTCGAAGTGAAGCGAATCTTAGACCATAAGAAAATGAAAAATGGGAAGTACAAGTACTTGATCAGTTGGGTAGGTAATGAGCTTGATTCCTGGGAGCCTCAAGACAATCTACGGCTAGTCAATAAGAACCGGCGATCTACTCTTGAGAAGGAGTACTGGAATAAAAAAACTGAACCATCCATTACTGCGTCGTAGCTCATATTTAGCTGTTAGAGTAATCCTCTTTGCTTCGAGTTATGTGGTTCGATTATATCTGATTGAATATTTTTTGTAAAATGAAAATGCTCTCAACTATTTAGATAGATATATACTGGCATACATACAAAGGAATAACTATGTGTTCAACCTGCTTAGAAACTCAACGTGAGCTTAATCAATTGCGCCGAAAGTTATGGATCATTCAAGAGGTAAGTCGAATCAAATATGAGCTGACACTATTGGATCCAGTTGCTAGTTTCCGTGCCACTGTTGCTAATAGACAACACAGCAAGGATTTGGAAAAGATATTTGGCGTGCCATTTCACTGCATCAAAGATCGATACTTGAATATGCTAAGTGAAAGAAATCAGATTTGTCATTCTTACAACTACTCAACGCATGATTCTGTTATGCCAAGCTACTGGTAGAAACGTTAGCACTTGTAAATACACGAGTGCTCATTTTTTATGTTTGCTAATGATATATACGAATCACACGATGTTTCCCAATTTCGAATCGCTAGCTCAACGAGAGCAAAAGTGTCAAGACCTACTGGAGCGTGCTCAGCGTCGGGTTCGTCAAGCTTCGGCTAAGCGAAATATGTATGCAGGAGCTCAATGGTCCAGCGACACGGTTAAGGGTATCATTACTGTACCAAAGAAATCTACTGAATCAACGCAGACTGATATTTCAGTTCGCCCTGATGAAGGAACACCCAATGAGTTAAAAGTACCTCTTTCGGAAATCTTAAAAAAAAGACTGAGTGATAAAAACTCCAACAAAAACCCTGACGTCTCAACTGCTCCTGAAGTAAATGTGAAAGCAGAGGTGGCTGACGCTGAAGTCGATGCTCGACCCCAAATGGCTGATGCAGCAGTAAATGTCGTCCTTCAGTAGTCGATGTTGGAATCGATAACACTCCGGAGATGATTGGAATCAAAGTTGGACCGGATGCTCTGATGAAGACTAAAAAAACAGCCAAAGATTCACGGAAGATATCGAAGAAAGATTTATTCAGCGACGATGAAAACGATGAAATTTTCGAACAAAAAAGAGCGAAGCAAATGGTTGCTGCAATATTTGACCTTTATCCGATTATTGCCGATTTACTTATTCATCCGCTCGCTTCGACTAGGCATCAGCTAACAAGGTATTATATCGGAAAAGATGCTAATACATATCAAGTTAAATCGAACAAACTGGAGTTAGTTCCGAGCATTAATTGGAATGAGACATTCGACCACATTGGGAAGATTATGGCGCACGATGTACGATTTCGTAGGTACATCAAGGAGGAGAATGACCGTGGTGAAATGTATTTTGAAGATGAAAACACGTATGACAACGTATTGGTGCAAAGCGAAAACGAGTGAATGCCTCAACGAGTGATGATGCCAATCGCAGTAAGCAAAGACTTCCACACAGTCTGACGAGATGAGTAGTAAGCTCAAAATGCTTTGGACCACTAGTAAAAATAAAGAGATGCTTGAGTCAAATGGATTAAATAAGAAAATCGCTCCTGTCCTTATTGGTACGACCAAATCGTCTCCAATTGATGAAGACGGATACGTCTGGATCGATGGTAATTCAATTAGCGTTTACAGCAAGAGTAGCGATCTCGTTAAGCCTGCAATCACTAAAAAGGTCAATTGGCAAGCCACTCTTCAAAACTTTGTCAGCATGGTCAACGATAAAGGTCTCGAGTTAGTGTTCAATGGTAAAAAGGATGAAGAACGTTTTGCTAAGGATTTTAAACCAGGAGAGGCTAGATCGGAACCTCGCCATGGGGTATTGAGTGGAATCGATGAGGATATGGATCCAAAGTTGACCAATGCAGACAGTGACGCAAAGTAAATTCTCACGGATTATTACAAAATTCTCCAGGAGAAGCGAGTTAAGATCCCATTCTGTCTTAATGATGGTGGTGACTAGAAAAGGTGTAAAATCTCATTCAGAATACTACTTTAGCGAGCCTATGATCCAACGTCCTCTAAATATTAGAAATGGGCAGCATAAAGCGGTTTCCTGGAAAGAGTTGATGAAGAATATCAGATGGATGGATACATTTACTTCACTATTGAATGGACTTGAAGAAATCGAGCATTATTTAAACGACAAAGGAGACCACGACGAAAATCCTCTCCCAATGGATGAGAAAGAAGCTTCTACTTATCTCAGTGAGAAGAAACAGGACAAGGTTCGTCGCAAGAATCTCGAGGATAATCTTGCAATTATTAATGAAGCTATTCTCAAGACTGTTCATGACATTAAGCGACAAAGTATTGAGGAGTATGAACACGATGATCAGATGCAAAAGCTTCACGATGCTTCTGAAGCTGCATTCAAAGAGTATGGAGAAGCTCTGTCACGCTTAGAAGAAGCAAAGAAGTGGTGAAATCATCGGATAGTAAACCCGCACGATCGGCGTTGAGGGCGGCAACGTCTGCGATGAAAGCGACAAAGGCAGTCTACATTTCTAAATTCCAGCGATATAATGATGCCCTTCGTGATAAGGAGAAACGAGAACATACTACTGATGATTCGCAATCTGCTGGCAGTGGGATGTTGGCTGGAGGGGCTTCGCCCGCTCCAATCAGGCGTAAATTAAAGGGTCGTGGTCTGAGAGGTGTTGGAATTACTCCTCTCGAAGGTGTAGTTCGCCGCTCCCGAACTTACAACCTGAACGAAATTCAAGGCCTAGCTACCCCTTCCGCATACGTATATCACCAACTGGGGAGTAAGTATATCCGAATCCCTGATCTCGATTCTAAAACCCTTGTCATTGTACAACCAAATCGACGAAAATGTGGACCTAAGCGGGAAATCAGCGGCAGTCTTCAAGAGTTGATTCGAACCCTTGCGTTCAAGCAACAAATCGATCAGGCCGCGTATGATAAGCTCAGTATCGATGATAAAAAATTGTTTAAGGAAATCCTTGCTATCACTCATCTTCAGTATAACTTCCACGATCGTCTTGAGGATCCATTAGAATCACTGAAAGCGGAGTATGACAAGCTAAAGGGCGAGCTCGAGTTAGGCAATGACAATCCGTCGATCATCCAGCAGCTCAAATCACTGAGTGTGGATATGTATTCTAACCGTCTTATTTCGGATTCAGAATTCAAGGATATTATAGTTCGTCTCATATAGAGCAGAGCTTAGAGAACTTGTTCAAAAAGATCTGCGACCCTTCGAATTCGTTCTAATAACCATGTTCTTCTTTAACCCTCGCATTATTTCAAGCTCAGGCGGCGCCTATGGCGATAACGCCGACCTCAATGTCTCCGAACTCAAGGTAATCATGAAGAGCCTAATCATTCGTGAACGTCCTCAACAGACCCAAGCCGCTGTTTGGGCTACTGATCTCGATAAGTCCATTAAGAAGGTAGATGCATCAACTCAAACGGAAGGCGGTCGTATCTGGGCTTACCCTTCGAGCAAGAAAAAAACGAAGACCGTGAAGACCTTCGCAATGTAGGCTTAGCTTATGCCGCTTCTAACAAGTTTATTGCGAAATCCTCGATATACGTTGAATTTTTTGTCGCTGATACTAACTTCAAGTATGGTAGGCTCCCCATCAAGATTTTTGGTTGGAGGAACACGCTAGCACCGAGAACAACAATTTGGTCAGCTTGGAGAAGGGTGGAGCCAACAATCTGCTTAGGTTCATCGGTCATTAGATTTGTTTTGAGCGAAGAGCTTGGTCCGCAACCCATCTTGCCTTATAACCTATCATAGATGTTTTATTTTCAAACCAGTCGACTTTCTATATTAAAGGATCTAATTTAGCTTTAAGAGCTTCTATTTGAGCTGAAAGACAGATCCCACTCGACTTGTTAATTGTATTAAGTTATTCAGTATTTTGGCTTCCAATTTCTTTATACGAGTTTCATGATCAGTAATCTTAGCATTAGCTGTAGCTAATTGATTTGATAGATCAGTAGCGGTTGATGCTAAATCATTAATTTTTTTCTGCTGTTCAAGTGCTAATATATGAAGATAACAACATATTTTACTGTAATCTACACTAAACTCAATACCAGCTAAATCTATAAAAGAATCCTCAACTACTAATGTTCATTAGGAAAGTAATTAATTACTGATCCTAGAATATTTTTTAACAGATCTTGAGCTTTATATCCTATTTGCAATGAAACACTACTATCCTGAGTTTTGTATCGATACATTTTTGGTCGATAGATAGCATGCCATTCATTATCGAAGTATTATCAGGCGTATCAAAGAAATTCTTTCTTCTTGCATCTGAGTAGTATAAACTCCTGCACTAGCTAAAATAGCATCCGTTGCTTGGATAGCTACAGCAACACTTGATATGGGTCCTATCGTTGAAACCAAGCCACCACTTTTTAAAAAGTAAGCTACACCGTTACCACTTGAATCAATAGATTGACTTACATTGATAGCAACCTGCAATCCTGCTGTAGGTGAAGCCGTACCAATTCCAACTCTCCCTGCATTCGTGCCTCCCAGTATCGTCACTTTACGACTATTATTAGTCATCAAGACAAAATCATTATTTGAAAGCGTACCAAAACATGCTCCGTTGGTACTAGTAGAACTAGCTCCATTATGTAATTGTATACCAAAATTAATAGGTGAAGAAGCATTAGAAGATTCACAGAAAATTGGCATATCGTAGTTGGTGCTACCACCATTGAATGAGTTAGAGCATTTAATGTACATATTGCCATTATTTAATGTTATTGAAGCAGACCCATACGTTCCATTAGTATAATGCGTCGTTGAGTTAAAAATCAGTCTATTTATAGAACTAACTGATGTTAGCAATAGATTACATCCAGATGTAAAGGATGATGTAAAACTGCTATTGGCGACCAAGTTTAAAGTATTCGCACTAGTATAGAATTGAGTTCCTTCATTTCCACCCCACGATTGGGTCCCAAGAAGGTATCCGTTAAACCATCCCGATTGATAATTAGTTGTGAAGCCAACCAATTTATTATTAGCTCGAATTATTTCTTTGTATTCGGCTGAACTAGTACCACTCACCCCTGTTTGATCAATTCCGGCATACAGAGTCAATAGAGGACTTAATTTTTGTATTGTCTGAGCTTTAGTAGCAATAATTAACCCACCATCGTCATTACCTCGATAAATAGATATCATTTCCTTATTTGCAGTTCCACCGTAGAATCTAATGCAGTTTGAGGCAACTGATCCTAAACCCATCACTCCCATTCCATTAGAATCTAGTGTCATGGTTCTAGAAGATTGAAAGGTACCTAATGTTGTAACTTGATTGTAATTTAGTTGAGTGGCAGTAGCTGTCATTGCAGTCGAGTTAAGATTCAATGTTGTATACGTCATATTCAGAGTACTACTAGCGGGCTGAATTGTTGTTGTTGTAATTGTGGGCGTTGAAACAGATGCAGACGCAGTAAAATCGCGAGTGCATGATAAATCACGCAGTCCTGATAGATCGTTACTAGAATTAGTAACAAGAGCTTTGCTTGCACCAGCTCCTCCTTCAGTGATATTGATGTAGTAATCTTGGTTGAAGGTAGTACCATTGAATTTCAAGCTAGGGATGTTGAGACCAGTTCCTGCCGTATTCAAAGTCAAGTTAGCTGGTGTCCCAACTGATGTGATATTTGATTGAGAAGCCGTCTGTAAAGTTCCAGTTCAGTTTGTTGATGATAAAGATGCTAAGCCTGTAAGTGATCGTGGCGCGCCAGTAAATGTCAGGTTTCCTCCAATAGTAAGACCTGATAACGTTCCAACGGAAGTAATATATGTCTGAGCTGCTGTCGATAGTGTTCCAGTTAATGTAGCGGCCGACAGTGTTCCAATGAGTGTTAAATCTACGATACCACTCGTTATAGATCCAGATGAGTTGAGGACCAATGCTTTTGAGTTTTGACCAGTGCCACCTGTGATTCCAACATAGTCTGGAGCTGACGTTATCGCAGACCCATTTACAGTCAAACTGGAGCAGCTGAAAGCTCCTATACCTGCAATATCTTTGCTATCACCTGGTACAAGGGCTACTCCTTGTGTTGCTGTGCCAGCAGTGATACCAGTAAGATATGTTAGACGATAGTCATTTCTTCCAAGATAAATGTCTGGGCGTAGTCATAGGTTAGAAAGCCGCTTGCATCTAACGAAAGATAGAATGCAGGATTGTAGATGGTTGATTTGAAAATTGGCTGGGGATAGGAAAAACCAGAACTCATTTTGTCTGAAGCTATATAGATTAAACGATAATCATGAGCGGTATCCCCGATTTCGGTGCTTCACTACCAAAGAAGTTCAAATCAGCTTCAATTGGGTGATAGATATCTCGGCATTGGATATCAAAGCCTTGTTCAGAATGATTGTCCTTGGTCCATCGTTTAGTGGGGAAAACAACCTCTGTATGTTCATCCTAAACATTCACCACATGTGGTGAATGTTTATTGCGCATCTGACCATTATTGCTCGTAATCCTCATCAGGAGCTATACGAGTATCTTCGTGACAAACTGGATGGATTCATCACATTCGCAGACCCTGATTCCCCACCAAGTGTTGATCAAGTACGCAGAACTCCGCTAAACTCAAATAAACCTGAGCTTGTAATCATAGATGACTACTCTAATGATAAGCTACTCCAGAAGAATCTGTTTAGTCATTGCTTCACTCGAGGGAGACACCTTCAAATTGAGTACCATATTTCTTAGCCACAGCTACTTTGCCACGGATAAGATGATACGGCTAAATTCAGAGTATGTATCGATTCTTAAGGCGAATTCCAAGCGCGATTTAGCAATGGTAGTGAAGGATTTTAACATTCCTGGTGTTGATGAACGGTCAATCGCTTATTACTATAACCGAGCCACTGAGCGAAAGGGGCAAATGCTCTTCATTGATTCAGTCAAGGTCAAATCAGATACAACTTCGATCGCCCCATTAACACTGACGAGTAATTATAATTCAACATAAGTTTTGGTCTATTTCATATACATCAAGATGGCATCGTTTGTCAAACTCGACAGCACCAATCTCGTTCAGGACGGCTACAATCCACGTGGAAATACAGTTTCCCAGGTTCTGCGGCTGATTTTGAAGATATCACTTGTGCGGTTCAGTCGATCTCAATGTACAACAGTGAATACACTTCGATTCCCTTCAATTCTGGAATAACTCGTTTAAAGTAGAAGCACCGACTGCTGCAACTACTTCTACTATCAGTATTACCCTCCCTGATGGTATTTACACGTATGCGGATATCAATCGAAGCATTCAGACAGCTCTAGTGAATGCTGGAGCCTATTTGATTGACGCATCGGGAAATAACGTGTTCTACATCCAGCTGAGTGAGAACAGTGTGTATTATGCTGCTCAGTTTGATTTTTTGATTTTAGCGCGACTCCAACGAGTCTCCCAACGGGCTACAGTCGCCCTGCTGCTGGTCTATACAGCTCTGGTAGTACGGGCTTACCTACTACAACCCGTGTACCACGTGTTATCATCGATAATGCTGCATTTGGTAAGGTTGTCGGTCTGACGAGTGGTACTTACCCTGCTTCTCCTGCTACTGTAGCAAGTGCTCAACTATCAAATATTATTCCTCAGATCCATCCTACTTCGAGCTATATCGTACGATGTGACATCATTAAGAATGAATACGTAGCCAGTGGTGATATTCTAAGTGCATTCGATCGAGGAGATGCTTCTGTAGGTCAATTGATCTCATATAAGCCGAGTCAGTACGCGTGGATGAACTGTCACAATGGTTGTCGTTCTTCCCTTATGATTACAGAAGGTTAAGTTCCGCGATACTTCCGTTTCCATCATGCTTTTACTGAGACCAAAAACATAAGTTGACCGTATCTATTTTTTTCTTACAATCTAAAGCTTCCTCCGGTCTTCCGCTTAGCTCGGACTGCAGCCATCTTAGCCTTCATTTCAGGGGACTCCTTCGCTGGCCTTTTACTCTTAGGTACACCAACACCATAGCGACGACGGACTTCACCTCGCAGGGATTCGATGAGATTTTCGTGCTCCGGCTTGGTTGCTTTGGAAAGAAGATACTTTTCGCCAGCATCAACAGCATCTGTTAGTACCCCCTTACGTTTAGCATACGATAGGGCATTCTTCGCCGCCTTCTTGACATCAGCTACAGAAACGCGACCACCTGCTGCAGCCGTCCCTTTCCCCGCATCGTCATCACTATCGTAAACACCAATATCTGTCATTGATTTAATAGCTGCACGAGCTGGGATTCCAGTCTGTGGGGCTCCGAGGGCAGTAGCTAGAGCAGGGACGCAGCATCGGCAGCACGCAAGAGTATTCCGCTATCCTTAGCAAACTTGAACGCCGATTTGATCCCTCCCCATACTTTACTCCAAATGGAACTCGCTTGTATCCCTTTTTGACCTCGTGTTTGGTGATGTCAAGCCGAACGCCGCGACCGGCTTTGCGTGCCTTGAGCGCCTTTTCGTGAGATGTAGGGTGAAGGTGGATAACTGATCCAATACCCTTAAGTTCGTCAGCTGTCAGACTGAGCTTACCAGTCGTGAATGCTTTGGCCAGCTTCCGCTCTGGGACATCGCTTGAAATCGTTAATTCACGATACATGATTGCTATATTCCCTGAACAAATATTATTCTAGAATGATCAAATTCAGATCTTTCATCTTTTTGAATACATTGGGTTGGTTGTGCTGCTTTGAATATAGCCAAAGAAGGCAGAATGGGCCACAGTAGTCGCCATAGGTTCCTTGGTATTGCTTGGTGTTGTACCTTTTGATTCCATACTTACGTGGAGGTCCTTCACCCATACTGTCGAAATTTCTCCGTTGTAGACAGCCGTCCAATGCCCGACATCCAGTGCAGGTGGTCTCAAAAGAATTAAATATGAACCTTTCTTCGAGAGCGGTTTTGTAATCTCACTGGATTCATGAATATCGTCAAGTTGCACGCCTAATCTCTCGGCGATTTCTATAAGATCATGATCACTGGTAAAGGGCTTGATAAAGTCTGTCATAATATTTAATTTCTGAAAACTATATTGAGGGACATATAGATTCAACAATGTCTGAAACACAACTCTCCGACCAATACCTGTACCAAAGCTCGCTCAAGAGCGATCCAGAGATCAAGGTATCTTCCGGCAAGCGTGTGCCCTTTGTTATCGATCTTAATCAGGGATCGTACCAGAATGGTGTTATTACGATTGATGCTACAGCTCAGTTGAATGGAAGTGAGGGATTTGCTTCGCTTCGAGATGCTTACATCATGCTTCCTTACAAGGTCTCGATGAAAAATGGCAGTACTGCTCAGACTCTCCCTGCAAACCGTTTCTGGGCTACGCTGAAGTGTGGTAACTGGAACGTCATCGATTCGATGTCCTTGGAATTGAATGGTAAGACTATTGTCAGTATGGCTGACTACAAGCTCTTCTGGAACAACATTCGCGCTCAAACTGGATATAGTGCTCAGTATGTTAAGAAGCACGGCGCTGAATCTTTCCTTTACTCTGACGCTGCCCAGTCGGTTCTCTACAGCACTGCTACCACCTCAACTACCGGTGATGGATACACGAACACTACTGCATTCTCATCTACGTTTGCCACTACTGGACCATCTGGTGGAGCCTCTATTGTTAACGATGGTCTTGCAAAGCGGCTTCTATCAAACCCTCCTTCTGCTGGTACTGATATCAGCACCTCTTGGCCTTCGCTTGGATCCGCTGTTGCTTCTACCACCATTGCTAATCAGACGGCACGCGGCGCGTTCGTTTCTGGCGCTGCTACTGCTAATGCAATCATGGGTACGTGGAACTACATGCTTAAGACTAAGCTTGTTGACCTTCACTCGATCTTTAAGGAGCTTGATCTAATGGCCAACCCCCAGATTCGCCTTCGTTTTCGAGTAAATCATGGTGTTGCTGCGGTTGTCGTAGATGCTACTAAGGGTATGTCGCTAACAAGCACCACGCTATCCAGTGGTAATACATGCCCCGTAATGGTTGCTGCCTCTTCCACTGGTAATCCAATGGCTGGCATTCTTGCTGCTTCTACTGGATTAAGTATTGCATGGGGTGCTGTTGTAAACTCACTTGAACCTAATATTGATGGTACATATATGCCTTTCACGACTGCTCGCTTGTATGTACCTTTCGTCCATCTAGAAAATCCCCAGGCGATTATCTCGAAGCCTGTTAAGAAGGTACGCTTCAACGGTTGTTATGCTCAGTGGTTCTACCAACGTGCTGGTACTGGTAAACAGTCAACACAACTAAATGCCGCTTTCGACCTACAACTATCGGCGAGTGTCAAGAATGCCAAATACGTCATTCTCCTCCCGTTTGCTGAGCAGACAAGCCGTTTTGCTGCTACCGCCGTTCAAGAGTTCCAGAGTCCTTTTGATAGTGCTCCTTGGACCCTACATCCTGGTTCTTCGATTCGCAACTTCAATGTTCGCATCGGTTCTACCCAGTGCTTTGATATCTCCCATGATCAACGAGGTTGCTAAGATCAGTGCAATCAACGGTGATCTAACTCCCGAACTTGTCAATGGTCTGCTTGACTACCAGACGTGGTCGCTAACTGACCGTGTTCTCATTGCTGGTGTATCGCGTCTAACTGAGATGGATGTTCCGCAGGCGATTCAGGTTCAGGGTGTTAATGCTGGTTGCCAGTGTGTCAACATGCTAGTTTTGGTAATTAGTGAGCAGGAACTAAGCTACGACAGACTAACTGGAGAGGTGCTTGACTTTACCACTGCTTCAGCTTAATATTTAATATACATTTGAGTTAAAAATCTGTATTGGTATATAGATACCATGTCCACACAGATTTCTTTCGGCAAGCACAAAGGCTCCACCATTGAGGAGATCTTTGACAAGGATCCCAGCTATTGTCGCTGGCTCCGTTCTCAGGAAATGCTAATTGGCGGTCTTGATTCTGATATTGCAAAATTTCTCGCGAGTAAGTTCGCGGATGGATTCGACGACGGATCGTACTTACTTAATTTTGGTAAGTACAAGGGCAAGTCAGTAAAACAAGTGTTTACACTTGATAAGGAATATTTGCACTGGCTCCGATCGTGTATGTTCGCCACGGAAAGGCCCCTAGGCTGTGCGCTGCTATTGATGAACTGCTTCAGAACTAATTGAATATATATATATATATATATATATATATATTATGGGCGATCGCCTACAAAAAAAGATATTGCTTTCGTTTTAATGTTTTAAGGCTGGATTCATTTCTTCCACGGTCTTCGATATCCAAGAATGACCGTTTCCTGACTTCGGCATAGACGAAGCCCATGCTTTGTGTTTTGGGAAGGTGCAATGGTGGGTCCATCGTTTCATTTTTTTACCGCAAGGACATTCAACATCTTCATGAAGTAGATATTTAAAGATTTTACTCATCATTTCCTCGGCTTTATCGACATCCAATACAGCTTCAGGAAACTTTGAAATTGGATGTTTGCAGCATCGACCTTTAGATTTTGCTTTATCGCACACTTTCCCGATCTTCATAATGTAGTTGCACATCGTTGTTCTCTTCTATATACTTAGTAGTTTATGTATCAGGTTCGACTCACTTTTGTATCAAGCTATCTTTTGATGCCATCTAACTGATCGAATCTATATGATACTCCTTCTGAAGCGACGGTTGCCTCATTGTGGTCGAGCGGTCGCCTCGTTAGAAATTGCTCCTCGCGCTTAGAAATCCAGTCGAGTTGCCTTCTTTTCCCTTGAAATATGAACATGGGTGGTATACTGTCCCCCGCCGCATTGGCGCATGCCACGACTGACATGTTATCGCGGTCATTCGATCGCAAAACATTCGCTTCATTCTTTCGGGCAAATGACGCGAGGAGATTTTCTGCCTTGAGGACAAAATCCCGTTTCGTCGCAATTCCAGATCTGGCTAGGACGTAACCCCTCCATTGCTTTCTGGAGGTTCGCATGGAACGATGAATGCGGTCTTCAGTAGCCAACTCGTAACGTTTGATGTCCAGGATCTGCGACGTTTTGCGTGTCAAGCGGTCGCCATGACGGGCGACAAATCGGGCTGGCCATCGTGTCGACGGAAAGAGGGCAGGAACCTGAAGACCTTTGCTCAGCGCAACGTCTCGGACAAGAATACGAAGTTCTCCATCCGTCATGCACACTCCGCGCTTGCTACGATATAGGATCAGCTCAATGATGCCTTCCTCGTCGTCGCGTGAGAGCAGCGGCTTTCGCCCGGCCTTGGCGCCGATGGCAACCTTCTTCGTGATCTTTCGATGAAGGCTTGTGGTCACCACGTTCAATGCACCACTGGCCTTAGCGAGTGATGCTCCCTCCTTCACCATCTTCATTGCTCCCGCGAAGCAATCCACTTGGTCACCCTGCATTTTCGCGCGATTCTGCTTGGTCGGCTTGGTCACCATCGGGCTTGTTTTCCAGTCGGCAAGTTCGATTTTGAAAGTGAAATTCTCGGCGAGCACTGCTCCGTTTTGCTTCTGGTAAAAGGGAGGGGCATCGTTTGCCTTTCCTCTTCCACGGAAACGCCTTGCAGCAGGCGAGTCCCAACCAATAGAGACGGCCAAAACGCATATCTATTAATAGACATTGTGTCATTCCGGATTATGGTTCATTACAGATTGTGTACCCAGGGAATATACCAATTCCGTGAGCCGAATCGTCGCCACGGAGTTTGGGACGTTGTGCGTCTATAAGACGCGAAGACCGGCAGCCAAGATCCGTTCACACACGTGTGCCTCCTGTGTGTCCAGCATCTGACTTCCAACCCCTGCACAACACAATCGCAAAGAACGGGGATGCGCATCCGGGATTGAGCATCTAGGTGATCGACAGTACTAACGGACTACTACAAAATACTACAGTACTATCATATTAGTAGTTTAAGTGGCATGATAGGTACTATAGTACTCGTATTACCTTAGAACGCGCTAATGCAATGCAGAGAGCAATGATAGTACTAAAGGCGAAAATCACCCTACTATCAATCCCTGGTCATCATACATGATGGACGCGGGTGACGACGCTAAAACGCTTTTGAATTTGTGTCCAGAATGTGGCTTGAAGCTATCCTATTCACTGCAGTAGAAGGTGTGTACTATGTAGCTTACCTCTAGTACCTCGTACCTGAGGGCGGTTCCGGCTCAACTCCCGACAGGCTCCGGAGCTTGAGAAAGCCAATCCTAGCACTGGAGGTGGATCAGATTGAGCTCTTCGCTTCATGCGCGAGTTGGTACTGGACCGTCGAGTACTGTTGGCTGTACTGATGATCCCCATAGGTCGTGTCTCGGATTGTTCGGGTCCAGTTCAACTTCCGGTTCGATCTCGTTGTCCCCCTGGTCGGTGAAGCGCAGACTAAGCCCGGCATACCGGATATCTCCCGTCGTGTTTCCAACGCGGTGTGCGCTGCCTTGGTGACCACTGTCACGTTCGTCGATGCACTCGCGGCAACGAGCACAGACTAGTAGTGGTGCGACGTAGCGGCTGTAGATAGCTACTTGTTCGTGAGAACAACACTGTGTCTCAGCGCACACTCGATATGCACACAAGTCGCATCGTCGCCATCTTTTGCGAAGTGTAGGAAGAAACGAACGAGTACAAGCGATGCAGTGCCAGTTGCGGTGTGCACCTTCGGATCTATCGTCGCCCGAGACACCCAAGGCTCGGAATGGTTTCGTCAGTGTTTGCCATACTCGTCCGGGTGCTGACCGTGGCTGATGGAGCTGATTTCGTCTTCGATGCAGCACCTTCTCCAACCGGCAGACTCCTTTTGCGATAAACAGTAGACGAGCTTGGGCCACTCGAGAATCGCAGCCACCCGGTAGTTCCCCTGGAAATGCTGCCTGGAAGGTAACTCGAAGTGTTTCTGGATCTTGCGGCGTGGACAGCGCTGTGAACCAGCCAGAGATAGGGTGTAATTCGACCACGCGTTCAGGTGGCGCCTTCCCCGCCGTAACATCGGCTGTGTCCAAGGAGCAAAAGACCGTCTTGATGCCGTCTTGAGTGGGCGTTAACAGCTCGATGTAGCAGCATTGCTCGTTCTTCGCCCCAGACGCATGGTGCTGATGGATCGAGCTGTGCGAGTCTGACGTTGTCCTGGAGTCTGAATGCGGCGCTGAGGTTAACGATCGCTGCTTGAATGGATTGGGTAGTCTTGAGTGTGCAAAGCTAACTGTACGCACCATGAGCTGCTGTCCAGCAAAGGTTCCTGTATTCGCGCTTCCTCGAAGAGGGGGAGACAGCAATGAGCCTCGCTCTGATCTTGGTATGGCGTGAACGAGTGAACTATAGATGAAACGCGTCCCGTACAAAGCTCGCAGTAGTGCGTTGCTCTCGCTCTCAGTAGACGTTCTCAACAACGACAGTAGCTCCGATCTTCGCGCTTGTATCTCACCTCCAACAACCACTTGACACTGCCGCGTCGTAACTCCAGGTAGAGACCGGAAGTACTTGTTCATGTTACCTGAAACCCCCGCTCTCACGTGTTTCCAGCCTCGTCGAGTTGACAGTCCGCGTAGATCCACAGGTTCATTGGGCACCACAACCCGCTCTACACGCCGGAGCAGCTCGTGGTTGCTTAGCCGCACCTTCCGAAGCCCCGCAGACAAGTTCGAAGACGACGCTGACGCGCCCTGCATAGCGGTGACTGTGGCTGAGTCCGTCGTTGGACTGTCTGAGCTCTGTTGATGAATGCCTGATGCAGCAAGTTGGATAATGGAGACCGGGTTGCTATTATTTTGTCTTGGGCCACCATCGACTGCAAGAGAGCTAAGGGAGGTGGGATGGGAGTGGAAGAGACTCAGACCATGGACAGCGGTTGCTTGGCTTGAAATCTTCGGTCACGCTTGCGTGGTGGTAGACTTTCGGAATCGACCACGAACCCAGCGCGGGTCAGCGTTGGTTCACGGGTTAACCCCACTGGATGGTAGGATGGCCTTCCCGCTCATGGCCCTGAAGGTCGTGGGCGCCAGCACCATTCAGATCCGGAGTCGACATTTCTCGGTGTGTGGGCACTCGCGTTGGAATGTCTGGTCTCATTTAGCATGCTCGTAATAGGAACCTTTCCAAGTGGTCGTAAGTGTCCTGAGGTATTGTTGTGATCGTAAGTGTCCTGATGCTTGGAGGCAGACTGTTGCCTGGCATTCAATCCCATCATCGATAAAGCTCTACGACACTTCGCTGAGCTGATGTGGCACGGTGCCTGGCACCTAGTAACCGGAGCCATTTAAAAGGGTTAAAATACCACAACGAGCTTGTGTTCTGCTAGCTCTTTGAGTAAGGCACTTTTATTCGAACAACTTCATGATGTTTGCTAGCTCTTTGAGTAAGGCACTTTTATTCGAACAATTTCATGATGTTTGCCGAGTCCCCGGGATGTTGTGGGCGTCGTCGACTCATATTCGTATAGAACACTTGTGGGCACACAAGTTGTGGCATGTACACTGTTGTCCAGACAGCAGGTATAATATGTGATTTTACGTTCCTAAAAGCTTCCTGAAGCTCACATTGCGGCTTTGATAACAACCTACGGATAAACCAACACTCAGATGAGAACTGCACATGCACAAGCTATGGATTCGAAAGTAGTGATCTCGAATCAATTGGCGTCGCAATTGCTGTCATGTGTTTTAGCGCGCTCGATTCTAAGTTGGTGACCTCTTGGTGATCTAATCACCTCAAGTGAGCCAGGAGTTCTGGCCCAGGACTTGCAGCGTGTCACGCGCGCTACAGCTGCACAGCATTGGGGCACCGCTGCCTAGCACGGAGCTCGTGTCGAGATTCATGTATCCTCTAGTGACTACGCAATGCCCCGCGGCTGTATCCCCGCATCTCCGACACCTGCCAATTGACGCCAAGGAGATGGTCAGTCGAATAAGTCAAAACTGCAGTGGAGACTCTAGTTTCGATGACGCTCGATCGTAGCATCGAACTGAGTCCTCAGACCTAGAACCACCCGCGAGAGCTGACCCCACTACAAAAACACTGTCGAACACAACATGAACCCGAGTCCAGCTCAAGACTTAGACTCGAAACAGGACTCGGCGGCTTTAAGAGCTGCAGATGAAACCCCAATGAGTCCCGGTAGCAAGCTCAAGCGCAAGACGAAGCGGTTGGTTTGGACCGACGACTTGCATATGCGATTCGTTTCAGCAGTATTTGAACGTGCGGTCCAGCAGTTGATATGCCAATTTACGTGACGGTTATGCCTCAAATTGTGTTGTGTGTTCCTCCGTTTCGACAGTTGGGGTGAAGAACGCGTCTCCGAAAGCTCTATTGGAGGTGCGTGTCATCCACCTCACCAGTGTCGATACATTTCCACACCGCTGACATTGGATTTATGCTGTCGTAGTTGATGGAGACCAAGAGCCCGACGGAGGGACTGACGATGGAGCACATCAAGTCGCACCTGCAAAAGTATCGGATCAACTACGAACGCTCGCGGCTCGAGGTGCAGCGGCAAAATGAGAAACATACGAAGCGACATTTGAAGCGCCACCACAGGCATTCACAACACCAAGGAGCTGGAGGGGACACTAAAGCTCCCGGCGAGTCAATTGCAGGTACATCCGATCAATGGACCTCGTCAGGGGTTACTCTACCACAAGACACGAACCAGCAATGGAACATGTGCGACGCAATATTACTCCAAGATGAGGCGTCGGAGCACATGCACTGGACGATGCAACAGCGGATGGATTTCCATCGCGAACTGTTGCTCACACGCAGTGTCGAGGTCGGGTCAGGTCTTTCCTGGGCCAACATGATGACCAATCTGGACAACACCAGCATGGATTCTAAAGGAGCTGCAAGTGGTAACTATAACGAGCAGGGGAGCTCAAGCTTTCTTCAGGCTTGGGCCAATGCCGAGCAACTTCGACAACAAGAGGAGCAGGTCTACGGCCGACTGCATGAGCAACAACAGAGTCTATTCCAGCAGATGCAAGACGCAGTACCCGTCGCACCATTTCAAGTGAGTCCACCAAGACCAACAGGCGAAGGCGTGGATACCGATGGCGGTGTGGATCTCACCAGCTGGGGCCGACTCAGTCTGACTGTAGATCCTGACGACGACGACGTCTTTGGTTTCTTAGGAGGGTCCTAGACCGTGGTGTACTGTTGACCCCAGTACAGCACCAGATGCCAATCTGCTATTCTTCGTACGTCGCGTTTATGTTCACTGCCTAACATGATGAACCACCACACAGTTGAAGCATTGAAGACTTGATCTGTAAGACAAACACAACATGCACTGACATCTATCGTAATATATAACAGTAGTAATTCGCAGCACATAACTCCAGCTTTTTTTTCTTACGATAATTTATCAAGGAGAATAGGTTTATATCGTGGATGGTGCTCTCGAGGAGGTGGTATGTGCTGCGACCGACTCTTCAAACATCAACGGATTTTTATTCCTCCACTGGTTAAAGTTTTTCGACATCGAGCTCACAAAGAAGAATGCACCACGCCCTGCGTTGTTGATTTTGGCCGGTCACTTCTCGCGCATTAATGGGCGTGTGTTGAATTACGCTTGCCAGCACTCGATCGATATCTTTGTGCTGCCTTCGCACACGAGCCACTTCACGCAGCCTCTGGACAACTGAGTCTTCTCCGTGTTCAAGCGCAACTTCGAGAAGCTGCTCGAGCACTTCTCCGTGGTGTACAACCGACCTCAGCCCACCAAACGCGATCTAGCTCGCCTAGTCAGTCAGGCATGAATTGGATTTGAAGATTCTACGGAGAAGACCCTCGCCACGGAAGACAGCCACCAGTCGATGAAGTGGTGGAAGGGTGCAGTCAACAAGGGATACTGTGAGGTATCCTTTCGGAACACAGGGATCTGGCCTTTATCCCTTAACGATATGCTCAGTCGAATCATCGGTTCCAAGCCTGCTGTCAACGACCTACGCTCTGTGCGCTTTGTGACCGAGACACCGACGCTTAATGACCGCCAGATGGGGTCGTTAAAGAGGGAGGGAATTTCGCTTGATGCGGTGAATGCCGTATACCTTGGGCTGAAGCAGCTTGCATTTCTCGTTTCCCCACCACAAGCCCCAAAACGACAGCGTACGTTTGTAGATGGTGGTGTCCTCATGACACGGTCAGCGATGGTTAAGGCGGTGGAGAAAGTAGAAGAAAACCGACGCGTGAAAGCAGAAGAAAAGGTTGCCAAGGCAGCTGAACGTGCCGAGAAACGAAAGCAGCAAGAAGATGCGAGCGCGTTGAAGACTCTTCGGCAGGCTGAGAAGAAAGCTGATCGAGAGCGAAAAGCAGCAGAGAAGCTAGCGAAGAAGCTCGAGGATCCTGCAAAACAAACTCGGTTCAAGACAAGTCGAAAGCACCATCGAAGACGAGAGCTCATGTGTTGCAGCCGATGAGATCATCTGAACCGCTCCAGTCAAATACCAGTACAATCACATCCAACGCCGTGCCGACACCAAGGTGCTACCAGCCAAACGTGGTGTACGTGAGGTTGACTTGGGAGTTCTATCCGCGCGTATCCCGACAATTGACTTGCGAGGCGAAGACTCGCAGAGCTTGCTACTTCTGGCTTGTTCGACGTCGTAGTTTGATTTGTTCACTTGGTTTTGTATAGAACATATGCATTCCGCTGTGCGCCGATTTTTCTCGAACGGCTGGAAATGCCAGGAGAGGGAACTTTTGGCACATTTTGCGTCGATCGTCATTCCGTGTCGAGGCCTCATACACGTTTGCGAAAGATCTTGTTAGTTAGTGTTGAATCTCCTCTTTCTTTTCATGCTGGGTACAACTTCTCACGTTATTTTGTCTTCAAGATATAGACTTTTTTCTATGATGCGTAATTCGTTCCGAATAGCGTCCCTGGGGGATACCTCCCGTGGAATTCTGAACGCGTCAACGCCAGAACGTGACGAAGTGGAGCGTATCGTGAAGTCAATCACAGAGGTGTCCGATGGTGACGGGTCGTGGGTGGGCCAGGGATACTTACGAATCCGACACAACGGATTCTTTGGTTGGCGGTTCCGACGATTCATGGCCTTCACTCCTACTGTCAGCCGACAGCGAAGGTGCGGATGTCATATTCTTGCAACGGTACACACACGAAGCGCTGAAAAAGCGCTCCGACAGGTTTCCGCCGTCGTACAGCTCGTTGCTGCACGCCACCGCCGGAAACCCCACATGGATCGGTCGTGGTAAGCTCAGCACACGAGCAGTCGGGGTTGGCGCGCTTCATGGCACAATTGGCGAAGACGTGAGGAGGCGGGGGCGCTTGCTGGGTTCTGGAAAATTGCAGAATGACTGTACATACAGGTAAGCCAAGCTTCGCTAAGACTTGGCTTTAGCGCTTCTGTGCCATGCTCATCAGCTCGTGCGACCATTAGCACTAGCGAACATCGCTTAATCAGAAAATTTACTCTCCCCGGGTCTCAGTTGTGTGCCAAACACGGAGAATACGCTGCCGCGCTAGTTTCCTCGCTGCTGAACCAGAAAAGCGTTGTTCAAAAGTGAAGATCGTCCTCCATTTTCTTCCAGGAAGCAGAAGTAATGAGGCGATACTAAGATGGTCCCGCCACAAACTAATAGCGACTATAGTATTATTAGCTTGCACCTCGTTTCAAACCAATAGCTACTATAGTTGCCGGATAGTAGTTTGATAGTATTTCTGGCTAAATAGTAGCTAGTACTGTAAGTTACTGTCAATCCCTGGACATCACCTGTTGCCGTCCATCGACGGCGTGACCGACACCGCCCCCGGGTTATACCAGTCGCGCCCGCGGCGTCCACAGCGCCAGTATAGCACTTTCTGGGCTTATTACACTACATGTACATCCACCTCCTGGTATTCCATTATTAGTTTAGGTAGCATCAACAGCTCTATTTTCATGGTTGAACCATCGCAATCGTAACCTTTCGGTCACCTTTATTGCTATTATGATCGACGAACGCCATCGTTTCGCTCGGCTTGGTACGCTATTTAGTCGGTCAGAGGCTACTTCCACCGGGTGGAGAACATGTGTTGATATTTTAGTCTTGCTTTTTGTAGGAGAATCTTGGGATTTGCACCTGCAGGGCAGCGATCGCTTAAAAAAATATAAACCCCGGCCTAGTGTTGCCCTCACGCTTTCGGCTTTCGGCTTTGGCGGGCGTGGGGGGGAGGGAATCTGCCCCTACCACGCCGTGACGCTGCGGGAACGCGCACAGTTCGCTCGCTATCGCTCATAAAACCGCCCTTTTATTTTCCACCCGGTGCAAGTAGCCTCTTTCATTTATTAATAGTCGTGCTTCGCAATTAGTCGTGCACCTGTACTTTTCCGTTTTTATCTTCTATGTCGAGGTCAGTTTCCAGAACCAGCATACCTGAGGAGTTTTTCTCCAAAACCAGCATACTCTCCAAAAACGGCATACCAAGAATCTGAGCCTTGAGCTATTCATATCGGCAACTCAGGAGGAGCAGATGATACCCACGTCCTCGCATAAACTATTCATAGCCTTGGTTGTAGTTTCATCCTACGCGCAGCACACACAGAGAAAGCCGTTTAAAGTGAAAAGACGTCTTTGAAATGGCGACTGCGTCGAATCTAGCGGTGGGAGATGTCCTTAAAATCATCAAAGAAGAAGCGAACTACGCAGTGTAGGACTACGCTCTGTCGATCTCTAAGAGTGTACTGGTAGCGAGAGGTGGTGGAGGCCACAAGAGGTTCAAGTATTTTTCTCCTACTAAATGCGGGGTTTAAGTTTAGTTGTACCAGCACAAGTCGGAAAATAAGTACCTCAGCACCTGTCATTGAACCTGGAACACATCAACGGCACTTCCGTGTCTAAAATTACCGGCCGACAACTGAAGCAACTATCTGTGTTTCGGAACCCGACAGCAGCTCGAGCAACGACGGAATTCTCTGGTATCCAGTGGCTCTGCTCTCGGCAGTCCCCTCCGTGATCAGATCGTTTACACGATACACGATGCTGTAGTTAAGAAGAACAACACCTTCTGTTCTTTAGACTTGCTCAATGAGGGCCCGTGCTGACAATTTAAGAACCCTGGCTTGTACACGCATCTGCAAACTGACTCAGAAGGCCGTTTTTACGAACGATTGTTGTGTGTGGTCTTCTCGTGCGAAGCATGCCGTTCAATCAAAAGATCCTAGGAATCGACTGCGCTCACTCTAAAAATCGAGAGTACAAAAGCCAGCAAATGCAAATGGGAGGAGCAGTACAAGAACTTCCTTGTCTCATTGGCAAAGATTGCGGAGAGAAAGTGGAGGAAAAGCTCCGCTCCATTCCTCCAGCGGTGGATATTGTATACAGTCATTGGGAAAGAACCATTATATGGTTGGCGCTCAACAACCTATGTCGAGAGCGTTAACGCAACTACCCCTGTGCAAGGTCTGCGTAACAAGGCACCGTACGGGTTTCTAGATGGTATGATGGAGACTATGGCGACGAACTTGTGTGGGAGGCTGATTACCCCCCAGCGCTCAAAAACTTTACGACGTGCAACTGAAAGAAATGGGGAACTATGCAGTTGTGATGATGGAGCCAAATATAAAAGGATCTGTGTCGCGCGTGGACCAGATTCCATCATTTCGTAGAACAGTCAACCTCGACGAGAATCGTTGTACGTGCTCGTTCAGGGATCAGTATGAGATCCCTTGCCAGCACATGATTGCAGTGTTGGCTCAAATTGGCAAGCTTGACACCTTATATTCGCGCGTCGGGTCGTGCTACATGGATGACAGCTACATTAAAGCTTTCGGCAGCGCAGCTGTCGAGATTCCTGCCTCCAGTGAGCTCGCCAATACCCCACTCCTACCTGCCAAGCGGAAAGTTACACAAGGTATGGCACGCGTTAAAAGAATTCCAAGTGCGGTGAGAGCCGACCGACACGTGTGCAGTACTATACAAACTGTGGAGGGCCCAACCACAAAGAAAACTTGAAAGAATCTACCGAAGACAGTGGCGCTTCCACAAGCAAATCCAACGGTTCCACCAACGAACACTACTACCCCCTCACCTGCAACAGAAGTGGAATCGGCTTTGCCGCCAGCAACTTCTTAAACAAAAAGATCAGCGGAAGAGCTGGCGCAAAAAAATACAATAACGCATACCAATACATGAATTTACTCTCATCAGAGGTGACAGCGTGGCCCGATTTTTAATAAGGTTATTTGTAGTGGTCGCCGAGGCGTCGGTGGTGGACGCAAAGTATGGCACGGATGACAAGTGTATACTAAGTAGAGATGTACACTAGTTTAATTTGCCAGACTCAGATTCTTGGTATGCTGCTTTTGTGGTTTTGGATAAAAACTCCTCAAGTATGCTGGTTCTGGAGTTTTCTCCAGTTGGAGCGTATCCATATAAGACTGCTGCATACCCAATGTTACTAATGAACCATTTTGATTATCGAGATAAGCTCCTTTAAAGTTGACCAATCCTATTTCGTACCTAAAAGGGCATCCAAATCTTTGGAGTGACTTTTGCTCGTAGAAAGCATAAAAACACTCCTATTCGATTGTTTTTTACGAGAGCTTTCCGATAATGTACAAATTACCAAAATTGAATGCAACACGTCACCAAAATGTGTCGCCATTTTGACGTCCTGAAAATGTACATAATATTTTTAAAGACCCACTGCTATTCGAGAATTCAAAATTTGGAGCAAACAAGGGCTCAAAACGTGCGCAAGTTTCCAAAGGTGCTGCTAAATCGCGATTTAGCAGCACGCTCTATAATATAGAGCGTAGGAAGAGGAAGGATGTGATGATCTATCATATAGAACGTAGGAAGAGGAAGGATGTGATGAGTAGGAGTCAAAAGACGGAGTGAGTGTTATTAAAGAGTTAGGAAGCTGTCGTGAAGACAGCGCAGTGGTGGCTAGCTACAAGTCAACCATTAAATAAGTCTGGTGTCCTCTATGAACATAGTGGACACCATACATAACGGTTTCAGGAGGCCTTGTCATTGCTTATTATCAGCTCTCAGAGAGCTCGTGGTATCCATATGTAGAGAGGTGTACATCAACAGCCTCCCTGCCTCTTTAAATGGTTTAGCAAACCCCGATTTACCAATTATAGGTAATTCCATATCAGGCGACTCCTCATTCTCAATAAATCTCTACCGAGGAAGCCTCCAAGCTAGCTGATCCAACTTAGCCCTGGCAGTCTTGCTGACCAGGGAAGAAGGACCTTGAGAGGCAAACCATGGTTAGGATTTGGGAGACTAGAAGGGAACAGATGTCGGAAAAAAATTGCAATTCAATAAATTATTGGATTTTACAATACAAATCTTTATTATTAGACAGTTTCGAAACCAGTACAATTTTTGTTGACCAAATAATTGACAAAATATGTCAGAAGAGCAGCAGATGACCACCCACAAATCTCAACGTTATGACTGCATACGATGGTGTTTTCACACAACTTCCGCGTCACAGGCTAGTGTTACCCACACTACAATTGCTTCACAGATTGTGTTTTGCACACTATATTCGCATCAATAACAAACCGCTGGTCAGGGTTTACTACTTCAGCCTTCGTTTGCCGTTTGGGAACGCTTTCCCTTCTCATTACAGCATTTACGCTGATCCAGAATGGTCTCCAACAAACTGCTCACCACCTTCTTCTTCAGTTCGCTTGACAACGACCGCAAACAAGTGACTGCGTCCGGTTACTTCAACCTACTCGCGCATCTTGCTGGCAAGCATGCGGGCTTAGGGGCCCAATACGCGTCGTTCCAGAGCACCACCAGCCGTTCGCTCCAAGCGTTTGGTTTTGTCTCAGAGGAAGCCAATGACCTGTTCGTGTGGATTCAGTGGGTCATGATGAGAAACATGCCGGTCCACGAAGTGGAGGACGAGCTTACTTGCGCCATGAGCCAGTTGCGGCCTGTCACAGTCAGGGCTATCAAGAAGTGCATGTAAGGCATCGCAATCAAGGTCGGCCACCAGCTCGAGAAGGAGCTTGGCACGCTCTTTGGCCTGACGGTTGACGGCTGGACACCTGCAGGTGTGCATTACGTCGCGCTGTACGCTGTTTACGCTGTCGATGGAGAGTTGCGTATATCGCTCCTCGGCCTGTCCCCTTTCACGGATGGAACCTAGACCGCTGATGCTCATGTGCAGCTGTTCGAAAATATTTTCGACGTGTACAACAAGACTAAGGTGATGGTGGGGTTTCGGGTGGGAGGGAACTGCAGCACCAACCAGTCCGTTGCTACCAAGATGAGTGTTCCACTAGTCGGATGTGCTAGGCATCGGTTCAACCTGGCAGTAAAACGTTTACAGTTCCTTGCGCCATATGAGCCGCTGCTCGCCGATGTGAACGCTCTCATTGGTTGAATTTCTTCAAGAAAACAACCTCGCCAAGCTCATGAAGCACACCGACCTACTTCCCGTCAAACGCAACGTTACGCGCTGGTCCTCTACGTTTACGATGGTCCAGCGATACATTCGAATCCGATCGGAGATCAAGAAGGTGGAGGCTGTGGAGGAGATTATCTCAACTGGCGGGAAGCACCGAAAACTCGTCGCCTTATTCGATCATTTGAAGAAGTTTGAAAGCATCTCCAAGTAGCTACAGCGCGAGATACAGACATGGCTGAGGTGCGGGTGATGTTTGATGCACTTGTTGCATAGTATTTTGTCATGTCCGACCACCTCAAAGCTTCGGCTAAGATCGTTCACACACCCGCGTTTGATACAGGTGTCATCAAGGTGCCGCGCTTTCGTTAGCGGAAACAGCAGCTTTGAAGCGCTTTGAGGTAGCGGGGACCGCAGGGAAGAAGCGCAAGGACATATATGAGGAGATTACGCGTCGCCGCTTCTTCAAGGCAAGGGGAAGAAGCGGTAGCAGACAGCAGGTTCTACCACCTACAGGCCGCTTGTGAACATGATTCCCCCCACCTCGAACACCGCCCAGCGGTTGTTTTCCCGGTGTAAGCTCGTCTTGACACCCCCGCGGTGCGCGATGCTTCCGGCGAATTTCGAGCGGCTATGTTTCCCACGGGTTAACCGTGACAGGTGGGATGTCACCACTGTCGCTAGTGTAAGTGAAGAGGAAGCCCTTTAGAATGTAACTCTGCTAATGATATCGCTGCGATGACACAGCCTGTTGTTTAAGGTACTTCTTTACTATTATATACTAAGCTAACGACTATAATGCATTATCGAAACGATCGTACGTTTACAGTCATTTCATTTAGCTTTACAATGCACGTTACGTTGAGCCTGGCTTCTGCATATTGATGAAGTAGATGCGCTTTGAAAATGACATGTTGCCATTCCAGTCTATATACCCTCTGTAAAAGAATAGGTTAGGGTATCATGTTTACATGTGTGACGATCTGATTAAGTTGTAAATGGGATATTTTCGTAGAACGCGTTTTCCTGGTAGTGCTATGGTCACGCAGTACGGACAGCCCAATAAGGATTAATTCAAGGTCATCATGATGTGGCCCACTCCAATCATAGGTACTGAATCGATACAAATTTTTAATGAAGACCCATTATAAAATCATCATTTCGCATAAACTACTAAATAGTAATAAATTACACAGTTTTTATTATAAACTTGGGCAGGAGAGAGGTCTAACTGGTGTCTTACGTTAATTGCGGTCACAATTTTGATCGCTTACATTAAATTAAGCATGAAGCGGAATTGATGCCACCAGGCATGCATGGAGTAAACCGATAGCTTGCACTTGAAGACGCTACGCTTTACATAATAATGAGTCTGCGCCGCAGACATTATTATACTATATTACTACGTGAATGGCATCACATTCCAGTAGAGCAAGACCCGTAGTGTCCTCGGTAAGGTCTAACATCAGCGTGTTCGATTTGCATCCTCAAATTGCCAGTGAAGTCATGTCGAACTTGACAGAGGCTATGACCTGCAATAGCAGCACCCGTATCGAAATATCATTCACGGGTATACCCCTTGTTCAGCGAAAGCGATTTGATCTTGAGAGTTGACGGATGTGCTTGTCAAGAACCTCTGGATGTTTGGTAATGGAGTGGTCGGTCGACGTCAAGGTCCCTGACGCTGTAACCCTCCTCGATATATAGAGGGTAAGTTGCAACCACATCACTTCTGACCCGTTGCCACGTCGCTAAATACATCGATAGCTCTATATAGACTCGTTGATGCGTTTGGTCCCGTTTTCCAAGTACCACGGCAATGCCGAGGAGATGACCACAGTACCGGTACCGGTAGTACATGATCTCACATAGCTTGCATGATTAAATAAGTCGATACGTTGAATATTTGTAGCATTGCTGTTTACTCAGCACCACGACGGCACGGTATATGGCCCTAAAAGGGGGTGGCCACCGCAGCTGCTGAGCTCACCAAACATCTCGCACGTTAGGGAAATAAGTAGATTCGTAGATAAGTTGATACGTTGATTCGTTGGTTCGTTTAGTTGTCGCCTTACTCAGCACCACGGTAATTTGGTATATGGCCCTAAATAGGGGGTGGCCACCGCAGTACATGAGCTCGCAACATTTCGTACGATAGGTTGATAAGTAGATTCATTGATGCGTTGTACAGATAAAATATGAAGATACGTTGATACGTCTGCGTTGCAATATAGCGCCCTCCAGCGATATAGCCATCACCACCAATCAATACGCCCACGCAAATTCCCAGTATTCAGCCATACATCATGATCAACGCCCATCTGGCCCTGCTCCGCCAGCAAAAATACGTACGCTGCATCAACCATCATGACGTCAGCACCTCAACAAGCACCACACAACAAACACTACACCTACCTGTCGCCTCACCTGGTGGGTTCATGCTTATCTCGTAGCTTGACGCTCCTTCTGCCCTTTCTCGGAAGAATGCGAAATGAATGCTATTTGACTGCTGACTACGAGTCGTAGTCAATTTCAATCGATCGATGAAAAAATATTGGAAAAAAAATCACTTGTTTGAAACATGAAATCCCCAAATTTTATTTTTCGCGAAGCAAATACCGTACCTCACAACAAGAATGCGAAACGAAAAAATGCAGTTTGGAGCTCGCATGCAATTTATTTGAACGCCGCCTTTGATTTTAGCCAATCAAAACGCGTATAACTGCAAAATCTTAACACTAAACCAGCAGTTTAGGAAATTTATTGGGGGGTTTAACGTTAAGATGAGTGCCATTTGGCCATTACCCCAAAGCATTATTTTTGGGCAGTACGGTAAAACTTTCAAGCAATTCAATATCAAACAGCACTAGCAGCCCAACTCTCTAGTTAAACGCTAAAACATGCATTAGGCCTGTGTAAATGTTATGATGTGCCTCTAGAATTCGATCAATTATCATTACTGAGAGGGAATATCAGTTTTCTCATTCTACTTATCATGTCATATCAAATATGAGAGGTTCAAATCTGGGAAGGAAGACTGACAAAATTTAAGAACGGGGGCTTTATATTCTGTCAAAGAGCTTAACTTCTGTCATTTGGCTATGTGCGGCATCGGAATCGTGCTCACTGCTCTCTCTCCGTCCTGTGCGTACAGCTGCAACTCTCAAGCTTCTCTATGCGTTTCACCCTCTTCACCTTCAACTATTGATTCTTGGTATGCTTCCCATGTCGATAACTTAACTGAATTCTCGAACTTCGACCACGAACTCCAGCGGCGACTGTGTCAACGTGGTCCCGACTGTTACCAGCGACTCATTCGACGTGTTACGACGGAACCCACCAATGAAGCCGATGTCCCCGGTGGGTTTGCAATTGCAATGCACAGTGCGGTGCTGCATCTCCGAGGGGATAAACTGACACCCCAACCAGTTGAAGATTCCAACGACAGTGCCCTGTGCTGGAATGGGGAAGTGTTCGGGATGGATGGAGGAGATGGCAAAGACGAGAAAAAGCTGATGCAGGAGAGCGACACGAAGTCGCTGTCTCAGAATCTGCAAGTTGCAGGTGAAAAACTGCAAGAAATGACGATGGAGGTGGTTGAGAGGGATGGCGACCCAGTGGTGGAGGTTTTACGTCGAGTTCGGGGACCTTTTGCGGTAGCGTGGCTCCACGATAAGACAAAGCGAGTGTACTTTGCTCACGACCGGTTTGGACGCAGGAGTCTACTGTACAGGATGTGTGGATGCGCTAGTGAAGCGGATCTGATTGCGGATCTGTCGGGGACCGAGAAAACCAAGGTGGAGTTTGGTGAACGTGTTTTGAGTCGCTTTGTGCTGAGCAACGTGGCGATTGGAGATAGTGGTGGGGAGTTGGCGCAGTATCAAGAACTGCCTGCGTCGGGTATATACGTGCTGGATCTAAGAGCACGTCAGTCGACAGAGGGGAAACTGCCAACGTACAGCATGGAATTCCATCCGTATGCGCCTTTGGCTCCCAAATTGCCGCTATCACCTTCGACGATAGATGCACCAAGGTGCATTGTGGATCGATTTGACAGTAAATTACCTTGCCCTGCAAACTCAGAGGTCGATGCATCTGCTCACGAGAATTCAACGATTTTGGAGTCTTCGGCACGTGCGCTGATCGTTGCGCTTAGCAATGCTGTCGGGGTCAGAGTGCGCTCCATTCCGGCGACAAATTCAGCAGACGGGGGTTCTTCAGCTCGAGTAGCTGTGCTCTTCTCCGGAGGATTGGACTCCGTTGTGCTTGCAGCGTTGAGTCACTTTCATGCACCTGAGGACGAGCCGGTTGACCTACTGACCGTCTGCTTCGATGAAAATTCAGGTTTCGCCTCACCTGACCGCCGAGCTGCTGAGTTAGCTCATGCTGAGCTCTGTGCATTATACCCAAAACGCCAGTGGAACCTCATCAAGGTAAACGTGCCACGAGTGGAGCTGTTGAGCATGCAACGAGAGGTGCTAACGCTCATGGCTCCTTGCGATACGCACATGGATTTCAATATCGGCGCAGCGTTTTGGTTCCTCTCACGTGGCCGCGGAGAATTAAAGAAATCAACTAAAGAATCTGGAAATGTAACGCTAGAGGAGTTGAACGCATTTCTCAACCCGCAACGATCCGATCTCCGTGAGGTAGAGGTTGAAGTTGCTGCCCTGAACCTCTTTGGTGGTCAGCCTGCTAGTGATACCTCGCTATTGTGTCCTGTGAATCGATGTGGTCGCAAACGGAAACATGGTTGCGTGTTGGGTGTTTGCAAAAGCTGCTGCTTCAAGATACAGCGAGCAGTTGACAAATTAATGAGTAGTGGCCAGGATGTAGTCCAGCGCGAAGCGCAGGGTTATCGGACCAAATTGGTTTCTATGGGCATTCAATCAGACGCTCATCTTGACCTTCTGTTGGAACTCCTCAAGACAAAGAAGCAGGAAGAACGAGACGGAGAATTGGAATCTACTCCATTTATCTGCTGCCGAGTACATCGTTCTAAACAGGAGCAGACAAGCGGACCAACACATTCAACTCCAGTTGAGACATCGTCAACTACCAGTTCGACGTCGTATGATTATCAGACCACTGCGCGAGTGGTGCTCGTGGGCATTGGTGCGGACGAGCAGCTCGCAGGGTACGGACGTCACCGCACAACGCTGATCAACGGAGGAGAAGAAGCGTTACGAGCTGAGCTACGAATGGACCTGGGTCGAATCTGGAAGCGCAACCTTGGACGCGATGATCGCTGCATTGCTTCTCACGGACGAGAGGCGCGTTTTCCCTACCTTGACGAGGACGTGGTTTCAACAATTTCAACATTCCCTGTCTCTAGTCTGTGTGACGCTGATTTGCCGCGTGGTGTCGGTGATAAGCGCGCGTTGCGTCTTGTGGCAAACTCTCTGGGGTTAAGAAGTTGTGCGGGACTTGCTAAGCGTGCTATCCAGTTTGGATCCAGGATCGCCAAGGTCTCTAATACTGGTAGTAATCGTCAAACGCAGGGAATGAACAAGTTCTCGAATGTGGAATTAGTGTGAACATTCACTTCCTCAACGGATTGATGGCTCATTCCAAGTTGTTGGGCGTAGACTACAGTACTGTACATCAAGTCACCATCGAGTGAAACTAGCTGGTCTATTCCGTCTACGCTGTCCCACGTTATCGCTATGCCCCTGGAGCAGGTGATTTCATACCCTAAGTTACATCAGCACCCAAGACACAAAATCCTTCCCCCTTTAGTGCTGACATGACTGGAAATGCCGAGACATCTCCACACTTGCGTTGGTCGAAGCATCCACCCCGTCGCGTACAATCCTGACCCACGAGCAACAATTGAGCTGCATAACACAACTTGAAACGTTCGGGGTGAACATCTTTGCGGCGTACGTACGTAACAATGCAGACTTGGAGAAAATGGACATGTCGTGTGTGGCTGACCCGGGCTTAATCTCACGGTGCCTCTCGACTATCGGAACAGTAAGCACAGACAAGGGCGAATTCAACGAAGCAACTTCAACTTTATCCAGTCACTGGGTCGAGGGACGTAATGACATGCATGTCAAAACGCGATCTTTCGCAAAGTCGTCTCTAATCATGTTGCCGCTATATCGCTTCATGCTGCATTATCTCCTTCTCTGCTTTATTGCAATCCTCATTGGCAATTGCGACCACATTGCCGCTGCCTCTATCGCCCCTCGCTCGTATTTTTCCAGTGTTCGCGCCACTCAGTCACCAAACGACCCGGTCATCGCTGACGCCGCCAATGTATCAACTCGACTGTAGAATACTCTAATTCGTGTACGAATACTTATGATATTGTTGTGTGTGATTATTGTACAGTTCGCAGTGGATCAACTTCGAGCGTTGTCAGACTCTGGCATCTACACGACGTTGTCGCTGGCCAAGATCAACGCGGCAGCCACGGAGGTGCAGCACTTGAAGTCTTCTGTGGACATTAGGGACAAGGCTAAAACGTTATGCTGGTATTTTCTTTTAAGTGCAGTTAGGAGACTTTCACTATGTGATCCACCTGCAAGTCGCGTTAGCGTCACCGTATTTCCGCAGCAAACGGGAGGTGGAGGAGTTTGAGATGATGGTGTTGGAGAGCAAACCTCGTATTGAGGAGCGTGCCAGTGGCAAGTTTAATGCGACTCGCAGTATTGCAATTAATGAGTTTCCAGAGATGGATGAGGACGCTATTGAGACCTTCTGGATCAAGATGGTCGAAGAGCGACGTCAACGCCGCCACGAGTCATTCGCGAGGTGGAAGCGTGAAGGGGAACTTGAGAGCGAGACGGGCGAGGAGCAGGAAGTGAACCATTTTGAGGAGGCCACTGTGGAGCAGCCGAAACCTATAGTGGAGAAGGTGACGAAGACGTTGACTATTGAAGAGCTCCAGGTGATGCCTACGAAGCAACTTCGGCAGCTGCTTGATACACCCGAGAGCACAGCACCCCTCCGCGCTGCTATCTCGGCTATCCTAGACGAACGGCTCACTCTACTTGAGCAGCGCGAGGAAGCTCTGTATGCGCGGAACGACCAACAGCAAATGAGCATCCACCGTGACGAGCTCTAATGGATATTCCTTTCTATATGAACGGCGTAGTTGATGTATTCAGAGTGACTTTATAAAGCAAATGGGAACTTACACGAGGCTCATGCACAACTTAGATGAGATCTGCCACGTTCGTAGGGCTCTTGTCGTTTGGCTATACACGTAGTACTGTTCGATGTCACGCAGGATGCGATGTCGTCGTCCTTGGCAAATTTAATAGCAACACCCTCGCATCCGAAGCGTCCGGAACAACCCATGCGGCGAATGTACAGCTTACGGTTGTTCGGCAGGCCGTAGCAGATGACCTGCTGCATGCAGTGGTAATGAGCCCACGCGAGCCACCTGAGCGGACCTCCTGCATAATTACGCCACGCTCCTTCTGCGGCATGTCGCTATGCATGGCAGCCTCATGCATCTTGTTTCGCTTCGTGTTGCAGAAAATCACAGCCTGTGTGATTGTCGGTGTGTCGAATAGATCACACAGTCACTTCTCCTTATCGACAGCACGAGAACTGCTTAGTGCCTTCCAGCGTCAGTTCATCGTGCTTCACCAGCACCTTCACAGGCTTGTTCATAAACTTGCGCGTCAAGTCCAGCACCTTTTGAGGGATGGTAGCCGCCCTGCGTCGGCGGTGGAGGGTAGCGGCAGTTGTCGTAAATCTGTTCCTTGAAGCCCTTGTTTAGCATCTCGTCGGCTTCGTAGATCGCCAGCGTCTTAATGTTGTCCGTGCGCAGGTTGCGCCGAGATATCATGTCGGATACATATCCGACCGGGCGTTCCGGAGATCACCTGCACGCCGAAGTCAAGACGGCGAATGTCCTTGCCCACACTCTTGCTACCGATGCAAGTGGGGCACTGGGCGTTCATAAAGTCTCCCAAAGGCAGCACAACCTTTTGCGCTTGCTCTGCCAGCTCACGAGTGGTCGAGATCACGAGCGCCTTTGTCTCATCGCTGGATATGTCCAATAACTGAGCGATCAGGTCACGGCCCTGTATGGCAGGCTTGATGGCACTCTGCTGGATAGCTGGACGCTTCTCGAAACCTGTTAACACAAATGGAAACAAACAATATTAGCGTTAATACACAGATAACAGCATCCAGAAGCTCTATGGAGGGACATGTAGAACGAGTAAATTGCATGGACAGTAAGAGAAGACACGTACCGTACAAGTAGAAGATCCTCCTTAAGCCCCATAGCATTGAACGTGGTAAAGATGGTGATGTCCTTGGACGTGGTGAACTCCACCGTCCACTAAACGCGTGCCTAGAAGGGGGAGCAGGGTGTCGATGGATAGCGCTGACAGCCAGCTACATGATCGTACTGGGTAGAGCGCGTAGGAGACATCAGGGAAGGAGATATAGCGCTAAACGTACGTCGTTCAGTATCCTCGGGGTTCATTTTCACTTGGAAGTCGCTTTAGGTTGTGTGTCGTTAACCAAAATGAAGTCCCAATTGAGCATGAGCAGTCCCGTGATCACAGACTGGTCTAATGCCGAGATACTTGAGCTCATGATCACTTTCTTCACGAAGACCATTCGCCGAATGGATTGGCCCGTTTACTTTCAGCAGCGGTATGGCACTTAACAACTATCGCGATCGAAATCGAAATCAGAATCAAGCCACAGAAGCCCTGGTACTCACATTGGCAAATGTGGAGCGGAGCTCTAGCCATAACTCGGCAGTCCCATATTCTTCATGACCTTGATACATGTCTTGAGATGCAGTTAGCAGACCGTATCCAAATATTAAGTAAATCAAACCCGGATATTTTTCATGAAAGATCATCATCGTTCCCACAAAATTAATCGTTAGTGCAAACGGAAAGGTTGGCAGCATCACCATGCATGCATCACCCAAGACACCGAATAATTTCACCCAGCAGTCGATCAACTCTCTCCAACCGTTATCTCTCTTATATTAGAGACCCCACCTAGTGCATCTTGCCGCTGCTACCCCCACTTTACTTCAGTATTCATAAGGTTTGCTGGTGATGAAGCCATTTTCTGAAAGTTATAAAGTAAAAGAAAATCCGCCTCACTCCGCCTTGGCTCCGCTTCCTCCTGCCGATCCACCAACCGAACCCGGCGCATCTCCAGCATCCAGAGCTTCCACCTTAGCCACACTCAACTCCTCCCACTGATCAGAATCTACAAAAAAATAGCAAAGTACAAACATCGTTAGGTTACCCCAATAATACATCATAAAATAATATTTAGCACAGAATGATAAAACGTCGGGCGGCGTACTCTCTTTCTTCCAGCACATGTAGATCACGGCGTCATTCTGCAGTTCGTGGTCCGCCAGTGTCGCCGCGTCCGCGAATTCCTTGCTCTCTTTCTGCCTCAATAATAACATAGCCCATCATAAATAGTATTCATATTTTAGTAAATAGTATCCAAGAAAAATCGGATATTCCCTTCATGCCAACCTGGTTGAGCCCCTGCCAGAGCTGGATACTCGTGGGCGGCAGGTGGAAGAACGATCCCAGCTTCTCCTTCACACTGAGGAAGGAGTCAGCCAGCTGCACGTCCAGGAACACCGTCTGGTTCCTTCTCTTCACACGGATGTACGGCCCCATCGCGCCAAGAAAATATTCGCCGCCCTTGTAGTTGACTTGGCTTTTGTCTTCACTCGATTTATCATAACGCGGATATCATACCATGTTAGCGTTAACAACTGACCAATCAGCGTCAACATTTCTAAAAATAGCTGAAGAGACCGGGACGTCCATCACTTTCTGATGCTGCGCTCGCTGCTGCTCTCAGGTCTCCTAACTCAACATGAATGTGAGTCTCTGCTCTTCGTCTGTCGCTCCTGGTATGTAATTGCAACTGCGATTCTCCACGGCTCGCGGACGCTGCTGCTCTCAAGCGACATGTGTCTGTTGCACCGCATCCCCGGGCGGATAGAGCGTCCGGAACGACTGCAAGTAGTGCTACGACGCCTTAACGACAAGTTCCCGAGGCTGGAGACAGAGACGTCGCTACCTGCAGCTACAGATGAGCAGCTGCAGCGCGTGCATGGAGAAGTGTATGTGGATATGGTGGTCCGAATGAGCAGTAAGGTGGAGCGCAGCATGACGGCGTTGGAAGCTTTGAAGCGCTATGAGTTGATTTGTGACGACGGAGAAGCTTATGCAGCCTTTGTGGTGTCAAGTCCGAGAGCTGGTAGGATCCCCACGATACAGGGCAAGAAGGAGTACTATCAGCAGTATGAGTGTGTGGAACTGGGCGACGATATGACGCTCATGAGACACACGTTGGCGGCGTCAAGAGTTGCAGCCGGTGGAGCCTGTCTGACGGTTGATAGAGTACTGAGCGAGAAGAATGAGATTCGCAATGCGTTCTGCGCGGTACGGCCACCTGGACATCATGCGGAACGCTGTCGCGCGATGGGGTTCTGCGTGTTTAACAACGTCGCGGTGGCGGCGTTGCATGCCATGGAGAAGCATGGACTCACTCGTGTGGCAATTGTAGATGTCGATGTGCATCATGGCAATGGAACGCAGGATGTTGCAAATAGAGAGCCGAGACTGCTGTATGTGTCGATGCACCAAGCGGCACCGTGCTTCCCGAGTTCGGGTTTTGCTTGTGAAAAGGGAAAGCACGGGAACTTGCTGAATGTACCGCTGAGAGCACGATGTACTGCTCAGAAGTATCGCCAACAATTTGCTGCGACGGTGATTCCACGAGTGCGAGAGTTCTGTCCGCAGTTGTTGCTGATATCCATGGGCTTTGACGGTTCGTCACGTGATCCACTGGCAGATTTTCGACTAGAGGCCAGCGATTTCTACTGGATCACAGAACAACTGTGCAATTTAGCGTGGGAATGCTGCGAAGGCAAGCTTGTGTCGGTCATGGAGGGTGGCTATCACCTCGGAGCTCTGGCGGATGGCGCTGAGCAGCACATGCTAGCACTCCTGCACGGCTCCTATCGTCCGGATGGTCTCATGCCTATTGAGGTTCCCATTTCAGAAAGGCTGCCCAATTAACAAGATGATAGATGAATAACAGAAGATGTCGATAGAGAGTTTTGAGCGATGGAGGAGAAGAATAGAGAAGCCATAATGCATTAATAGACGAAGCAAACCTCCCAACGATCGTTCCGTGTCTACTTCGGGGCCGCAAGCATGCTCTCGAGACTAGCCTTCAACTGATCATTGTTCTTGCGCAGAAGCTCCACCTCTTCCTGATGCTTCTTTTCATCGAGGGATTTCTTCTCCTCTTCACGTCTCGCAACGGCCTCGCATCTCGTGCTCAGCTCCTCAATCTGCGACGTTAGGTCACGAAGCTCGCCTTCGATGGTGCGAATCTGCTGCTCCGCCTCCATCTTCTTCTGCTCAGCCATCAAAGCCTTACGCATTCCGAATGCGATACTGGATTCGTACAACGTTTGATAAGCTGCAATCGTCATTCGCGCTTCATCACGCACACGAAGCAGCAGAAGTCCACGCTCCGAACAGTTGATCGTGATCTGCCGGATCAATTCGTCTACACATCAGACCAAGACTTATTAGAGACTAATTCGATTCGCCTCAATAGACAACATACCGAAGCACTGCGCATAGAGCTCTTCACGAACAGGGCAGATGCCAGTCTCCCTCGCTTGTCGCTGTTGCAGTTTCAGATCCAACTGCTCCTGCAGGTTTACCACATCTAGCCGCGTCGCCGGGGTGCTCGACACGTACTGCACCCACAGCTGTCCGTCTTCCGTCCATTCCTTCGGTGGCAGGATCGAGTTCAGTATATCTTCCGTCGGGTTGCCACTCTGCGTGTTACTCCCCGTGAAAACCGTCGGCTTGGGTGCTGGTGGAGCTCCCGATCCGTTCGCGTCGACATTCGGCGCCTGGTTTCCGAACTTGGCAGCGACGCCCGGCTTCTTCCCCTTCAGCAACGCCTTATCCTTGCTCGAACTCACAAGGATCGGGTTATTGTACTTCACCAGCGAACTCTGTGGAGGAATCATCGTGACAGCAACAGATAGCAACAAATTGCTGTCAATGTCTTGCTACAAGTCGTGTCGTTTCGCGACATGGCTACATTTGATGTAAAAACACAAATGCCCTTGAAAATAGAGTTCCCTTGAATATACAGTCCTCCTGATATGTGGCGTGTGCCACAGTCTCAAATCGTGTCTTGGTCTCCGAAGCTTGGTCATGGCTACCCCCGCCGCAGCTTCGGCCTCCCCCTCGCTGCGCTCGCAGTCCTTCGCCAATCTGGACGAAGTGCTATACCGCCACTTGCAATGGACATTGTCCATTGATTTCGAGCACCAGCAGCTCAAGGGATTTGCTGAGTACACGTTCGCGTACACTGGCACGTCCAAGACTCCGGTTCTGATTCTCGATACTCAGTTTCTGAGTATTCAGACTGTCACAGTGGACGGAGTGAATGTCGACAACTTCAGTTTGAGTGACCAACACTCTGTGTTCGGACGTGCACTCAGTGTACCCATTTCCAGCTTGTCCACCACTGTCCGAGTGACGTACGCTACGTCAGCCCAGTCCAGTGGCCTGCAATGGCTCTCCCCGCTCTTAGCGGCAGGCAAGGCGCACCCGTTCCTCTTCACTCAGTGCCAAGCAATTCATGCTCGTAGTGTGGTGCCGTGTCCTGATATTCCAGCAGCCAAGTTCACGTACTCCGCTACTGTTACAGTACCTCAATGGTGCACGGTATTGATGAGTGCAATTGCTCATGGCCATGTTAAGAACAACGACCACGAGCAGACTAAAAAGTGGAGTTTTCGACAGGATGTACCCATTCCATCGTATCTGTTGGCTATTGCAGCTGGAGAGATGGAGAGTGTCGAGTTAAGTTCAAGGAGCAGAGTGTGGGCTGAGCCCCGAGTTGTGACAAGAGCAGCTCATGAGTTTGCTCAAACTGAAGCATTTTTGAAGGCAGCGGAGGAGATTACGGGACAGGAGTACTTGTGGAAAAGATATGATTTGGTGTGTCTGCCCCCGTCGTTCCCCTATGGAGGAATGGAAAACCCATGTTTGACGTTCGTGACCCCAACGTTGCTGGCTGGAGATAGATCACTGGCGGATGTGGTGGCTCATGAAATTGCGCACTCGTGGACGGGGAATCTGGTGACCAATGCGACGTGGAGTGATTTCTGGCTTAATGAAGGCTGGACAGTGTGGCTTGAACGGAAGATTGTCGCCAAGATTCACAACGACCCCAAGACTTATGATCTGAAGGCTGCGTTAGGCATGAGGGGACTGGTTGAGTCGATTCAGTCGTTTGGGTCATCGCACCCTTACACAGCGTTGGTGCCGAAATCGGAGGATGTTGACCCGGATGATGTATTCTCGCGCGTACCGTACGAGAAGGGATTCAACTTCTTACACTATCTATCGACCTTGGTGGGATCTGAGGAGTTCGACTTGTTCGCTCAGGCTTACATCCAGAAATTCAAGTTCCAGACTGTCACGTCGCAAGACTTCCGTGCGTTCTTCGAGAAGCATTTTGCTGCTCAACCCGAATGCCTCAGCCAGATTGACTGGGATGGGTGGTTCTTCTCGACTGGAATGCCTCTGATCGAAAACAAGTTTGATACGTCGATGATTAGTCAGGTTCGATCTTTGGGTGAGAAGATGATGACCACTACCGATGACATGAAGTGGGCTAAGGTCTTGGACCCTCGCATTCTACGCAAGTGGCCAGCTTCGCTGTGGATTCTGCTTCTGGACACGTTGCTCCTGCTGCAAACTGGCAGCCATGCTCAACTCGCTGCAACCCACCTAGACGCTATCAACGCGTTCGCGCACTACCACCTGAGCACGACGCATAACTCGGAACTGCGTTTCCGTTGGTTTACGCTATCGCTCCGTTCGTGCGATATTCGCGTGCTCGACCGTACTGTGGAATTCCTGAAGGAGCAGGGCCGCATGAAATTTGTGCGCCCACTTTTCCGAGACCTGTGTGCGGCTCTGGGCGTAGCGCGTGGCGCTGCTATTTTCGAGGAGTGCAAGTCGCTCTACCACCCGATTGCTGCCAAGATGATTCAGCGAGATATTGAGAGCATGCAAGCGTCTAAAAAGCATGTTAGAGTGCTATATTCAAACGACTTCAACGGTGTATTCGCGCATTGGCTTGGTCTGCCACAAGAATATTCGAGTTACTCGCCGTTATTGGCAGTTTTGCTTGGTGGGCTGACTGTAGCTACGGCGATGGCGCTATCAAACCGACGTTAAGCAGTTCTGCGCAGGTGGAGAGGGGGCGATGTCACGTTGAGTGAAGACCGACGGTTCAGTGACCCTGTGCCAGACAGGGGAGCCTAAATTCAACATATATGTCTGCATTTTAGTGCGTGAGTGAATGGTTCCTAATTTACAGTTTTACCTTTGTTTCTGCGTCCACGGGCCTGATCAACAAAAACGGTTTTGGCAGCCTGGCCGACGGTTATTGACCGGTCAGGTCGATCGCAAATGCGCATGTGTTCTTCATCGTTGTGCTGTACCCGATTCCCGCAGCATTTAGGGAGCGTTATGGGAGCGCCTCAAACCCCAAAATAGATCTATGCGAGGGGTTCCCCCCTCGCACAGACTTCGTGATTGGCTCTCAGACTGATGGATGTCCCTTTTCTGGCCGAAATTTGAGATTTACGCCAGCGTTTGGGAACGTCCAGTGATGATTGATGGCAGACTCAAATATCCCGTTACGCTACATGTCCTTAACCCGTTTATTGCTAATTCCGCATGGCTGGTTCTTCGACATGGGTTGTAAATAACTATACAAAGATAAAGTCATTTGTCAATCGACAATCGCAGTCCGATTTCGTACTTATACGAGATTATAGTGATCTCAAGTGACTACCCTTTGGGCCGATTGGCTGACGGCTAACCGGCCCCGGAAACTTCGAGTAGAACCCCTTCGATCTATGCTTTGAGCCTATTGAGAATTATCGAGACTGCAGTTGAACTCTTGCTGTTGTCACATACAGCCGACCCAGCGTTCCTGGACGCAGAGTGGTCCACAAGAGCTCAACACGGAAGATGACGCTTAGGATCAGAAGTGATTTCCGTGGGACTTCGTGGGGAGGACGGGTGTCATAGGTAGTGGTGTCAACGTTTGGCTAAACCTCGAAACGTCGAAAACGTTTTTTTCGAAACCTTAATGCGCCTCTAAACCTTGAGGTTTAGCCGTATGTGGCCCACACAACGGGGCATGCCGAGGGCGCTGGACAGCACGCTCGCTGATCTGTGCGTCTGTGTACGGGTCCGCATCAGCTACATGTAGATCTGGCGTCGCGGTTAATCCTATCGAGGCTGCCTACAAGAACGATGTGCTGTGTCGACGCCAACGTCTACAAACGGGATTTACTCAAGATCTGAGTATAGCGGTCCGTTCGATCGGAGCCAGAACGTAATTGCTGGTGCGGTGGAGACATCCCCCGAGGTCTTTGGTGGCTGTTACGCGGCCGACCAAACGTATTGCGGCAGCATGCATTGCAGAATTCTTCCGTGCCTCAATCTCTTCGGACTACATGTACATGTACTTCGACGATATGAGGATGCCTCTGGGGGAACTGTATGCGATGCTGGCGGACAAAGTACTGTATAGGGCATGAAGGGATTGAGTCGTAGGGGTAATATGCATAAATCCTTGATAAATACTACTCCCTGGGTCTGACATATCTAGGACTTGATAGAAGGGTGGCATAGCGCAACACTGCTGTCAACATGGTTGGAAGTGTCTCGATGCAGTGCTCTGATTTCTGGATTCCAAAACGAAGTTGACATGGTCACTGAGATCTTTGCGACACCAGGGAGGTACAAGGTGAGCATGCGACGTTAGTCGGCTGGTCCAGTGCACGCAGCTTGCTGCGAATTGTGCACTTACTAAGTACTTAGCAGTACTACTTAGTATTAGTGCGGCCAGCACAAATCCATTCACTTGGTTTTTGTGTGCACATACTTTAATTCAGTCATCGGGCAATCGCTAAACCTCGGCAGTTTAGAACGTTTGCAAACGAAGTCTCGAGGTTAAGGGTTTGGGCAGTTTAAACGTTTAGACCCGGTTGCAGCCACTTTCCACGCCTATGGCACTGCGCTTCCTGCGGTCAAAGAGTCCAAGGCCGTGATCGAAAACGGGGCTTCGCCGCCTGACATCGTCGGCACGGATGGTGGGCGCCTGTTGCGTCGTGTTGAGAAGGATTCCCTGGACGACGAGAAGGTCGAAGAAGAGAGATCCAGGACGGACGTTGGATCGTGGATGAAGAAACTCAACCGCGTCAATGCTGTAAAGAAAGCTGCACACGCAACAAAGATTAAAAATATGCTTAGTACCGAAGGCAAGCACGTAGAGTGGCTTGCGCGTCAGAGAGAGAAGATCATGAGCGAGAAGTAAGAACCGGGAGGCTGTCAACGGTACCTTGTGGCGCAAACCCATGTTATGCTCTACGATAGCGATGGCGAATCGGGAACTCTTCTCTTCAACACGTACGACAGTGTGGACTAGTACGTCCTACGTCGACGTCCACGTTGGACCTGCAGTATGGAATGCCGTTTGAATAGTTATCCTAACTAACTATTCGAATACCTGTGCAGACTGAAGACAAGTATCTTTTTTGTTATACAGCTTTCGCTTCCGTTTCCAAAATTGTCCACACTGGCTCTAATATTGAGGCTGTGATCAACGCCAATAGCCTCAAGGAGCAGCTCAGGTACTACTGCAACTACACATCCATGCGTCAAATGAATGCAACTCGTTCTCGAGTCTCGACCACCGTAGGAGTCGTGTGTAATAATCATGATCTGCCGAAAAAATTGTGGTGTACTTCAGGTAGTAAAGACGGGATGCATCGGGCAGCAATGCGCCGAAGCATTCGCTTCGGGAGTACTTAGCTGACCGAGTGAATACTCTATTGATGATGAATTTGGGTTTCTCCTGACAAATTGGGGGACTAGTTTTCGTAAGTCTTCATCAAATTATGTGCTTATGAAATCCGAGCGGTAAAGTGAAAGGAGTGGCGGCGTAGATTTTCATGTTGTCTGTGGCGAATTGAACTACAAGTACTCGGTTTTCCTTCAGACCGCCACACATAAATTCTGGAAAGGAACAGAAACCAGTGGTACATGTACTCTCAGTCGCCATTTCGATGTTCAAGTAGACAGAGTTTGTGAGTTGCTAGATTCGTGAGTTTGCTAGATTAGTCATCCTCAGTTGATAGTGGAGAATCGACGACGATATAAATACTGGAAACTGTAAAAACAAATTCGAATAAGGTCGCAGTCGGATCCTCAGGGAGCGATGACGAAGTTTTTGGAACGCTTTAGTGTTTTTGTTGCAATTGCGTGAGGAAAACGCAGTACGCATCGGCCACGCGATTCTCAGTTTCATGTGTGTTTCTGAGGAGTCTTGACACGACGAAGGAGGTCGTTGGGACAGTCACGCAATCGTTTTTACGAAGTGAGTGTCACTGCAATACGCCACTTGTCAGTCCGTTTGGTTGTCCAATGATATTGGTTATCCAAGGTGACTAACACACTGATAATAAATACCGGTAATCGAAGGCGAAAGTAAATACATGTACAGGTATATAGACGGGTTTAATTAAACTAACCTTCGCAATGATCCAGTATCACCTAACCGCCCATACGAAACGCATTGATCTGACGATTAGTATCGAAGGTTTATGGAGAATCGGGGGCCAACAGGCCTCCGATCTCCGATAAATTTAGCTGCTATCTCCGATCTCCGCCCGCTGGCCGTAGGGCGCGCTGGCTTGCGCTAAAACTAAACATTTTCGATCCAAGTCTCTGGAAGTTGGTGAGCAATGGCGCGAGATGATGTGAAAGCGATCATGAATATGGCCGTTGGCAAGCGTGCTTTCCCCCCGCGAGTTGTGTTTCCTGAGGAGAAAGTGGATGACAAGCAGTTGTCGCGCCTGTTTTCACGTCCTGCGTTTGTATGGATCCCGGAGTACCATAGAGGCGCAACAACTCCGTCACGCATCAATCCTGAGTGTAGCTGCAAACCCAGTACGAAAGCATATTGCTGTCGAAGCTAAAGTGCAAGTGTGATATGTTTTACGTGAAGTACAGATGTGCGGTTAGCCGGAAGACGTTTTCAACATTGAGTACGGACTACTTCACGCAGTGGCCCGATATGATTTACATTTCCCGTTCGTACTAAGCCAAAAGGTTGTATTTTCCAAGTCGCTGATGAACCTAGTTCATGATGGAATTACGGCACAAAATGGATTGTCACATGCGATGGCTAATATCGAACGCAGGCGACAGCAGCGATTCGACGAGCTTTTGGGTCTGTTTGCAGCTAGTCTGAAGCGAAATCACGCGCGAAAACATGACTCATATTTGACTCCAATACCACTAACAGTGGATCAGTATATGAAGCTGAACAAATTAGTTGACAATCACACTCTCACCACCGCTTGGCTGCACGGCACCGAGCTATTTGGATCACTGTGCGAAAAAGTAATGGAAGACTGTGTTGTGAAACGAGTTATGAGAATGGATCACAGTGTCAAGTTCTGTAAGAGGTTGAAGATTATAAGGCCAGTGGAAAAAGAGAGTGTTTGAAAGACGCGAAGATGTTATTGTTGTTCCAGAATGAGATCGGTCAGATAATTAGACGCAGGCTGACCAAATCTGAAAACAAGGAAGAAACGCGTGCTTTGATGCAGCACGTTAAGGCACAGTTTGTGACTCCCACTGAAGAAGGCGTAGTCCCTATCGTCGTCTCCGATAACGCTACAGCAGTGAAGAATATGGTTGCGGAAGTGTTTGGGAGCAGTGTTCTTACTAAGCAGGATCCTTTTCATGTGATAACACGTATCACCGAGAAGATCAAGTCGCCTATATTGCGCAAACGGTTGTCTAAGGAGTTGTCTGAAGCCTTATATACTGTTGAACGAGAATTACACTCTCCTTCCGAAATGAAACTCCAGTTTCAGAGCATGGTCAGTGGTGTTTCAAGTGGAAGCATATCATGTAAAGGAAAGGATTGGAAGGGAACTTGTGCCGGTAATTTGGGCAAAATCAGCGGGGCGAGCTGCATGTGAGTTTAAATATTTATCAAGAGGGTGGTAAAAGTGTACGTGTGGTGTCAACTAGTCAGCTAGAGTGGTTCCACTCGTCTCTGAAAAAGTTGCTCCGCAGAAATGTTTCGGTTGATGTTGGCTTGCGCATACTCGACTGGTTTATTGTGAAACACAATTTATCAGTTGGTGTCAAGCTGGTAGGAATCCGTCGATGAATAATGTCGACTTGATTCCGGCTGCACATACTGGAATACTGTGTGGAACATTGGTGCCAACATCGCCTCAGATGAAATATGTTACGCATATTTTCTCTTCACCGCTTGCACCTCCTCAATATCGAACTAAAACTGAGAGGGGTTTCGATTTCAACTCCTGGTGTCGGTTATTTCAAAGTGCTCGACTGAATGTATCTGGCCTCGAAGGCAACCTCAATCAATCGCGGCAGCACCGACCTACAATTGCAGAGCTGTTTAGGAAGAATACAGTTGCTCTTCAAGCATCTAAGTTGAGCCGCGACGACTTTTTACTTCACTTCTGCTTTCAAGTACAGAGTATGAAAGCGATGGGGTGTTTTCGATGGAAGAGCATGAGCATCTTCGACAGCTACGTAGAGATCAAGATGGTAGTGGTCGTACGTGGAGCAAGTGCGAAATGATCACGACAATCATGTTCAACATTGTTGTTCGTAGCAATACGAACTCGCAACTCCGCCTAAACCGACGGAGCTATGATACGATCCAGTTTAAAGTCAAATCTTTAAGACCCGAATGTGCCAGTTCCAGCGCGACACAAAGGCCAACAAAAATATTTTCCTTCGCAAACTGTGCTGACGATGTGCCTTCTTCACGTTCGCCAAGTGATTGGGAAGGAGATCTGCTTCGCGATGAATTCAAAATCATCAGAGGATTCAAAGCTGGTACCGCTCGGAAACAATTGTTTTGTAATATCTATGATTTTGCAAGTCGTGTTTGCAGTGGAACGGGACGTCTATCAGATTCGGTGACTCTAGCTCGCTGGGAAGCATTAAAGGCTGCGCAGAATCGTAAAAAGCGAAAAGTGGCTAATCAGCTTGACAGTGGGGTCATCAAACGAAGCCTACCAGCTTCCAGTGTCACGGAGCAGCCTATCACTACCGCAGTACATCAAGCAACTGTAAGTGTTGGCGAATAATAGACAATGGCCCACCCACGATTGCAACAGATGCAGCCACCACGAGTATTCAATCGCAGCAAGATGACAGAGTTATTGCCGGCAACCCCACAGTTGCGATTTGTTGTGATAATGCACCAGTAATTGATACACCAACCAGCTCTGATCGCGATATGCAAAACCCACGTCGACCAGTGTGTATTGCTCCTGGCCATTTGGCTGGACTTCTCGCCTTATCTGATTCTCTCCGTTATTCGCGCGGCAAAGCGGAGTTGCTACAACAGGAGCTCGAGAAACACTATCCTGAAGCAAATCTAACAGATAACCAATTACGTTGCAGAGTCAACCGACTTCGTTCGTCCAAGAAATTCAAGGCTGAGCCGCCTAATATCGCTCAATTTTCAGCTACTGTTGAAATGCCTCTCACCGAAACAAGCAAGGCAACATCTTGTTCAAGTTGCCGTAAAAAGCATACGAAGTGTGGAGATTAAACACAGAACCGTGAGTGCTTGCTCGCAAAGAACACAGGAAACCGTACGATTAGATACTTCTTTGGAACGCAGAACCTCGCAATAATACTCATCTGCTTCTCATTCTTTTCGTATACCAACCTCGATGCATGTTACCAGCTGCATCAGATTACCAACTGTTTATACAAGTACGACACCGAGACACATTGACGAGACAGTTATTTGATCGAATGTGATCGAAGAGTTTTGGTCGGGTACGGGGTAACGTCCTCCCGGTAGACGGCGCCGAGTTGAGCCTCTGCGTCGCACTGCGGGCGCTGTCTTCGGGCGGCGCCTAGTTCCTTGCGGGATGTCGGTGTCTCCCCAGGCAGAGAGGAGGATGGGCAGGCTGCGGAATCTCATTCTGCGGCCGCGTCCGGCTGAAGACTACACTGCGAGCTCTGACACGCGGACTAATGCGGCAAGGCACAGGAAGACAATTCGGACGCTAGACAAGGCCAAGGAGCGAGGCGCGCTCCTCTCAAGACTCTAATCGACTGAAGACGTTCAAGGTGCCGGATCGAGAACGCGAGGACAAGAACAGAAACTACGGATCAAGGCGCAAGGTTCCGGCCCCGCTGTTGGCCTGCCGAGTATTCCAGGAGGTGTAACTGTGCACGGAGAACTATAGAGATACGCGGATTCACTGGCACAGTTCCCGGGGCAGAAGGACGGCGGAGCCTAGATCGCCTGAGGTTGATGAAGAGGAAGGGGGAGGAGAGCGACGCGCACAGCGCTTCCATCGCTGGATGAGGTGGAGGGAGGGGGGGCGAGGAGAGCCACACATCCTGACGTAATGCGGAAGGTGTACCGGTATTGTACTCAGTACGATATCGTGTGTACCACACCTGTTTTAGTTGCTATACAGAGCCTAGGAGAGCTTAATGGTTACGCGAACACGTAAAACATTACATTACATTGATCGAAGTGATCGAATGTGGTCGTAGTGGTCGTAGTGGTCGAGGAACAAATCCCACCATCTCCCATACCCCCGTTTCGAATGCTTCGAGGGTTTGTCGTAGATGGACGTGTTGAAATTCAACAGCGAGTCGTGAATCTCCTCGCCGTGCTGATCTTCCTCGCAGTGCTTGGTATTCGATGGAGCCTTCGGCTAAAAGTAACTCAGAGCTAACGGGTTGTAAAAGATCTCAATACCGATACGTACACTCGAGGACATTAGCGATCATAACGCAGCGACTAGCCGATGCTTCAGCGACCTCGTACCCTATTGATACTGTTTTCTGCCCCCTGTTATAGCCTATACGAAACGTTTTGTGAAACCTATAACTTATAGGTTTCGAAATAGTGCCCAGTCACCGATCGACCATCGTTCTTCCTCGATGCGATGCCCGGTTTAGTTGATATGGGCGGGATGAACTGGACAAAGGCTGCAGTCCTCGATTGTCCGTCTCTTTTCGGTGCCCACCCTGCGCGTTAGTGGGGAGTGGCATGAATGCCCCCTGCGTTGTGAGAGGCGACGAAAGACCTGCAGTGGGGACTCTTTGATGTATGTTTTCGAGTCGGTGAAAATAGTTTCCTTGGATTAAAGTGATACAGTACGCAGCGTTAAGACAGTCATTGCTGGTTGTTGGAGTGCGATATTACTCGGCGTGGTCTGGTGGTGTTTGTCGGCCGGACGAAGTGCGTACAGTAACTATGCCTTCAAAATCGTTGACGTATCCTGGTTTATCGTAACTGCGAACTCATTTATGGAAGCGTACTGTACCAACCGTAGACGCTCCATGCAAGGATCCACGACCCAATGGCATGCACACAGCTCGACTGTCGAGTATCTTGCGTCATGACCTCTCCCGCTTTAGATTCATAGGGAGCGATTCGCTAGTAGCGTACAATCCCAGCCCTCGTTAGCAAGCGTAGACAGATAGAGGCGCGTTGACCGCAGTAGACGGCTCTTAACTGATGTCTGATTAGCCCTAACGGACCAGTACTGAAGTCCAAGCAAATCCCACGTTAAACGGCTCGCACTTCGTTTTAGTAAGCAGACGTGCTGGGCCGATAGACAATTAGTGCAGGGCGTCGATCCGGAATTCCTTCCAGAATCAATTTATTCTACCACTCGGTATGTCGTAAATCTGAATGAATAGCAAATTCAGGTTTTAACTCCCTGTATCATTGAATAATCCCATCACATCCGTTAACGTTGAAGTGATGGTCCGACCCCATCCCTGATCCACGCTGTACACTCGCAGGCAACCGTTGCCATGGGCACCTTCCATCACTCGAGCCCAGCCACACAACTGAATTCCGTGCCACCGCCAGTTCCGACCTTCTTCTCACTTGGCATTTTGCCGTCTCGAGCGCAAGTCCCTTCATCTTCAACATCGTGACCATCACTCTGATGGCTTTCTTCAAGCTGAAAAAGACCCAAGCTGAGAAGGAGCAGGCGCGCATGCTCAAGGAGCTCGAGCGCGTGGCCAAGGTGCAGCGCAAGCACGCGACCAAGGAGCACAAGGCCCAGCAGGCGCGTCTCAAGCAGCAGCACAAGGTGGCCAAGCGCCAGGAGAAGCAGGCGCAGAAGGAGGCCAAACAGCAGCAGAAGGAGGCCGTCAAGGCCGTCAAGATCGCCAAGAAGGCCACCAAGACGCGCATCCGCCTGGCGCGCAAGGCCGAGAAGGATCGCGCGCGCTCTCACCGCCGCCAGATGCGCCGCGCGCGCTCCCAGGCGCGACGTGACGTGGCTGCCGTCACAGCTGGAGGCGTCGCAGCCCCGCCGTTCACTAAGAGCTCGGGCTGCTACGTGTGTGGGAAGAAGTTCGGTAAGGCGCTGCACATACGTCGCCACCACTGCCGCCAGTGCCGCGAGAGCTGCTGTCTGCAGTGCACGAGCAGCACGCGGCATCCCGTGACTCTGTACGGACTCCACAAGCCGCAAAAGGTTTGTGTCGTCTGTGAGACGCTGGTGTTGAACAACGACAACGCGGCTGCGACGTCGCAGCCGCGTGAGCCAGCGGAAGCAGTCGCTGCTCTCGCTGCTAGTGACCGTACGTCGCGCCGTCCGCACTCGGCTCCACTGCCACCTACGACGGGTGTAGCGGTCGACATGCCACCCACCACCCGTGGTCGAGGGCGAGGCCGCACGCGCTCGACAAAGAGCAAGGGCGGCTCCATTTGGACGCTGCCGATCCGGCCGTTGCTCAAGAGGAAGAAGAGTGCGGAGCAACTGCGAAACCGCAAGCTGGATCTTGACTTGCAGATTGAGAAACGGGCGTTGTTTGTCGGACGCGCCGTCGAGCTGCAACCGCAAGCGATCGCTGCACCGGCGTCGTAAGGAACAAGAAGACAAGGACGGAATCAAGGGTGCGTGTGCGTGTTTTCGATGACTGTGTTTTCACGGCTGTGGTGTTGGCTGCAGCTGCAATACATGGCCATGAAGTTCGCTGAAGGAAGAGGTGCGAACGTGTATTAGTATATTGGAATCCATTTCAACGTATTCTCGCTCTTGCTTCCACTTGCGTGCGCTCCTGAATTGCTGGCATACCATCTGCAGAAGTGGGTAGCTCGAACACATCGCGTGCGATCTCACTGCGGAATCAAGAATTTCGCGCCGTCACGTCAAACGAAACGGATGGAGCCAGGTACGTTGGCTCTCCGAATTTTGATGTGCGCGGAGTCACCCAGCACCGTTTCCACCGGTGGATTTCAACCGTTGTCTAATATTCATGATGTCATGTTCCTGAGTTCACGCAATTTATGTTATACGAGTATTGATTTACCAGAAAGGACACCAACCGATGTAGCACTGGCAGAGATTTTCATGCGAGGTGGCTTGCGAGATGAGACGCTGCACTTGCGCACTCACATCGAGTGGCTCGCCGCCGTCGCCTTCAAAGTCGCGGCCCGAAAGTTTCGCCTGTACGCGACGAATGACAGCCACGGCCTTCTCGTTCAGTGCGACGCGAGGTGCTGCAATGCCTTCAGGTCCCAAAGCACTCAGCAGCTCGCGTTCGCGGACGCTGCGGTTGGTGGGCAAGTCGTTGTTTGTCACCGATGGCGGCACCGCCTCCGACGACGGCGGGATCTGTGCGGCTGCTGTCACTGACACAAACGAAGTTGAGGCTGTCGGAGCCATTCGTGGTGGGGGGCCCAGCGGGGTGCTAGGCGCCACTGGTTGACGCTCTCCTGTCTGGCCGATCTCAACTTCCTGTCGTTGCTGCTGTCGCATCTGCTGCTGCTGTTCAGCTGCACGAGACTGCGCCTGGATTTGAGCCTGCGTGACGGAGAAACTGCGGCTCAAACTCGAGTGGCCGACGCTGGATACGCTGGCTGCTAGAGACGAGATCTCTGCGTGCAAGTTGGTGGTTGAATAGTCGATCTTCTCGACGACATTGGACTCCTCGTTCTCGTCGATCGTATCCTCTCGAACTCGGTTAGCTTGTGGGGCTCGAGGCGGGAGCTTGCGCATCGGTAGCGGGATCGACTTGCTCAGACTCATTGGGCGCGATGACAACGACGAAGGTAGTGGAGGTGGAGCCGCTTCTGCATCCTTTGTTCCTGGACGTGGCGGGAGCTGACGAGGAGCAGCCAGACTTGCGCTAACTTGACGCGGCACTGGAGGCTTGGCACGGGGAGGAAGTTGCTGTTGTCCTTGCTGTGGAGCTGGAGCTTCCTCTGCTTGAGCGTCGGCTCCTGCTGCACTTTCGGAAACCTTGTTCTCCTCAATTGCTGACCTTGATTCACTTGTCTCTTGCTTCTCTTCTTCGTGCTCTTCTTTGCTTTCCGATTCCTGTGCAGGCTTCTCTTTAGTAGTTGGTCGACGCTCATTTTGATCGTCAAGCAGCGTGGCTGTCGACGAAGGTGTCGGGTCCGGGATCGAAATGCTTTCACTGCGGCGGTGAGGTACCTCGTCCTCGCCAGGACCATGGATTGAGGCCTCAGATGGGCCATGAGACGAAGCCTCTGATGGTCCATGAGAGGAATCCTCCGATGGTCCATGAGAAGAAGCTTCTGATGGGCCATGAGAAGAAGCTTCTGATGGGCCATGGGAAGAAGTTTCTGAAGGTTCGTAGTCGCTGTCGCTGTCCATGCTCATAGCACTAGAAACGATGGACGAGGACGCAACACTAGATGCGACCGAGCTGCTTGCGTGACTCGAAGGCTGCACGTTTGTCGCCGAAAGCAGACGCCAATTGATAAGTGGATCGTGCACGAAGGCTTCAAGCATAGCCATGAGACTGTGACGATTCTCACGCAGTACAGCCATCACGCTCTCGCACGAGAAGCGGAAGTTGCCTTCGATTCCACTCACCTCCATTGCATTCGTCAGCATACGCGTCAAACGGAACGGGATCTTCTCAGGATACTTTTCACGGTCCATGGCCACCTCAAAGCAGTCGCCGAAATCGATGTGAACGATCGTTCCCGTAAATCGGTGCAGCATCAAGTTGCTCGGGTGACGATCACCAAGGCCAAGAATGTAGCCCACCATCGACATGACGGCAAGCGAACGCGTGTAGTTCGTACGCCGGTCCAGCCAAACTTCCGAGTTCTCCGACTTGAGCCACAACACCTTGTACAAGTCCTGACCGGCCGTATTCTCTAGAGCATATTGGAAGACCTCCACCTTCTCAAGTAGCGTCAGAGCGTCGTAGTCCGGAGCCATTTGCAGCATCAAGCGATGCTCAATGTTGAGCAAGATCTTGCGGGCCTCGCGGTAGTCGCGGATCAATTGGTGAAGTGTGTCACAGTGGGGCACCCAGCCAACGATACCAGCATTGTCGGACAGCGGAATAACGGGGTATCGATGGATCTTCAGGTCCTTCTTGGAAGTGTTGCGATCATTGATCAACAACGCGTTCACGAGACCGAAAAGCTGCGTCACACGCTCGTCCTGACGCAAATCCTCGTGGCCTTTTAGCAGGAACATGTACTCTAGACCATTGGATCCCACGATCGTGATACGGCGAGGACGCTGCTTACTCGTGATGACTGCCACCGTTGGCAAGAAGCTACCGATCTTCACGATAGCGTGGCCAGCACGGTATGTGCCTGGCACAGCCAACTGCAGGTTTCTCGCCGACAAGAGGTTGGGCGACACCACTTGCAACTCCAGAGTTGTGATCTGTGGGAGCTGCTTGTTGATGCGGCGGAAAACGTGGTAGTAGAGATCCCACGCGCGATTCAGGTCCGATTCATTGCGACGGTTGCTCAGGAAACGCTGCAGCCACTCGTTCGCTTCGCGGAGATCGCGGCCAAACGCCCCGTGGAAGCTCACTTCACGTAGAGTCTCCGGGCCACGCTCCATCATTGCATGAAGTGGCCGCAGCACTTCAGCCATGCCGTCCACGTTGTGTTCACCGAAGTACAGACGCGAAGCTTCCTCCAGACCTTCGTGCCACATCTCGTGCCACAAAATAGCGACGCGGATGAGTTCGCGACTCACAAGCAACGCCTCGTCCACAAGTTCCACATAGTTGGTACGCATCGTGCTCATGATGGCCTCGGCAGCTTGTTGCCGCTCACTCACTGACGACTTCAGCGCCACAGACAGCGGATAAATGAGAGCATGCGGATGCTGCTTCCCCACGGCTACAAGCAAGCGGTGGAGCTGCTTCTGGATACGCGGGTATGGCGTGTGAATACGAGCAATAAGCTGCGGGATCACAATGAGCCACGTCTCGATGCTCACAGAACGGAACCCTTTCTCCAATGCTGCATGCACATCAGTGCGGTGGCCATGTGCGAACCACAGGGTGAGCACGCGCAGAATATCCTGCTGCACATTGGCAGCCCAACGACTGCGACCTAACGCAACAGACCGGAAGAAGCCCTCAATTGCTGGAGCAATGTAGGGAGCTACAGACGCAGATGCCGCCACTGCCGATGCTGTCGCATTAGCTGAAATATGTTGGCTGTGCGTCGAGTGCTCCACAACCTGAAAGTTCATCAACGCCCATGCATGCCACGCCTTGTAGCTCCGCGGCTCGAGCTCGGTACACAACCTTAACGAGGCCAGAACGCTCTCGACAGGTACATGCTCAATCTGCTGGTCATGCACAGCAAGCTGCCACTCGGCCATCTTTAAGTGACACTTGACAAGAAGCTCCTCTTCTTCGCTCCTCATGGGCATCATGGCTGGTGCGGGAGAAGGCACGCCACCCATCCCACCTGAAGCTTGCGAGCGGTGGCGAGCCATCGACGAAATGCGGACGACCAAACGGTGCAGGTCTGATAGAGCTTCCTGCTTCTGTCCAGCAGCCCAAAGGTGCTTCAGGTACGCGAATGCAACGCGGTTGCGATCCTTTTCGCCAAATCCAAAGGACGGGGCTGCTCCAGAGCTCGACGGCGCCACACTCAGCATCTCCGAAATTCCTGTGCCATTCGATCCAGCACCACCATGAACATGCAGCGCATTCGTAAACACCTTCAGCGAGAGCGAAAGGTTTCCTGACTGACGGCACAAACTGGCAAACTGCAGATACGTGTCGATGTCCTCGTGCGGTGATAAGATCAACGCACGGACGGCAATCAACTGCTGCCACACTTCCACCACGCACTTACAGCCTGTAAGACGGTCACGCCACATACGCATCAAGTGCCGCTTGTAACGAGCTGCTTCCTCACCCTTGGAAATCTGAGCGCGAAGCTTCTTATACGTCACGACTTCCTCCAGCTCACTGAGCTGCTGCAAAGTCACCATACTGCGGTATGCGCGGCTGTATGACTCGCCGACAAGCGCACCAAGCTTTGTATCAAGCGTCTTCCGCGTGGCATCAATCAATGTCGCTGCATGCTCGAAGTTGTTTTGGTGTACCGCCAGTACAGACTGATACAACGAGAGCTCGGTGACATCTTCATCCGCACCGAAGATTCCGTGGCCGTGTGTGTGGCCGTACCCGTAGGCATGCCCATTGCCATTAGCAGCCCGAGAAATAACCGCACTGTTGGCGTTGCTTGTGTCGTTCTGTGCCGCACACTCAGTAACGTATTGTGTCATACTATCCCACTGTGATAGACACCAACTTGCTCGAGCACCAAGCATCGCCACGCGTCTGAGCGCAGTAGCTTCATCGCCGCGATCATCTCCAAACTGGTGAGAAGACGATGACTGAGGGCCACCTGCTGAAGCCAGCGATGATGATGAACCATGATTGCTGCTGCCTCTGCGAAGGAGGCCAGGGTTGCCTCGACCAGGCCCAACACCAGAACTACTCGAAGGAGCCCGTCCAGCAGATAGCGGTCGACCTCGAGAAGGAGGGACGGTCGTTTTGTTCGAGCTACGTTCGGGCGAGCGCAAAAAACTCCACACCTGAGCCGCTAGCGCACCCAGCTCTTCCCATTTCCCCAGAGCCTCCAAGCATCGCATCTTTCCAATGCAAACCTCGATGTCTAGCCCTTGGTTGTCTCCACCCTGTTGCTGTGCATACTGAAGTCGTCGATCATACAGGGCAAGAGCTGCTCGCCAATCCTGCAGCTTCTCGAACCACGTTTCCTTCACTTGGATGACGCGACTGTGATGTGCTTGTGCATACTTCAAAATTCCGACGGCAGCCTCAGGCTGGCCAAGTTGGTTGTTGATCGAGATCAGCGCCTCGATACACGTGCTGGGCGATGTGTGGAACTCCAGTTCTTTGTAATGCAGCGCCTTAGCGTAAGCGTGACATTTCTGTGCTAGCTCACCCAGCTCTCGGATGTCGATGGGCAACGCCTCCACGTCGTGCTCCATAAACTCAGCAAGGTTAAGCAATGTTTGCAAAATCTCCGCGGGAATAGTGTCGCTTTGGAAGGCAGTCTCCAGAGCCCGAACCAGATAATCCTGATACTGCTCGTACAGTTCGTTCCAGCATGAAACAAACGCCGGGTTGAACAGTGCGCGCGCCAGAGGGTTATACGCCTGGGCTAGTGCGCAGCATGAACGCAACGCAGCGCTGGGCGATTCACGTAGCAGCTCAATAGAGAAACGCCGCATCCACTCTAGCCAGTCCTCCTTCGTGCTACGCTGAGAAGCCTCCCAAGCTCGTCGCAAATTCTGCTGGTTAACGTGCAAACGTACATTTGTCGGTGGAGACGGAGCCGGAGTCATTGACGCTGCTGTCTGGGCCTGCAGCTCCGTAGAGAATTTGCGTAGCGTAGGCGTCATGAATGCCGGGTCGTTCAGGAATGTCCGTGGCACACGTGCGCCGCGACGCAAACTTTCTAGCGCCTGCGCGATCCGCTGTACCATGGCCTGTGCAGACGAAGAGGGACTGCTGCCTTCGGGGACATTGGCAGCCGTTGCAAGATTACCGCGGTGAGAAAATGGCAGCGACGCAATGATCTGCTGCAGCAATGGTTCAAAACTCAAAACTTCTGCTTGTAGCTGAAACACGAGAGCACCAAGTGCATATATCATCACTTCAGAGAAGCGCGTAGCTTCCGACTTTGTGGTCGCAATCCGTGCCGCTGCCGCGCCAGCTGATCCACTTCCAGTCGACCCCGGCACATTAGATCCACCACCCACTGTAATGGCGGCGTTGCTACTAGAGCGGCTAAAGAAGAATGGTCCCTTTGCTGACACCTGCGACGCCACACGCGCAAGGGGCTGAAGCAACCTCGGTCCAGCGTACTGCTCGAAGTTGGCAACCACAGATATACGCGCCAGGGCATAGACAGTGGTGATCTTAACTTCAAGCGGGGTATCCAAGCTTTCCATAAGATGCACAAGTGCAGGCACGAGCAGATACACGTAGTCCTCCACAGCGTCGCCAAACACAATCAGCGACTGAACCACTTGCACCTGGATCGCTGCCACCGCAACAGCCGTGCTGCCATCAGCACCACCATTTTGCACGATATCGTAGGTACTGGAGACGTGGTCGACGTTTCCACTAGAGCTGCTGCCATTTGCCTGTCCATGGTGATCCCCGCTTCCTCCAACTACACCCACACCATCACCAGGGCTCTGTGCAATAGCTTTCGTGCCGCCTACACTTGCGCTAGCTCCAGAGAGTTCGCCATCAGCAGCACCGCCACCCATTCCGAAATGCGGCTGAAGAACCTCGAGCAGTTTAGGCAACAGCTTGGGGAAGTACTGCGTGCGGAACTCATGCGGCGCAGCCTGCGAAATCTTCTCAACGAGGCGTACAATCTGCGTCAAATGCGATCCCCAGAAGCGCAGCGCAAGTACCATAATCGGTGGGAAAAATGGTTTCATGTGTGTGTTGACAATCGAGATCAACGTAGTAAGCTGCAGGAAAAGCGACTCGCGTAGCCGCGGCTCGCCGCGCGACAGCACTCGCAGGAAAGGCGGTAAAATGTACTTGAGGAATGGCACGCACTGCGTGCTGAGGCTCTTGAAGATGAACATAATAGCCTGAATAACACCGTGGTGGTGCGCGTTCAGTGATGGCTCGCGTAGAATGCGCAGCAGCGCGTGAATTGCCACTGTTGGGAAGTACGCCTCCGACGCTGGGGACAACTCTGTTGGATCAAGCTCCAACTCGCTGTCCATCAGTGAGCTCTCGAAATCAAATGAATCGTCATTCAGGCCCATATCGATAGAACCTACTTGCCGCCTCTTACGCGAGGAGGACAATAACGACGATGACGGAGCTCCTGCGGACACTCCAGCAGCGCCACTTACTGGGTGAGAAGATTGCGAACCAACAGCCAACGTTCCAGCAGCTGTACCGGCATCAATCTTTCGGGTACCAATAGGCGCAGCAGTGAACAGTTGCAGCTCAATCTGCTGCTTCTCATCCAGCGCATCACTTGTTGCCTTGCGGTCGAAGCTTGCGAGGTTGATCGTCACACCTAACGCCTTCAGGTCAATATCCAGTGTTGGGTACTGTGATACCAACGTACCAGCGATCGATTTTGACACACCGAGTGTGGCACTGTCAGCATTATTTTCCTCTTCCTCCCTAGCCGTAGATGTATCCGCCGTAGACGCAACTTCGTTGGCTTGTCGCAGTGACGCCCGCGAAATGCACAACTTGTACTTGTACGGGTCCAGCGCACCAAGAATACCAATGGTTCTCATTGCCTCGCGCCTCAGAGACCACGGGCTACCCACGTTGTGGTGCAGGAGATTAAGGAAGATCTCCAGCAACTTGGGCGACGCCAGGTACGGGCGGACTACACAGCCTGTACTACCCGCAAGTTGGCCTAATGTCTGCAACGCCACTTGCCGCTTCTCAATAGATGAGTGATCTTGAAGTGTATGAATGATAAGTGGAAAGAGATAACGCTCGTATGCCGCGATTTGCGTACGCGACACCAGCGCCAGTTCACCCAAAGTTACTAGAACTGCCATCGTCAACGGTGCATTTCCACGCACAAGAATTGGTAGAAGCACCTCAAGAATGCGCACGACGTACGGGTCAACCAAATGTTGCGCACCACGAATAAGGCACCCCAGAAGTCGGGTGCTGTCTTCGCGCATTCGCAGATCAGACGTATGCTGCAGCTCCGTAACCAGTTGGATTATTACGCGGCGCAATGATGGCATCACGAAAGCTGGGTTGCGTGGTGCTAATCGTTCCAGCAGCTGCATGGCACGTTCCCGAATGTTGGCATTCTCGTCATTCAGCAATAAGAACACCAATTTCAAATGCGTCTCCTGACTCAACAATTCATCGAAGCGTGCATCCAACGACTCCACAACGCTCCTTCGTACTGCCACATCCATATCCGAGATACCAACTTGAAGTAGCTGTGTGAGCACCAGATCGATAACGCGTCCACTAGGTCCCCGTTTCTTAACATGTCTCCACGATGACATCAACGCTGTGTCTGGAGATTCAGGAGATGGAAGCAGGAGTTTGCTGCAGGTGATCACCGCTTGCTTTCGAATGCGTGCATCCGGGTTCTTTAGATACAGAGCAACGCAGTCGCGCACAAATGGCAGGAGACAGAAGCTGCCACTGAAATCGAAGCAGCTCAGCGTGCGCAGGGACAACAAAATAGTATCAATCTCGTCACCCGTCTCACCCTTGATCATCAATGAGCCACTCCCACTTGATGGATCGTCCTCGGCACTTGAGAACCCTCGCTTCATCGACGAAAACAGTGCTTGAACGGCCGTCTGCTTAACGGGCGGAGCTTCACTGGAAGTATCATAGTATGATGCATCCAGTGCCAGTTCACCATCCCCGCCAGTAGAACTGCCTGCTCCGCCGCCTCCAGCCAGTGAAAACGGTGTGCCACGCAAAATTCCAGAGATTTCGTTCAGCAATCGCTCTTGCACATAAGGAAGTGCGCTTGGTACACTGGCAACAACCTCGGCAAGGGAGTCAATAAGCTCATCGCTGAGGCCGCCAACCATCATGGTCTCCAGAACTCCATCCTGGAACAGAAACGGCTCGAATCGCGGTCCCAACGCTCTCGACATGTTGGCAACGCACGTGAGCGTTTGGACACAGAACAGTTTGTTCCTAGTTCGTTTGCGTTTAGATCCGGTATGTGGCGCCAACGATTCCTTCACCAGTTTGAGAATGGGAGGAAGATGCGGCAGCAACGCATCACCCACAGCCAGCGAAAGTCTGCCCATAGCCAAGAAAGCCACGCCGCGCTCTGAAGGTGGCGCTGAATACTCGACAATCCGCTTGGTCAAGTGCGCCACACATACATCCAGATAATACTGCACGAAAGCTCCAGGACAAAACTCTGCCAACTGCGGCAATAATCTCGACACTGCACGACTCACGAGTCTATCCTTCGCGTCCTTGTATCTCAAAACTGTATCACACACTTCTCGGAATCTCGGCACCATGAATCTCCCCGTATTGGCGATCAATTCTCCGATCACCAGCAACGAGCCATGTGCACACTCCCACGTCGCCAACGTCGTTTGTCCACCACTCGTCGGCGGCGAAGACGTCGATCCCGAACTGGAACTGGCACTTGGTCTCAACGCCAAGCCTTCAAACACTTGGTCGTACACTTTACAGTACCACTGCACTCTGTGTCGAGTCTGTCTTCTAGTAATGAGCTGCAAACACGCAGCCAATGCACTGGTGGCCGCTTCTCTGATCTCGACTCTCTGGTCTCTCACTGCTCCCCAAATACTCTGAAAGAACGTGGTCAAGTTGACGTGAAACAGTGTAGGTGCCGCCTGTGCCAGTTCTCTAAGTACAAAGCAGGCTGCAAGTCTTCTTTGACTCACTAGAGCCTCATTCCTGGCTGCATGAGAACCTGAAGGTCCCTCTTGAAGCCACTCAAAGGCTCGTTTTGCCTCAAAGTCCACGAAACTCGCCACTAGCGTCCCACTGACACTAGATGCTGCTAACTTCCCCATAGCTGAGGACGCCGCTAAGAGAGCTCTTCTGCTAGTGTGAGGCTGCTGTAAAAAGTACCTCAAGTAGTTGACGAAGCGGATGAATTGGTCCTCATTTGACACGTCAATGAGGCGCTCAATAGCCAGTAAAGCGCCCAATTGGGAGCTCTCCGAGGACCCTTTTTGCAGTAAATTGTAGAGCTGAGGAGTCAATTGACCCAAAGCTTTAGCGAATCTCTCGGCCGAGAGCTGCCGACTGAGCGACACCACAGCTGCGTACAGCTCCGAGACGCGTATGTGACGTGTGTTGGTGTCCTGTACGTCCAGACGATGCACGAGGGAAGCCAGCAGCGTCTCAACGTGCTCTCGGTCTTGACTGGGCTGGAACTGCATCGGATTGCGTGGCTTGTAGACGGAGCTGGAGGCTAGGATAGGTTGGAGATGATAGAGGAGAGTCTTGGCTTCAATATGCACTACTTGGTGGTGATGAGAAAGGTCTGGAAAGTGGAGAAATTGGAGGTTGAAGACGACCTTCCCCTGCTCCAAAGAGGAAGCGCTGGGTGATATGCGGTGGAGACTGCAAAAGAAAGGCGTACTGTTATATGGGAGATATTAGTGACACTGAATTTAGACGAATTGGAAAGCAAAAAACGGCAGTAATTGACGAATGAGAGAAGAGGGCTGTTATAAGACACAAGATGCAGTTAATGGAGACCTCTGCAGTCTACAGTGTAGAGATAACATGAAGTCCGTCACGAAAGATACTCTGAAGAATGAGCTGGTCGACGTACGGATTCCAGACAAGAGCGTCGAAATCGAAGCCCAGATAAGGACTAATCTGTAGTGCATAGAAGTCATAGAACATGCTCAAAATGAAGATATACTGTAGCTGCAAGTCCATCATTGACAGTCCCAAATCCATCGGTTGCTCGCTCAATCCTCAGCATCTGAACCTGTACACCCCTTCACAAACAACCATAGTCCAGCATCGCAGCAGTAACACAACATCGCCCAAGTAGACATAAGAGTTCGACGCAACAAAATAACTGAAGTCTGCACGGAGTGAGAGCTGAAACGGGTCGCGGCGATGAAACTTGCATTTAAGCTAGTACCGAGCCACACGGGAAGAAAGGAGCAGTTCCTCCAAGAGAATTAGGATGAGCGAAAGTCGATCAAAAGACTTAGGCCGACTTGCTCTTCTTGAGCTTCTCCAGAAGCACCTTCTTGACGATCTTCTGCTCCTCAATCAGGAAGGCACGCACGATGCGCTGACGCACGCACGTGGCGCAACGCGAGCCGCCGTAAGCACGCGACACAGTGCGCTGCGTCTTGCTCACGTTCTTGTACTCCTTGGACTGCAGGTGCTTGATGCCCTTGAGCGACTGCTTGCAGTCACCGCACTTGGGGCCGGCAGCGCGCTTCTTACGGTACTGGGCGACCAGCTTGCCACCTGATTAGTCAAATAGCACAAGTGTCAGTCAAGTGCGACTGTCCTTGCGGTTCCCTGTCGCTGTAGCTGCTGTATGACGTACCGGGGGTCTTGACGGCCTTGATGCCGTTGGACCGGGTGGCGTACGAGTGCCGGCGGCGGTAGGTGATGCGCACGTTCTTGACCATCGTCGATGCCTTTAGCTCTGGTTCCTATCTCCCGTTCTGATGGAATGACAACAAAGGCGGTGGTGGCGCGGCGCCCAGCAAGGCCCAACGCCAGTCGTTTTGCAGCTGTGTGGACCACAACAAAATTGGTGAAAGTTGATACGACAAAATATAAGATATGGAAGGTGTAATGCCAGAAGCGAACTTAATCGACTTTAGAGCGAACGTATGACGATGATCGTCTTTTGCAGGGAACTAGTTACAGCATCGAAGTGTAGCCATGTTTGCAACTGAGTTGTCTGAAATCTTCAACTGACGGCATGTCAGAAATAACCAAGCAGCAGCGTGCAACGTGTATTTCAAAGATAAGGCGTTGGTTTTGTTACGAACGGAACATGAAGGCGAGCTGCTGTCAGCTGGCTACGACTCGTGCTCGGCGGTGTAGTTATAGTAGACCGTGTTTTCGTACTTGGCCGAGCAGTAGGGGAACGCGGCGTCGTTCTCCGTGGGTGCGAACAGGCTCTTGCCAGTCGTGTACGTCACGTAGCAGCCAAGCACGAAGCACACAAGTGTCACGATGATGGCCGGGATCTTCTCGTACATCGGGATGCGGTTCCAAGCCTTGATGAGGTAGAAGACAATCGGTAGCAGGATGCAGTTCACCGTGATGCAAGACGCGCCCACGAAATCAGCAAAATCAGAGAAATGATCCTTGAAAATGATGGCCAGCACCACCAGGACAATGATAATGATGACACGGAGCACGACGTACTTGATCGTGTTCATGCCGCCGCGGTACTCGGCCATCTCCTCCTCGACGTCGCCCTTGTGCTCGTTTTCAGCGTCAGCGACCGACACGTATGACATCTTGGAGCTGCGTCGAGGCTCTTCTTGCGTGACGTTAGGTGTAGCAGCTTCCATGTAACTCACGGGGTTCTCGAGATCGCTCGGCTTCTTCTTGTGCATGCCAAGGAGCAGACGCTCGGCGATGTAGAAGGCCGGGTTCAGGATGACGGAGAAAGCGATAGTGATGTGGAGCTGCATAAAGAGATAGGCCAGTACGACCATGCCCCAGCGAGGAGAAAAGCCCAAGTTGGTCATGCCAGTCTCCGAGTTTGGGTAGATGGTGAACAACAGGTTACCCGAGATTTGGCAGCCCACAGCAGAGTACGCGGTGCTCGCCAGTGTCAAGAACAGGCACGAAATAAAGGCAACCGTAACACCCACGACTCGAGGCATACGGGTGGGGTCGCTGTGTTGACGCTGCAGGTCCGGGATGACGATACCAGCACCGTAAGCGAGTGACAAGTTGCCAAAGACACCCGCCACTTGCGAGAACTTTAGCTCCGGGAACGGGACGCTTGGGTGGCCGCGCATACCGTGCATCACGACGGCGACGCCAATGATATCGGCGATGATCGTGCCCATACAACCGGCGAATGCAGCACCCGAGCCTTCCTTTAGCGTCGGAACGAGACACACCGGCAGCACCATGAGTGCCATGAAAATGGACCACGTTGTTTGCTCGAAGGCGTCTGGGAAGAGGCCGTCAAGCAGCGAGCCGCCGAGCACGAGGAACACAGTCGGGATCAATAGACACGAGCCCATCTGGGAGATGACGCAGAGCCAACGGCCCCACTGGCCCATGGCCCAGTCTCCGAGATCACTGAAAGTCTTGACGGAGTTGGGGGACAGCAGCATCACCTTGGACATGGCCACGGACGAGTACATGTTGGCGAAAGCCATGAAGGCCATAGCCACCACTGCGATGGTCGGTCCGGCCCGGGCGAAGTTACCGGGCATACCAAGCGTTCCAATGCCATAGATACAGCAGAAGAGGTTGAAGGACGTCTTGGCGTCCTCGAAAGTGAAGAACGGCTTCTTGCCCATGGTTACTTGGGACGAGACGGGAGGTGGAGACTTGGAGACTTGAGTGCCAGGAGACCAATTGCAAAGTGAGCACTGCGGTGGCCAAAACGTGCAGGATGACAATTCCGACGTGGGGAAGTATTTTACTCACGCGAAGAGAACTTGGCACGGATTAATGGGCTTACCACGGTGGGAATCCGTGTTGCAAATCATTGAGAAGAGTCGTCGCTTTCGCCACCTTCACCTGGATCTGTTGAAAGAGGTGACCAAGGTTGCGCGTGTCAACGCGTGAATGCGCCGTATGCTTCCGCCGATACAGTATTCAATGGATACTATCCATCGCCAGGCAAGCACAGGAAGCGTTAATGTCCGCGCTCAGCTCATCTAGCGCAGCTATTTTCCCCGTCTACAAGGCGCATCGCCGTCGCTCCGCATCTCGAACGGTTTGAAGCAACCGTAACGACGCAGGTGATTTGTGCAGCTGCAGCAACGCATCCGACGTCAATGGTAGCTGGCAGCTACCACTGCAACATGCAGTGGCTTCGACTCGAAGATCAGAGTAATGCTAATACTAATAGTAAAGAGCCGAAGGCGACGTTGTATGCCAGGAATTCAAGGCGCGACCCACGCTACATTGAACTACACTACGGCACTTGTTTGACATGGCAGCAGGATCCTGTGCATGGCCACGCATCCCGACTCAAAGGTGTACAGACTACCGAGATACGGTTCGTACATCCCCAAACAAGATGATGAGCTCTGAGTTACGCCTCGACCTGTAAACGACTGCCGAGTCGGCAGTGCTCTCTGCGACTTTGATATTTTGCAACGTCTCAAGCCCAACAACGACAACGCAAAAGGGATAAAGCAGTCTGGTATGACTGCAGTAGCATTCAATTCGATCTGCTTGCTGGCAAGTTGAAGCTCTTCCTTTGAAGCTTCTCGCGGTAGACTAACCTTGACATTGTTGATAAGAGTGTGGGCTGAATGGTGCCTGGTCTGTCTGGCAAATAGATAACAAAGCAAAACAGGATATGTAGATGGTCTCCTCTCTCCATACCTACGGTGGGCAGTCGATGAAGACGATGGACGTGCTGGACGCTATCCTCACTGGAGGAGGTGGTGGTGGTGACGCAGACTTAACCTTGGAGCCGAGATGAAGCAATTGTCTGCCTCGACTTCGACTCGCGCTGCGACTTGTTCTCCGACGTGTGCTAGAAGATAGAGCCCTTCTGAGAGATCGTGGAGAGTGTGACCGGGTCAGACGCAAACTCGCGCTGAAACGAGCGGTGAGGCTTGTGCTTCCCCTCTCTTCGTTATGGAGACTCTCACGTCTCTCCTCTTCATGCATCGACCCTCGCATGTTCAGGAATCCAAAACCACCGCTGCTGTTTGATGAGCTGCCAGTGTTTCGTAGTCGCTTGGTCGGGGATACGCAGTCGTCATTCGCCGTGTTACTGCTTTCTCTTTGCCACGCCAGACTCGAGTCGTACGTTTGCGATACCGAGCCAGAACTTCGAGACGTGTCAATTTGCGGCGGTGGTGTTGTCGCGTACGAATATTGAGTTGTCGTCGACGGTGGTAGTGGGGACGTTGGCAATGGCACCAATGCGATTCCGCTGCTGTCTAACCAGCCAAGCTTACCGTTCGACGACGACACCGACCCATCCTGACTCAAGAGCACAATGGAGACATGAGGCTCTGGGGAAGGCACAACTGCTGGTACCTGTATCGACAAGCGTGTAGGCGACGATGCCGGCAGCGACGAGGACACTTGGCTCCTCTTGTATCGTTTCGGTAACTCCCGATCGAAGTCCGCATCACTTTCTCGAGAAGCCTCGGTCACCTGTGAGAGGAGCTTGACTTCACCACTGCTGCTGCGTCGGTGCCAACCCACGATGACCGGGTCATCGTCATTTAAGAACCACCCGTTGCACCCGACCGACACACGCGTGCGAACCCGTGTGTTGTTAAAGGTGCCTGATGGCGCGAAGTCGTTCATGAATGGTGATGGTGGCGTAGTTGGCGTGTAAGACAGATAGCCTGAAGATATCGTTGGTGCTTTACGCTTAAACCCCGTCGACAAGAACCTACTATTTTCAGTGTTAAGCGTGACTTTGCCGCTATCGCGTGAGCGTAGTTGGAGCATCGTAGGGATTGCTGGTGCAAGTCCAAGAGGAGGAGGACAGGATACTGGACTGGCGCACGTGAAGCCAAACCCGCTGTCAAAACTGTCAGCACGAGCACCAACCGAGCTGATACCCGCCGGTTCGCTGCTGCGACTTGTCCGATGGAGCCCACAAAGTTCAAGACGAAATCTTGTACCGCTGGAGAGTCTTTGATAGTTTGGTGTACGGTAGTAGCTGTCGTCAAAGCCCACACCCCAATGAAATGTAGGCGTCTCCTCCGGATCGACCGCATCCTGCTCGATACAACATCCACAGAACAGTCGAAATCGATGTCCGCCATGATCGTGAAGTGATGCTAAGAATCGGTGACGGCGTTCACTATAATTCTCTCGAGTCGTGCGACATTTCTTTCTGGTTGTCCAGTTTCGCGTGTTGACCTTAATCCCTCCGGGTGTGGAAGCTGCTTCGTTGAAATCAAGGTTACTTGGTTGTGCGATCCCAGATTTTGACCCCCTCGAGTCTGCGAAGCTCTTGCGACTGCCAGTTCGTACCACCGGACGTTTGGCAACTCCACCCAAATTGGAGAACCTCCCTTTGGTGTTGACTTGAATGGGAGGACGAGCCCCATCCGTGTCGGCAAAACTGCGTCGACTTGTCGCTCGGGGTTGGTGATGTCGTCCGATTCGACGAACATAGGCCAACGCTCGGTATCGGAGCTTCACGTGTTTCGGTGGCGGCTCCGTGGATGAAGTCGCCATTCGTTGGTATTGTACACGGCTTTTGTGTTCGGGAGTCCCGAATCGGGACCTGTACTTCCTCGCTTTCGGTCGGTCGAGCAAATTCGGGAATGAGGTGCCCCGGAGAAGGCCCGAGCCGGGCTGAACGTTCGTAGACTCTGTAACAGTTGATCGGATGGTCATATTAGGCCTGAACGTGTGTACTATAGTGGGCCTCAAGTGTTCCGACCACAGCGCGCTGAAAACTTATCAGTTCAGCTTTCAGCCGATCACAGGAACGTGAACAGGACTGAGTGGTAAACGAGTGATAGACTATCGAGGTCATGGAGAGTGCACACACCAGTTACTCGCAAGAAGGACCAACGCGTGTGTCATGCTTGAGATTGGACTCAAGTTGAAGTGGTCCGATTGCCTCCGGATAAGTTAACACGATTGGTTATCCGGATCGTGTCTGGCATGGTCGTACATGTACGAGTGTTAAATAAAGCTGAACCAGTTGTGCACTATCCTACGTAGTGGGCATGGTGGTGGGGAAAGTTTCGTGAGGAAACGTCGTCTACATCTCAGGAATCGCGCAGCCCAAAGAACAATACTTCATAGTCTTGCAGTCCAACTTGTTTGTCGCCTATTGTTCCTACCTTCTTAGCAAAGTTCGTCGCACTCGTTCCTGGTAGAACTTTCGCTCAACTCACAAAGCTCATTTCGCGCGAGTGCGGAACACATAGAGCTCGCTTCAACCTGTGAGCAATGCCCATTGGTAATTTGTTGGTAACACCATTCAGGCAGGGATTGACAGTAACTTGCTGTACTAGATTGCGGGAACTACTACTACTGTAGTATCAATTTACTATCCGGCGACTATAGTACTATTGGGGTCTCAGACAGAAGTTAATAGTACCCCAAAAAAACTGAATAGTAGTAGTATCGGTACTATCGGGCAATTGTTTTCGCAGGCATACTCATAGTAGTAGTGAAATCCCCAAGGGGTAGTAATACGAGTGATATTAGTACTACTACTCTCAGTACTATTTCGACAAAACCTCCTTGCGCACGTCCTGTTTCATCTTAACGATCTCGTTCCTATTGCGCCTTAGCAATAGCTGCTTCTCCTCGCGCCTGCTGTCCGTCCTGGTACGAAGCGGGCCCATGACGATCACTCCGGATGAAAACGCGCTCTGGAACGCCGAAGATGAAATTTTGCCGAGGTGGATACGCGCAAGTAGCGCGATCGAAGGAAATAGGCGCTCACCTTCGTCGCGGAACCACTTCAGCACGTCTACGTGCTTGTACAGGCCCAGCAGTGCCCAATGCATACCGCTGGAACTGTCGATAGACATGTCCTTGGACAGATCCTCCTTGGTCTTGTCCGGGTTTTGGAGCTGGGCAACTTCCAGCCACTCAGGCTCCACTCGAACCATTCTTTCATGACGGCGTCTGCTCTAGCGTTCAACTCAGTATCCTTCAGCTCGTCCCTCGTCTTGCTCGCTCGAATTGGTGCTCCTACCCACACCTGATCTTCGTCGTCCCAACCAGTTGATGCTGGCGACGAGAGCGGGGAGGTCATGTCTTGGCTGAGTATGCTGGTCTGAGACGACGACGTCTGGGACAAAGTGATCTTTCCCAGCTTGGTCATCTGTGCGTATACTTTGCGGTGTTCTTCTTTCAGGAAAACAAAATCTACAGTTAAGCCTTTAAGAGAAAATAGCAAATCATAAGAGACGGTCGGACCACGGTACCGGAAGTGAGAGCATTTACTGTATCTATATGCATAGTAGTATGCCTCTCTCTAGAGGCGATATGTATTACTTTCACCGTTACTATTTTCAAAAGACCCCCATTCATCAAATCGGTGCAATTTCTAAGTGATTGGCTGTGGAAGATTGCCATTCTCAAAAATCCTCCCAAGACCCAAAGACCAAATCATGGGCTGCGCGGTGAAAGCATGCCAAGAAGGCGACCAGCTCAAAACGGACCCCTGCAGTGTGTGTGGTAAGCCTACCCACCATATATGTGCCATTGGAGTCTTCGAGGGCAAGGACTCTTCGCTGAACGAGAGGTATTTGATATTTGTTATCTCTGGGGTGTATTTATCGTACTGACAGTGACATGCGCATGAGGCACGAATGATAATCTCCTTATGTCAGTGTCGGATCCGTACGTGGTAACATCAGTCTTGGTGCTATCATCTACACCATTACGTAGCAAGCACCCTTTCGTAAATGTCTGAAACGGTGGTTTGTGCTGGCGCTTTCTTTAGCTTGTACGTTGTCTTTGTCCACGCTGCTAGCTCCTCCTGGGTCATTGTCGGACACTCGGCGGCTTTTTCAGGCTGCGTACTGCAATTTCGCTGGAATGAAACAGCGGATTGCCACTTCTGCTGGAACAAAGTCATCCTCTGGAACGGGCAATCCGCTGGGCTGTGTGGCAGTGCACGATTTAGCTGCTCATCGATCCGCTATATTACACTGCCAAATGATATATACGCAGCATGCATCAAAAGTGAACATATATTGAGTTGTAGAGGGAGGCAACCACGACGGGCGTGTCCTTAAGGATGCGGTGCTGCGCGACGTGCGGAGGCAAACAGCCACGTAGTGATGGCAACGATGCAAGTTGGATCTCGCGTTGTTGACAATGTCAAATAGACCCGAGAAAATATAAACACGGTATTTCTCTTCAACGTGATTTGTTCGTGATGCGTTTTATGTCATACATATGGAAATCGATACAAACGTTTAGATAAACCAACTCGTGCCAAAACATACGGGTATGCTTGCATCCTGTCTATCGGTATGCTCCTGACCTGGGGAGGAAAGGTTACATACTCTGATTCGCAGGGGTGCATTTGGACCCCTACCAAGCTAAACATTTACCCTTTAACTCTTTTTAGTATGCATGTACATCACGATGCATCACCTGTTTCGAATATTCCTCAAAGAGTTTTGCCACTCTTTCCGCATCCATCCGATTACGTGCTATTTCTCGAATAGTGTGTTTGAATTCGCTCTGTACAATGTTTCGAATGCTTTGGATTAGCTACCACCTTCAACATAGACCAGTCTTCGCCTTACCCTTTTCTGCTTAAACGCAAAAAGGACAATGATGTTCGCGAGTCTGCCCAGTCCGGATTAATGTTGGGGAGAGAGCTTTTGGACAACAAGGTCGTTAGGCAAAAGCCATATCCCCACACGCTTAAGCTCCAAAACGTATTCAAAATTACTAAGCGCACGCATCCTCATTAGCACTCCGGCACAGTCTTCCGAGTCAATAGTGTCGTCAACGTCCAGTTTCAACTTAGACCATTTCGATCCGGTCTTACCCACATAGCAAAAAAGCAGGTAAGCACGCACACACAAGTATTTCCCATGACACAATGCATACCTGTTGTTGGTATTGTTGCCTAAATGTAAGGAGTTATTTCTCTAGAATGACACTCATTAGTCGATTATACCATCTCGGTTGCGAATGAAGTAAGCGTATATAGGAGGCTTATCATCCTCGGCCAGGGTAGGTAGCAAGAGTCACACGTCCATGCTTAACCACCGAGTCACCATACACAAGAACGTGCATTATATTGATCATCTTTCCTTTTTCATGGTCCGTCCCTAAGTAAAGGTGGTGCGCCTGCATTTTGTTTTCTATCTTAGTCAAGGTACGTGCGGCCTTCGTTATCAACTTGCTAACCCACCTGCCGCTTGAAATACTTAACAACATGAAATGGTCATATAATCGAGCGCGCGGAAGGAAAAGAGCTAACTAGAACCTGACGTTAAGTGAAGTCTTTATCTTTGACGATAACCGGTACTGATCGCCAAGAGCTGTTATTTTTCTTGAATAACTTCATCACATATGCCATGCTATTGTTTTTCTCGGATGTCGTGAGTGGATGCTGTGCATGCTGACTCTGCACGATTAAAAGATAACAATTCGTTAGATACCAACAACAAATGGGTTTCCACTTATAATTGATACCTTGCCGTGGATGGCATCCACTACCTGTATTTACAAGTATTTATTTGAACTGTTGTGTCGGTCATTACTACGTCTGGCGAGGCAAGGCGGGTGAACGTATTTTGTCGTCTAAAAGATGTGTAGCGTGCCTACCAATTGGATCCAGGAACGAGGAGGTCGAAAACAACCTCGCCTTTCGGAAAGCCCAGCTGCATCAGACTCCAAATGTCACGCAAGCGCTCCAAAGGGAGGTTGGCGTGTGACATTGTGAGTATCCCCTTAGGTGTCGTTTGTCTTCGGTACCTTCGAAAGTTCCACTAAGTGAGTTGCTTTGATACAAATATATTAATCAGATATACAGGTGTTGATCTCGTTACGTTACTTCCAAACGTCGCCAGTCCGGTGGATAGTTAGACTATGAGTAAAGTCGTCTCAAATAACCAATATCAATACAGAGAATTATGCACAATATGTAGCCGTTCTTATTATTTCGGACCCTTGAACGGTGAGTTTACGGTCCAGTCAACAAAGCTTTATTCAGAACCCTGGTTAGTTCCAAACGCACTGGCAATCCAAATGTCAATCAAATGCGCACCACTTCCAGAAGGAAAAGTAGGTTTCGGTCCGGAAGATAATTCGCTCTAAACACAAGTACACAACCCGCCACACAGCGGTTATTCGATCAAGTTCAAGGGGTGACTACCAACAACCTCTCCTACAACGTAAGTTAAAATGAAATAAAGGTACCGTTCAGAGCGATACCTCTAACTGGAATGAAATGAAGCGGGTCACTCCCCAGCGCGCGTCGCCGAGGTCTCCGTCCAATTTGGTCTTGATGATTCGGAGAACTCCACGCCAGTCTTCGCGTTCTGAGGTGTCCTTATATGTAAGTTCCTGACGCCGGGCCCTCAAACAGGCTTGTCTGGCCGCACTTGTTACTCACAAGGCAAAACGAATTCTCTGTTGAATAAAGTTAATACAAGACGCTCTCTACACTACGGTCTTTTCGAATGTCAGCGTCCTAATATTGGTTTGACTATAGGTGCAGTTGGCGTAATCGGCTCACTCATCAGGAGTCAGGTGCTGCACATCATCCGACTCTTCGTGCATAGCATATCTGGTCGGTCGTCTTGGTCGGTCGTTAACATCTTGGTTTGAGTATACTTGGGAACTGGAAGGTCTCATTGTGGGTGCTGACTGGATACATGTTCCCTCCCGTGGGTACACTTTGTGTATCTGGAACTTGGTCATCCGGGAGCACGCCGTTTGGACTCTCTCCGATCGGAACACCACGTCTCCTTCCGGAACGACATTAGTCCTGGGGCTTGTACAGCATCACCGGGCTCCAAAATAACTCTTCATTGGTGGCAACTGCGACTTCACGTATCTTGGGGTACTCCATTCAGATCACTCAATCACTTACGGTGTTGAATGTGGCACGCTCCTCAATCACAGTACGTCAATCTTCCAATGTAGTCATCACCAATAGTCTGGCCCCCAATAGTCTGGTCCCAGATGTCTCCACGTCAGATCTTTCCACAGTCTTTACAGCCGCTACACTTGTCGCACGCACCCGGGCGGTCATATCCAATCAGTATCCATGCTTCCGGGTGTGAGTTGGGAACAGACGCTGGCCCCAATTTTCCGTTCAGTTGCATCGTATGACTGGCAACCCCTTCTCTTTTCCTGGTCTGGAATACAAAAGCCTCGGCTAACTTATCTGCACCTAAAACCACGCTTACGGTAGCGCCATCGTCATTCGTGCATAAAATTTGCATCAATCGTCCGTCCGAATATCGCCAAGGCGACTTTGTTTGTCTTAGCGGGTCATGCTAGACAGTATGATAGACACGTCGATTCGCGTAGAACTATGCGAATTATGTTCAATGAATGTGCAACCCGTTGCCAGAATGGCCTATTTCATACTGCGCCCTGTGCAGCTCGACCATTACCTGATGCGAGTGAGCAGGCCGTAAATGTTGTACCAGTTTCAGGTTGTCTGCCAAAATGACCCATATCCGGAGCTCGTTGGCTGGCATAAAAAAAGGTGTTGGTACGGTGTCGGCATCAGTATAGCGACGGTCGAGTTCATGTGGTAGTTCTTGTAGATATTGGACAAATCGAGTGGCTTAGGCCGGGCTCACAGCGACCAAGTGTTCCAAGGTCAGTTTCCACCGCACTCATGCTCGAAGCAATCCCACCCGAGAGTACAGAGCTTCAACAATAGCATCATATAGTGTATATCGTTATGAGTGCCGTGTACAACACAAGGGACAAATCGTCATGTACAACATCGCGTTATACAACATGTCTGAGTCGAGCACTCATGAATTTGATTTCATCGTGTTCGTTTTGCCTGCAATTCGATATTTCAGCTTCCGTACTCAGAGGTAACGTAGCGCTTCAAGCAGTACTAAAAGGCTTTAACCAGTGCGTATCGGCTGGCTATCGTTAGAGCACCAGTAACGTATGGCAGAGCCTCTTTTGAAGAACATCTTCAGCTTTGCTGACGGCAAGAACTATCGGGTACGGCAATTATGGTCTTGGTGTGGCTAGTGTGGTGCGTCTACTTACATGTGAACAATGTCTGCCTTGTAGAAGATGCAACCTAGCGACACCGACCTTCGGATTCCTACCATAGTGGTTGGCTCCGTTGTGTGTTCGTGACTAGAACGATTTGCTTCGGAGCCGACAGTTGTATACTGTGGACAAAACATAATTGTCCTGGATGATAAAATAATGCGGATACGAGTCTTGAGTTTCGTGAGAAGATGCTGGACCCGCGTATGTGCCCCAACCGAAGTCTAGGCGTTTGCGGTTACTCTGCGTTCCCGTGCTTTGCAGCCATGCAACTACGCATTCTAACCCCGTTAAAAGACGGTCATATCGACCATCTCCTGCCTTTGGTGCGAAGCTCCACGCGTATGCTTCACAACGCCATAACGTCCATCCGACAGGCAGCGGAGTGGGGGATGGGGAGCATGGAGAAAGTATAACACAGCCTCTTGCTGCTACTTCCCCACGATCCAGAACAACGCCGCGGTCAGCCTTCAAACATGTTTCACTTGACCATTTACAGGGTGCGGACGACTGGGATCGACCGGATTCTTACGACGTTTACGCGCTCAAATAGCTCCCAATACTAGATGTCGTATAAACGTTTGAATGGGACATCATCTAACTCGGTCGGTTTGAAGCTGAATATTGGTATGTTAGCTACATATTCCTGCTTTTAACCTTCTTAAGGCCGAACATGTGAAATATAGAACACCGAAGAAGACATCTGAAGGGTTTGCATTAGCATGAAACACTAACACGAAACTACAATGCATGCATCTGGTCTCGAAGTACCTGGTGCTCGTCGACTGCTTTTCTCAGTTGATATCTGTCCCTCGGCGCGATCAGTCAACAACCTGTAAAGAACTTCTGGTGGAGGTGGTCATGGCTCCACGTTCGGCATCTTGCCATTTTGAAGAGCCGAGATCATCATCTGCATCTCCCGCGTATAAGCTCGAGCTTCCTGACGAACCGCACGACGACGCTCCTACGCTCCCCCATCGTCTCTCGCTCTCCGCGACGTTCTTCACGGCGGTGTTTCTCCATCGCCTCTTGTTCCTCGCGGCGTTCTTCGCGGCGGCGTTCCTTCATCGCTTCGCGATCCTCTCGGCGTTTAGCGTCGGTCGACTCAACTCGCGCGCGCTCCTCCCTGTCAGCATCGGCGCGCAAGACCACCACATTCATTACAAGGGCATTGGAAATCTCGTCTGACGCCTGTGTGGTCTCGTCAAGTTTACGTTTCAGCTCTGTGACAGCTATCTCAGCTTGGAGGCGTTTTTGCTTGGTGTAACTGCCCTCGTCGAATTCAGCGTACGTGCGTCTCTTCGTCGAGTCTACCATTGTGGCTAGGTTCACGCCACCAAGAGGATCAGAGCGGTCTACCAGATAATTGTAGCGAGCCGCTGACGTGCGTCGGCGTTAGATGCACTGGGTGTCCTGGGTTTTGTTGGATCTCGCTCCGTTGAAACTTTAGCGTTGGTAGAGCGCCTAGAGGCTGATCCTTTAGCTTGTTTAATCTGCGCTCGTTTCGAAGCAGCTGGTGCAGGCGTTTAATTGGCCTTGGCCGCTACCGAGAACTCGAGCGCCAGTGCGGACATGTCCATGTCATCATTGGCAAGCTCGTCACAAGAAATACTAAACGGAGGCAGTGTGCCGCTCGACTTATATTTGTCTAGGTCACCCATGGGCTCAGTGTTGCTTATTTCCTCGGTGGTCGAATCCAAGTGATTGCGGGAGGCAGGGGCAGCCGCTCAAGTAGGCTCACATGAGTCGATCACTTCACTTTAATGACCACTTCAGTGACCCAATATTAAATTTGAGTGACCGATGATTGGACTCATGCGTCTGGAAGCTTGTGTGTTCTGATGAATTTGAAAGGTGGCTCATTCTCTGATGCGACATCAGTAACACTTCCCAAAACCAAACATTGTGTTTTAGCCTCTAGTTGACCTACGATTTCGGTCTCGACGGAGAAATCCAGTGTTAAATAACACTTGTATTAATATGCGGTTTATCATGTTTGCGGTTATGGCTTTATAGTTCAAGGTACTCAGCAGGGTGGTAGATCTGGATAAAAACTGGGCGAAGTGTGTGATACAGCTTGGGGCAAGCACGATAGCTGTTTCGCCCTACCTAATATCTATAGCGCAGAAAATACTGTTATCTACTTTGACACTCCACTGAAGAACATTTTTGGCGGAAAGGATTCGCAGGGATTCTGCCAATGTCAAGTACACCGAGAAGCATTCAACAAGATTGAGCGTTTGGTACGTTGCAAGATAGCTGAAACAAACAAACCAACGGATACACGACCGTCCCGCGACTGCCCCAGGTGCGGCGCCACTATGCTCCGCATTGGTGCGCGTTGGTGCTGCTATCTCAGCACCTGCTGCACATCAAAATGATGCATACAGTTTTTTCGCGTGATCGAGTGCACCACTCTCTAAATCGATGAAGGTTTTATTATCCTGGGCACCTGGCACGCACGTGACGGATGTATCAGTTCGCTCGAGGCGTGTGCAGTGCTAGATGTTGCGCTACGAAATGAAGGTAATTGGATTATTCACAATTTATTGTGCTAAGCTGACTATTCTAGGGTTGCACAGGTCGGAGGCGACGACCATGTCATTTAAATCGACGAAACGAGCATAGCAAAAAGAATATAGATCGCGCCACCAAAAAGTGGTTTGCTCTTGTCGTGTACGAAGATAGCGTGAAACCCGCCCTACCTGCATGCATCTAGGTGCACCTCAAGCCAGGGTAAGCGTTCGGTTCGATTCGATGTGTATGTGTTCACTTTTTTGTTGTGTCAGTCAGACGAGTTCAAGTTGTACGTCGCCGAGGTGCACGCAAAGGCATGCTCTACACCTAGGAGAATAACACACATCTTTCTGGAATACGCTCTTTCCATCAATGGGTGAGCCATAGTCGCAGCTTCGTCGACCCTTCGACTGGTGCTCATACCAACGGGATCGAGGGAGACTGAGAAGTCAAGGAAAAAGCCCGCATAAAGAGCGAGCGCGCCATGAAGAAGACCGTATCTGGACGAGTGTGTGTGTGTGTGGAGATAATGGTACTTCAAGCAGAACAAGCGCAAGCTCACCAGTGAGCCCTACCACGGACTTGTGCATCGATCAAGCAACACTACCCGTTTTAGGGTACTAGGGTTGTATACAAGGTATACCTTGGCTTTTTTTGCTATACCGACTTGTATAGAGTTGGGGCTTGTTTACCCATGTGCCTTGCTATAATTATTGCGCAAATTTAGTTTTTTTCTGATAAGTTGTTGCATACACTCCATATCGTGCAAGAGAAGCCAGGAGGGGGGGGGGCATTTAGAAGGACGAGTTTCCGACTTACCCTCGCCAAAGCAACCGACTCGATGGATAGCAGGTAACCGAAACCCTATGCGAAGGAACTGTTGAGGCTCGAAATGGATACCCCTTCTGTCTTTCTTGCGGACAATATCAATTGCAACCTTTCGGCCGGGTTATTATGAAGCTGGCTAGTGCAACTGTGTACCAGCTCCAGCAAATAGTTGACGTTGCGGTCCAATGACCGCAACGACAAAAACCAAACACTCTGATCTTTGTGGCTACAAATTAATTTAGGACCTATTTTCGACGAACAGGACTCGTCTGGTTTCCCGTTGATGTGTGGAATGTCACTGGGGTGGATTGGCCGATTGTCAGCAGAGCCAACAACCCACTGGCGCGATTGAACCGTGCGATTAACGCTGCGATCACAGCCCCACGCCCGTGCCCGCCCGCCTTTGTTGAAACCATTGATGGTCTTTCGCCGCGTTACGTACGCCTGGTGTACGACATCACGAATCGTAGAGCAGTTGCACCCAAAGAAGGTGTGGTCGAACTCCCAGTAGAGGTTCCGTTTATTCGCCAAGGAACTCAGTGTCGCCAATCAGGTCGATCAAGGTGCCAGACGCCTCGCGCCCAACGTGCAACTAACACCAGATCTACGCAATGCCGCCGTAGAATAATCAGATGTACCGCAGCTTAGTCTTAGTGATCTATTTGATCAACCTACGCCGGAGTAAGCACCACGTAGGCTTAATCTCTATCTCTCAATATATACTTCGTATCCTACAACATTAGCTATTACAAGTTTGTTTATTACAATTCTCTGAAATTTATTTCAGAGCGAAGGAGAGATCCGAGCGGGGTCTGATTGTCCGTGGAGTCATAACCATATAATTTAGATATGGTTATCGGAAACAGATTTGATGGGGAACGTAAACCTTTCAAGCAATATATTACAGTAGTTGCTATAGGAATTCATACCTGTTATGATTTGATTAAGTACGAATATGTTGACTGTGTCGTCCCCCTCTCTGTTAAGTCCGCGTGTTAATTGGATGTTGCGCGAAGAGAACGTAGAAACTAATGTCTGGGTCAATACAGTTGTGTTAGGTGCGTTATTCTGTACCGTCGTGTGCAGATGTTGCGGCTGCGAAGCAGGTACAGGAGATGCGCTAAAGTGGGCTGAGGGCACTTCGAAGATGCCGGCCAACATGAGCTGCTCTAATCCGAGAATGATCAACAAGGGTACATTCCCTTTACTAAATTTCTGAGCTGCTTCGTGCACAGTGCGACATTGCTATGAATAGTCGCGCTTTTGATCCTGTGTATGGAGCATTTTTAGTCTGTTTTAGACTGGTCTCCTTTTTGGGTCACGGACCCAAAAATGATCAGTCCCGCTGGTGACCCGTTTTAATTTCCACTCACGCACGCACTCACTCACTCAGTCACTCACTCACTCTCTCTCTCTCATTCATTTACCCTATCACTTTTTTTCACCGATGTATGGTATGGATCACACAGCGTAGCGTACTTCACACACATATCCATGTTACACGAACGTTGATCTAGTTGACGTCAAATAACCCTCGTTGGGCTTCCCAATAGCTACCTATCTCCCAGTATAACTTAAGGGAAATGACCAGTTAAGGGCCGCCGACCAGTTAAGGCCCGCGGTCAACATTGACCAGTCGTATCACAGTAATATTTGCTAGGTTTTGACTGAACGAAATGTGCTAAGTGCGAAACCTGCAAAGAGTAATGCACAAGAGGCGGGAAATACATTTTGGCGCCAAGAATGATCAAATACTCTGTCGAGAAGAACACCGATGTCGTTGCTCAAGTTCAAGGCGGGGCTCCCATTCTGGTTGTCGCTGCTTCTTCAGGCGTTCTTGAGCGGACTATCCGTAAATGGGTAACGGCTGCCGAAGAGGGCAAATCGTTAGTGACGCCAAGGCGAGGTCCACGGTCTCTTCTTCCTGAGAAGGCGGAGAAACACTTGTTCGCTTGGGTGGTGGGCAGGCTCCTTGTTGTCTACCCTGCCAACCGGTCCCAGATAATCCACAAAGCCAATGAGGCGTCGTTGCTTGTCTGCGGCCAAAGGTTGGCGACGGGTGGTACCGGTGCTTTAAAGAGCGACAGTGATGGAAGAAGATGACGAAGGCCGCTATTCTATCGACAAGCCAACAGCGATCCGACTTTCAGGCTTAGCCTAGCTTTAATTCGCAAATGTCGCTTGATCCCATAGTTTACAGATTCTGGCTGACTGAACACAACTGTTTTTGTACATCCGGTGGCTGGTGGTATTCGGAATGTGTGTCCCACACAAGCTTATAGTCAAAGCTAATCCTTCCTTAACTGATAAAAAAGAAAATCGATTTTGACGAGATAAAGAAGCCATAAATTATGGACATGTACATTTACTTCTACTAGTACTACTCCATGTAGTTCTTTCAGCCCAAGAGGCTGAAAGCACAAGGGTCTTGGAGCATTTCTAAAAGGGCGACTTTTGGTATTTATCGAATTCTACTCGATTTCAGACTTTTGCTTTCTGTTTGAATCAATTTGACTTCGTTTCAGTATGATGACTCTCGCATGGGACTCGACGCAGCTCGACTTTTCGCGCTCTTAGAAACGTACACTCGGCTTAGAAATTACCCAGATAATTTGTCGATACTTCGGCCGACTTGTGCAGCACTCCACGGAAATCCCTCGATCAGGTTAATAGTCTTGCCCGTTAAAGTCTTGCTGTCGCAATATAAATAAACTTGAACGCGACCATGCTGTAGGACCAAATTATACATACGACGCTTTAACAAAGTAGCACCAGCCTTTCGCAGCACCAATGAGCGTGCCGCGTTTGCAAAAGTCTGAATATGGTAGAACCAACCTGCACACCATCTTACTTTCAGTATGTACAAAAGCGAAAAGAAGTGAACCCATCGCAGCATTTCTAAGATTGCGTAGCAACGGCCAACGTCACTGCGGTCGTTGCATAGAGCCCTTTACAACGCTGTTGGTTCACCCGAACAAAAAGCGCCTTGTTGGCAGCAACGGCGCTCCTCAATTCGAGGCTCACGACTACAGCTTACTTCTTATGGTAGTAACCACATAGCGGTGTATCTTGCTTTCAGTGTGGGCAAAAGCGTACCCATCGCAACAGGGCCACGCTAGCAACACGGCTGGTTCAGCAGGTGGCTCACACGACCACAGTCGATCGAAGACCTTTCCACCTTATCGTGGATGGCCTTGGTTACGCGCTTCCACGCCTCAACTTTCTTTTCCGTGTAAACCCCAGGAGCCCAATAGTAGCTGTTGCCTTATTTGGAGATGTCAGTGGCATCTGTGATGATGAATGAGAGTTCCTCCGGACAAAGCTCCATCGGAAAAATTGGACGCGCCAGCTAAAAAGACATAATCCATCGATGATCTAACCTTCTCATGTAGCCATTTTGCCAGTCGACCAATCTTTCGGTTCCCAGTCGACCTCTGATCTGAAAACCGAATTTTCAATTACTCCAGGAATGACAATCGATTATACTACTGTTCACGTACGCACTACAACGTGGATCTCTGAGGATGATCTACAATGGTCTAAATTGCAGTTGTCTCGATTTGATTTTGAATTTACTATACTGACTTGTCGGCTTCATTTGAATATGGATGCTCGTGGCGAACTCGTTGAAGGAATCGTCCAGTTGATCCTAGTATCATTGGCCAAGTGAGTGGAGACATCTTCAACAGTGATTCTGACATCCGCTGCCGCTCTAGTTGGCGGTTTCAGTGGTCGTACCGGCGGTCGTCACGGCTCCCTGGAGTCGGGTCTGCGTTCCCAAGTTGTTCGCGATGAGCAAGCTAGCCGTCTAATCCGCAAATCAAATAAAAAAACCATGGACACGCACTCTGTGTAGATCTGCCAGGTGAGCTTGTGCAGCGCCAGCAAGTAGAAGCGCAGCGTGCAGGCGACCGAAAAGCCAGCCATCACGCTCACTGGGTACCCGGAGCCGTAGCTGGCGACGCAGCCGACTTGATGTATTACCGCTGACGTCAGTGCCTTCGATGGCCTTTAGTGGGACAACAACCCGGGGATTGCGTTCACCTCGTCGTTTGCCAACATTGATTGCGTGTCACTGAGCTGCTCGACCAGCAGGTCACGGAACGGTTTGTCGTTAGGATTCTATGTGACAATACACCAACTGTTAAACAAAAGCGATAGAGTTGCATAAAAGCTGTTGGTTCCAGTGCATTGTTGAGCAGTAAACGCCACTGGAGCCGTTGTGCGTACCACAACGATAGAGCCGCATCAAGGCTGATGGCATTGCTGGCAGCTGCGTTGCGCAGCTCATTGCCCGCGTCTACGCTCACTTTGGACTCATCATCACCTTCAACATGCCGTCAAAGCGGCGGCGCGTTCAAACATCTGAGGAAACGCGGCGAATTCGCAATTGCCCTGCGGTCCAGATCACCCTGCAAGAATAAGCAGCTCTTCGAGGTGCCAGGGCAGCACACGCAAGATCGTCGGCGCCCATGTCCAATAAAATCAAGATCATCCCTACAATTTCTAAACCGGAGGGCTCGATGGGTTGACATCTGAAGAAATGAAACTGTGTTGTGTGTGTGTGAGCTGGATTATTCTCAAAGTGATATCTGCAAATGCGAGTTGACCGACGCCACTGTTGATTCACTTTCTGTTTATTTGTCCACTTTGTAGAAAATAAAGCGTTGTCTCTTTGTCCCAATGTGTCTTAATATTCCTGCGACACTTACCATTCAGTATGACGCATCGACAATCGATAATCGTCTTAAAGGTTTACTGCTGTTTCCGGTAGGTGAGTGCCGCCGTAATGTTGGCGACACATGTGACCTAATATGAACTATTGTCGTCCTCCAGCAATCAACAAAGAAAACGGCAAGATTATGGCCGATATGTGCAAATCGGGTAATCATCACATCGAGTACTCCACAAGGATTTCCCCACCCAGTGCAGCAATAGCGAATGGCAATTACATCGGCCATTTGCCTAGTCGCTTCATGAAAGTGACACGAACAGACGAACAGGCAGTGGCGCTCATGCTTCCTTGCGTTTCACTATCCGTGGTTACGGATGGCCCATGTCGGGCAATTAAGTCCCACCGCTATATTGTTAGGAACACTGAAGGACCGATTGTCGAGATGTTACCGCGCGATCTTACCAATTGTGTGCGCGTCACAATGGTGGGGAGTATGACTCCAGATCAGGTAGCAGCATGCAAGAAGCACTTCGACGTGAATATCCCATTGTGCCACAAGTTTCTTGTGTTTCTTAAATTAAATAACGGAGAGTACATTAGCCGCCAGCAGCATACTAATGACCAGCACGGAAATATATTTAAGACCAATGTTATTATTGACAAGTCCAGATTACAGAATAAAATGGAAGGGAAGATTGTGTAGCAAATCGTATACGCGACGAAAGTACGTACTCTACCTTCGGTTCTAAAGTGGAAGAAAATAGTGGAGATACCAGTATCGAGAACATCTGGATTGCGCCTTCGAGCTTGATATTTCAATCACAACAACACGACTATGTCGATGTTCTAGTTAGAAAGTTGACCGATTACGTATCTATGAAATCTTGGGCATGGTGTGTACAAATGTTTCATACACTATTCCCTGGGGGCTGCGGAGGGCCTGCGGAGCCGCGTGAAAAACGTATTTCTGTTCGAAAATGGATTTTAAGTTGTTTACGAGTGCATGGCCATCGGTTCGAAATTCATTTTGCGTTCGTGTTGTTAGCCTTTCACCATCTTGCGTCAACAAATGCAAGGGAAATGGTTTATATAAAGATGAATGTCAAACGACAGGCGTTGAAGGCTGCTGAAATTTCGCACAGCGCAATTCTCCAAGCGGTTAAGTATTTTAAATACCTTACGGCTTGCCGCACGAGAGGTGTAAATCCCAGACCCCCAGTTACAGAAGTACAGCCTGTTATAGACATCAGAAAAGGACTGCGTGTCCCAGAGTCAGCTTTCTACGGCTTAAATATTAGCAGAATCCGAGCGCGACACGTTCTATTCAGCATGCTTAAAGGGTTTGGACCACTCAATTTTATTTTACAATTTCGCCTGATTCCGCCGGGACGCATAATATCGCTATAAAACCAGGAAAATTAAGTAAGAAAACAATTGACGATGCCAACTTAACTTTGGTTCCTAATCGCGCTGAGCGTAAAGCTATTCCGGCTGCACATCTAGTGGAATGCGCTCGCTACGTTTTTAAGAGTGATGGATACTATTATTGAAATCCGACTGGGTTGGGACCGAAACGCACGAGCTCCCAAACGCGGCAGAGGAATCATTGGTGTAGTTCGCGCTTTTGGCGCTTCTGCAGAAACACAATTAGCTGGAAATTTGCACGCACACCTTGCTCTCTGGTAGCACGGGTTTCCGACAACCTCATCCAATTTATCCGATGCACTGGTTGGGAAAACAATTTTTAAGGAACGATTTCTCGAGTTAGTTGATTCTGTGCTGACTGCCACACACCCGCGTTTGAATAATGAAGATAAGTGCGCTCGCTGTCAAACGGAAGGAAAATTGAAACCGGTTATTCCAGGTGTAGATGCCTTTCGGAGACCTGCTGCTGGTGCCACCACAGTCAAATCAATCCAGCATTCTTTCCGACAATCTTTTAGAGCGGTACTGGAAGCGTTCAAACAAGCTGGAGAATGTACCATTCATTGACATTTGTGAACAGTATGACTGTATAAGAAGAAACGCGAGCAAAACGACAGATTCACTATCATCGACTGCATACACCAAACTCGACTCAGCAAAAGTACTGGTGCTTTATGGCTATGAACTTCCTGACATCTCGAACCATCTTGAACTTGAAACATATGATTTTTCTACACAACGTTGTTGGCGTTATTCAAACCGCATCGCCAGACAACACTTTTGGCTTCTGGTGTGTCGCCGTTAGCGCGTTTTCAGATGTTTCTAGATAAGGGCGATCCAGTTCATGTTCGTCGTTTGAAGAAGTACGAGGCCCAATGGTGTGATTATTATAGAGGAACACGGGAAGATAGCGCTGCCGAGGAATCTAAAGAAGCGAAAATACTTCGATCGAGGGAAACTCCAACATTTGTTTGGAATCCGAGTGACACTGGTGAAACACATCTCGAAGCAGACGGAATTATTGACGAAGAGGACCCTGGGGAATTTTTTTTGATCAATTACTGAGTACGGCGCCAAACTGTTCAACCGAAATATTATTTGGCGAAGCGGCTGCAATTGTGGAAGCGGTACCCTCATTGGCCACTGCCCTACAGATTGCTAGTACTACATATATTTTGCCAGATTTCCGTCTTAGCTCATATTCTTCTAGAATCCTCCCAGCAATTATGGTCGCCGAAAGTGGTGATTCTGTCGGTACACACACATTCATGACACATTTTCAAGATGCGCCAACTCACTTGGAACGTTTACACGAGTGTTTTGAGCCAGTACCTTACGAACCACCGTAGTAGACCTATGCACAGTGCCCGAAACCTGAAGTTCAGTGGGGCCGAGTCAAACGGTGCTCCAACAATCGAAATGAAAACGAAGTTCAGCCAAGTGGTACTAGTCATCATAGATGAAATTTCGATTACCGATCAAGCACTATTGGGGGAACTGACGCCGTATCGCGATCGATGTCAATGTCGCCAACGCAATTCATGGGAGCCAAACATACACTATTGATTGGCGATCTCCTACAACTCCCGCCAGTAGCTGGGTCACCTTGTACGTTTCGATTTGTGCGTTCTTACATAATATTCACCATATCTAATGGTACTTACTTTATTGTAGGTTTTCATGCACTACCCGAATGCGCTAATCGATTGCGTCACGCCGGATATGCTCTCTACAGTGCAATCAACTTTGTTATTATTTTTACTGATAACATGCGAGCCAGATTCGATGCCGAGTACACAAAAATACTTGACGACTTTCGCTGGGGGAGAATTTCAGATTCGCAGATGGATAGACGCAATACGCGCGTGCAGACTGCAAGTATGTCTGAAGTGCACAGGACGGCCGATCAAAACGAGTTTTATCGTCCGGTTATTGCGTTCACAGATAAACTCCGGTGTGCCATAAACTACAATCGGGTTTTTCAAATCGCAGAAACCACAAATTACCTCCGCCGAATGCTTAGCGGTCCCGCGTTCTCGTTGCCAAACATTGTGGACATCTCGCCAATGCGAACGACGACTTGACAGACAGGATTCCTATCACACGGCTATTTTTTTATTGGAATGCCTGCAATGCTGACCCCCAACACCCTGATTTGCTTGAGGCTGGCATCACTTGTCATTGGTGGGAATGTACTATTGTTGGGGCGCATACACCGCTTACAATGCTTCAGAGTACCACATATAAAGTGTCCGACATACTGATCCACAGGCTTCCGCATCTACCTGAGTTGCTACTTATTAAGCTTCATGATTGCCAAGACATTCTAGTCACCGGGTTCCCAGAAGGTACCATCGGACTACCGCCGCTTCATGTAAGCGTGCGACTCAATCGGATCCCCAACCTGTCTCAATCTTCCGTTACTGTTACCAGTTTGCTGTCGTCCCAGCCCTTGCGTGCACAACAGAAAAATTACAAGGCACAAGATACCATGATGGCATCGTGGTTACACCGCTTGACCGTCGACGTCAAGGCACGCCATGTCAAACATTTTATGTTGCATTATCGAGAGCTATGAGCTTGGAAGGGCTCATACAGACCGAGAAAATTACCCGACCATATCTTGATAAGTTTAAACCGACCGCGGTGATTGCGAGCGAAATGCAGCGGCTCATTGAGCACGTAGTATATCCACCATACATATCTGTGGAGGAAGCAAGTCGTTTAGGCAGTGGAAAGCTAACCAGCATCTGTAATACTAACGAAGAATACTCATCCTAATTTCTTTCATAAGATTTATCAGTTATTTCACATCTCCTTGCCACTTCGTTGGTGATGTTTTGTAAAGCCTTGTAAGCTGTTCATCAAGTAAAATCTACAACAACAACAACAGCAAGCGGTAGATACACGTTACTGAGTATCTCTTCCGACAGAACTATTTTACCCCAAGTCTAACTACATGCTTTGGCGGTGGCAAAAAATTAGTCACTTGTGCAGATTCGACTTAAATCTCGTAGAATACAAGACCGCGGTTCACCACATATTAAAGTATTGTTGTAAAAGGATATGCATTTACACCGATGCTGAAAGCGTATTACCTGAAGGTCTTAAAGTAAACGTCTGATTGCTGGTTGTGTTGCGTGAATGGATCGGGTGGGCTTTGGTGTTGTCGGTAACCTTCGGTTATGACCTGTGAAAACAAATGGACTTATCGTTCAGCTACGCCACAGGCACACTCATTGAACGGCCGGCCTTGCCTTTCCCCCCGGCCTTCGCTTTCTTGGTTGGGGTGTTCGAGTCGCCACACGACGGAGTATCAACTGCGCATTTTAGGCACTCGGATGCCTTCCGTCGCGTGAGTTGGACGGAACCTAGAGGCTGGTTGTATCGCACGCATAGGGAGTGCACCTTGATGAATGTGTCCCCCCCACCCCTTTGCTGTATGGAATGTCGGTCATGAACCCTCCGCGTGGTTTCCATAGTGTTGGAAAGTGAATTTGCTGCGCCTCGCGGCGTCGATCTCGTCGAAAATGGCGCTGAACTCTTCGATACTTTGCGATAACTCATCATCGATGAGGAGAACACGCCAGTGTGTTGGCTCCTCAACGATGTCGAGAATACACATCGTCATCGAAATGTTGAGGACTGGTAGAGGTTCTTCGTGAGTAATAATCTCTCGAATGTCATCGACTCGCGTGAATGCCGCCCGTTCCTCTTCTTGGTGCTGTGACGCTAATTCAGCATCGAGAGTGGCCAGAATGCGCATCACTGGTGGTAGTAACAGGTGGTGGATTAGGTTCGGTGCGTTAGTTGAGAGTAAATTCCAAAATGATGTTGATTTCACTCGAAGATCCTTAACATGTATTCTATGTTCTTAGATTACCACAATTACACAGTCGTAAGAAAAAAGAGACCTTAAAAAACGGGATGCGGGCCAGTGGCGATAGCGTTGAATTTGTAAACAATGGGTGCGCGCTCCTTATTGATGATCCGTTTGGTGTTTGAGTCGTTTGATAGCACCAGTTCTCTGATAGCGTTTTTTATTCTTTTCTCTCGGAATGTATTGATGACCAGTGAAGTAAATAAAATAAGAAGCATCAACAATGATTAAGGTACGAATTAAATACGTGATGTTGCACGTGTAAGATGAGAAGATAGATAGTGTATGCACCTTCGGCGGTGCAACTAATAGGTTTGTATTAAGTAATACATCATCAACTAGAACAACGCGTTTGATCGTAGTCGAGGCGCGTTCGCTCGCGCTGTTGAAGACGCTTAAGAAGGATGGATCGACCTCTTCGGCACGTTTTGACGGATAAGTCCGTGACGTGCCAGAGCTTGGATTTGGTGCTGACGAAGGATGGACGTGATAGGTTGTACTTGGCCAGCAGCATCTCCGTCCGATTCTGAGTCTGTGTCAATAATTATGACGTCATGGCCACCTTCGCGAACAACTTTAACAGGTTTGAAGCGCTCTAGAACATCTTCTCGGCTGTGTTTGCTCATCTCTACTGAACACCAGGTCGAGGGTTTTGAGAGCACTTCGCAAAATGACAATCATCTTTTAAAGTCGCCAACCGTACTTATACGAATAACTATATTGTAGCGCAAGCTCCGATGTCAGAGAGTGTGAGGGTGACCGGTAGACTGAACCGTCATGTCGCCGGTTTGTGTGTGGGTAGGGCACCCGTACCGTTGGTAGAACGGCGGTAGTATAGTTGTGAATGCGACGTGGCCGCCGTGTAGCCCAGATAGCGATGTCAGAGAGTGTTTGGTGGGTGCCGGGTAGACTTGACCGTTATGCAGCCCGTTGGTGTGAGGGTTAGTCGTCCGTATCGTTAACGGAATTATAGAGGTTGTGTTTCTCCTAGCGTGTGGTGCCGGCTCGAAGGCTATTCCCCAAGATGCCTGCAGCAAGTAATCTGCTGGTGACCAATAATAAGTTGGTACTCACACGAAAGCCATGATTGAGAGGTCACGAGCGGAAGAGAATTGAAGACTTGCACCAACATGACGTAAGCGTCTCCAACATTGCTATCATCATGAAATGCTTCCGAGATACCGCCAACTGCATGATCCCTTCCTGTCTTCACACACGTTCAGGTTCCCTTCCGACTCGGACTAACCGGGAGGCCAGGAGGCTCCTGATCACTGTCGCAAAGGACGACCTGTTACCCAACTGGAACTGTAGCGCCACATCAGTGCCCACTGGCGCACGTGTACCGGTCAGAGTACAAAGTTGGTGAGCCTTCTACCACTCAAGCTCGAGGACATTCAAGGCGTGGACCACTGCGAAACGACGCCGGGTCCGTCTAGCCTAATAATTACTATTTAGTCTAAGCACACAAAAGCGTTTTGTTCAAAGCATGAATCTAGGATTCTAATTTGTCACAGGAGGTAAAAATAAAAATATGACCTACTACGAGTACAAATGTAAAATTTGGCGGGAAACAATTCGATAGCGTGTCTCAGTTGAAGACGGTGCCGTTTGATGTGTGGGATTCATAATCGTTGTTCATCGAATCGATGCCTCTTCAAGCCCTTGTGGAAGTAATAGATTGGGAGAGCAACAACACAGCCTACTAGTTTTATCATCACTGTTCTATTTATTCTATTCATATTTTCGAATGAGCTTTCTCAATCTTTCCAGCTAGGGTTCTCAATCACTATAGACCTCTCATATACTTCTAAACTATGCTACCTCAACCATTTCGGGTGTGTGGCTGAAAGACCTCGCGCGCGCTACTGTATGGATAGGTTGGCTTTCTATCAAAACATTTGGGTTTAAAACGAGGTTTAAAATGTCTTTTATTTTTACCCTCATGTTTCGAACCATTTGAACAGGTCAACGTTAAAATTTTAACTTAAAAAAGTAAGCGAAAACGATGATAGTACATCCAGAAACGATAATATACCCAAACAGTGATGTTGCACCCAACACCGCTATTGTAAACCCCAATACGACCAAATTCGTTAATGATCATATATCGTCCATCTTGAGCCATACGTAGCAAACTCATAAAAAACCGAGATTTACGTATCGAACATTTGTTCGGTTTGAATCGCGAAAAATTAAAAAAATACCATTCCATAACTACTACCGTCTTACCTTACCGCGCACCAGACGCCTAGGGCTTCAATTCGAGAACTGTTTCAATTTCCATGCGCATGGTGCCCTCGATATGTACGTATGGTCAAATAGAACGAACGCCTAACAGTTGCTGTACTCGTTATGCTTTCACCAACCATGCTAGTTCAGCACGCCTTCACCAACCATTCCCAGCAGCTTCTCGTCTGCTTGACTTGCCAGCCTCCTAACGAGCCTGCTCCCGGTCCACCTCCGTGATCATTCTGCAAAACGCCTTCTCGAGCATGTCTGGCGAGAAAAAAAACGAGCCAGCTACAGGACTTGTGGCAAGCTCTGTGTTCGACAAGTCCGAGCTGCACCCTCCGCTGCAGGAGCTTCTCTCCTCCAGTATCGACATGGACGAGTGGCATCTTCGGTATCAGCACTTGGTCGACGACGAAGACGACGGCTGAGAGGAGATATGCCTCTACCCACCTGCTTGATACTTGCCGGAAGACATTAAGTCAAGTCTATTCTGCTGTCTGAGGCACTCTCTCATTGGGTACTGTAGCGGACTACGTTGATGTCCTGACGAGCTACATGCAAGAGCTGGATGACCTGAACTGCTTGTACGATGACGACTACATCATCTCGATTCGGAACGGAAAACAAGAAGGTAGCGATCTCGAACTTTTTGTTGCATCTCGGCTGCACTGTTGCAACATTCAGGTCAAAACACTCAACGATGAATGCAGGGTCATATCGACGTACACGTACACCGCCACAAACGCTTCTAAATCGATTTGTATTGCTCGCATTGGCCCCTACTATGCCTTGCAGGTACATTAGATGGTATGCATATCTAATAGATGAAGGTCATCCTGCTGCAGCTTGCTTCTGGTTTTGATTTTCATGCTACAATAGACCGCCTAGGTGTTATACAGGAATAGAACGCCCACTAGGCTGTCAATTTTAATATAGCGCCTAGGCGTCTGGTGAGCGGTAAGACGGTAGTAGTGCTAAGTACAATGTAACCGAACGTAACAATTTCTGTACATCCGGTGCCAAAAGTAGCCGATTGCCGCCGCGTTTGCGGCGACAATCAAGTGGCAACAAAGTAAAAACCACAAAAGATAATTTCTTTTCAATTGACTAACTGTCGCTCAAGGACCTGACGCTACCGCAATTCGAGGTCTAATGGAGGAAGCACAAGATGAACGCCGGCGAAGCATCGACCGGGAGATTGAAGCATCTAGGACGTTTACGGAAGCCTGCGAAGCGCTGCACGTGTCGCGATAGAGCCACTCCGCTAACAGCCCCGTTGTACGAAGTGCTGTAAACAAAGATTCACAACCGTCAGGTGGAATACGATCAGGCTTGCGAAGACGCCAACGGAGCTGACTCCGTGTACCATTGCGCTGGACTGGTCGAGACGATTGCATATCCGCGTGCTCGCCGGAGTACTCACCAACATACCCTTTATCAACTGCTACTACCAGTAGTGGATTCACCCCCTGTTGCAGCGGAACCATTGGGTGATTCCTCTTCGTCCAAGGCGGTGCATCCTACACCCATGTCGAGCTATGATGGAAGCCCCGTTCGAGCGTCCAAGCGATTGAATCTGGGGCCGCCGTTGGAGGAAGGAGTTCTTGCTCAAGCGCCAAGTGTTACGCGTCATTCGAGCAACGTTAGTGGTAATTTCAATGGCTCGGAGCCGGTCGCGCTGCCACAAAGACGCATGAATGCTCTGGACTCCAGGTCGATGTTTACGACCCAGGTTCCACCTGAAGATGCGGTACCAACTAGGGAGTCCAAGCCAAGCAGCGAATCCAACGTAGATGAAGATGCGGTACCAAGCAGGGGGTCCAAGTCAAGCAGCTAATCCAGCCCAGATGAAGATGCGGCACCAAGCAGCGAATCCAACGCAGAGAGCGTTCCAAGCAGCGGTGTGTCTCGGGAGTCAGAGGGGCCCTCTACGTCGGTGTATTCTCCGAGCGGTGATTCGGAGAGCGCCGCTGGAAGCGTTTAAAGAGACGGTGACGATGCGGATGCAAGTGACGACGCTTCATAGTATGTAGTAGCAGAAATGAACGACGAAAGCGTTTAGTTGCTGGAAAGGTTTAATGGGTTTTGTTTGAGTTTTTGCGTATACTAAGCAGCTTTACTGGGCACTAATATCTATTATACTGCGTCTGCTGTCTGGTCCTGTACTGTAAAGAGTACGAGTATGGTGCTTTAGAGCATCCCTCTCTGTTAAAGATTGTGTTCACGAGGCAAGGAGCGCACGCTATGGCGCGTTGAGTATCGTATACAAGGGCCTATTTTGATTCCTGTGACTAGCTGCTCGTTCTATGATGTTGCATGGCCGCATGCTGCAAAGCTCATACCGCTCATTTTACGAATAATCTTGCTGACGGCATGACACCCACACACACAGCTAATCGCGGAACATGTACGACATAGCTCCCTGTTCCTCACACGTTTCGTACTGTGCTGCCTTCATGCGCTTGTCGCTCTAAAACCTCGACCCGTGTCACTCAAAGTTTGGTTAGTACTCTAATTTTGGTGCTCTGTGCACAACTAATACATATATATATATATATTCCCAGTTCAAAGTTTTTTTCTTTTCAAAATTCCTTTATTTTCCACGGGGAGGGAAGTAGGCCTTGGCAACAACTGATATTCACTAAGCCAAAATTCTGTAAATTGCACCTGTGCTGATTTTAATTGTAAACAATTTAAGAGCTGCAAGGACGAGTCTTCCTAGACAACAGCTCAAGTGGTTGAAGGGTGTACAATGGTTTCAATCCTCGAGTATGACTACCGCAGGGCTTTCGCGAGCGAGCGCTTTGGGCAAACAGTGAGCTGCTAGAAATACAAGATGTGGCGGCTGTAGAGAGGCGATGGAAAATAAAGCAGTGAATAAAATGTGACACAAACTTAAGCAATCATACGTGCAATTATACAGTGCAAATGAATTGCTCTTCTAGTCTGCTGGGTCTCTTGGGTTTGTCATCTGCTTAGAGGAGGAAAATGTCGTCTTTCATGTACAGCTCCGGCCCGTCCTGCAGCTCGTTGATCTGCTGCATGCACTACTGGAACTCCTTACTGGCCAGCCACGTGTCAAAGCCCTTTTTGGACTCCCCCTAGGCAAACCAAACCACAGCATTAGATTAGAGTTCTTTGTTCGTAGAGGGATACAATAGAGTTGAGGATGGTATCATGGGTTCCTGGTCATCCTATGAGCAGTTTAAATTTCGAAAAAACCAATTATAGTATGTTGGTGTAACCCAATACAATAATTATTGGTATGCAGTTATTTTTTAGGCCTGGTTCAGACGGTACCAGCATCGTTCTCGCTCTCCGCGATGGCGGCGATCAGCAGTTGAGAAAGCACACCTCCTTCTACTGCTGTATGTGCTTGTGGTCAAATAACTGTGCTAGATCTCCCTTTAATTGGGCAGCATGTCCAGTCTGGACGCCGTGAGTATCGCTTCGAAATCGCTCCGTAAAATTACTGTATCAACACTCATACACTTGATCTGTGGTTCATAATGGAGGCAATAAAAAACAAAATAACTATTACGCTTTTACGGTAAAAAAACATATATTAGGCATCAAAGACCGTAGAGCGTCCGACCTTGGCGCTTCAGTTTCCATATCAATCATACAGGCATTGGGGGAATATGTGGTTCATTTTGGTTATGGGCCAAGCTATTAGGCTCCTTGCTTGAGTCTGAGCCTCTTTCAGATATCAGGATATGACCGTTGTCAGCCTTGCCGGCTGAGCTGGCTTCGGTGGTGAATGCCTTCCTTCATCAGGAAAACTCATTATCCGCTTGTTCCGCTCACTGCACGCGGATAATACACATGCATATAGGACATCCATCTTTGCGACCGTCTTACGGTGTGCATGTTCAGTATAGACAACAGCGTCCTGGATAAGATTTCGAAGGAATACCTTCAACACCGCACGGGACTCGTGGCAAATGAGAGTTGACATCCGCATAATCCCTGCCCGTCGACCTAGTTTGCGAATTGAAGATCTTGAAATTCCTTCAATGTTATCGCGTATGACGTAGCGGGGCGCTTCGCACCACCAGTGCCAAGTCCTTTAGCGCCCTTCCCACGTCCAGGTATAGCGCGTCGAAGCTACCTGCCGCACATTGAAAACAGACCAAAGAAGATGTCGTATTGCAGCGGCTCATAGGGATAATCATTCACATGACAAGGTACTTACTGACTTATCCAGTCGAGCGTAAAAGCTGGAATGACACGAGCGTGAAAGCGCTACTGCACACGTAGCTACCCAACAATTCATCGTCCTAAAGTGTCAGATTTCGGCCCTCCTTCCAATACTTCATCAAGTCCTATGTTGTGAGATTGTAGCCCCTCCACCCGCTTCTTCAAGTCTACCCTGTGCGCCCAGCTTCAACATGGTGACCGTTCGGTAGCGCTCTCCGTTGCTGCGGCGGAGCTCAGCTTCTGGTTGCTGCCACGACCAGCTATGCAGCGAGGTTGGTCGATGGTGTCTTGGCGTGTGGCTAGCCGCATGTAACTATATCAATCTTGTTCCTATCGTGTGTTCATCATTGCGGCAGCGGAGTTCAGCTTCTCGGTGCTGTTGTCGATGATGCCATGGCCAGCTGTCCTACGAGGTTGGTCCATGGCGTCTTGGCGTGCGGCTAGCCGCACGCAATTATAACCACCATGTTTCTATACCTATTGTGTATTCATCTTGCCCTCGTACACCATCGCCTACTCCAACCGGTAGTGTGACAGCCCTGCAGTGAATCTTACCCGTCGCTTTGTATACCAATACTGAAACTTGTATTATAAGAGCTAGCTGTGTAGCCATCGCGACCGGAAGCGTGACAGCCCTGTAGTGCATCTTACCAAAGAGACTTTGTATACCATAGTTTAGCTCATATACGAGGGCTTCTGTATCGGTAGCGTTACGGAAACAGCGCCTAAACGACAAGAACTGCGATTTTTTTGCTGTGGCAGACCAATCAAATTGACGCCAGAAGTCGCAGCTTAAAACCCCGCTCGGATTGCTCTTTAGCTCTGAAATAAATGTCAAAGAACTTCTATGTGACTTGCTTTGCACGAGTCTGTACTAACAAATGCGATGGTGCGGAGCATGCTGGCAAGATCTTCAATTAACGAGGTGGATCGAACCATCTTGGCAAAATCTCCAATACCCTCACCTCACAGACTTGTAGGGACCAAATGAAGTGCATTGACAAATACAGCTGAGCTACTGCACGCCTTTTACGCATAGGACTCAATCATTTGAGTGTGGATCTCCACATATTGGAATGTGACAACAGGAATCGGCTTCTTCGCCGATAAATCAAACTACAACGAGCCCGAATACCCGGTCAGCGCAGTCAACCCGCCTTCCGAGCACGTGCTGGCATCGGACACTATCGGGAATCCATACAAGCTCGGCGTGATCGATTTCTTGTACACGATGGGTGTCCATATGAGTGGCGTCGAGCATGCACCTCACACAGAACGTGACCTTGCGCTGCGCGAGCGTCAGATCTGGTGCGATGAAACTCAATTTCTTCTCGATCTTGCACGAGTTACAGACAGCACCGAAGCACAACTTGCACGAATGGATCGGTCCGGTCAATTTCGAGTTCTTGACTCCTCTCATACACGTCACGCAGAATGGCTGGAGTGTTGGAGTTCCTTTCTCACGAGACTGGACTTGTTTCTGCTCAAGCAACCAAGCCAGCTTCTTCATCTGCCCGCAGTAGGAATACTTCAGTCCAGCCATCGTAGCTTGTACCATTCCCATCACAGCCATAGCTCGGATCATATCTCCTCCGGGGTTCATGATACCTGTGCCGCGGCAGTCAGTCCGATCAGGGGCCTCTTGGTAGAAGATACCACAGAATGACATGTTACCACGTACGCGGTTCGGGGACTTTTGGAAAGTTTACCGAGTGAAACAAATGATACCTGACTCGTTCGCCGTTCTCGAGATACAAAATGCCTGTACTCTCAATGTAGACGTAGTCTCGGTTGCGTACGATACCAAAGGAGGCACCTGGAATATCGATCTCCATCCACTTGACCACTACAGACCGGAACGGTTCGTCCACGGTTGGCTTGATGATCGTTGCAAGAACAGCGGCACCACTGAAGTCCTTCAGGTACGACGATTTGATGCGCATGGCCTCAATGGTCGGGTTAACGATACCGAACATGTTCTCGTCCAACGAGCTCGCTCGACAGGGCGCACTGAAAGATTTACCTGACTCCATACTGGATCAGCTCCAGGAGGACAAGGTGGATCCCGGCGGGAAGACGTTAAACCACTAAGCCCACTGGATGGGGATCCAGTACGCATCGGGCTGAAGAATAACCCGGTAGATTGTGGCCAGGTAGCGGACCCACCATGAGTAAAGCGGGAAGTTTAGCGTGAGGACTTGCCTTCTCACGCTCAAGGTACATCGTCGTGGGGCCCGACTTCGTGAACTTCTTCCAGCGAGCAAGATCGACTCGCTTCTCGTTGTTCAGATGCTCTTCGTATTCTTCAAACTTGGCCATCACGAGCGAGTCAGCGATTTGGATCAGCTTGGCGCGATCTTGGGCGGTGAGTTTTAACTCTTAACGGTGAAGCGATGGTTATCCATGTTTGATGGAAATTGAGAAGCCTCCTAAAAACGAAAGGGAGCTTGATCTGATGATTATCAATGAGCTCTCTGCAAGCGCAATGCAAGGTGACATTCCAGCCGCTTTCACGTGTGGGAAGTTCTTAGCCACAATCGAGCCTTGTCCTTATGGGGATTAGATCAGGATAAGACGTAGCGGTGTGGAAGGACAGTGAAACTCCCACCATATTGTTTCAGCCGCATGCTGGGCTTTTAAAAACTTACTACGAGATGACGCAACGGTGTCAATGGGGTTCAGGACGTCACCGTTAACATGAAGAAATCAACGTGTGTTTGCCTGTCCTCGATGGATTGTATCTTTAAGATCTTTAACAAACACCTTGCATATCGCGTAGTTTCGCGAAGATACTGTCTTGCGAATCACAAGGGTACGTGATAGCGAGAACTGCTTCATATCAAGCAAAAGAATTTAATAGGCAGTGTATGTCTTTGACAAAGATTTGTACCGCTAGGATGTGTCTGTACAACTCATTGAAATCAACGTTGAATGTGAACGTAGCGTTCACATTAACAACATTTCATAGTCGTACTAACTACATGTATCTGAATGAAAACATCCAAATGGTAGAGTAGTAGGTGGATGTAATGTACATCACTAACCAGAGTACCCTGTCATCGTGGTCATCGTGCTCTCCGAGCAAGTGCTCATATCGGACGCTACGGACATACCGTACATAGGAGGCGAGGCGTTCTTCTTGTACACAAACTGCTCTCGAGCAGCTTCCTGCGTGTCCATTTGCGTAGCTTCCACCACGCACTTGACACAGAACGTGACCTTCCGTTGTGTGAGCGTCAAGTCCGGGGCGATGAAGCTCAGTTTCTTGGATATCTTGCACGAGCCACACACAGCTCCAAAGCACAGCTTGCAAGTGTTGATAGCACCACCGAGTTTCGAGGCCTTGACACCTTTCGTACACGTCACACAGAATGGTTTGTAAGCTGGTGTGCCTTTCTCACGAGCTTCACTCTGCTTCTGCTCGAGTAACCAAGCAAGTTTCTTCATCTGGCCGCAGTACGAGTACTTGAGTCCAGCCATCGTGGCTTGCACCATGCCCATGACTGCCATTGCACGGATCATATCACCACCAGGGTCCATGATGCCAGTGCCACGACAGTCTGTTCGATCAGGACCTTCCTGGTGGAAAATGCCGCAAAAAGACATGTTACCACGAACTCGGTTCGGTAGTTCATACGCTTGAGGGAAGTTCACCGAATGAAAAAGATGATAACCCACACGCTCGCCGTTCTGGAGGTGAAGGATACCCGTACTCTCCACGTAGACGTAGTCTCGATTACGTACTAGGCCAATGGAGGCAAGAGGGATGTCGATCTCCATCCACTTGACCACTACGGAGCGAAACGGATCATCGACTGTAGGCTCAACGACGGTAGCGAGGACAGCTGCAGCGTTGAAATCGTTCAGATACGACGACTTGATCCGCATCGACTCGATAGTCGGATTCACGATACCGAACAAGTTTTCGTCCAGTGTACCAGGGAGTGGGCCGACCATGAGCAATTGAGGTAACTTCGTGTTCGGACTCGACGACTTTCGCTCAAGATACGACGTCGTAGGTCCCGACTTGGAGAACTTTTTCCAGCGTTTCAGGTCAACTTTCTTGCCAATGTTGAGATGTTCCTCGTACTCTTCGAACTTGGCCATAATGATTTCGTCGGTGATCTCGATGAGTCTGGTGCGGTCCTCAGCGGTGAGTGGGAGTTCCCCAAAGGGATTTAATGTGAAGCGTTGATCGTTCATGCTGCCTTCCTCGCTAATAGACGAATGATTTGATTTCGTGCCAAGAATTTTGGCCCAAGATTTGACAGAAACTCGCGGTAAGAGAACACATCCTGCAAGTGAGCCTGTGCATCCACCAGCTGCTGTTGATTTTCGGAGCTCCTTAGCAGAAATGAATCTGGTTGTCAGATGCATTCATCCTCACCTGTGAGGAACCTCGACTATTGTATTCCACAGTACTCGAAAGGTTCTTATGACGACCAGGATCAGAGTCAAAACCTTATCTGGAGAACCACGTGTCGATGACCAGCATATCGAATCCATGCAGTGTAGCTGCTACCGAAATGTTAAACTAACACCGTACGGTGGCATTGCTTACCTACAGTACTTTAGTGCGGTACAGTACAGCAAATTCCCCAGCACTATACATGTAATCCACAATCAGCCGCACATTGAAGAAAGTGTTATGGATGGTGAATTGAATGCAAGACTTCAAAGTCTCTCACGAAAATCCTAGTTGTCCTGCCGAAACTTGCAGTCACAACAAGCAAGTGTATACTGTAAAAAATGTAGATTCCATTCAAACAACTACTGAACATACCTAGGCGACGCTGTCATGAGATCTAGATGAACTCATCGTACCATCAGCGCCCGAACTTCCATCTGAAGCGATGGACGAACCGTACACACTTGGTTGGACTTGTTTGTTGTAGACAAATTGCTGTCGTGCAGCTTCTAGAGTGTCCGTGCGAGTAGCTTTGACTAGACACTTGATGCAGAAGTTCACTTTGCGTTGAGCAAGTTCCAGGTCGGGAGTGATAAAACTTAGTTTCTTGGAAATCTTGCACGTGCCACAAAGTGCTCCGAAGCACAACTTGCACGTGCTGTTGGACTTGCCCAATATCGACTTCTGGATTCCTTTGAAGCACGTCACGCACGCGGGTTCTGCAACAGGGGTACCTCGTTCCTTTGCTTGGTCGTGCTTCTGCGCCAGTAACCACGCCAACTTTTTCATCTGACCGCAGTAAGAATACTTGAGTCCTGCCATTGTCGCGTGAACCATCCCCATGACAGCCATGACACGGATCATATCACCACCAGGGTCCATAATTCCAGTGCCTCTGCAGTCAATTCGATCGGGACCTTCCTGGTGGAAGATGCCGCAAAAAGACATATTACCACGGACTCGATTTGGTAGCTCATGAGCTTCAGGAAAGTTGACGGAATGAAGTAAATGATAACCAACACGTTCACCGTTCTTGAGATGAAGGATGCCACAGCTCTCGAGGTGAACGTAGTCACGATTGCGTACAATACCGATCGAAGCGCCAGGAATATCGATCTCCATCCACTTGACCACTACTGATCGAAATGGTTCCTCCACTGTTGGTTCGATGATCGTAGCGAGCACAGCAGCAGCACTGAAGTCGTTCAGGTATGAAGACTTGATGCGCATGGCTTCGAGCGTCGGACTGACGAGGCCAAACATGTTTTCGTCGAGAGTTCCTGGTAGAGGACCGACCATGAGCAATGCTGGCAACTTGGAGTCTGGATTGTAGTTCTTCCGTTCGAGATACGCCGTTGTTGTGCCTGAGTTTGTGAACTTTTTCCAGCGCATGACGTCAACCTTCTTGTCGATATTCAGGTGTTCTTCATACTCCTCGAACTTGGAAAGTACCAGTTCATCAGCGATGGCTACGAGCTTGGCACGTTCTGGAGCTGACAACGTCAATTCCCCAAAAGGGTTCATGGTGAAGCGCGCGTTATTCATCACTGGGCCGTATAGAGCAGGTCAGCAAATGACCTCTTCGCTTTTAACTCAAAAGTGTCAATGGGAGAGGCTTGCAATTCTCGCACCCGGTGAGGACAAGTCCAGCTGGTGACTGCCTCGGATCAAGTGTTGGCCATGCACGTGGCAGTAACGTTAGTCAGGATGAGGTAAATGCTGGGCAGACTTCCGAATTATCCACTACTCGCGATCTTATCCAAGTTGCGCCACCTTGGGTTAGAAACTCCGACGAATCAATCGCAAACTGGTATCAACTGGAGTAAGGCTTGCTAGGAGTTTCAACGAGTCACCGAAGCAGTTTGACGGTGTAAGTTCCGCAGCAACAGAACGAGTTCCAGCTTCAAAGTGGTGAAAATCGCTGTAGTCAAGGAAATTCACAAGTACATTCGCTATGTTTCAATAGGATTCACTGAGCTTGGTCAATATCCTCTCGCTATCTAGTCTGGTGACTCAGCTTCACTGTTGTTTTCAGCCAACGTTAAATATTTCTGCGTGCTGAACACGGGCAAATTGCGTGGTGTATTTTCAAGACATGCTTACTGTGCTGCCCGAGTACGAACTTATTTCGGATATGGAACAACTGTAGACGGTGGGTGCTATGAGTTCCTTGTAGACGAATTGTTGGCGAGCAGCTTCCAGTGTGTTCAAGTGGGTTGCTTCCAACAAGCACTTGACGCAAAAATAAACTTTGCGTTGGGCAAGCTCCAGGTCTGGTGCAATGAAGCTCAGCTTCTTGATGATCTTGCATGTACTGCACAACGGTCCAAAGCACAACTTACACTGGTTACTCGACCTGAGCTTTGACTTCTTGATCTCTTTCGAGCACGTGACACAACGCGACTCTAGTACTGGAATTCCTCGCTCTTTCGACTCTGCGTATCTCTGCTCGAGTACCCACGCCAACTTCTTCATCTGGCCACAGTATGAATACATTAGATCTGCCATCGTTGCCTGGACCATTCCGGACACAGCCATCATTCGAATCATACTGCCTTTCGGGTCCATAATGCCTGTACCGAAACAATCCGTTCGGTCGGGTGCTTCCTCATGGAAAATAGCGCAGAATGACATGCTGCCACGAACTCGACTTGAAAGTTTGTGTATTTGAGGGAAGCTGATAGAGTGAAGCAAATGGTAACCCACACGTTCACCGTTCTTGAGTAGCATGATACCCGTGCTTTCCAGGTAAACGTAGTCACGGTTGCGTACGAGCCTGATAGCGGCTCCAGGGATGTCGATCTCCATCCACTTTACCAAAACCGATCGGAATGGGTCGTTCACTGTTGGCTCAACCACCGTAGCCAACACAGCTGCAGCACTGAAGTCATTGAGATATGAGGCCTTAATCCGCATCGCTTCGAGAGTTGGGCTCACTAGACCAAACATGTTCTCGTCCAAAGTACCGTACAGCGGGCCGGTCATGAGCAGTGAAGGTAACTTGGAGTCTGAGTTCGACTTCTTACGCTCGAGGTACATCGTAGTCAGTCCTGACTCGGTGATTTTTTTCCAGCGAAAAAGATCAACTCTCTTCTTGTTGTTTAAGTGATCTTCATACTCTTGAAACTTGGCAAGTACGAGGGCATCAGCGATATCAACAAGTTGAGCTCGATCTTCACGGGTCAACGTTAATTCTCCAAAGGGGTTAACGATAAAGCGACTGCTATCCATTGTGGTAGGTCGAGAAATGGTCTGTGCTCCAGTGGTCTGCGCCGTTGACTCACTCGCTGTTAAATGAGAGGGAAAATGATCACTCTACGCTAAGACATTCAACGTTTCCGCTTGCAACTCGAGTACTTCAGCTTCAATTGATTAACTTCGTGGTCCACAGGTTGCAAAGCGTGAAGAGAGACTCTTACGGCGACGAAGAGAGGTGACCACGCAAAACGATCACACCTTCACCTTTCAACAGCACACGACCCGGTCCACCTGCCACAAGGTCCAACGTGATGTATCCACCACGTACGGGGGTGAACTGTTGTGCTTTGATCGTCGTCTTCTTGAGCACCGGGGCCCAGTACGGTCCAAGGGCGCAATGCACACTTCCAGTGACCGGATCTTCGTTCACGAAAACACGAGGCGCGAAGAACCGGCTTTGGATGTCCACGTTCGACTCTTTGTCTTGGGGCACTTCAGCAGTAACCGCGAAACCACGTACGTCAGACTTAACCAGTTGCACGAAATCCGGCTCGAGTGTGGAAAAAGCCTCGGGTGTCACGCGAACGAGCAGGTCTGTGGTTGCTTGCTTCACGTCGATGATGGCATTTGGTTCGATACCCAACGCTGAGGCCAGCTCATTCAACACCACATTCGATTTTGTCGGCTCAGTCAGCTGCTCTGGGAAATCCATGAGCACAAGCAGTTTCTGCGTCTCGGAATTCACCTCAAATCGGCACACCAAAACTCCACTCAGCGTGTGGAAGTGAAGAGTTTCGTTTGTCGTCACGTGACCAGCGTCGTGCAAGGCAATCGCCGTAGATAAGGTGGCATGGCCACACAATTTTACCTCAGCACCTAGAAGGTATCGCACAATTAAAGGAAAACAGCGTCAGCACTCGCGTTGGATACCACATTTTAAGGTACGCCGTACCTGGAGTGAACCACCGCAGATCGTATTCCACGACATCTGGTGGAGACTTGACAGTACGTTCACGAGGCGCAGTGTATGCTGTTTCGCTCAAGTTGTTCTCAATAGCCACATCTGCATCCACTCCGAAGCACTCTTCTTGTGGTACGCAGCAGGGGACAACAGCACCACAGCCGCCGGATTGCCCTGGAAAGGCTCGCTCGAAAATGCGTCCACCTACAAAATAATTAACATCAATATCACTATAGAAAATCACATCCTCTTAAACCTCCTCACTTGAATCATCGGCGGGCGTCTCGCCTTCTCACAGTCCAACTTGAGTTCGAACCATGGGTCTTGACCATGTACAACCGGCGACAGTCTCGTCACGGAGAAGCCGCAGGTCACGTAGAAGCCCACCAAGTAAGCTTTTGCGATCATGATACGCTTCACTTGGGGCTGCGAGTTTAGGATAATATCCACGTATCGCTTGAGCAGTTGTGAGGCCAGTCCTCGACGTCGAAAAGCTTGATCCACCACCACCGAGTGGATGCAAAGCAGTGATCCGTGTGGATCGTGCTGACTCATGAATTCATCATCCAGTTCGTCACTTGCTGTCAATGTGCCATTGACGAAACCTACTAGGGTCTCGGATTCCGTGTCCTCATTGGGAAGATATCCCACCCAGAAGAATGGACCTGCATTTTTCTGCCGAAATCGAATACCCGACTCGGTAGCCGCTTCTTCCGCAGGGTAGGAAGCTTCTTCCATTGCTGCAACGCGACGGATGTCAGCTTCGTCGGTCAGGAGGGCGAGACGGAGGTGGTTGGGAGGTGACATGGTCAATTGAGGAATGATACACGAAGAGCTCCGATAGCGAAATGATTCAAATTTAGTGTGAAGTAACAATAGCGTTTGATTTCACTTGGATGATACTATGGTGTGGTGTACATAAAGTTTGGAAAAGCGTGGCTTCAACGTTAGGGCGTCACAAGAAGATTCCCACTCCTTACTGTAGGTGGCAGTCTAATCACCCCGCTCATCTTATCTTGATTAACTGTGTCGACGAAGATGTTAACGGTATCATAACACTGAGTGTTGGTCGTTGTCTAGTGCTAGAATGCTTTCTAGGTGAGAGGAGCAAGTTACTGCAACGAATAGCTTGGCTATTTATCGCTGTTCACCAGTACTTCGATGTAATGCTCAAGTGTTATGCACAATGGAACGACGATGCATGGAGTTTGTCTGATGGCCACGACCCACACGTAAGTACAGTAGGGCTACCAGCGTTCGTGGAGAGCACCATGTCATGTATTCTGGCTCGAGGGCGGAGAGCGAGCCGTTTTCGTCGCTGTTGTATGCAATTCACATGCCAGCTACATGTAGTTACTGTCTCGGTGATGGAAATACAGCAGCAAAACTTGAAGAAGTGCAAACCATAGTGATTACCCATGTGTAATTTGAAGGCACCTGTAGCTGCTTGAACTTCTCCTGCCCCGGCGCTCTCCTTGCTGAAGCGAGAGCATTGAGCTCGTCGGAAAGATACTTCAGTACAGGGCTTGGGGGCTTGACCGGCAATGTCGGGATTATCCTGGGACCAAATCTCACCAGATTCCACCAAAAGTCACGAAAAACAAAACAAAAATAAACATACTTGGGGAAAATACGGGCACTACAGTACTCTAGCGTTGACGCGACAGTTTGCTCGTACCGCACAAAATCGGAACCCTGCAATGCATGGAAGAGTATGTCGGTCTCAAGAATGCATTCCACTTTCGTCTAAAACTAACGTTAGACTACAGTAGACGACTGCGTTGACTTCGACTCTATCGAGTTACTGATAGAAACTGTATATTTCCGCCAAGATCATCACGGGTGTAACTATTCGTAATGTCAAGCTATGGCTCGGCCGAGTTCTCCGATTCATCCGAATACGAGCTCAATTCGGAGGAAGAATCAGGGTAAACAGATTTCTTGCGAACAAATTGCTGCCGAGCAGCTTCGACTGCGTCCATGCGAGTTGCCTTCATCAAACATTTCACACAAAACGTAACCTTCCGCTGGGTGAGCTCCAAATCCAGTGAAATGAAGCTCAACTTCTTGGTAACTTTGCAAGATCCGCACAATGCCTTGAAACACAGTTTGCAAGTGCTGTTAGACTTTCCAATCGTCACTTTCGAGGCCTTGATCGGCTTCAAGCAGGTCACACACTCTGGCTTGAGAACTCGAGCGCTTCGTTCTCTCGCCTTAGCGTGCTGCTTATTGAGTAGCCACGCCAACTTCTTCATTTGTCCGCAGTACGAATACTTCACTGCTGCCATCGTAGCTTGGACGATGCCTATTACAGCGATTGCGCGGATCATGTCACCTGCCGGATCCATGAGACCCGATCCCCGACATTTCGTTCGTTCAGGGCCATCTTGCTGTAAGATAGCACAAAGTGACATATTACCGCGGACTCGACCCGAACGTTCATGGGTCTGAGGAAAGCTGACTGAGTGCAGTAAGTGAAAACCCAGACTCTCTCCGTTTTTAAGCTGCATGATGCCTGTACTCTCGAGGTAGACGTAGTCACGGTTGCGGATAACGCCAAGGGAAGCTCCAGGAATGTCGATTTCCATCCACTTGACGACGACAGAACGGAACGGCTCCTCCTCTGTTGGCTCGACAATTGTAGCGAGGACAGCTCCTGCGCTAAAGTCTTCGAGGTACGATGTTTTAATCCGCATTGACTCCAGAGTCGGGCTCACCAGCCCAAACATGTTCTCATCCAATGTGCCAGGTAATGGACCAGTCATGAGCAACGTATGCAAATTTGAGCCTGGGTTCGTGTTCTTCCGTTCGAGGTACATGGTCGTTGGTCCTGTTTTCGTGAACTTTTTCCAACGATCAAGGTCAACTTGCATCTCATTGCTCAGATACTCCTCGTACTCTTCAAGTTTGGCTGAAACCAGCGTGTCGGCGATCTCCACAAGCTGCTGTCGGTCATTTGTTGTAAGCTTTAGCTGGTTGAAGGGGGTTACGGTGAAGCGATTGCGATTCATTTCGCTAGGGGCGAAGCTCGTGGCTTGTGAGAACTATCGCGCGAGTGGGGAAATGAACTGAGCTTTTGCTGGAGATAGTCAGAGGGTCTGCAGCTCGCAATGGATACAGCCTGCAGTAAACCACAAATGCACGACCTCAAATCGCACAACTATCCTTCCTTTCTCATTCTGAGCAAGATCAAACAATCTCGCAACCAAGTCAAGTATTCAGTCATCAGCGTTAGAGGCGCCTGCGTCGCCTACTAACTTATAAAAAGTGGACATCACTGTGGGGCTTTGGTAGGTTGTATAAGCTGCCTCATTCATTCATTCCTAAACTTCGGACTCCTAGCCTCTTTGCTAGTCGTAACTCGCGAAAACTTCTAAGACCAAAACCAAATACAACTTGCTGCAAATATGAAATAATTGGCTAGAAAATTATTGATATCCTTTAGACCAAGTGCGTTATGCTATCACGTTTATTCTCATTCTACATGTACTTCAACATTTGAGGCGAGCTAGGAGAAAAGTTGTCCACATAACACCGAAGATGACTTCTACTACACAGCTCGATCGCAGCTTTCTCAAGAACACTTGGACTGCACGAGGCTCAAATTATAGTTCCGCTGTGTGCGTAGACTGATCTAATCTACTAACTACAGTAACTCTCCTCGAATATCAAGGCGAGTTCACTGTGCCATCTGAGGTTGAGCCCAATTCAGAAGTCACGAGCGTCTCTCGGCGAACAACTGGGTGAACAGTTTGCTTGTAGACGAATTGATGACGAGCAGCTTCCAGTGTGTCCAAGTTGGTAGCTTCCATCAAACACTTAACACAAAATGCCACCTAAGCTCTAGATCCGGGGAGATGAAGCTCAACTTCTTGTACACTTTGCACGACCCACACAACGCTCTGAAACACAGCTTGCACGTGGTGATTAACTTGCCGAGCGTCAATTTCGAGTTATTCGTCGGCTTCGAGCACGTCACACACTCTGGCTTGACTACGGGAGCACTTTGTTCTCTTAATTCTGCATGTTTTTGCTGGAGCAACCACGCCAACTTCTTCATCTGACCGCAATAGGAATATTTGAGACCTGCCATCGTCGCCTTGATCATACCTGCCACTGCCATCATACGAATGAGATCACCTGCCGGATCCATAATACCTGCACCGCGACAGTCCGTTCGATCGGGTTCTTCTTGGTGGAAAACTGCACAGAATGACAGGTTACCACGCACTCGGTTGGGTAGTTCGTGTGTTTCTGGAAAGTTAACGGAGTGAAGTAGATGGTAACCCACACGCTCGCCATTGCTCAAGATCACGATGCCAGTACTTTCAAGGTACACGTAGTCTCGGTTACGGGCAATTCCAATTGCTGCCCCGGGAATATCGATTTCCATCCACTTAACGACCACCGATTGGAATGGTTCGTCCACTGTTGGCTCCACGATCGTAGCTAACACTGCTGCAGCACTGAAGTCCTCGAGGTACGAGGACTTGATCCGCATCGCTTCGATAGTTGGGCTTACAAGACCGAACATGTTTTCGTCCAAAGTACCGGGTAGCGGACCCACCATCAACGACTTAGGTAACTTGGAGTCTGGGCTTGAGTTCTTCCGTTCAAGATACGTCGTCGTGGCGCCCGAATTCGTGAACTTTTTCCATCGCGTAAGGTCGATTGCCTTGTTGTTGTTGAGATATTCTTCATATTCCTGGAAATTCGCAACCACGAAGGTGTTGGCGATATCCACGAGTTTGGCGCGGTCTTCGTTAGCTAGAGTCAAGTCCGCAAAGGGATTGACCGTGAAGCGCTTGTTACTCATCCTGGTAAAAAGATTTGTGATCCCTGCCCACTCCAGTCATGTTCGTGTCGTCAACGATTGGCAAATCTTGCATCGCCATAACCAGGTGGCGGCCACTCCCCAGTTTATATCAAATACCAACAGGACAACGTGATGCACGCAAATGGAGGCAACACTGGCAGTGTTGGCTTTTTACGTGCCTTTTTACTTAACTTAAGTAAAAAGCCGATTAAAAACTTGGAAATAGGTAGGATATATCAGATGTACACTGTCGGCGACTTGTCAGGCCGAAGCTCTGTGCGTACATCTCCGACTTGCTCGGTGCCCTGCTTCACTAAGGTGGAACGTGAAACCGGCCGCACAGCAGGTGTCAACGATGCGGCTGTGCTTCAGCGTCGTACACTCCCGAGGCATCCTCAATTTTTTTGTTTTCGCGCGACCGCGTTTATCGCGCAGACTAATAGAAGCTGATCAACGCTGGTAAACGTAGACCTCACCGAGACCAAACGCTCGCACACGTCGCCTCTGTCTTCAGCGCGGACTTATCTCGTCCGCCGCCGCTCACCTCTAGCAACAACGTGAATCTCTCTTCAGCAGGACTCTCAGTTACTGGTCAATATGGACGGGGCATATTTTTGACCATGGAACCACATCTTTTTTACGTAACAAAGTAAAAGATCTTCGTAAAAATGTTTTAAATCGCGTAGAAAGCCCTTTTTACGTGACAATGTAAAAATGTAAAACCAAAAATGCCAACACTGACACTGGGCCTTCAATCAACTTTACAATACAGCTCGGGCCGTGGCTTGATAGCTTCGTCGACAAGGAAGGAAAATGGTTTAGCAACTGCGTCTCATCGGTTCAAACTTGTACATGTCTCGGAAGGAAAACTTGGGCGTACATATACATGTACAGACACCAAAGTTGCCCATCACTAGCCAATCAGAATACGTTTTGCTCAAAATACCTACTCTATGAACCATATTTGTCCTTCTGTAGCTCATCCATCATAGCTGTCGATTTTAATCATTTTAGAACATTTTAGAACATGTTTAAATGTTCTAAAATGATTGAATTTTTTTTGCCCATATCTGGTAATTCCAGAACATTTAAAAAAATGTAATTACCAGATATGGGCAAGTTTTTACTAAGGAGACTTCCACCAAGCTTTCACCTGTACATGTACTACTGTAGTATGTACCTGACCGAAGCATGAAGCAATAAAAAATAAATTTTAAATTTTAGAATGGGTCTCAAAAACCTCAGCAATCAATTATTGGGATAATTCATTTCAATTACAAGATCACTGAAAAATCCAGGGTGGACTTCTAATTTTCGACCTCTTCTAAATCTTAGTTTTCTTATTTACGACCCTTTTGCCCAAATATAAGGAGGTCGGCCGATCAGCCCTACTCTTATCAGTGGTCTAAGTTAGAGCCTTTTTAAAGCTGTTTCTGTAGGAGAAAAACTTCAATCCTATGCGTTTGACAAACTGGAGTTTCCAACACTATTGTACTGGCGAGATGAAATGCACCGCCAAACTTTGCCCACTCATATATCTTTATCCAATTATCCGATTGATGTGAGCTTTGTTTTATTTGAAAGATCTGCGTTTCCTCTTTTAAGTAAGCATAGTTTCAGCATGCGGTTATCAAAGAGCTTTTGCTACACTTAAACGAAAAACAAGTGTACACGGAGTTCTCCAAAAAACGAGGATATGTTCATGCCATATGTCACCAGATGTTGGCTCCCATACAAAATATAGTATTACGATTATATGTGTCCTTTCTACAAGATTTGTGGTGATTCGGTGCGCGTGGTGAAACGCGTGGTGAAAAAGCGGTAAGGCCGATGGACACCGCTGGTCATACATGTACCGGTACATGTACAGTGTAAAGTACCGCAGCACTGCAAAGTGGTCTCTTTGGGTTTTTATTGTCGAGACCGAGCGGATAGCCTCGATAGTACATGGACTAAAAGAAGCGGATGTTTGTCAACCGGGAAATTGTAGCAGTTCGATAAACGAAGGCGTAAAGGTAAATCCTGAACGCACTTCACTGGCAGAAGAGCCTCTAAGCTTAGATCTGCCCGAGGATTGCCACGAAGAGTTTCTCCATTGAGGATAGTATCCAAACCTGTTTGTCTGTGATCAAGTATTTTATCGACGTCTTCTTCGACAGTCTCTTCGGTGGGGTGTTCTCGGTGGGGCGAAGGTCCGACGGCTCCAGGGTCACAGCACGTGAGCAAGAGCGCTTTCAGTTGGCGTCAAACGAGACCCAATTCTGGTTCAAACAAGCGAGGCAGTGAGATTGGCAGTCCACCGGCAGTCAACAATGGCATTTGGATGGGATCCTGCACGATTAGGAAGTTTACAAGTGCCCCGGCTCGCTGTTCATGATTGCCCGGCAATTTGCCGAGCATTGCTGGGCAGCACTTCACGTTCGCGGATCCCGGTTGGCTTCGAAGCACGTACAAGCGTCGAGCACAACCCCTCGCCAGGAGAATGTGAGGATAGCGATCCAATTGTTTTGAGCTTTGGCGAAGATAGACAAACAAGTTTGAACGCTTAGTTTTCTTCTTATATAAGTGTTTGTATTGGGTCCGATTCGCGATGCCTGCTTCATCTATTTGCTGTGTGAAACCAGACTCATTATTAAAGAGAAAATGGGTAATTTTGTGCACTTGAGGGCATTTTCGGCGAAAAAAGCAATTAGTGACTAATGGTACTCAACCTTGAAACGAAAACGAAAAATGCAATTGGAAAGGTGATGCTTTCTCTCTCTGTCTCGCTTGCAAGGCCAAAAAATAACTAAGTGCTGGTGTTTTCCCTCTAGTGAGCACTATCGTCAGTTTTTAGTTTCATCTCCACAAAAGGGTTCACCTTGAAGCTTCCGGCACGGTAAAACCTGTTGTCAGCGTCCTGATAACTAGTTCACAGGTTGATCCTCAATATTGTACTGGCGAGATGAAATGCACCACCAACATTTTGTATTGCCCATAATTTCAAAAGTACTGATCGTTAGAATGCCTGATGACCCGCGTTGGATAGATCGTAGCACGTAGATTACATGTAGGCACCGCAATGCAACCTTCTTCTAACTTCTGTCGGCATGGCGAAGCAAACACCACTGCGGGGAAAAGATGCTGATCGCGTATGCACAGAACGTTTTTAGCGGTAATTCTTGAACGAAAAAGCCCCTAGTGGCAAACTCGACTCCAGTATGCAGTCTAGCTTCTAATGCTTCTAACAAACAAGGTTCCATGCTGTGCAATAGCGTTGAAAGCGCTGCATGCCATGTTGATCTCGTTGCCTGCCACGGCAGTATCGAGCTGAAAAAGTGGAGAACGAAGCCACCTGTAGCAAGCGATCCACAACTAAAGATCGAGTTGAAGCAGACGTTACTCGTCGTACCGACTGCTGAAAGCGAAGGCCTCGTGGTCCGCAGACCGCATCCGCATAGACGCCACAGGCAGGCGACAATGCGTACGTTATTCAACAAGTTAGAGCGCTTCAAGCGTGCGTTGATAGGATTATGGCGCCGACACACTTCTCAAAAACCCCTACAGCATCAGTGATTGCGACAACAGGAACCCTGCGTCAGTGGAGTGCACTATCCACAGAGCTCGAGTATTGACTAGTGTTGATAGCGAGGTTATTTTCAAACGCTCCTTACCTCAAAGACGACGAAGTGGATGGCTTGCAGCCTGCAAGTTGCAGGAGACGCTAACACTTTACCTAGAAACGCAGAGCCACGCCACCATATTGTAGTGAGGCAGTTCATGATCCCGAGGCTGCGACTACGCAACGACTCGGCTGTGCTGTGCCCGTGCGAATTGTTTCTGTCGGGCAGATGGCACTGACTTTGACTTGTTTCTTCACCGCGTGGGCATTTCTGCTTGGGGTCGTGCGACTGGCATCGCCACACATTGACGTTTACTATGGTGTGCGGCAAGACGGTGGTGCCTATAAGATGAGAACACATCGGATGGTGTGCGGCAAGACGGTGGTGCTTATAAGATGAGAACACATCGGATGGTGTGCGTGCATATGGGCCTTGGTCACGTTTCTTGCCAAGCATCATGGCGAACGAGCAGAGCGGGCTCGCCAGTGCGAAATTTGCGGAGACTTGTTCACGGTCTCGCTTGCGTGTGAGTCACCATGGCGGGTGGCAGTCGCTTTACCGTGAACCCGTTCCCGGACTTGGTTCTGACTGCGGAGGATCGCACGCAGCTCATTGAGATCGCTAATGAGCTCGTCATGACCAAGTTCGCTGAGTACCAAGAACACATCAACAACCAGAAATACGTGGATCAAGTACGTTGGAAAAAGTATTCGAAAGATGGTAACACTATGATGTATCTGGAACGCAAGAAGTTTAACCCGGAGTCCAAACTACCGGCACTTCTGATGATGGGTCCGTTGCCGGGATCTCTGGGTGAAAATATGTTTGGACTCGTGAGTCCGACGCTCGAGTCGATGCGGATCAAGTCGTCATACCTCAAGGATTTCAATGCCGCTGCTGTACTTGCTACAATTGTCAAGCCAACTGTGGAGGAACCGTTTCGTTCGGTTGTCGTCAAGTGGATGGAGATCGATATTCCCGGCGCTTCTATCGGCTTTGTACGCAACCGTGACTATATCTACCTCGAGAGTACAGGTATTCTACGTCTCGACAATGGTGAGCGTGTGGGTTACCATTTGCTGCATTCGGTGAGCTTCCCACAGACACACGAGCTTCCGAACCGTATTCGTGGCAACATGTCCTTTTGTGGCATGTTTCATCAAGAAGCACCAGACAAAACAGACTGCCGTGGCACGGGTGTTATGGACCCGGGAGGTGATATGATCCGTGTTCTCGGTGTCATGGGTATGGCTCAAGCAACTATGGCTGGACTCAAGTACTCTTACTGTGGCCAGATGAAGAAACTCGCGTGGCTTCTTGAACAGAAGCACGCTGAAGCAAGAGAACACGGCACTCCTCCGTTCAAACCGGTTTGCGTAACCTGTCAGAAGAAGGTGAAGGGCCGTTCATTTGGCGAATTCGGTAGGTCTAGCAGTACGTGCAAGCTTTGCTTTGGTGCTGTGTGCGCGTCGTGCAAGATCCCCAAGAAACTGAGCTTTATCGCTCCAGACCTGGAGATAAAACAACGCAAGGTGACATTTTGTGCGCGGTGTTTGATTGAAGCAACTCGCATGGACACGGAGGAGGCTGCACGGGTGCAATTCGTGTACAAACACACAGTGACGTCGAGCGTCTACGGGTCGTCGGGCCGCTGCTCCGACGAAAGTACGCGTTCAGACAGCACAATGCTCTCGTACCAATAACAAACGAGGGTGGGCTGTGTGTTGGTACCAGCGAACACACGTTTGGACTACATATATAAGAAGTTGTCATAGTTGTTTTGCGTTTTTTTCTTGGTATAGGTTGATCTTGCTGCTCAATACGTCAATGCCCATTCACTTTCAAGAGAGACTCAGACGCCAGTCTTCGCTCTTGATCGTTCCGCCCTCAGCGGTCTTCACTAAAAAAATATCTGTCGCGCCGCTCGACCACAGTTAATCTTGATTATTGGAGCGAGAAATTTGAGGACAATCATAGAAGCAATTGTAGAAATTGGCGTCTTATCATGATACATGTACGTTGAAGCTACTGTGCTCGTTTTTAAAAATATTCTCGTGCCAAAACTTAGTACCGGCACCAGTATTTGACTGCTGTACAGTACACACTTGTGGCCGTCGTGTAACAAAGTTACAGAAATGCTTATCAATGAGTCTTTGCCAAAGCCAGCAGCTCATGTCGGAAGCTCTCAGCCTCGAGGCTGACGTTGTAACATGCTACACGTAAGCTTACATGTACACTTACCACGTCAACGCCAAAACATCTCCAACTCGTTCTTCTGGCCTTCGAACGCGAGATCCACCGCTCTCCAGATTCGAAACCAGTTTCCTACTTGACGACAAAGTGTCCGCTGGATGCATTCGGTTCCGACAGAAAACGCCATAAGTACATCGAATGAAGTTCGCAGCGCTCGGAAGTTTTGCCGCTTTAACCTATGTCGAAATGCTGGGCCAGAACATAATGAATGATTTTAGAGGAAGACAAATTCGAGCGTTTGAAGGTTGAACAGACAGTGAGGATATCCGGATAAGCTTATCAACAACATTCAACCTTTTCGTGCTTTCGACTTGACTCGCAACCGAGCGTCCAGCTGTTCGCCGCGAGTGATGTTGTCTTGTTGGGGTGGGCACCATTGCGAGATTTGTAGCCTCTCTGCTCTTGTTGGAGCCACTATTTGTACTAGACGAAGACCATTTCTCAACTTGCGCGGCAGGTAACAAGACGGCCAAGACAGCAAGTATTTTACCGGAATGAGCAACAAACGCTTTACTGTTAATCCCTTCGGACAGTTGACTATATCCGATGAAGATCGTGCCAAGCTCGTGGATATCGCCAACACGCTGATCCACGCAAAGATTGAGGAATATGAAGAGTATATCAACACCGAAAAGCGAGTGGACCTTACTCGTTGGAAGAAATTTTCCACTTCAGGTGCTGCGGCGACGTACTTCGAGCGGAAAAAGTCGAATCCAGACTCCAATTTGCCTGAAATGCTCATGCTCGGTCCTCTACCTGGAACGCTAGACGAGAACATGTTCGGTCTTGTCAATCCAACTCTCGAGTCGATGAGGATCAAGGCGTCATATCTTAATGACTTCAGCGCAGCGGCTGTCCTCGCTCAAGTTGTAGAACCAACAGTGGACGAACCATTCCTGTCGGTGGTGGTGAAATGGATGGAGATCGACATCCCCGGGGCATCAGTTGGAATCGTTCGTAACCGCGACTACGTGTACGTGGAGAGCACAGGTATCATGCAGCTTAAAAATGGCGACCGTGTTGGATATCACCTGCTTCATTCCGTCAATTTTCCACAGACGCATGAACTACCGAATCGAGTCCGTGGCAATATGTCCTTGTGTGCTGTTTTACGTCAAGAAGGACCCGACCGAACGGACTGTCGCGGCACAGGTATCATGGATCCGAGAGGTGATATGATCCGGATGGTGGCAGTAGCAGGAATGGTCCACGCAACGATGGCAGGTGTGAAATACTCCTACTGCGGGCAGATGAAGAAGCTCGCGTGGTTGTTGGAACAGAAGCACGCAGCTCAAAGAGAGCGAAGTGCCCGAATTGTCAAGCGAGAGTGCGTGACTTGCTCAAAGCCGACGAAGAGGTCGAAATTACGTGTTGGCAAGCCAGACAGCACTTGTAAATTGTGCTTTAAAGCTGTGTGTGGTTCGTGCAAGGTTCACAAGAAACTAAGTTTTATCTCGCCGGATCTGGAGCTCACCCAACGGAAGGTGGCGTTTTGTGTCAAGTGTTTGATGAAAGCTACTCGCTTGGACACGCTGGAAGCTGCTCGTCATCAATTTGTCTACAAGCAAATTGTCCAGCCGGTTGCTCGTGAGACTTTCATTACCGGAGAAATGAATGTGTGCTCGGACAGCACAGTGAACTCACCATGACTGTGGAATAAATGTACAGTACACGTAGTTGTGTAATGAGGAAGTAATGTGGCTATTTCAGAAACTTTGACAATTGGATAGTGGTAGGTGGAAGTACTGGTGAACAGCGATAAATAGCCAAGCTATTCGTTGCAGTAACTTGCTCCTCTCACCTAGAAAGCATTCTAGCACTAGACAACGACCAACACTCAGTGTTATGATACCGTTAACATCTTCGTCGACACAGTTAATCAAGATAAGATGAGCGGGGTGATTAGACTGCCACCTACAGTAAGGAGTGGGAATCTTCTTGTGACGCCCTAACGTTGAAGCCACGCTTTTCCAAACTTTATGTACACCACACCATAGTATCATCCAAGTGAAATCAAACGCTATTGTTACTTCACACTAAATTTGAATCATTTCGCTATCGGAGCTCTTCGTGTATCATTCCTCAATTGACCATGTCACCTCCCAACCACCTCCGTCTCGCCCTCCTGACCGACGAAGCTGACATCCGTCGCGTTGCAGCAATGGAAGAAGCTTCCTACCCTGCGGAAGAAGCGGCTACCGAGTCGGGTATTCGATTTCGGCAGAAAAATGCAGGTCCATTCTTCTGGGTGGGATATCTTCCCAATGAGGACACGGAATCCGAGACCCTAGTAGGTTTCGTCAATGGCACATTGACAGCAAGTGACGAACTGGATGATGAATTCATGAGTCAGCACGATCCACACGGATCACTGCTTTGCATCCACTCGGTGGTGGTGGATCAAGCTTTTCGACGTCGAGGACTGGCCTCACAACTGCTCAAGCGATACGTGGATATTATCCTAAACTCGCAGCCCCAAGTGAAGCGTATCATGATCGCAAAAGCTTACTTGGTGGGCTTCTACGTGACCTGCGGCTTCTCCGTGACGAGACTGTCGCCGGTTGTACATGGTCAAGACCCATGGTTCGAACTCAAGTTGGACTGTGAGAAGGCGAGACGCCCGCCGATGATTCAAGTGAGGAGGTTTAAGAGGATGTGATTTTCTATAGTGATATTGATGTTAATTATTTTGTAGGTGGACGCATTTTCGAGCGAGCCTTTCCAGGGCAATCCGGCGGCTGTGGTGCTGTTGTCCCCTGCTGCGTACCACAAGAAGAGTGCTTCGGAGTGGATGCAGATGTGGCTATTGAGAACAACTTGAGCGAAACAGCATACACTGCGCCTCGTGAACGTACTGTCAAGTCTCCACCAGATGTCGTGGAATACGATCTGCGGTGGTTCACTCCAGGTACGGCGTACCTTAAAATGTGGTATCCAACGCGAGTGCTGACGCTGTTTTCCTTTAATTGTGCGATACCTTCTAGGTGCTGAGGTAAAATTGTGTGGCCATGCCACCTTATCTACGGCGATTGCCTTGCACGACGCTGGTCACGTGACGACAAACGAAACTCTTCACTTCCACACGCTGAGTGGAGTTTTGGTGTGCCGATTTGAGGTGAATTCCGAGACGCAGAAACTGCTTGTGCTCATGGATTTCCCAGAGCAGCTGACTGAGCCGACAAAATCGAATGTGGTGTTGAATGAGCTGGCCTCAGCGTTGGGTATCGAACCAAATGCCATCATCGACGTGAAGCAAGCAACCACAGACCTGCTCGTTCGCGTGACACCCGAGGCTTTTTCCACACTCGAGCCGGATTTCGTGCAACTGGTTAAGTCTGACGTACGTGGTTTCGCGGTTACTGCTGAAGTGCCCCAAGACAAAGAGTCGAACGTGGACATCCAAAGCCGGTTCTTCGCGCCTCGTGTTTTCGTGAACGAAGATCCGGTCACTGGAAGTGTGCATTGCGCCCTTGGACCGTACTGGGCCCCGGTGCTCAAGAAGACGACGATCAAAGCACAACAGTTCACCCCCGTACGTGGTGGATACATCACGTTGGACCTTGTGGCAGGTGGACCGGGTCGTGTGCTGTTGAAAGGTGAAGGTGTGATCGTTTTGCGTGGTCACCTCTCTTCGTCGCCGTAAGAGTCTCTCTTCACGCTTTGCAACCTGTGGACCACGAAGTTAATCAATTGAAGCTGAAGTACTCGAGTTGCAAGCGGAAACGTTGAATGTCTTAGCGTAGAGTGATCATTTTCCCTCTCATTTAACAGCGAGTGAGTCAACGGCGCAGACCACTGGAGCACAGACCATTTCTCGACCTACCACAATGGATAGCAGTCGCTTTATCGTTAACCCCTTTGGAGAATTAACGTTGACCCGTGAAGATCGAGCTCAACTTGTTGATATCGCTGATGCCCTCGTACTTGCCAAGTTTCAAGAGTATGAAGATCACTTAAACAACAAGAAGAGAGTTGATCTTTTTCGCTGGAAAAAAATCACCGAGTCAAGACTGACTACGATGTACCTCGAGCGTAAGAAGTCGAACTCAGACTCCAAGTTACCTTCACTGCTCATGACCGGCCCGCTGTACGGTACTTTGGACGAGAACATGTTTGGTCTAGTGAGCCCAACTCTCGAAGCGATGCGGATTAAGGCCTCATATCTCAATGACTTCAGTGCTGCAGCTGTGTTGGCTAAACGACCCATTCCGATCGGTTTTGGTAAAGTGGATGGAGATCGACATCCCTGGAGCCGCTATCGGGCTCGTACGCAACCGTGACTACGTTTACCTGGAAAGCACGGGTATCATGCTACTCAAGAACGGCGATGTGCGATGTGAGCCCTAGCTCGGACAGCACAGTCAGTTTAGTTTGAGCAGAACACCTCAATGCCTTGGCATTCCACGATGAGTTCATATAAACAAAGCTATGCAATACGTTGAATCTCTCTATGACGTGACGAGCGCTTCATCCAACCGCCAGGGCCTATTCATTGTATTGAATCCTCACAAGCCCACTTCCGTCACTGCGTGAGGACCTTGCGCATCATGCCGCTATCAACCAAAACGATATGATAAAATGATGAGTGGCATTAACGTATTTGGCGGCTGCCGGTATTCTTCTCCGCAAGTGAGGATCAACGATAACCCCGCGCATCTCTGCCTCAAATTGTAATGAGTTCAGCAGCATTTCACACGGGTATATCCTGTTTTTGTGGAGCTCATATCCGGATAGATTGCTTTGCTGTTGCACGTTGGAGCACACTTCAAACTGTCAAAATGCCGTCGGCATGACTGCCAACTTCCACCACGCTTTAGACTTCAGTGAACAACAGTTTCCGTAGCTAAAGGTTAAACAAACTCTTTTAAGAGTTTGTAAGCTTAAAAGCTTATTCCAAGGTAATTCTCAAAATGTGGCAAAACCACCTGACTCATCGAGGTTCAACCCGAATATCATGTTGTCTGGTCGAACTTGTCGATTGCCACCTGGCAAGCTTCAAGATTTGCTTCGTTACGGATGTGGGGTTGACACTTCTTGAGAGCTGGTCATTATCCGCTTTGCGTGGCAGTCCTCACATTTGCCTAACCATACCAATCATTGGCATGAGTAACAAGCGATTCACCGTGAATCCCTTCGGAGACTTGACATTATCCAATGCAGACCGTACCAAGCTCCTGGATATCGCTGACGCCCTCGTACATGCCAAGTTTGAAGAGTATGAAGAGTTTATAAGCACGAAAAAGCGAGTGGACTCTGCTCGATGGAAGAAATTCTCGGCATCAGGTGCCACAACGACGTACGTCGAGCGCAAGAATTCGAATCCAGACTCCGTTTTGCCTGTATCGCTCATGGTTGGCCCACTACCTGGTACTCTCGATGAGATCATGTTCGGTCTTGTGAGCCCAACTCTTGAGTCCATGCGAATCAAAGCGTCATATCTCAACGACTTCAGTGCTGCTGCTGTCCTCGCGACCATAGTTTCACCGACTGTGGATGATCCGTTCCGATCGGTGGTGGTCAAGTGGATGGAGATTGATATCCCCGGCGCTTCCATTGGTTTCGTTCGAAATCGCGACTACGTGTATTTGGAGAGCACGGGTTTCATGAATCTCAAGAACGGTGAGCGTGTGGGTTACCACTTGTTGCACTCTGTCAATTTTCCTCAAACTTATGGATTACCAAGCCGAATTCGCGGCGATATGTCGCTTTGCGCGATATTCAATCAAGAAAGTCCTGATAAAACGGATTGCTTCGGTACCGGAGTAATGGATCCAAGAGGCGATTTGATCCGTTCGATGGCTGTTTCTGGGATGATTCACGCAACGATGGCAGGTCTTAAGTATTCGTACTGCGGTCAGATGAAGAAACTGGCGTGGTTGCTTGAGCAAAGGCACGCAGAAGTAAGGGAACAAGGTGCGCCAGTTGTCAAGTCCGAGTGCGTAACCTGTGCAAAACCGATCAAGCGCTCAAAGTTCAGCGGTTTTGGCAAGTCGAGCACCACTTGTAAGTTGTGTTTTGGCATGTTGTGTGGATCCTGCAAGGTTTCCAAGAAATTGAGCTTCATCACACCTGATCTCGAGCTCAACCAAAGGAAGGTGCGCTTTTGTGTAAAATGCTTGATGGAGGGAAGTCGCTTGGACACGTTGGAAGCAGCTCGCTATCAATTCGTCTACGAACAACCTGCTTACTTAAGCGCGTACGGATCGTTAGCTTCCTCATTTGTGAGCTCTCGCTCAGACAGCACAGCCATCTTGTCGTGACCACAATGCTATTACTCCTATAATTTGTTGTGGCCAATAGTTAGAGGAACAACTCAAAATACGAGTATTGCGTTGGGTAACTCACCTCGATAGTGTAAGCGGTCAAGGTAATCCCCCGACCCAGAAAAAACAAGTATAGTTTCTCAACTTTGCCAACATTCTTGATCTCAAAACCTTCACTACTGTAAAACACCGAGATGACACTCACGTTGTTACGCACGATTCGTAATGTAAGCATGGTAGCATTTTCTGTTTTGCCGTGAAGAACTACTGTACCAACCTTGAAGCGAGTTCCTCTTAACATTGATATCATCATCCCTAACATATTTCTTTCATACTTATTATCCTTCAATTAATCATTTCAACATGTCGCATCGTCTCATCTATACAATTTTCTTCATCTCTCATCAACTATACCACTATATAGAAACCAACAAATAACAAATCATCCGTCATTCGCCAACTTGACACGCCAAGCGCCACATGGGGAAGAAGGCTGAGCACGCGGCGTCTTCGCCTGTGGCTCCCTCGCCACTGCAGCCGCCGCTCAAGCCGCTACATATCGCGTCACCTTCTGTAACCTTCGACAAACACTCGTGCAACGCTGAGTGCAGCTACGAATACGACAATCTACTGGCACGTAGTCGACTTGGTGTGCGTCCGTTCCCAGTCGGTGACATGGAGCGAGGTGTGAGGAATGATGGTCAATGGCAAGTGTTACGGGCACTTGATGGTGTGCTGTGTATGGCCACACACCATGTACTGGAGCTCGTGCAACTTAAGCGAGTAAACTTTGGTTTCCGATGGAGAAATACACAAGTGATGAGAGATACAGACGTCCCACCTCCAAGTTGCATGATGGGACCTCATTGGCACTTGATGCTGGCCACATGGTCGGTTTTCTGCTTCTTGGCTTCTATGGTGAACGTGCTGACGTTCGAGAAGGCTGGAGTTGTGGAGTTAGGAGCGGGATTATTCCTTTCTGGAATGTGCTTGACGTGTTATGCTCTTGTGGGGTGTTCAAACCCTGGTATTGTCAGCAGGTGAGAGAGCAGGAAGGTGCTAAAAGGTGGTAAAAACTGCTGACAGAGTGTTGGTGTTGCAGGATTGAGGTGCCGCTGGATGACAGCTACACTTATTGTGACCATTGTGACTCGTACCGACCGGAAGGGTATGTTGCAGTATTGCTACATGTATCTGTTTGTGGATGATAATACTGATGATGTTTTTGTTGTTGTAGGGCACTGCATTGTATGGACTGTCGAGTGTGTATTGAGGAGTATGATCATCACTGTCCGTGGACGGGCAAATGTGTGGGCAAGGGCAACGTCCGCTATTTCTACATGTGGCTGTTGTTCCTGGTGCTCGCGTTTGTCTACGAGGTGATCGAGTTCACGACGTATTTGTTGCCTCCCGAGGGTCAAGACCTGCTGGACTCGTCGGACGACTCGCTGGAGATCATCTTCCCCACTGTGACGCCCACCCCACGTTTGTGAGGAGGATTCATCTTGCACGGAGGCAGCCGCGCTGCGAGCTCCAACCACCGAGACCAAGCCCCGGTGTCGCTGTATCCATCACAGACAATGCCGACAGGATTTGCGAGGCAAAGGCATGGACCACCAGAATCATCCATGGACCGGACAGATCCGAGATGCGGGATGCCCGCGACAGAATTTAACTGAATAAGTGAGTGTTTGCTCAATCGACTGTGCCACCGCGGCAAATGTTCGAGACAAGAGCATGATCAAGCTTCTCCATAGTGTACAAGATTGCAGCTACTGCCATCGGAATGCAGGAAGCACGGACGAGCAACAACAGACGAAGACGAGTCTTTGACTGTGATCAGCGCGCAGGAGATGTAAGCCGGATTGTAAGTTGTGTAAGTGAAAAATATTTACTGTTTATTGACAGTCACGATGTGCCGTTTGGCGTAATGGACTTCGTAAAACTGGACGCGGATGCAAGTACACCCGTTCCTGGCTCCAGCACCGACTTCCTCAACGCCAACGACACTGGTGTCCTCGGTGCCGACAGATACGAGTGCGACAACATTGAATAATGTGCACTTCGTTCCGACGCCGACGCTGAAGCACTCGTTGACGATGGCGGTGTCAGCAAATATCTCCACTTACTCGCAATTCTTAGTTGCCAGATGAGAAATCCAACAAAAGACAGCGACGAAATACTCAACGACGTGCCCGTGGACATGTAGAACTGGATCCAAGAAACTGCCCCCAGATAAAAGAAAAAGAAGGCCACTCCGAACAGCATGAACTTGTATGCTGTCATCTGCTCCTTCTCACATCTTCTGAGCCACCAGGAGCTGAATGGCGAGTCCCACTCAAGCTGCGTCATGCCCATTGTCCGCACACTGTCTTCCAGTGTGTGAGCTGCATAGCGGGTCACCGCCAGCTGCAGATTCGTGCACATAACGGCACAAATAAGCATCGCCACACAAACGGCAGTGCCTGAGACTGTATAAAGGAATAAAACGTAAACGTGCACATTATCCGGAACGCCCACGTTGCACATGGCACTGACGATGAAGCCACAGAGCAGCGTTGACTGCTCTGAGACGGTTGAAAGCTGCTCGGCACGCGCTTCACAGACCAAATGTTCGCTCTGCATCTTCTCGCGTCGTAAGAAGCGCTCGATGTCTGCTACACGCCACTGATGCGCACGCACGATGTCGTCGTTGAGCCACTGGACCTCCTGCTCCCGATACGCCATGTCCTCGTCGCGCCATTGCTTGGCGTTGCGCAGATCGTACGACCCGAACAAGGCGTTCACTACGCTGCTTGCCATCGATGGTGTCAATTGACGAAATTGGATTTAAACCAATCAGTGTGCGGTTGTACGGATAAAATCTGTGGATGTGGATAAAATCCATTTGTTTCTTGGATCTGTCAGATATTTTGGAAACGTGTTTCTTGGATCCGACTTACGGATAAAATACTATGGTATGAGATATTTCGGATAGGAGTTCTTGGATCCGACTTACAGGTAGGTAACCGCGATTGCTACTCTAATACCATTTTGGTATAAGGCCTCAACCTAGTTTACGAGAAAGTATTCTATTCCATTATCGGCGAAGAAGATGCCACGCGTTGTGATCACGAGTCGCTGGTCGTGCCGTCTGAGCGTGAGCTCACGGATAAAGAAGCATAGGCAACAGGTTGAACGCACTGCTTGTAGATGAATTGATGGCGTGCCGCCTCTAGAGTGTCCAAACGGTTCGCTTCTATCAACAAAACGCCACTTTCCGCTGAGTGAGCTCCAGATCCAGCGAAATAAAGCTCAATTTCTTGGACACCTTGCAGGAACCACATAACGTCCCGAAGCACAACTTGCACGTCGTACTTGACTTGCGCAGCTCGCGAAGTTTCGAGCTCCTGATCGGTTTTGAACAAGTCACACACACAGGTTTCACAACTGGAGCATTTCGCCCACTTTGTTCTACTTGCTTCTGCTCGAGTAGCCACGTCAACTTCTTCATCTGACCGCAGTACGAATAGTTCAATCCAGCCATTGTGCCTGAACCATCCCGGCCACTGCCACCATGCCGATCATATCGCCCTTCGGATCCATGATACCTGCATGTTGTTCTAAGCTTACAAATCTTGGTTCTTTCCCATCGGCGACCACATCCCGGATTTTAACAAAACCAACAGGACGACTTAGTAAGTTACTTCCTGCAACACTGACGCAAGATGGCCAACAAAATCCGAACAGCGTCATTTTTAAATAAATATAAAAACAAAACGAATTAAAATTCGTTTTGTACTATCAGTCATGACAGTTGATTTTTTTTTTCTCTTTCATTCATACACTCAAGCATCCTCCACGCTCAACGGTTTGGTTTTGTGAGTGTATATCGGCTTAACTTTGCCCATTTCTTGCTCAATATTTTTCGCAGTTTTTCAATGTCTGACCCCCCCCCCCCTAATACATGTACATGTAGGCCTAATCCAAATCATGCGACTGGTGCACCGAGTGCCGCGTGAAGCGAGCGGGTCAGCAGACGGCATTCACTTTTTAAAGCCAATTTTCGTATCATTGGTTGGCGTGAGCGAAAGTCCAATAAGCTTACGTTTACACTTACGTACCGAAATCTTAGATCATTACTGGGCTGCTGGTAAGTCTTCTTGCAGGCTTTCTCGGTCAAGATGGACCATGAGCCAAAACGAAACGGAGGTTGGTTGACCTGCTGCTCATTCAGGTTTTGTACTGGTATGCAATCGTACTTAGTCGAAGCGAGGGAACGAACGATCCCACTACAGATACCATTCCTGTTCTTCCCATTCTGATTTATGTCAGGTATTACAGGACATGTAATGTGTGAGAGAAATGGCGTGGTTAAGCTCATAGTAAAGACTAGGTTATATCAAATGCCCTTCTAAAGGAATGCATAAAATCAAGTAGTTATGAAAGGGTATTATATAATGAAGGACGTGCACAGTATCAGGAGGATGAACAAGAAAAGGGGAGGAGGGAGAACTTGGAAATAAGCAGAAATTGGTCGAAAAGGTGAGCACGATCAAGGTCCAAACCTGAGCACGTTTTTTGCAACGTCTGACTCCCCCCCCCCTATTATTTATATAAATAATATTATTTTTAAAAATATTATTATTAAAATACCACTGATATTAAGCGACCATTGAGTTTGCCCAATCGAGGATTTACATGCATTCGGCTGGGTAACCTTATCGTCTAATCGCTCACTCGCATCCAACGACTAACTCGAAGTCCGAGAGCAATGCTCCATACCGGCAATCGGACACCCAGCTTGATGCACCAGACTCTGATGGCAGCATAATTCCAGGTCGTGTGTAGAAGAAGAAGAAGAATACTTTGATTAACTTGGAACAAAAAACTTGCCGTAATGTTAAGCTAGAATCACTGTCTTGATGTTTTATTTATCAAGATGAAACTTACGATAACGTTGGTAAAGCTGTTGATAGTGACGTGCGTAGGGGGATGCTATCTTGAAGCAGATTTGACATTATTGACGAGAGCAATTCGTACAGATTTTCTTACAGCTGTTGACGAGAGCAACTCGTACAGCTTTATTATAGCTATTGACGAGATAACTTGACAAACTTGTATAGATTTATTATACTAGTGTAGTAGCAGCGGCCGGCACCCAAGTGGAGCAGGAAGCTAGTGGATGTCTTTCCACTACAGCTCAGCGCGAGTATTGCAGTGGAATCTCATGCAAGTCTTAGTCATGTATAACTTGGAGTTAGCTAGTGTAGACGAAGACATCATAGCTGGGCTGCATAACACCTTAGCTAATTAGACTGTCCTAGCATCGTCTTCTCCTCGGTTCGACTGTGTTATCTTTGTGTAAACCTTAGTAACGCGTCAGATGTTGGGTGTTGCTGCGTTTTCATGGTAGGACAGCCACACACTGCAGTCGTTGAAGCTCGCGAGAACGAGCACGTTCAAATTACCCCCCCCCCCTTCCACGGTGATGTCAAAAGCCCTGCTGTGTAAATTTCGGCAGATTCGTTGTTATTTTTCGTTTTCGCAGCCAATTAGAGTGTCAGCGATCTTCACCGTGGCTGCGTTCTTCACTCTCGATAAAATAGGTAGTTGGTGTACCTCACAGTATTGGGACATCGCCACACTTTACATGAGCCCCAGTGCAAACGTATCTGCCGCCTTCACACACACAACTAGTTTTTGGCTGGCAAGTCTCTTGCTATCAGGGCGAGCTGACCGTATCATCTGAGCGCGAGCTCATATAGGATGCGGCTAGAGAGTTGTAGATACTTGGGTAAATGGATTGCTTGTAGATGAATTGATGTCGAGCAGCTTCCAGTGTGTCCAAGCGGGTTGCATCCATCAAACATTCCACACAAAACGCCACCTTCCTCTGGCTAAGCTCAAGATCCGGGGAGATGAAGCTCAACTTCTTGTATACTTCGCAGGATCCGCACAACGACCCGAAACACAACTTGCATGTACTACTTGACCTGCCAACGTGCAACTTCGAGCTCTTGGCCGGCTTCGAGCATGTCACACACACTGCCATCGTTGCCTGAACCTCACAGCCATCGGACTGATCATGTCACCTTTCGGGACCATGACACCGGTACCGAAGCAGTCCGTTCGATCGGGACCTTCTTGGTGGAAAATTGCACAGAGCGACATGTTACCTCGCGTTCGGCCCGGAAGCTCGTGTGTTTCTGGGAAGTTGACGGAGAGGAATAGATGGAAGCCCACGCGCTCACCATTTTGGAGGTGAAGGATACCTGAACTCTCCACATAAATGTAATCGCGGTTGCGAAGGATCCCAATCGAGGCCCCAGGGATATCGATCTCCATCCACTTGACCACCACCGACCGGAACGGATCTTCTACCCTTGGCTCCACCACAGTGGCCAACACGGCAGCAGCACTAAAGTCATTCAGTTACGACGCCTTGATACGCATCGACTCAAGAGTCGGGTTGACGAGACCGAACATGTTCTCGTCTGAAGTGCCGGGCAGTGGACCCACCATGCGCATCTCGGGCAAATTGGACCCCTGGCTCGACTTTTTCCGTTCGAGATTAGTGGTCGCAGCGCCAGAAGTCTTGAACTTTTTCCAGCGAGTGAGTTCGATTCGCTTCTCATTATTCAGATATTCCTCATATTCTTCGAACTTGGCGTGCACGAGGGCGTCGGCGATATCCACAAGTTTGACACGGTCCCCGAAGGGATTTACGGTGAAGCGTCTGTTGCTTATTTCGATACGCTGCTACCTGTAGCCGTCGCGATCCCTGGAACACAAGTCGATAAATGGTGGTGCACTGTCAATAGCGTTATAATATGGTAGGCAGCTCGCCAGGTGGTGCCCGCTCCCAGTTTTTTTTAACAAGGCCAACCAGACAACTTCGGCATACAGGCGACAGCTGCAGTGCAGCTTGATCCCTTCAATTGTACAGGATGAAGTGGCTAATACTGGTAACACAGGAAACACAACACCTCGTGCAGTGGTGAAGCGATTGTGTTTTCATCGTCGTCGTATTGACTGTCGGAGCACAGTTCTGTCCAAAAGCACAGTGCGCTTCGAGAGTCTTGAATCGTGACACAGTGCAAGGTACGGAGAGCTGGCATTGAATTTCTCGTAAGTCGCGTTGGGCTCGCAGTACATGTACTGTACATGATGTGCATGCGCCGTAGATACCGTACCACATCGTCCAAACCACAAGTCTGGTGACGTTGGTTCAACCAACTTGGTTGGCCACACTGCTGCCGGTGAGTCATCGGTGACCCAAAGCGACGGCCGTGGGTCTGTATATGTATCGCGGGAACTGACCAAGGTTTTTTTGGTGTTGGGCACGGGCGAGGTGAACGCAGTCAACAACGTGGCATGACTTTACAGTGGTACCCTCAACTTGAAGTCCTCAAGTGAAACCAGTCGGCACTAATCTTTTTCCAAGCTGTTGCCTTATTAGCACGTCGAAGATACGTGGAATCGGCATGCAGTCCTCGACATTTTAGTACATACCGGTACATGTACAGGCTCAGCAGCTGGATTTCGGTGAGCCTATATGTATACGCTATGCTCCACGTTGCCTGCACCCGCTGGTCATCTGCTTCGACTCGTTACAGAGTCAACAGCACTGAAGTATGTAAGCGGCGCTACGGTAACATACTCCACTTTTCATCCAGGTTTCTTGGTTGGCTCTAGACTAGACGACCACGAGCGTATGTGAGGCGCCACATACCATTCGACGGACAGTGCCTGAGTCTTTTACCCACGTCACGCGTCTCTCCTGCACTTCGGCTGTGGTTGATCCGGCGTCAGGCGATGGTTGGGAGAAGCTCGCGTACGAAAGCAATAGCGCGCCAGATTTTGACAAGAGGGCGTAGTGTGCTTCGCCGCAGGAAACTGCGGTGATTTGTCCAAAGAATTCGCGCTCAAGACTCGACGAGAGCGTCAGCAAAGTTGGCGAAAGATGAAGTTTGTCTGAGTCCAGCGATGGATCTCGTCCGCAGATGTACGCGGTGCCATTTTGCATCAAGAAAAGAGAAAAATCACTCCCTCCTGCAATATCTACCAACCCGCATTTATCCGAGAGTACTGCTGAGATCGCCATCACCTGCTTCGGCTCGCTGACATCCATGTAGCAACCGTGTCCGAGCTGACCAGATTCACCTCGCCCCCATGTAAACCCCGCGCCATCGCTGCTGATCGCAAGCGAATGGTCCTTCCCCGCCGCAATTCGATGGACAACATATCTTTCCCCATTACCTATCCTGGATTTCATATCCATAGCCCAACCTGTCCAGTCCCCATCAATCTGTCTCGGTTGCTGGTTAAGCAGCAAAACAAAATATTATCAGGAAAAAAAAATTGTTATCAACCAAACCAAAATGGGGAAGGGAACTCACCACCATATCAAGCAAGCCCTCAGCAGTCCGACCGAGCTTCCCGTACTTGTTGCAACCCCATGAGAACACGCGGCCGTCTGACGATAGAGCAAGTGAATGGTAATCGCCACAAGCTACAGAACTCATGTACATGCCTCGAAGATCTCCCACAACTGACGGTGTCTCAACTGCCGTAGATGGAGTACCTGGTGACAGGAAACCCAGTTGACCTCGGGAGTTGCTGCCCCACGCAAAAACATGCCCGTTCAGGTCTGTAACCAAAGTGTGGAAAGCTCCGCAGGAAATCTGAATAATCATGTGCTGATCTAGCCCGTAAACACGCTGTGGGCAGCTTACACGTCGTGAATCTCCATCGGCAATAGCGTACCCCAACCGTCCACCGCTGCTGTCGCCCCACGTAAACAAGTTGCCATCCTCCGTCGCCGCAGCAAAGAATCTCTGTCCGCCACTTACTTGGGTTATAGCGGAATCAAGCGCGGAGGTCCGCTTTTCTTCAACAGCAAATTCGACAGAATGAACAGCTAGCGAATCGACCGATAAAGTGCCTTCCACACCGCCATGCCCTTCAATAGACGTAGACCACTCTCCAATAATGGATAAACGCTTCATGGATATCACCTCACCTGCAGCAGCACTTAGATCAGCATCGCTCCGATGCGGGCTATCTTGTCCAGTTTCAGTCCCAGTATCCCGTCGCGCAAGCTTCACGTTCTCTACGGCCTTCATAAGATCTTGTCGGATTCTATGGGCAGCCCGCACACACGTCGATTCTTCAATTATTTGTGAGCAGCGAATTCCCGCACTTCCACCTTGTAAAGTGAGGTCTGCACAATCCTTGCAGTCTTCTTCGTGGTCCCCACGCATCAGGAAGTATTCGATAGCCACTTGAAAGTTAGCTATCGTGAAACCCAGCGCCGTCGTATTGGAGTTGATGAAGTGATAGTCCGATATGTACTTTATCACGGCAGCAATAGGAAACGGCGACGATGATCCCGCGTCTCTTCCTGCTGTCTCTCGTCGGACTTGATTAAAGGTTTGCACTAGCACAAAGAGTAGCTGATCCAAAATGTCGTCTGTCGTCAATAGGTACGCCTCTGCAACACCGAGCATCAGAATGAATCAGACAAAGACAGTAAGTAGTGAACAATACCGAAGCGCCTTACCGAAATCTAATCGGCGCAGCTTGACGTTCCGTGAGATCGCGTCACTGACTCGATCAATACATGCCTTGAAAACCAGCAGCATGTCTAAAGGTGTATTCTTCTGTGTAACAGTGAGAAGCGTGTCTCGCGCTCCCGCAGCGAAGCACTGTAAAATGCACAGTCAGCAACAAACACCATGAGTCTACAACGATTTTTGCCCGCACTCGTGGCACCTACCTGGAACTCCTTCCGTAGTCCAAAATCTTCTGGCGTATAGTGTCTCATACGATACATGACCTGTTGCAGCTTCTTATCTTGCTCTTGGCAACTCGCCACGACTTTCGGGAAAATCAAGTCGTGCAAACTTTCCATCAAATAGCACTCCACGACCTGTTGAATCTGCAGTAAATGACTCACTCCTCCTCCATGTCTTCTCCGTAGTCTCGAGTCCTCCTCCACATCATCAAAGCTCCCTGCATGGATCAGCTCCTCCACTGCAGACTCCCACTCTTCTCTTAAATTTGCTGGAAGTGTCTGTTTGTACCTCTCGTACACCTGTTCCTGGATACATATTTTGTGGACTTGGCTAATTGTTTCATCCAGCTGATAAAACACCAGCTCGTTCTCCGGGAATGACCTTAAAATGGCCGTGTACTTCCTGAAAGTGGCGACGTCGATCTCACTGGGGTCTTCCGGCACCTCGATGCCTCCTTCCAGTGGTCGACTGATGTGCAGCACCGTCACCTCTTGATGGTAGATCTCCCTCTTCTCCGACAACAAGATCCGCACTTGTCTGCGGTCATTGAAGCCTTTTCTCGTGTGGATATGGGAACCCAAGACTGCCACTTGTTTACCTAATTACAAGTTGGAAGTTACCATCACTCTTCCAAATAAGAAAATGTTATATATAAAATTAAAAATAAGGTTATATATATTCTTACCGTTGAGCGTATCATACTCGCCGAGAGGCGCGTCGGCGACGTCTGCGGGTGTGAGGAAGTGCGAGTACAGCACGTCTTGGGTGAGAGCTTCGTCGGCCAGAAGCGAGCGAGGCTGCGGCACGCAGAACAAGCAGTGCGGGGGCAACGCGCGTTGTGTCTGCTCCAGATCGAGACTCAAGGCGCGCAGGAAAACGTCGCCCATACTGCCGTCAAGTCAAGTGGGAAAATGAGTACGGAACGAGTTGGTGGTGTGTAGCACATAAATAAAGACAATGGATCCACCAATCAACGAGAGTATTCGTAGTTGAAGTTTGACTATCACCCCTTCCAATGGTCGAAGGAGTGATGATCAAACTTCAACAATGATGAACTAGTGAATTGAATGACAAGACTCTTGACATTATTGTTGGGTGTTATATGCGCGACGCTACTCTTTTGATACATGCACGTGCAGGTCACTACTACAAGCGCACAGGAAATATGCAGGGATGCAAGGCGCCAACCCCTTCTTTGTCGTTTGTCGTCAAGCTGCGTCCCTCTGGTTCACGTTCGAGGTCGCAGTCACATCTTCATCGAAGCTGTTTAGCGGCGCAGCATCGGGTGCTCGGGCGGGCTTTCGGGTTCCCACTGATTGGCCGTCCAGCACTCGTTCTCGACCCAGTCCACAGCGTTCTGGTAGTGCGGCGGCTGCTCGTACACGCCGTAGTGGCCAAACTGTAATAGCAACAAGATTCAAAGAGTTAGATACTGCATCACACCAACACCATTACTTCACAACACATCAAACATACCTTGTTCGATGCCTGCTCAATGCAGTCCTCGAGTCCATTGACACGACCTCCCTGTGCGCGTTCTTCCTCCTCAAGCTTCTCCTCTTCCATCTTCAACGTATCCAGTCGGTCCTGATAGCGCCTGGCAATCCAATCACGGAACTCAACCTTCGTCATATAATTCGGGTTTCCTCCGAATCCCTCGTCATAGTAATTCGATTGCTCCTCAGCCTGCTCCTGGATCTCCTCCTTGATCTCATCCGGCACCTCAGCCACCACAACCGGCACGTAGCCCTCGTCCGTCTGAATCTGCAGCTTCACGCCGTCCTCAGTATCGATCGCCTTCACCTCCTGGGTCGTCACCTCGCCGTTGTCGTCAATGATATCAACGGTCTGCTTGCCGTGATCGGGCTCGCCGTCAACGACCACCTGCAACTGGTTGCCCTCCGGCGTCACAACGTTCACAACCTGGCTATCATCCGTCACGTGTTCGGCAACCTCAGCCGGCACATCAGGCACTTCCACCACCGTGGAGTCGCCCTCGGCGTCCGGCACCACCAACTCCACGCCATCCTCAGTCTCCACGGCATTGACCTCCTTGGTCGTGTAGCTGCCGTCGTCGTTCGCGATCTTCACCGTCTGCTTGCCGTCCTCGACGTCGCCGACAAGGATCACCGCCTGGTGCTCACCGTTGTCAGCGACCACATCAATGGTCTGTACGACCGGCTGCTCCTCTGTGGACTCATGGCTATCAGAGCCGTTCGGTTGCTCCTCGGCCTGCTCCTGGATCTCCTCCTTGATCTCATCCGGTACCTCGGCCACCACAACCGGCACGTAGCCCTCGTCCGTCTGAATCTGCAGCTTCACGCCGTCCTCAGTATCGATCGCCTTCACCTCCTGGGTCGTCACCTCGCCGTTGTCGTCAATGATATCAACGGTCTGCTTGCCGTGATCGGGCTCGCCGTCAACGACCACCTGCAACTGGTTGCCCTCCGGCGTCACAACGTTCACAACCTGGCTATCATCCGTCACGTGTTCGGCAACCTCAGCCGGCACATCAGGCACTTCCACCACCGTGGAGTCGCCCTCGGCGTCCGGCACCACCAACTCCACGCCATCCTCAGTCTCCACGGCATTGACCTCCTTGGTCGTGTAGCTGCCGTCGTCGTTCGCGATCTTCACCGTCTGCTTGCCGTCCTCGACGTCGCCGACAAGGATCACCGCCTGGTGCTCACCGTTGTCAGCGACCACATCAATGGTCTGTACGACCGGCTGCTCCTCTGTGGACTCATGGCTATCAGAGCCGTTCGGTTGCTCCTCGGCCTGCTCCTGGATCTCCTCCTTGATCTCATCCGGCACCTCAGCCACCACAACCGGCACGTAGCCCTCGTCCGTCTGAATCTGCAGCTTCACGCCGTCCTCAGTATCGATCGCCTTCACCTCCTGGGTCGTCACCTCGCCGTTGTCGTCAATGATATCAACGGTCTGCTTGCCGTGATCGGGCTCGCCGTCAACGACCACCTGCAACTGGTTGCCCTCCGGCGTCACAACGTTCACAACCTGGCTATCATCCGTCACGTGTTCGGCAACCTCAGCCGGCACATCAGGCACTTCCACCACCGTGGAGTCGCCCTCGGCGTCCGGCACCACCAACTCCACGCCATCCTCAGTCTCCACGGCATTGACCTCCTTGGTCGTGTAGCTGCCGTCGTCGTTCGCGATCTTCACCGTCTGCTTGCCGTCCTCGACGTCGCCGACAAGGATCACCGCCTGGTGCTCACCGTTGTCAGCGACCACATCAATGGTCTGTACGACCGGCTGCTCCTCTGTGGACTCACGGCTATCAGAGCCGTTCGGTTGCTCCTCGGCCTGCTCCTGGATCTCCTCCTTGATCTCATCCGGCACCTCAGCCACCACAACCGGCACGTAGCCCTCGTCCGTCTGAATCTGCAGCTTCACGCCGTCCTCAGTATCGATCGCCTTCACCTCCTGGGTCGTCACCTCGCCGTTGTCGTCAATGATATCAACGGTCTGCTTGCCGTGATCGGGCTCGCCGTCAACGACCACCTGCAACTGGTTGCCCTCCGGCGTCACAACGTTCACAACCTGGCTATCATCCGTCACGTGTTCGGCAACCTCAGCCGGCACATCAGGCACTTCCACCACCGTGGAGTCGCCCTCGGCGTCCGGCACCACCAACTCCACGCCATCCTCAGTCTCCACGGCATTGACCTCCTTGGTCGTGTAGCTGCCGTCGTCGTTCGCGATCTTCACCGTCTGCTTGCCGTCCTCGACGTCGCCGACAAGGATCACCGCCTGGTGCTCACCGTTGTCAGCGACCACATCAATGGTCTGTACGACCGGCTGCTCCTCTGTGGACTCATGGCTATCAGAGCCGTTCGGTTGCTCCTCGGCCTGCTCCTGGATCTCCTCCTTGATCTCATCCGGCACCTCAGCCACCACAACCGGCACGTAGCCCTCGTCCGTCTGAATCTGCAGCTTCACGCCGTCCTCAGTATCGATCGCCTTCACCTCCTGGGTCGTCACCTCGCCGTTGTCGTCAATGATATCAACGGTCTGCTTGCCGTGATCGGGCTCGCCGTCAACGACCACCTGCAACTGGTTGCCCTCCGGCGTCACAACGTTCACAACCTGGCTATCATCCGTCACGTGTTCGGCAACCTCAGCCGGCACATCAGGCACTTCCACCACCGTGGAGTCGCCCTCGGCGTCCGGCACCACCAACTCCACGCCATCCTCAGTCTCCACGGCATTGACCTCCTTGGTCGTGTAGCTGCCGTCGTCGTTCGCGATCTTCACCGTCTGCTTGCCGTCCTCGACGTCGCCGACAAGGATCACCGCCTGGTGCTCACCGTTGTCAGCGACCACATCAATGGTCTGTACGACCGGCTGCTCCTCTGTGGACTCATGGCTATCAGAGCCGTTCGGTTGCTCCTCGGCCTGCTCCTGGATCTCCTCCTTGATCTCATCCGGCACCTCAGCCACCACAACCGGCACGTAGCCCTCGTCCGTCTGAATCTGCAGCTTCACGCCGTCCTCAGTATCGATCGCCTTCACCTCCTGGGTCGTCACCTCGCCGTTGTCGTCAATGATATCAACGGTCTGCTTGCCGTGATCGGGCTCGCCGTCAACGACCACCTGCAACTGGTTGCCCTCCGGCGTCACAACGTTCACAACCTGGCTATCATCCGTCACGTGTTCGGCAACCTCAGCCGGCACATCAGGCACTTCCACCACCGTGGAGTCGCCCTCGGCGTCCGGCACCACCAACTCCACGCCATCCTCAGTCTCCACGGCATTGACCTCCTTGGTCGTGTAGCTGCCGTCGTCGTTCGCGATCTTCACCGTCTGCTTGCCGTCCTCGACGTCGCCGACAAGGATCACCGCCTGGTGCTCACCGTTGTCAGCGACCACATCAATGGTCTGTACGACCGGCTGCTCCTCTGTGGACTCATGGCTATCAGAGCCGTTCGGTTGCTCCTCGGCCTGCTCCTGGATCTCCTCCTTGATCTCATCCGGCACCTCAGCCACCACAACCGGCACGTAGCCCTCGTCCGTCTGAATCTGCAGCTTCACGCCGTCCTCAGTATCGATCGCCTTCACCTCCTGGGTCGTCACCTCGCCGTTGTCGTCAATGATATCAACGGTCTGCTTGCCGTGATCGGGCTCGCCGTCAACGACCACCTGCAACTGGTTGCCCTCCGGCGTCACAACGTTCACAACCTGGCTATCATCCGTCACGTGTTCGGCAACCTCAGCCGGCACATCAGGCACTTCCACCACCGTGGAGTCGCCCTCGGCGTCCGGCACCACCAACTCCACGCCATCCTCAGTCTCCACGGCATTGACCTCCTTGGTCGTGTAGCTGCCGTCGTCGTTCGCGATCTTCACCGTCTGCTTGCCGTCCTCGACGTCGCCGACAAGGATCACCGCCTGGTGCTCACCGTTGTCAGCGACCACATCAATGGTCTGTACGACCGGCTGCTCCTCTGTGGACTCATGGCTATCAGAGCCGTTCGGTTGCTCCTCGGCCTGCTCCTGGATCTCCTCCTTGATCTCATCCGGCACCTCAGCCACCACAACCGGCACGTAGCCCTCGTCCGTCTGAATCTGCAGCTTCACGCCGTCCTCAGTATCGATCGCCTTCACCTCCTGGGTCGTCACCTCGCCGTTGTCGTCAATGATATCAACGGTCTGCTTGCCGTGATCGGGCTCGCCGTCAACGACCACCTGCAACTGGTTGCCCTCCGGCGTCACAACGTTCACAACCTGGCTATCATCCGTCACGTGTTCGGCAACCTCAGCCGGCACATCAGGCACTTCCACCACCGTGGAGTCGCCCTCGGCGTCCGGCACCACCAACTCCACGCCATCCTCAGTCTCCACGGCATTGACCTCCTTGGTCGTGTAGCTGCCGTCGTCGTTCGCGATCTTCACCGTCTGCTTGCCGTCCTCGACGTCGCCGACAAGGATCACCGCCTGGTGCTCACCGTTGTCAGCGACCACATCAATGGTCTGTACGACCGGCTGCTCCTCTGTGGACTCATGGCTATCAGAGCCGTTCGGTTGCTCCTCGGCCTGCTCCTGGATCTCCTCCTTGATCTCATCCGGTACCTCAGCCACCACAACCGGCACGTAGCCCTCGTCCGTCTGAATCTGCAGCTTCACGCCGTCCTCAGTATCGATCGCCTTCACCTCCTGGGTCGTCACCTCGCCGTTGTCGTCAATGATATCAACGGTCTGCTTGCCGTGATCGGGCTCGCCGTCAACGACCACCTGCAACTGGTTGCCCTCCGGCGTCACAACGTTCACAACCTGGCTATCATCCGTCACGTGTTCGGCAACCTCAGCCGGCACATCAGGCACTTCCACCACCGTGGAGTCGCCCTCGGCGTCCGGCACCACCAACTCCACGCCATCCTCAGTCTCCACGGCATTGACCTCCTTGGTCGTGTAGCTGCCGTCGTCGTTCGCGATCTTCACCGTCTGCTTGCCGTCCTCGACGTCGCCGACAAGGATCACCGCCTGGTGCTCACCGTTGTCAGCGACCACATCAATGGTCTGTACGACCGGCTGCTCCTCTGTGGACTCATGGCTATCAGAGCCGTTCGGTTGCTCCTCGGCCTGCTCCTGGATCTCCTCCTTGATCTCATCCGGCACCTCAGCCACCACAACCGGCACGTAGCCCTCGTCCGTCTGAATCTGCAGCTTCACGCCGTCCTCAGTATCGATCGCCTTCACCTCCTGGGTCGTCACCTCGCCGTTGTCGTCAATGATATCAACGGTCTGCTTGCCGTGATCGGGCTCGCCGTCAACGACCACCTGCAACTGGTTGCCCTCCGGCGTCACAACGTTCACAACCTGGCTATCATCCGTCACGTGTTCGGCAACCTCAGCCGGCACATCAGGCACTTCCACCACCGTGGAGTCGCCCTCGGCGTCCGGCACCACCAACTCCACGCCATCCTCAGTCTCCACGGCATTGACCTCCTTGGTCGTGTAGCTGCCGTCGTCGTTCGCGATCTTCACCGTCTGCTTGCCGTCCTCGACGTCGCCGACAAGGATCACCGCCTGGTGCTCACCGTTGTCAGCGACCACATCAATGGTCTGTACGACCGGCTGCTCCTCTGTGGACTCATGGCTATCAGAGCCGTTCGGTTGCTCCTCGGCCTGCTCCTGGATCTCCTCCTTGATCTCATCCGGCACCTCAGCCACCACAACCGGCACGTAGCCCTCGTCCGTCTGAATCTGCAGCTTCACGCCGTCCTCAGTATCGATCGCCTTCACCTCCTGGGTCGTCACCTCGCCGTTGTCGTCAATGATATCAACGGTCTGCTTGCCGTGATCGGGCTCGCCGTCAACGACCACCTGCAACTGGTTGCCCTCCGGCGTCACAACGTTCACAACCTGGCTATCATCCGTCACGTGTTCGGCAACCTCAGCCGGCACATCAGGCACTTCCACCACCGTGGAGTCGCCCTCGGCGTCCGGCACCACCAACTCCACGCCATCCTCAGTCTCCACGGCATTGACCTCCTTGGTCGTGTAGCTGCCGTCGTCGTTCGCGATCTTCACCGTCTGCTTGCCGTCCTCGACGTCGCCGACAAGGATCACCGCCTGGTGCTCACCGTTGTCAGCGACCACATCAATGGTCTGTACCAACGGTTCGGGCTCAGGTATTGCAAAGGGCTCCTCTGGCGTAAACGGGTCGTTATCGGAGTAGTTAGGGGCCACATCCCAGTCGTTCGCGGCATCAACCGGTTCCGGCACAGGGACTTGAATGATATCGCCGTCAGTAGTCTCAACGACGATCTTCTCCCCCCCAGAACTCGTCTCCTCCACCTTAGCCTCGGTTTCAGTGTATCCACCGTCGTTGTCGGGGATTTTCACGGTCACCTCGCCGTTCTCCGGTTCGCCGTCGATGATCACTTGCTCCGTCTCGCCACTACGCGTGACCACGTCGACGACTTGGGCGCCTTCCGCCGTCTCGGTCACTTCCTCAGGCACGTCAGGGACAACCACCGGGGTGATGTCGCCCACAGCGTTCGGGATCAAGATCTTCTGCTCACCCGTCGGAGTCTCAATGGAACGCACCTCCGTCGTGGAGTAACCTCCATCACCGTCAGGGATAGCAATGGTTTGCTTGCCATCTTCCGGTTCACCGACAATGACAACTTCCGTGGTGCCTCCATCAGGAGTCGGGATCATGACAGTCTGCTGGTTCTCAGCCGAAGCAGCGTCGTCCTCGCTTTGATCCGGTGGAGTGACAGCAATGGTGACTCTCGGGCAGAACACATCCAGCATGTAGTAGAAGATCTCATGGTCAGCTCGACTCACAGCGACTTGACGTTGGTCCAGTGCCTGCTTGGCACAGTCGCCGTCGCTCTGGAGCTTGCTCTCCAGCAACGCGACGACGTTGCGCTTGATGTCCTGGGGCAGGTCCGAAGCCTTGATCTTGTCCACGTCGACCATCTCCTTCTCAGTAAGATCGGCCAGAATCTCGTCCTTGGACAATTTCCCGTCATGGTCTTGGTCGATCTTGTCAAAGTCCGGGTGGAAGGCATCGCCGAGCTTGGAAATGAAGGACTTGGCCTCATTGGACATGTCCGCCTTGAGGTTTGCCGTCTTGACGGCGGCATTCGTCGAGCTAGCGTTCTTCATGGCCGTATAGCCAACACCAGCCGATGCAGCCAATAGACCGAGCGTGGCTCCGGCAATGGCCAGACGCTTCTTCTGGCGCCGCTTGTTGTTGGGTCGATCCGGTGCCGCGACACGGCGGATGAAACGCGTTTCCTCATTCTCACTCCCGTAGTTGGTTGGAGACTTCATGGTGGCAATAGCCTGGGGGCAGCACTCAGTGACTAGTGTTGGTCCTTGGCCGTGGTTCTTCGTACGACGCAAATTGTGAAGTGATTGATCTGGAGATTGCTTCGAGTGTCTGTCGTTGGCTCATGCTGGCCAACGCTTTGGAAAAAAAGATCCTTATGAAAAGTCTCCGTTGTTGGGGAGATCAAGAAGATCCTTTCATCTTGTGCTTGGACGATGATAGCCGCATATCGACGATCTAGTGCTCAAAGGGTCGGGAGATCTACCCCCCACCCGACGCCCAAGTGGAAATGGACGGACATGAGTGAAGATTTCCCAACAAGTTGAAGCGGCACATTTGAGTTGCTTTGAGATTCCATTGCGACTTTTGAGAGTTCATCGTGACCGCACGATTGGCTGACGAAGCAAATGCGTCGACAGCTGTACGACGAGTGCCCCGCTCAGATGCACTCGGGTATGTTATTGCATTCATCTGAGCTTGCTCCTTGGATATCCTTGTATCTTGGTTGGATACGAGCGGGGGCTGATTGGTAGTTGCCTTTTGCTAGTTTTCTCTTGCCCAGTTAGGGAGACGGATACGAGCTCCTTCAACTTGGATCTTAGTCGTACTTAGGGTGTCAACAACTTAGAGACACTCTAATAGAGTGTCCGCGAGTAGAACAGCTCAAAAATTGGCGTGGCTCCAACCATAGAATCACCATCATGTCACTGCATGGCTGGTCGCGTGCTTCACGGTGTCTTGGCTAACGCTTAAATCTCCCACGATACTGCAGAGAACCGTCTTGCAACTGGTAGCTTACAACAAGCGCTTACTGCATTTTGAGTGTCAGAGTAGAAGCGAGGAAGCATTGGATTGAAAACTTCCTGTAAATTCTCCACTGCGCAAGCGACGCGGCGGTCAAAGATGCAGCTGAGGTGCTTCCGGTTTTCTCGATATCACAGACGCTCCAAGTTGAAGTCGGTTATACAAACTCCAAGTGTTCGTCTACATGGTCCGCTTTCTTGTTGCCACACCAGGCAACACCAACCCACTTGCCGAACACCGTCACCATGCAGTTCTCGCTCAAGAAACTCTGTCTCCGTGAAGAATGGACGTTGCCGAGCTTCAGATCGATGTTTCCAGTGGCAGTCAACAGTCCATCTACCTCCGACATCTCGTCCATTGACGCTACGATGACGTTGGGAGGACTGCCACCGCTCAGCCAGCTGAATAAGACGACAGAGCAGTACCAAGTGAAGACCGAAGCTCCCAGTACTGGTGGCGACGTTGCTGGTGCACCCCCCAATGAGATCGTGACGGCCTTCGCGAGTCTGGACGCTGAAGCTGAAGGTGCTTCCGGATCGCTCCCACTGGAGCTTCAATGCCGCTATCGTAACGGAAAGTGTTCGCAACCACGCACATTGAAGAAGAATGGATCCATGCACGGCTACTGTGAATACCATCGTCAGCTCTCCGTGCGTAACCAACGAGTGTTCGACCAGAAGAAGCGCTGTCAGCAGAAGCTTGAGGAACTTGAGAAGCAGCCACGGCGTTCTCACAAACCAGCGTTTCCTGAAGTAAAGAAGCGAGCCAATCGCAGACGTAGTGGCGGTCTGCAGGCAACAGCATTCCCATCAGCCACTAGCAAACCAGACACAAACGTCACAATTTTCTAAGCAGAAGAATCGCATTGATTTACTTACTCTCACAACGCGTTCCAATTCGCAGTGTCTCGACAATCCTATCAACCAAAACGTCTCCAGTTTATCATCAAGTGTCTGCGTGTTTGGCCTGGAACGCTTCCTCTAGTCCACAACAATCGACCACGGGTGTTCACGACGGCCGTACTGGATGTCGGACAGCTCCTTCCAGACGCGTTCCGCCAGCTTACCAGCCTTGCCGTCCGTACCGTCAAGCGGGATAGCCAAGTCTTCGTCCATGTAGTTGATGGTGGACACCGGCGAGACAACAGCGGCAGTACCCGAGCCAAAGATCTCGATGATGCGACCCTCCTTGCTGGCCTTCTGCACCTGCTTCATGGTAATGTTTCCCTCAGTGACCTTGAACTCGTTCCACTCACGGGTGAGGTGCAGGATCGAGTCACGCGTGATACCAGGCAGAATATCACCACGAGTAAGAGGAGGAGTGATAAGTTCCTTCTCTCCCTGCTCGTTGATCCACTGGATGAACAGATTCATCGTACCCACCTCCGTAATGTCGTGGTCAGGACCAAAGATCCACAAGTTCTGCGAGTAGCCCTGTTCTTGAGCGTCGTACTGGGGCAAGATACCCGGCGCATAGTTAGCACCGACCTTGAAGCCACCGGTACCTCCGGGCCACGCACGGATGTAGCGGTCATTGGCACACAACTTGACGGGGTTGAAGCCTTCCGGATAGTAAGGACCCACAGGAGACAAAATAATGAAGAGCTTAGCCTTCTCACTGGCTCCCACACCAATTGAAGCCTGTGTACTGATGCCTGTAGGGCGAATATAGAGCGAATAGCCCTCACCCTTAGGCACCCAGTCCTTGTCCAGACGAATAAGCTCCTCCAGACACTTGGTGAGCTCATCTCCGTCGAATTCCGGCAGTAAAAGACGCTTCATGGAGTTGTTGAGACGCTTCATGTTCATATCCGGACGGAAGAGGCGGATGTGACCCTCGGCGTCCACATACGCCTTCATGCCTTCAAAGCACTCCAATGCGTAATGCAACACGGCGCTGGCTGGGTCCATAGCCATGGGACCGTACGGGTGGATCACTGGGTTGCTCCAGCCCTTGCCCAGCTCCCAGTCCACTTCCAGCATGTGGTCTGTGAACGTTTTGCCGAACTTAAGTTGCTCCTTGGGCAGTTTGGCCTTGGGGCTTGTGGTGCGCTCGATCGTGAGGTTGGCAGCCTTGATGTCCGGGCCAGTTGAGAAGGCGGCGGCAGCGTGCGGAGACGTCATGCGCCTTAGAGTCTTGGCGCCGCGAGCGAGCATGACGAAGCTGGAGCTTTGAGCACGAGACGTCGAATTGGGAATGACACAAGATGGCAGGTGTCTGGTCAATGGAATACTTAGTGAAGAAGGTGTGTGGGGGACAAATATGTTGATATATGTATGGGATGGAGAAATATACGAGGTGTTGAAAGTGATCCACGAGAGATTTCCTCGAGGGGATGCGCAAACAGACTTAAGGAGATGGGCAGGGCGCGTCGACGCCACACAGACGTCACACTTTAAGTGCCAAACTTAGCGGAGACCTTGCCAATTGGTATCAATACAAAATGCATACTAAGTATTTCATTACGGTAATTAAAATTCTCTCTAGGTGCACACTCGTGGAACGCGAGCTTCTCTTCAAGATTGCCCGAGCTGCGAGCTGGCACGTTTCATGCGGCCAGCCCGTCATTGGTTAGTTACGTTGCATCGGCAGCACCCATGGCAAGGAAATTACACTTCTTTGGAGACTTTCGCGTCACTGCGCTCGGAAGGAGCATTGGGCAGCTGGCTCGTTGATGCTGAGGTCTTGGGGGCGTCCTTCGGTGCCTCCGCATGGCCGTCTTCTTTCGGCGCATGATCTTTCGGGGCGTGTGCCTCCTCCTTATGAACGTGATCTCCTTCCTTGTGAGCATGTGCCTCCCCCTCCTTGTGCTCATGGTGCTCATGGTTGTTAGCATGTGCCTCCTCCTCCTTGTGCTCATGGTGCTCGTGGGCGTGGTGCTCGTGGTTGTGGGCGTGGTGCTCGTGGTTGTGAGCGTGGTGCTCTCCTTCTTTATGAGCATGTCCTTCGTGGTGAGCGTGGTGATCGCCTTCTTTATCGTTGTGCGCATGGCCGTCATGATGAGCATGGTGATCGCCTTCGGTGTGCGCATGTCCGTTGTGGCACTCTTCCTTATCAGCGTGGCCATCGCCCTCCTTATGAGCCTCTTCCTTGTGGTGTTCAGCCCCATGAGCAGCAGCAATCTCAGCAGCGTGGCAGTGACCATCAGCACCAGGCGGGGCGCCATCAGCCCAGATGGACTTGAGCTTGGAAAACTTCTCGGAGTCGTCTGCGGCCGACTCCATGACAGCCTTCGACTGGAGGAACTTGGACTCATCGTACGGTGTCGACTCGATCGAAACGCCTCCACCCATGGCTACTGTGGAAGGGTTTTTGAAGTGTTCACTGTGGGAAGTCTCTGGGAGAACGTCGAATGGAATGCTCAGCGGCAAGTTCAGCCAAATCGTGCTAACCACTAGGGCTCGGGAGCCGCTCCCATGGCTATTGAAAGCAACAGGTTAAAAGCAGAAATAGGCCGCGTTTGTGGCTTCTTGTCCGAGCGGCCCCACTGCTAACGAATAGGCAGCGAGTAGAGTACCTTGAACTAAATTTGCGCCCCGCGACGAGTCTCTGGGCGAATGTCACCAGTCGTTACCTATCGTCACAGTCGCGAGTGGGTTTCATGCGATCACGGTAGTGCACAGACAACATCCTTGCCATGTCGGACTTCATAATAGCAAGCAGGCGTTGTCGAGACTTGTTTCTTTGGTGTACAGACTCGTCGGTAGCGTTAGCGGCGCGTCACCGTTCGTTCGGCTATGCACGCTTTTGCATCAAAACAATTTGATGCGATGCAGCTTTTAACATGTATACTTAAACGAGGTGTGGATTTTTTTCACGTTGAAGTTTGCCTACGCACGCGTCCGTGCATTTGCACAGCAGTCAATCCATCGTATCGGCATGATTAGATGAGCCGAATAGATGAGCTCCACAACACTAGGACGAATCTTGTGGTTCTCATTGACTTTCTACACGTCTAAAATGTAGGCGAGCAGCTCCGGCGACTGCTGTCGTAACGAAATGGCAAATATGGCTGCCATCACCGATCCCACCAGCCACGTGATCGATACCGCGAGGTGGAACGTCAAAGCATGAAGCGCAACAGAACTCCTCTCCTGTTCCTTGACCACACGACGCAATGTCACGTCGATGTAGATCGCCACCGCAGCAGCCACAAAATGCACAAGAATATGGCGATAAATGCGCAGGATGCTCAGCTTACAGATGCCCAATTGGTCCTGACGCTGCTCCACCTTCGTCACCAAAGCTTCATGCTGTGCTTGAAGTCCAAACTCGCCACGCTCAGCGAGATCCAGTACGTCTTCCGAGATTTCATCACGTGACGTCCGTTGTCGCTCTAGCCGCGTCTCGGAGAACCTTCCAGCTGCCGACCCGAGGTTGTACACACAGTATATGAACCACAACGATAGTACCAGAAGTATCACCGATAGATCCGTGTAGGTAGACATCTCAAGTGTTTGGTCACTCAGCATCTCGGTCTTCTGTACGTAGTAGAATGTGTGCAATGCCGCTCCACCAACAGCACAGAGCAGTGCGGTTACTGCGATAGAAGGCAGCAGGAACACTATACGTCGGATGAAATTCGTGCCGCTTGTCGGGAAAGCGAAGAGCAGCAGGTGGAATGTCACTCCTCGGAAAAGATTGAACGTGGTTTTGGCTGCTAAGGAGATCAGCAACTGCACTGGGTTGGCATACTTTGAGTGAATAGCGAACGGGTCGATGCTCAGCGCTAGCTCGTCGAAACTTAAAGACTTGTCGTTCAGCAGACAGTAGAAATCGAACCGATTCAACAGCGACGCGTAATTTACCAGTGTCATGAATGTCGTGATAAGAGCCCAACCCATTGCCACCGCTAAATGCCGTCGCATTACACGTTCTTGTTGGTATTCCTTCAGGTCAATGAAGCTGCACAAACCAGAAGAAAAGTTAGATATTTCAACTCTTTCAGCACAGAATTTAGTAAAACCACACGTACTCATCTTGTAGCGCAGACATTTTCGAACGTAAGCAACGAAGCACCAAGAGAGCACACCCTGCAGTTAGAATAGCCTTTGACACCAACAAGGTGATAAGCCATGCACGATCGGTTGCCATCACGTCTGAAGGAATTAGCAAATAGGCAGAGGAGTTCGAAGACGAGGAACTTTGCAGAGCAGGACGTTGACAAAGTCCCCAATCGACCTTCTGACTTACGTACATTGCGGTCATGTGCTCTTCGTTCTGTAGCAAGTCATTCGACGTGTCTTCGTACAGCGTCTGTATTTCATCCATCTCCACCATGAACCCGAAGAAAAACCAAACGTATATCAGTAGTTCCGCCGCTAAATTCAAATAGTAGCCCATGAGCTCTAGCCATGTACTGCTAAGAGGAGCTGAAAACGCAGGTTTTCCATCAACCACCAGTGCGTGAGTGCAAACCTCGGCAAAGACATCGTTGTTACCACCGTTGATGCGAACGGCGACCTTTTCATCACGATGTATCCATGCTACCTCGCCGTCCAACTTGGATACTTCCTTGCACGGACCTTCGACAATCATTTCCACCTCGGTACCAATCCTCAAGCGACGCAGTGACAGCCGAACTCGATCACTCGGTACATTTTTCTCCTTTCGGCCGTCTTCGTACCGAACCGTGTACGTCTTATCCATTTCATTCGAACTGACAATCGTGCCGAGAAATACCTTGGCACCGTTCGACACTTCCACAGCACTGCCAACTTTGAACATTCCCGCCGGTAGTTGAATAGACGGTAATGACAGACCATCCATCATACCGTCTAACATCCCGCTAAACGGCATCCGAAAGAACCGAGCTTGAATATCCGAGTTTTTGACTTCTTCCCGCTTACTGTCGCCGTTCGGTCCAAAATACTCAACGATGCAGCACGCGTTCGACTTTGCTTTCATGATAACGCCTTCTTTCCACACAACGCGCCCTGTTTCCTTGTCGGCGCGACGGAAGCGAACGTTCATTCCTCGACGAAGTATGGGAGCAGAAAACAGCGAGAAGTTTGGTAAACCTGGCATGCCATTCCAGTTCGGAAGGGAGTAATCGAGCCATGGAACCGCTCGCAGCCTTCCAACAGAGAGCTGTTTGATCATAGTTCCGTCTAGCAAGTCTTCAGCATCGTAGAGCGCCCTGCCGGTGCTCCTGGATACTTTCAATATGATTCCCTTCCGCTCTGTGCCATCCTTGGTACGATAGTAAACGTGTGTGTTCAGCTGAAATGGCACGAAGTTACGATTCATTCCGCCAAAAAAGCGGCCGAACGCCGTGGTGGGTCTAACAACGTCGAGAGGGATACGCTTTGACACTTTCTCGGAGTCGCTTTCATGCTCTACGTCACACATTCGCTGTTCCCTATTCAGCATCTTGATCCGTCCACGACGAATGCGTCCACTTTTGTCCTCAAACTCGATCAATTGATTGATTCGCAACTGTGAAAACCCCGCTCCATTTCGCCCTTGAAATCGACCTTGCCGTCCACGACCAACACTTCCATCACTGTCATCGTCGCTTGTAACTAATTCACGTTTACTTCTGTTGCCTCTTGCCCGTGCTTTCCTTTTCCTCATGGCACTCTTTTCATCTTCGTCATCGCTTTCATCTTCGCTGCTCTCTTCGTCATTTACACGTGCCCTTTTCTTCTTACTAGGAGACTTAGTGCCACTTCGCTTGCGGATATCTTGCCGCTCCACATTTTTCGCCACATCGTCTTCATCACCTTCGAGAGCAACATCATACCTGCCATTGCTGCGTACTTTGCGAATCTGACCATCGCACCAGTCACCGTTATTGTTCTTGAATTGCACTGTCGAATCGACTTCCAGCTCGTCTCCGTTCTTGTCATCTTCACTTCCATCCTTGTCTTGTCGGTTGCGAGTCCTTGACTTCCCTTCGATGCGGTCTTTCGGTACGTTCTTCTCAACTTTCCCGGTTTCTTCGTGCTTCACTGTGTAGTCACCATTGCGATGTTGACGAACAATTGTTGCGTCGACCGAGTCTCCATCTTCACTGCGCACACGTACCGCTGCCCCCTCTTTCAACGATAACTTACGATCATTCCCACTGTCATCAGCCTCGGCACCCATGGTCTACTACCCGTTTCACGTTGTGTGAGATTGAAGAGCGAAATTGCAGCAAACGATCATCGCATATCGGTCGTTCAACAGCACATTAAGCCACTATTTATGGTGAACAAACAGAGCAACTAATCTCTCAACCGCTAAACAACGACTTCAGCTGAAATAGTCATCACCACCACCTGATCACACTACAACGAGGTCTCAGCTCCTGACACCGTCACAATTGTAACTCAACACTAGACCTGCGTGAGATACCTTGCGGTTTACTGCGCAACCGAGAAAATGGGTGGATTCGCGTCGCACGACTTACTGGCTTACCAGGCTGAAGGTGAAGCTACTTCTGACACGGACTACCGCGGGTCGCTTCGAATGCTCACAGGTATGTTGACACGCCAACACGCTCCAAAGAAACATCGCGGTAAAATACTCTTCCTGGGACTTGATGGCGCCGGCAAGTCAACGTTGGTAAATCACCTGTCCCGAATTTCCATTGGTGACGATTTGACCCTTTACACCGCCCAAGGCCTCGAATTGCCTTCTTATTTGTATCCGGACCCGACGAGGACATTGCAGACTGCTAGTTATCGGGTGGATATCAGCGATAGATACTTGCAACTCGTAGATCCACCCGGTCGGCGCACATGTCGATCAAAATGGTACAACGCCACAGGCGACTTGCCAACTTGTGGAGGAAGTAGCAACAATCTCAACAATCTCGCTCTTACTGCAACGTTCCAAACTACCGGTACACTCCCCATCGTCGCTGCGTTTTTCGTAGTCGATGCAGCCGACTCGACACGTTTCCCGATCGTCGCAACTGAATTGGTGCGTTTCCTTAAACACAAGTCGAAGCACAAAACCTTTACGAACGCTCAACTCTTCCTTGTGCTCAACAAAATTGACCACTTCTTGCCTCCACTACCTGCTGAAACTCCAGAGAAGCCTCAATCCAAAGAGTATCAACAACTTCTCAGCAACCACAAGCAACAACAACGTGCCGCGATGCATCAAGCTCGTCGAGAACTCCGCAAATGTGTTGACTATGAGCTGAAAATGGATCGACGTCGTCACCCTATCACCAGATCTTCTACTACGGCATCTTCTGCTTCCTCCTCCAAATCCAAGTTTTACAGTCCGTCTCTGTTCTTCACAACCTCCGCCACAGTAGCAACAGAGCTAGGACTCCCGAACAATCAAGCAAGACGGAACAGTCACTCTTCTGGTACTTTAACTGCGACTATTTCCCCCGTCGTTTCTGCACTTTTCGCTAATGTCGTCGAATGTTGCGCTCAAGACCGAGACAGTGTCCGTGCACTGCGTAATTGGCTCAATGAGGAGCTTAAGAAGACTCCACATTCATGATAACGTGATTTTATGTTCTTATTTGATCGTTTTTATTCATCGTCTGATTCGTCGTAATCGTCGTCTTCTTCTGGAGGAGGAAGTTTCTTGTTCTTGTCGTGCTTAATTTTCTCCTCTTCTTTTGAAATTTCTTCTTCCAGTGCACGCAATAACTCCGTCTCTGCGTCAAGAGCGGGTATCTTGATTGTAGAAGTATCGGTACGCGATCGTTTGGACAATTGATCGTTCATTGTCTTGTCCACAGGTCGAGTGGCAAGAGCGGAATTGGCTGCGCGCTTCCTATCGGTCATCATCAAATGGCTGCAAACAGTAAAATAGTGACATGTCATTACCCTTGATACCAGATGGCTACATTTTTCGTTGAAGCCATCTTCATCTGACTGGGGTTCGTGCACCCGCGATCTCGCTTGTGAGGCACTACATGAAGAGGTAGAACCAATAGATCTGTACATTAGTAGGACTTACATGACAACTCACAACAAATCCCTCGTTCCAAACAAGAGGGTGCCGACAACGAAGCAGCTTCACCACGATGTCTGAAAATGGCTACATTTCGCTTCTGATTGGCTCAAACCACTTTCAAATTTCAGTGGTCGACGTCTGATCGAAGAGCTCCCCAAACAACTTGACCCCCTCGTCCACCACGCTCTCTTCACTCCTCATGGCGACCAGCAAGCGACGCAACGTTGTGTTGCACTTCGACCTGAACCGCACCGTCCTCATGTCAGACGCTGCCGGTGGTCGCACCATGGAGAACACAGTAGACTACCTACTGTCCGAGTGTACATGGGGCTACGTGAACCCTTCGAGTCCGTCGGAATGGGTTTGCGTCTCAGATGCATCGTCCATTGAACCCCCCGTGGCCCAAACCAATGGACCCAAACTCATTTCCTACAAACAATTCGTAGATGACGCCCACCCGTACCAGAGTTTGGCTACAGCTCAAACCAGTGACATCGACCAGGTCAAAGCTGTCAACAAAGCAGCCAAGAAGAAGCGCACAGCCTTACAGTCGGCATTTACTGGTGGTGATGAAGCACCCGGTCGTCGGGTGCGTGGGTCCTTTGAGGAGGTGATGCAGAAGCTTCATTTCCCTGAGGGGGAGCAACGTGAAGCTGCCAAAGAGTTGGCTAAAACCATGCCCAAGTCCCGACTACAGGAAGCTTGGAGCGAGGGACGCTACTACTTGTTGCCGTCGTTCCTGCAGTTCTTGTCTTATCTGGCGTCCCCTAAGGTGACGCAGAAGGAACTGGATGTGAAGCTTGTTTTCAGGACTTTCGGTGATGATATTGTGGAAGTTGTGAAGGAGTTGGAGTTCCTGGTAGACGGACAACACCCCGTTGGATTGCCGGCACTGCCGGAACGCTTCCGTTTGAAGCTGGAGCCGAGTGCTCGTCGTGTCGGCACTTTCTACCGTGATGGATTTGAGGCGGATGGCACGGCGTTGGCGGTGGGAACGCTTACGAAGGTGCCGTTCTCTTCCAAGCTCGCGGAGGAAGGTGCCAGTGCCCCAAACAACTTCTACGCTGCAGCGGACCCGAATGTGAAGGTGATTCGTGGCTTCCAACCTATTCAGGAGACGTTGCAGGACATGTTGCAGGGTGCTAGCACGCTCGCACTTCGTGACTACTGGGAGTGGTGGAGTGCCCATGCCGAGGACGGCCAGTACGGAAAACTGCTGCTGGTTGATGAGGAGAACGACGATGTCGCTGTCTTCTTTGATGACCACATCGAGGCACACCACTCTCACATTGTGGATGTGCGTGACGTTCGCTCGGGTGCGCCTGTGGACTTTGAGAAGAGTCGTGGCAAGTATCTGAAGCGGGTGGAGCCCTTTGCGGCCATCACGGACCCAAACTACTTCACCTCGCTGTTTGAGAAGTACGTCACCAAGTAGGTAGCATGGATGGGTCAGGATTGTAGACATTTGCGTAAGCTCCGTTGGCATCACTTGTTGTTGTTACTGAGTGATCGCTATGTCCATTTGTGCACAATGTTTATCTCTTGCGAGTACCTTTCTTCCTAGACCTTGCCTTTGGGGCTGCTTTCTTTTTCTTCGGAGTCTGCTGCTCTCCTTCCTGCTCGTCTTCCCCCGTTCCCCCCTCTTCGTCGTTCTCCTTTTCGTTGTTATCGTCTGCAGAATGAAGAGCCTCACCACCGCTGTGTTCTTCTTCATCACCACCACTGCCTGCACTATCTGCTGCAGCCGCAGCAGCGGCTGCAGCTTCTGCTGCGCGTCGCTTTTGTTGACGCGAGCTGGTCCGTGTCGCTAGCACAGAGGCGCGGCGTCTGCGAGCTGGTGTTTTCTTTGCTGGAGCCTTTGACGATTTATTACGGCGTGACTTCGTGTCTGCTTCAGAGGCAGAGGCGTCGTGGCTTTCCTCGCCGCTAACCTCTTCGCTCGCTGAAGCAGCTGAAGCAGATGCACCTCGTGCGCGCTTTCGTGGATTGATCGAAGATGGAGAAGGAGCCGCCGAGCCAGTCCCGTCACTAGCGATACTTGTCCGCTTTCGGATACGCGTTGATGCGCGTGTGGGTGTAAGAGGTGGAGGACCAGAAGAGTCACCATTCGCCGCCTGGTTACCGGAGTCATGACCATCAGTGGCCTCTGTCGCTTGATTGTCCTTCTCATATGCAGTGGACTCCTCCATCTCTGCGTCCTCGGCCTTTTCATCACGAGTATCCTCATTCTTCCCACCTTCATCCTGTTTCTCTTCTCCCTCCTTGTTAGCAGCAATTTCACTCTTCTCCTCGCTAGTAGCAGCTTCCTCCTCCTCCTCCCGGGCAGCCCCTTCCTCCTCCTTACGAGCAGCCTGTTCTTCTTCTTTACGAGCTGCAGCTTCTTGTTCTGCGTCCCGAATCTTCTGCAACAGAATATCCTCCTTCTTAACGCTAGCTTTACGTAGTGTCTCAGTAAGAGTTCTAGCAAAGTGCAGCAACTCGACTCCCTTTCGCCTTGCTTCTGGCTGCTCACGTTGCTCCGCATCCGTCACCACATGCTGACAGAACAAGTAAACCTGTTCAGCAAACTGCGCCCACTCACAGATCGCACCACCCGTAACTCGCGCTTGAATCTTCTCCAAGTCAACTTGCTTCTCGTCATCAGCACCTTTCTCCTTCGTAAACATGGCAGGGTCCACATCCTTACTCTTGGCCACCGATACAATCTTGGACAACACATCCAGCAACATACTCTTCCGCAACGCCTTCAAACTCGCCAACGCTGCCTCCGCTTCCTCCTTCTCGGGATTCTTCTCCTCCTCCTTCTCTAAATCCTTCTCCTCCGTCTCTAACTTCTTCTCCGTATTCTTGTCGCCCTTCTTGTGAATAACAGCAACCTCTTCGTTCTTCTCCTTATCCTCTTCTTTGCTCTCATCCTCCTTCATCTCCTCCGTCTCTTCATTCTCCACTTCTTCAACCTTCTCTTCCTCCTTTTTCTCCTCTTCCTCCTTTTTCTCCTCTTTTTCAACCTTCTCCTCAACCTTCTCCTCTACCTCCTTCACCACAACATCTGCTCTAGGTGACGGCGTGGGCGTCCCATCGCTCGCAGACTGTGACGCGTCTCCCTCGTCTGGGTCCTCAAACCTTCTTCTAGGTCTCGTCCTCGGTCTCTTCCTCTGTCCCCTCACACGCTGCAATGCCGAATGCACAGGTGTCTTCACATCCTTGTCCTCCTTTCTATGTGCCTCCTCTTCTTCTCGTCTTCTGGCCGCTTCGTACTGGTCCACGAGCGCCGCTAACTCTGTCGAAATGGCGGACGCTGCGGGTGTCCAAACAGCCAATAGCGGCGCGAATTGAGGCTCCGGAAGCGGCGCTTCACCTGCTGCAGCAGCTACTGCGAGTGATAATAAGCTGGCATCCTTCTCTCCGGCACGGAGGGCCGCGATCTCTGCCTGCAGGTACGCGATGGACTCGTCAAGTTGCGGCAGCGCTTGCATTGTGACCTCGGATTATTTTTGTCTGGAAGTTTGTATGGAAAAGAGTCTGGTTGTTGGATAAGAGATGGATATAAACCTCCTGGTCGCGGCCAGGATGAACGTAGGCTGTAAAATAGACTAAAGGATATTTAACAAGAAAATGGTCCAGCGAACTCTGCCTCGTGTTGCTTTCGGATCTAATCAAACATCTTCATTTGCTACGAAAGCTAGGAGGAACGTCTCAGGCTTAGTCTTGTAAGACAATCGAAATCAGGTACCGGTACATTGAGTTGCACGAAATGCTGTCTTGCTTTCGTGAAACCATGCCGACATTGGAATGTGAAGTTCAGGGGGCAGGATTAAATCGGTTCCGTTCTTTTGCCCTTGTGAACAACATTTGTTTAGCTAAGAAATAATACTTTCTTTGCGTTACCATTCACTTCTATTATGCTAGCTCCTTTGACAGAATCACCTGTAGCTTGAACCCAATGCCTCCGCCGCAGTTGGGCGCATGCTAGGGTCGACGGACATACATGCCTTGCCAAGCTCTACCATGGACTCAGGACCAGCGTTTGAGAAGTCCGCACTAATTGTCCCCATGGCTACTCTTTGTAGAAGGGTAGCATCAGTCATGTGCCGACCCTGTGACTATTTCCAGCTTGGCTTGAGTATACGGCAGTGTGTGAACGTCGAGTTCAGACAGCACGACACCAAACGAGAAAATATCCGCCTTATCATCGTACTTTTCACCGGCCATCACCTCCGGAGCCATCCACAGCGAAGTTCCCACTTCGGCCGTCATTGTTCGGTCAAGTCGCTCTCGCGAAACTCCAAAGTCGGTCAACTTGGCGTCGTGCATCGCGTTTAGCAGAATATTTCGAGATTTCAAGTCACGGTGGATCACAGGGGGGGGGTCTAATGAGTGCAAATAAGTGAGGGCGTGGCATACGTGCACTGAAATTGTTGCCTTTACACGGTCAAATCCGACGGGGTGCCGGTTTTGTTCATAATTGTTCAGTAGTGTGCGCCCATATATCAGGGCATGGAAAAATAATATAATATCAATATTATTGATATTATATTTATTGAATAACTTATTATTGGCACTAGCTAGATTGCAATCATTATTACTGCTTTATTTTCGAGGAGAATACAATCCTGAGTTCGAGGTCATACAAATATCAAGATAAAAATATACAAATACTAATAGTGATTGTATTTTTTGTACGGAATAACTTATTATTGAAGGATGGATATTACTGATGGATTGCAAGAAAACTTTTCACATGAATCAAAGCAATAATTACCTAATTAGCTCATTACTGGTACTGTATTTGTTCACTAACATACTTCTTATTGTTTGAGACCATATTGATACATGTATTATAAGCATTTTAATGGAACAATACTGAAATTTAATCGAAGTATTGTTTTTAAATTATTTTCCCATTTTGCTCGTAAGGGTGCATCAGTGGATATGCACCCTTCAGTAGACGCAGAACAGGTCAGATCCCAAAATCGATGCCGTTTCCTGGATCCAGGCCTGAATACCGATAGGTTCACTGATTCATGCCAGTTTCTGCGCTTGATGGCGACAGATCTGACTCAGTGGACTTTGAAAGAGTACATAGCTCCTGCCATTTGTGTTCTACATCTTCTGTGTAGCATACGGCAAGATGTGGTGAGTCCAACTCGTATAAACAACACCGAATGAGAATATTTATGACAGACTCCAGCACCAAAATAGCATGTTTGCTGACGCAGCAACACGCTGAGCAGTAAAAAAGAACCTGCGCATAGCTCCTTTAACATTTGCGCCAACCAGTTCTGATTGAGATGCTTTTGAAACAATCAAAGCTTCGTAGTATTGTATAATGTTAATATCGTGTACTTATTTTGCAGGCACCCGTGCACGCTGCGAAGACATCGTTTGCTGCCAAGGTGTGATCATGACCAAATTGCTCACGCCATCTCCTTTGGCAATACAACGTGCAATTTATACAGGGCCTCCGCCGCACTTGGACGTTCGCTTGGATCCACTGACACGCACGCTTTTCCCAGATCGGTTATTGACTGCGGTCCTGCTTCCGAAAACTCGACTCTAATTGACCCTGTTGTCACCCTTTGAAGTAGAGTAGCGTCCGTCATTTGTCGACCCAGAGACCGTTCCATCTCCTGCCGATCTTGAGCCTACAGCAACGTGTTAATGATTCATCCGTCATAGTTCGATCAAGTCGCTCTCGTGAAACTCCAAAGTCCGTCAACTTGGCTTCGTGCATTTCATTCAGCAATATGTTTCGAGATTTCAAGTCGCGGTGGAGTACAGGGGGCTACAGAGAATGCAAATACGTGAGCGCATGGCACACATGCAGTGCGATGCTCACTTTTCGCGATCAAACCCTACTGGATGTCTTATCTTCTCGTAGTTGCTCAACACTGAGCGCAAGTCACCACCCTCCATGAACTCGAACACCACACACAAATCAGAAAGCGAGTCCCATGCGATTCCAATGCAGGTCACGATACGCGTGTGTTCCATACTAGCTGTGAGTTTTGCTTCAGCCAGGAACTCATTGACAAGTTTTATATCGCGACGCGTACTCGGAAGCAGCATCTTGACCGCAAAGCGCTGGTTATTTGATTAGCCGTGATGATGTCGTCATTCCACAACCCAGTCTGGCCTTGGCGTTCTCCGGAGTGGTGGCGACGAGCAATGGTAAATGCTATCACAGCGAGGCCAACGACTATGCTATGGTAAGGCCACTTACTCTTGAGAAAGCAGATTGAATTCTGAATCATTACGAGGACCCTCAGTTTGCTGCCCACCTCCTCGCTGCTCCTGGGAACTCCCTGTAGCTCCTCGTACGCACCTACGGCGTCGTGACGAAATCACTTGATCCTCAAAGCCTCTGCATCCATCACACGCACAAGACCTGCCTCACTTCCGCAGTCTCCGGATATGCAGACTGCATAGCATGCACGCTATGCAGTCGGTCACACGCACACGCTCGTTCTCGCAACGTCGTCTTCCTTCATCGTCTCCTTGCGGCGCCTCACAGCCGCACTCCACGCGCACAGCGCTCTTGATCACCTTTCAACACTTAGTTGTCCACTTCGTTTGTGAACCCTTCTGTTATTAGCTTTCACAGATCAGGACCACACAGCCCCCCAAAGCTGATATCAGACCCTGCTGGAGCTGATACCAGTTGGCACTTCCCCCGGTGCCCCACTTTTGTGACAGGTCGGACCATAGTTGAAGGCAACTTCAACAGGTATCCCGTGACAGGGTTAGGGTACAGTTGATGATCGATACCTCCGCCGAAACTTCACCGTAGACCCCAAACTAAGCACACCATTGCAGGAGTTCAGGATCATTACTGGACTCAGCATACTGGCGCACCTTGGCGGGCACATCTTGGAGCATGACGGCCAGAGGCTCCCAGGAGTTCTTAATGGCCTCCAAACCGGCCCACGAGACCAGCACCTCCTTCGTGGCCGTGTTGGGGTTGATGCGGTGGCCGACAACCGCGTCGACACCAAGCACGATGCCCTGGTGGGCCACATGCTCGACAAGCTCTTCGGTTACGTTGAGCGATGGATCCTCAAAGAACTTCAACCTCGTTCCGTGCACCTCATACTCGTTGCCATTGAGGAGGTGCTGCACCATGAAGGAGTATGGGCGGGCCTCGGTTTCCCGAAACGGGCCCACCCATCGCACGAGCAGCTTGCCACCCCCGAGCCTAGAGTCCACACGGAACCACAACACGTAGTCGCCAACGTTGAGTTGCACAGCTTGCCCTGTTTCTCAGCCTGCTGGTACAGCCGGCGACGCTCCTTCTTGTCAGCCACAACTGCATGCATCTCCTCCAAACTGGAGCGGAGGCGGTCCAGGCTATCTCGCACCGCCTCCAGGTTGATAGTTCGTAGAGGCTGGTCTCCACCAGGTAGCAGTACAGTATCTAGGGGCGGAGGGCATGGCAGTCCCGTGAACAGCTCCGTCGGGGCCACCCCACCCAATGACAGTACCGGTGTGTGATTCAAGTTTGCCTGTACTACCGGCAATAGGTACTCCCAGTTCTTCGTGTCGAGCTGCAGCTCCAATAGCAAAGCTCGCACGACATGCAAAATGTCGCGGTTCAGGCGCTCAACGGTACCGCTAACCCATGGGGTATATGCTGGTGCAAACAGTTGCAGCCCTTTCACTCGACGGCTAAGCACTGCCATCAACTCGTTCTTGAAGTGCGTACCCTGGTCCGAAAACCACGTCTCTGGCATTCCAAACCTCTTGTACAGTCCAGTACTGCAGTGGTTGCTACATCGCTAGTAGGCGAGTCACACGGAATGAGCTCACAAAAGTGCGTGAGCTCATCCTTCAGCACCAACACGTACTTCGTAGGGCCATATGATTCGCCCATAGAGAGGAAATCCATATGCAGGACCTCTTTCCGCTTTGCCACCTCTCTGGTATCACTCCATGGGCGCTGGATGAGCTTGCCACATTTCAGGTGTTTGCGCAGTAAGCAGCTACTCACGAAGCGTTTCACTTGATAGTGCAGCCGATCGATTGCATACTTGTCTCGCAAATGGTTGAGCATGACCTGCTCACCCCTATGGGCTTGGATCCCACAGTGAGCAACTACCAGAATTCGAGTAATCAGCTCGCGCTCTTGCCTTGGGATCCATAGCTTGCCCTGCACGTAGATTAGTCCATCAACCTCTTCATGCTCATCAGGCACCTTGCTCAGGTGCCGCTGCTGCACCGCTTCACCTCTTCCAACGAGGGCCAGACGAAATCATCATCTTGCAGAGGCCTCAGCTCACTGACTAGTCGACGGGCTGATCGAGTCCGCACAGCCTTGGATCGAACAAAAGCTGGCTCCTCCGAGCGACACAGCCACCGCGAGACCAAGTCTGCCCAGTGGTTGTCCACACCGTTGACGTGCTCGATGTCGTGGTTGTAGCCAGTCAACTTCACAGTCCGCCGTTGCAGTTTACGTACATGCTGCTTCACCTCTTTGTCAGGCCAAAACACCTGAATGAGATTGAAGTGGTCGCAGAAGATCCGAAAGCCTTGCGCTCTCTGCAACAGATACTCTAGCTCCGTACACGGTAACACGATAGGGTAGGACTCGTTTTCGATGACAGACCAATTGAGCTGAGAGCCTTTAAAATACCCACCCTTGCAGATCAGGAGCTCGTGTCTCTGCTCATGCACCGGTCTATCAACATCCCAGTCTCGCACCTGGCTCACAACTAGAGCCCAACCGTTTTCACTTGCATCCGTGCTGAGGCACACTGTCGCGTCGTCAGTCGGGAATGACAGCGTCGCCGACGGGGCGATCCTAGACAGGAAGCTCTGGTACACTTGCTCCTCCGCGGGAGTCCAAGTCAATTCAATGCTGACTGCATGACGCTTGCGGCGGTTGTGACCCGCCATCACCTCGTCAAACTTCTCCTGAAGCGGAGCCACTGCACGTCCGTAGTCCACAATTGACTCACGCAGCCAGTTGGCTGCACACAAGAAGTGCTGCAGCTCACTAGCGTTCACAGGCAACGGCAATGCTTGCAATGCTGTCACACGTTCCGGATCGTGCGTCACTCCATCGCCACTCACTATCTTACCACACCATGTGACCGCTTGAGCATACAACACGCTCTTCGTAACATTCAACTTCAAATTGCGCTCTCGAAGCCGCGCGAAGAATTTCTCCAGCACCTGTAGGAACTCTTCTCAGGATGAAGCGTACAAGACGACATCATCGACGTAGACAAGCAGACTGTGAGGCATCATGTCTGCAAAGACTTCTTGCATCGTCGATTGGAAGTGCATGGCAGAGTCAACAGCACCTTGCGGTACTCTTGTCGGTGTAAGCACACCCTCGTCAGGCTGGATGCTGAAAACCTCCTGTGAGTCCTCGGCTAATGGCAGTTGCCAAAAACCTTTGAACATGTCGAATTTTGCCATCGCTCGAGCTCCTCGAACTCGACTCGTCACTACTGACAGATTCGGTACTGCAGCCGCAATCGGCACCGTCACGTTGTTCACCGGGCGGTAGTCCGTGGTAAGACGGAATGCATCCGTCTGACCTGCCTTCCGTACTGGCACAGCCGCACATGCCCAGCGGCTAGCGTTATTCAGACGTACTAGTCCAAATCTCCGCAATTCAGCAGCATGGTTGTGCAGGAAACTTTGCAAAGGCGGATATCGTCTAGACTTGTAACGAAATGGGGAGGCATCAGGCTTCAACTTAACACTGTAGGGTTTCGCTCGAGCTGGTCCATCAGCACCAAGTCGAGCCCTCCATACGTCACCGTAATCCAACACTGTGGTGCGCATCGACGGCACCAAATCCGCTGGGAAACCATTTCCGGCAATTCCTCCAGATGCACCGCCACCTCATCGTCATTGTCCTGGCCAATGTCAGGGTCGGCGCTAATGTCATCACCATCGTCGGGGTCAACCGTACCTGTAGCTAGCTGCTCCACCATCTCATCGACGTCAATACCCAGCTCCTTAAGGACGTTGTTGCCCAAGAGAAACTCTTCCTCGGTGCCTGGCAGCACCAAGCAATCTACTCGACGAACATGGACCGGGCCTGCCCTCGTACCAAGTAACAGGCTCACCGTGCAGTGAAACTCGCAGTAATCCACATGTCCACCAGCCAACTCCACTGGTACAGGCCGAGCTAATTTCTTCACTTCCACACCTGTATCTACAGCTTGCAGCTCCTGAAGGTACGCCCCAGGTAGAAAGCAACAGTCCGCACCACTGTCAGGCCGGAACGGCAGCTCAAGAACATCGTTGATTACCACTCGTCTCTTCCCAGGCGATTTGGCAATGCGCGCTGCCTTCACCTCGCGTGCTCGTGCTTCGTCAAGACGTGCACGGGCCTCAGCCTTCTGTGCATCGGTCGCGGTAGGGCACTGCTGAGCAAAGAGGGCACCCTTACAGATCCAGCATCCATCTCGGTGTCCCGTCTTCTTCTCACTCGAGGTGCGTTGTTGTTCACTTGGTTGGCGTGGCTTGACCTTTGTCTCACCAGTTTTCTTGCCAGTCGTAGTTGTCATGCGCTTCTCCGGCTTTTCTTCCTGCTGCATCAGATGATAATGCTGCTGGGCGGTGGCTCGCTGCAGGATGAGGTCACGAAGAGCTATATCATCAGTCTTTGCATCCTTGTATTGCAACATGACCAGTCGATCAATCTCCACGTTAAGCATCACCGGCCCAAGCCAGCAATGAGCAACTTGCACCGTTGCTTCATGCGATCACGATACCCTTCATCAGATGGTGAGCCAACGCCGAGCATTGACTCAAACCCATGAGCTGATCAAAATCCACAATGTACTTCAATACTCTCGCGTCAATGTCCTTCTCAGCAAGGTCCATCTTCAGATTTGCCTTAAAAAAGGCTTGCACGTCTGGGATGTGACCATTTTGAAGCGTGGTGGTCCTCTCACGAACCTTCGCCATGATGTCGGCATCCGTAATGTCTTCCACAGGCTTGCGGAGGACATAACGGGCCAAATTTTTCAAGAGCCGAGGTTTCACGGTGTCTCGAACCCGCATCACAGCAGCATCGAACGGCTCGTTCGACGTCCGGCACTTCTGTTGAATCTTCTCAACTTTGCGCTCTCGTTCGCGCCTCCAGTTGACGAGCGACTCCTGGTCCCAGGCAGTCAGCTCCGGAGCGCTCACGAACTCGTAAACCGGCTGAGCGACGGACATCTCCACATCCCCATCAGCGCCCACTCGGAATGTCGGCATCTTGTCCAAACGTTCCACTTGATGACTTGCCCGTCGATTCTTCTTCCTCGAAGCTTGATCACCGGCGAAGTCGTAGGCCTTGAAGGGCCAAAGATAACTTTATGGTAAGGCCACTTACTCTTGAGAAAGCAGATTGAATTCTGAATCATTACGAGGACCCTCAGTTTGCTGCCCACCTCCTCGCTGCTCCTGGGAACCCCCTGAAGCTCCTCGTACGCACCTACGGCGTCGTGACGAAATCACTTGATCCTCAACGCCTCTGCATCCATCACACGCACAAGACCTGCCTCACTTCCGCAGTCTCCGGATATGCAGACTGCATAGCATGCACGCTATGCAGTCGGTCATACACACACGCTCGTTCTCGCAACGTCGTCTTCCTTCATCGTCTCCTTGCGGCGCCTCACAGCCGCACTCCACGCGCACAGCGCTCTTGATCACCTTTCAACACTTAGTTGTCCACTTCGTTTGAGAACCCTTCTGTTATCAGCTTTCACAGATCAGCACCACATATGCAGACAGCGATAATTCCGATGACCACTGGTGTTCCAAGAGCCGTTGTCGTTGTGTTGGCATTGTCCGCCGAAGGTGCTGGAGTTGCTGGAGTTGCTGAAGTTGCTGGGGTTGCCGTCGTAGTATAATTCTCTACTAACCATCGAGACACCCAAGCACTTCCTTTCATCGGCGTTACCTTAGCTCCAGGTACATTGGAAATGCTCGCCGTTGAGGCGCAAGGAATCACAACAGAGCCGTACCCGCCGTCGTCTGGGCACACCGCCCAGCCTGGCTCCAACGCTAGCTGTATGTGAATTGCGAGTACAGTGAATATTCTCTTGGTAGGTGGATCATCCCACTCGTGCTTCACTACACGGGGTGATGGAATGATATCGGAAGATCCACCAGTAGCCCAAATTGAGGTATGAATATCGATATCTTCAGCGAAATCCTCAATCAGACATCTTGTTGACGATAACATTTGATCGCCATCGCAGAACGAGTTGCTGTAGCTTATCGTGCCGTCTGGCTGGCTGCAATTGATCGCAACACACTTGGCATCTTCGTAGCCGTCTATAGAAATGGCTAAGTCATCCATCGAGTGCGAGCCGTCAGTAAAAATCTGAACGGGCTCGTTCAAACTCGAGAAACCAAAACCGGAGTCCAAAAGCAACGCGCGTTGAGCGATACCGTCGATAGTGTTCCATTCGAGTTGGAGGGTAGCTAGCCGACCATGGACTGCAGCCCTCCATTAGGTTAAGTTGCTCTGAAGAGTCCCCAGCAAGTGCTCGAAAGTAGAGCTGTCGAGCCATGTCCGAATTGTTGGCACCAAAGACAAACGAGTCGTTTGTAGGGAGCTCGGCACTCATGAACGAGCTTGAGCTCGAAGATGATGCCGCCAGTCGGCGTCCGTAGATGGAGTTCATGTGGAGGCGGAAGACGAAATGAACCGATGGAAGGGGCGTCGATCTACGTTGCTCACTAAATTACTGGCACTATTAAATATGGGTGCGTAGCCATTAGTCTCGGCCATGTTGCTCTCAGCTCAGCAACTTGCCGAGCTCTATGGTACTGCGTACGGGGGAACTCTGGCTTTTAAGAATTCAAGCACCTGTTCGATGCAAGGTCTATTGGTATCCGAAATCCAGGGAACACTTTGTGAGCCTACAGGATGCCCTCCAGCACCACCCTGAGAGTCAACAATAGTATTAAAATACTATTTTTATTGTTTTAAGCGATAAAATAGTATTAATAGTTGTGGTCTTTCAATTTTTAAAATTATTTAATATATATAGACATATTTTAATCGAAATATATTGAATTATGTTTTAAAACAATAATTGATTTAAAATGATAGTAATATTAGTATTAGTTACAATTTCTACTATGTACTGATATTACTATTGTATCGAACCCACTATTAGTGTCGTATGGTCTCACTTATGTGCGTCACACCATCTTCTTTTACAAACGTCAAGTCAATTCCATCCGCCAGTTTGAAAGCGCGTCCTTTTTGGCGCCACCTTCACTCCACATTCCGCATTCTCTCCGCGTCCACAATGCCGACAGAACTGTCCCCTATCAAGTCCAAGCGCATGGAGGAGAAAGCCTCGCTCCAGGTGCGTGTTTAACGCCGCCTTTTGCGCTAAAATCCGCCTCAAATTGACTAAGAAACGTCAAAGACTAAGATAAAATGTTTTTACTCATGTAGAAACTCAATTCCCGCCTGGAGATGTATGTACTGGGCGTTAATGAGCTGAAGGGGGCCAAACAAACAGCTGAGAGAGAGCTGGAGACCATCAAGCAGCGTATGCAACAGGAATTGGAGAGTGTACGCTCCAGATTGACCAAGGAACTGGAAGAGACCCGCAAGTATGGAGTTTTTTATTATTATTTTCTTAAATGTTTTTATGCTTTTACTAATGTGGTTTTATGTTTTTTTAGGAAATTGGACGATGAAATGGATCAGAATGCTCGTCTACAGACACTTGAGCAGGAGCAACACAAGGAACTTGTCAAGCTACGAGCTCAGCAGACGGAACTGGGAGAAGCTAAAGTTCTGGTGCAAACGCTACGAGTTCAGCTGGATAGAGAGAAGGCCAATGCTGATTCAGCCAAGGAGACGCTCTCGGACCAGACGACACAGCTGAATGCAGCGAGACGTCGAGTTAAGGAGGTGGAGCGCGACATGCGCGGCCATGCAGCAGCGCTGAGTGACGCGACACAGGAACTGGAAGAGCTTCGGAAGAAGAGCGCGGACTTTGACTTGACGAGAGATGCAGAGATGATCAAGTTGAGACGAGAGTGGACGGCGAAGCACTTGGAGGCACAGGCACAGTGGAAGAAAGATGCAGAGGACCGACTGCTTACGATGGAGATGGAGGTGCGCAACCACTTTGATAGTATGTCTGGAAGCTTGCAAAGCCAGCTGGATGATGTGAAAGCAGAGTTGGAGAGCACCAAGAAGGAGCTGGATCGGACGGCCATTGACTATGAAGAGAGCTTGAAGGCCCGACAGTCGCTTACGGAGAAGGTAGCGCAGCTGGAACGTGACTACCGCGAAGTGCGGTCCAAGTCAACGAAGGACCGCAAGGCGTACGAAGAAACGTTGGAGAGATTCCGCTCGTCGAAGGTCGCTAAAGAGCGCGAGTTCAACGAGCTCATGGACGTGAAGATCGCCTTGGATGCTGAAATCATGAAGTACCGTCGCATTTTGGACCGTGAGGAAAGTCGTGTGGCCGTCGCGACTCCCAACACTAAAGGACGCAAGCGAAAAAGCGAGAATACCAATGGTACTTCGTCCAAGCGGGCAAAGCGCGCGATAATTGAAAAAGAGACAGTATCCCCCTCGGCATCAGCGGTGCAGATTGCGTCGTTGAATTTGGAGAAGGATCGAATCGTTCTGAAGAATACCAGCTGTGAGCCTGTTCCGCTTGGCGGCTGGGTCGTGCGTGGCCAGATGGACCAAACTTTCCGCTTTCCGGCGACTTATGTGATGCGGCCACAGTCCACGCTGACCGTGCACTCTGGTAAGAGAAACAAGAACGCGAAGAACGAGCGCAAGAAGGGCGAGGATTCCTTCCTGGCCAACAAGTTCTCGCTTAACCCGACGGGCGACTTTGTCGTCCTGGTGACGTCCGATGATATTCCCGTGAGCATGAAGAGCGAAGGACTACCCGCAGAGGAGGTGCGCGCAATTGAGGAAGAACTCCGCGCAGATTTCATGGACGATGACGATGAGGCCCCGCCCTCTGGAAATGTACGTGACCCGCTCTTACCACAGTCGTATTGTTTGCTTGACTGACTTCGTTGTTCTGGTCTGTCTTGTTACGAACAGTGCGGCATGATGTAGAGCAGGCAAAGACAAGTAAATGACGCAAGCAAGAGGAGAAGAAGGCTCGGACAGGCCCTTTTGCGTGTTTAGCCCCACTCCACCTTCTTTCTTTCTTGAACGACTGCTTGCCGTAATAAAAGCAAGAGCTCACTCTTCGTCAACTCCATTCATGCAGCTGAAGAAGACCACTGACCCTGACTGCAAGCGTGTGTTACAGATCGTAAATCTCATGCTGGAGCTAGCACGCACGGATACGTCTGAAAGGTAATAACCCGAAGATCATGAATTACAGCTTGCTTACGCTATTTCAATGCTGATACGCAACTGGGCTCGATTTTATTTCTTAGGTTTGGTAAACACTTCCGCTGGTGATCGTGATCAACGATGGTAGGTGCAAAACAGGAGTCACTATCCCCGTTTCTGTAGAGATTGGAGCATGCGAGGTTGGCGGCTCTTTTCGGCAATGATATTTGACGCGGCTCTGGTAAGGTGTAAAAGTGTGGAGTATTGTGACTGCGTCAACTCTCGTGAGCGGACATCAAGGCAGCAAAGTGATCCTACCACCGAAAGCCCATCGTGGCTGAAGATGGGGAACCCGGCGTAAAACTGAACGCCGTAGTCGACAACGAGGTTTAAGCAACAGAAACAGACATCAGCTTCCGGGTGTTGAACGAACATCGGTCTGTCCCCCATGAGCAGATGCTGACAGAGCGTGTGCTCTCGAGGAAGTTCGGCATTTTGGAAGAGTGGGGAGTTGCTGGCGAGGACGAACTGCACTGAACTTCCGACAATTGTTACCAGAGAGGCCATGCACGATAACTCCTGTGTGGCTAACTCGCAGATGAGAAAGAGCTCGTCGGATCCTCTAGCGAACAAAAGTTGCTCCTGTACGATAACTTCAATTCGGGTCACTTCATTTGGAGGAATGGGTCCGACTGGGACAGCAGCTATGCCAGTACCTCCGCCTGATGTGTGATGGGATACGTTCGAGTTATAGCGCTGGAAAGCACACATGCTTCCAGTGGCAACACTTCTCTCGCGAACTGGATGTGGAGCCTTTCAAGGGCCAAGGAGATCTCGAACCCCGGGCTTTGTGTATTTTCTCCAGTTGATGCGCCATCCTGTGCCAGGACACAATTGCCTCCTTCGTCGACGAGCTGTTGAAGAACGTTGACGGCTGTCTGGGTCTTTGAACTTAAATCTGTGGTGGATCCCGAGTCTAACAACTCAAAGGAATTCCCTGCTCGGCCACTGAAAATGTCTTGGAGGTGCGCGATCACGGCGTGGCCCGGTTCGGGGGCATCTTCAGCGTCCGGTAATACCTCTGCCGTGTGGAAAGCTACTTCTCCGCCAACTCCTCCGGCAAACATTGAGATTCGACTTGAAGTGCCAACGCTACTTCCACTTCCACGGTCAGACAGCGAGGAGGCTGCAAGGTTGGTGTAGTTGCAGTGCTGAACGCTGAGCATGCAGTGAGAACATACAAGCACCGAGACGCTCCGGCCATTCGGGGCTTCCAGTGGTTGTCGGATCCAACAGCGTGGGCAAACGAAGTGTGCGCACAGATAACAGTGAGTCTTCTTAACCATCAGCAGTCTGTGTAGCGTCCGCGAACAGCCCACGCATCGCGATGACGTTGGTGCTGAGGGATGCTTGGATGCCAATCTAGTGATGGTCCACGTATCAGCAGGAACTTGCGCACTCATGCGACGTCGGCGCACCATAGCTGGAAGTTTGAGCACACCCCGTGCGAGCAGCTTCATTCGTCTTTGGGCGATATTGAAGTCCCCACTTCTTTCGTCGGAACAGCAGCCGTAGAAGATTGTTCTGACCGCCGGAGGATATCTACCAGCGATCGCTTCGACCAAGAGGCCAAGTGACAGACCCAGAAGTTGTTGAGTGCGCTTGTTGGACCATTTAAAGCCCATACCGCGTCTACGCCGGACGAGCTCAATAGGTGGACGCACGGCTCGTGGAAGTGTGCCTGGTTGCAACGAGCGCTGCGAGAGCGTGAAGCCGCTAGCCGAACTTCTGGTCAAGGGACTAAACTCTTCAAGAAAACACCATTGCTCGTCTCCATCAAACAGGGCCAAACGTGGGCGAGCGAAGCAAGCTGTCTTGACGCTCCGATATCGTGTAAGGAATTCGTATCCAGAAGAAGCATCGGGTGTGCCAATTTTTGCCGAGGTGAAGCTGTGGACGACAGACCCACGCTGGAACGAACGTTCATGCATGTTGCTCATAACATGGTTATATTCAGCCTCCCTGGGACATCGAAGGAGTACAGCAGCTTCCGCCAAGCTGCATTCGAGTTCGCCAGTGACAAGCACCTCAGTCACAACTGGAATGTTTGGAGTATCGAGTCGACGCAAGTACGTGTGGAACCCTTCCTGGTTGTAGCGGCTGGAACCTCGAGCTTCCCATTGATCCAAGGATACGTTTGCTAAGCTGCTGAAATCAATATCGGAAGCAGCGTTAGCTTGAGTGCGTTCCCAAAGCAGATCTTCGAGATCACGACGGTAGTGCGACGTTGTGACTGGCATTGAGGCGAATCGATCAAAATCTGGGACATCAGTTGTTGTGTCCCTGTCATGGCTGTTGGATCGCCGTTTGTGCCACGTTGAGGATGTGGCACACGACCAAGTGGCATTTTCATTGGCGTATTGGTTGAAGTGGGCACCATCGGGTGAAATTGCCATTTCCATCGCTTGACCGACGGATGGATGTCAGGGTTAAACTCAAAGAGGTGGTTACTTCTTGGCGAATTGAAAACTGCACGTGTTTGGAAGTTTTGTTTCATGCAGAGCTCCGTTGAACCGACTGGGCGATGGAAACACTACCGGTAGCGTTTTCTTCTTGCCTCATCGCCAGTTTGAATATGCGCGGGAGAAATAGAGAAGTAGAGTGACGCGAGTCGAACGCGAACACAACAGTCGATGGGAGGTTCAAAGAGTTCAGCGTCCTCTTTCCAGCACCAAAGTGGTAGTGTAGTGTACTTGAGAAACCAGCGAAAAAGAGTTGGTGACCATTTCTCAGCGGAGAAAACGTGGGTTGTTGGGCGTTGTCGAAAGTCTCCTTCCACTCTGAATCATCAAGAAACGTTTTTCAGTTCGGGAATCTGGAATACTCTGGGCGATTCGGTTGAACATCAATGCTGCTGAGACGGCCTTCAAGCGATGTTTCGCGGCTTGACTCAATATTCTTGCGCGTCACGGTGAGGCACTCCACAGTTTTGGGATACAGTGTTTAACCGGGAAAACGAAGCAGAGTTTTGGTATTATGCCGAAGGTGCAAGCAGATTGAGGTGGATGGCGTATGGGAGTTTGAAGTGGACTTTCGTCTTGAAGCACCTGCAACGAACCGAGCAAAACTGGACAGAGGTGGTTGCGTATCTCCTGTACTCCGTCGTCCACCACCACCCAGAACGAGTATACGCTGTACACTGGACAGGCGGCCACTGTCTTCACTTCCGAGATTTACCGTTAGCACGGGACGATTAAAGGCTACTTAGTATCTTTTGGTTGGCAATCCCACTGCCATCACTGCTCATCTCTGTGTGGACAAGTTCGGCTCGACACATTCTACTCAAACACGAGCCTGGAAATAGTTCGAGGCGGCTGCTGGCTTTTGGGTCAGATTTGGTGCAACCGCATAATTTTACGGCGACGAGAACTACATGTACACAGTATCGAGGTCGGATTGGAAAAAAGTTCGACTTTAGTTGGTACTAGCTCAAGAATACTATCATGTTCTCCGGAGGCACGTGGCCTTCTACCCCACTTCGAAGCCTGTCGTGAGTCATTCTGACAGAAGTGGCCAAAGCCACCACCATCTAGACGCTTCGTTCGTGTTCGACGGGAGGCTGGCATGGAAGGTATTTAGTAGACCCAAGTCTGTGGTGATCAAAACATTCACTCGAGTATTGTTTTCTTCATGCCACATGGGTCAGAAGCTGCAACAAAACACGATGCTGTGTGCACATGAGAAGCCAACGTGGCGTCCAGCATTGTCCGGTGTAGCTGTTCGTGACACTCGATTGCATCTGGGACGGGAAAAGGCTGACGAGCCTGTCCAAAAGGACCATCTGAACTCGTTCTGTCGGCCCATGGCTGCTGAAAATGCGACCAGGAAGCCTCACCATGTTTCCAGTGTTTGATGTAACACTCGCACTAGTTTACATCAATCCCCCACCCAAATCTTTGGCCATCGTGCTCTTGAGCAAATAACTACCACGACGTAGTACAAGAATATTTTCGTGTTCTCAAGTAGCGAGTCTCAGTTGAGTGACGCTTGAAAGAGTGAGGCACGATGCATTCTTTTTTCATTATCGACTTGACAGCGCTGGCACTTCAAGTAGTGCTTTATTCGCGTCTGCCGCTGCCAACTCGTTGACCGTAGTGCAACCACGGACGGGAATGAATTGGCAAGATAACTTCCGAATAATTCAGATAGCGATACGTAAAATGATAGTATCGTGGAAAAAAATGAAGAAGTACACTGGTGCGAGGTTCATACATTACAGCTTACTTAACGCCATTTCAATGCTTATACACAATTGTGGCTCGCTACTCGTTGTGGTTTCATAGATTTCACTTCACTTCCATTCGGTGAACTTGGATAAAATGGTTGACAACCAATTATCCTCGTTTCTGAAGTGGTTGAAGTGTGCGGGGTTCGTGGCACTTGACAGTGATGATTTTTGACGCTGTCTTGGTGAGATGCAAGAGCGTCGAGTACTGCGACTGCGTCATGTCTCGTGGACGAACGTCGACGCAGCACAACGACCCCACTACGGATAGACCGTCCCCACTGAAGATTGGGAAGCCGACGTAGAATTGGATGCCGAACTTCATAATGGGACTTAACTTGCCGAAACGCACATCAGCTTCCGGGTGCTGTATGAGCATCGGTCTGTCTCCCATCAGAAGATGCTGGCAAATTGTGTGTTCTCGAGGCAACTCAGCGTTTTGAAACAGTGGAGAGTTGCTGGCTAGAACATACTGAAGTGTCCTCCCGACGATCGTCACAAGTGAAGCCATGCACGATAACTCCTGCGTGGCTAACTCGCAGATAAGACTCAATTCATCGGAACCTTTTGCCAGCAAAAGCTTTTCTTCAGTGATAGCTTTGAGTCGATGCACTTCGTTTGGAGGAACAGGTCCATTAGGAACACCTTCTGACGTGTCGATGGAGTAACTTCGAGTCACGGCATTGGAGAGAATACACGCTTCCAGAGGCAGCACTTCTCTCAAGAACTGGGCTTGCAATTTACGCAGCGCTGACGAAATATCTGGATCCAGTTCAGGAGGAATATCGGCATTATTGTCAGACTCCCAAAAGCAGTGTGCCATCACACGGTTGACACCTTCATCGAGAACAGACGTGAGTTCTTGCAACACATTCGCAGCCGCGTTAGTTTTGCCAGTATCCGCTTCGGATTCAGATGAATCTGCTTCGTCGACTTCCTCATTGAGAACTTCTGCGAGATATGATACAACAGCTTGGCCTGGCTCAGGTGCGTCGTCAGCGTCGGGCAATATCTGTGCACTGCGGAAGGATTCTCCTACATCTCCACCAGAAACTCGACTCGAAGTACTCGCACTACTGTCACTTCCACGACCAGAAAGGTACGAAGCTGCAAGATGAGCGTAATTGCAGTTTTGGATGCTACCCAAGCAGTGAGGACAAACGAGTACAGCGATTTGCCTGCCATTTGCCGTATCCAGAGGCTGTCGGATCCAGCAACGCCAACATACGAAATGAGCACACAAGTAGCAACGTGTCTTCTTGATCGGAAGCAGTTTGTGGAATTTGCGAGAACAGCCCACACACTGCGTTGGTGCTGGCGTTACAGAGTGTTTGGATGCCAATCTATCGATCGACCAAGCATCAGCAGGAACTTGTGCACTTATCCGACGTCGACGTACAAGGTCTGGGATCTTCCAAACACCACGAACTAGCCGCTTCAAGCGTCTCTGAGCAATAGTTGGGTCCTCGGTTTCTGATGCTGAGTGGCAGCCGTAGAAAACCAAGCGCACTGCTGCAGGTTGTCGGCCTCTGATGGCTTCGATAGCGTAACCAAGTGATAGACCTAGTAGCTGGTACGTTTGCTTCTTGGACCGGGTGAAGCCTAGACCGTGACTACGTCGGACAAGCTCAATCGGAGGACGTACTGCTCGTGGCAATGTATCTGGTCGCATTGATCGTTGGGACAGCGTGAACCCGTTAGTGGAATCTCCCGACGAAGGTGTGAACTGCTCTACGAAACACCATTGCTCGTCCGTATCCAACAAAGCCAAGCGAGGACGAGCGAAACTTGCTGTTTTAACACAACGATGTCGTGTCCGGAAGATCCCTTCATCTTGGTTGTCCCTTGTACCGGAAGTGAAGTTGTGGATAACTGAACCGTGTTGGAACGAATGTCCATGCATTCTCGCCATAGCTGCATTGAAATCTGCTTCTCCTGGACAACAGAGAAGCGCTGCAACTTCTGCTACACTGCATTGAAGTTCTCCGGTGACAAGGACTTCTGTTGTCCCTGGGACGTTCGGAGTGGTAAGTTGACGTGAAAAGGTTTGCAAACCTTCGTGTGAGTTATGCATGTAGTGCCCGATACCCGTGTCCCAATGGTGCATTGGCAGAGTCGAAAGTCTGTCAAAGTCGACGTCTGGAGCAGCTACAGCTTGTGTTCGAGCCCACAGCAAGTCCTCAACGTCGCAGTGGTGCGTTGAAGCCATAGATGGCATTGATGGACCGCGAGAGACATCAATTTCGGGTGGAATGTCTCTGTCGTCACTGTTGAACCAGCATTTCGCCCATGCTGGAGATTTTCCAGCTGATCGTGTGGAGTTTTCATTGGCGCGCATGTTGAAGTGGTTGCCATCTGCTAGCCGTGCCATTAATCTCCTTGTGGACAGTAGGGCGGACTATCAATGTTCAACAGGAAGGTGAAGGCTGTGAGTCGAATTGAAAAGTGGGCGCGTGCGCTAGCAGGGTTGCGGCGGGCTCAGTAACGTTGTGCGCTGCCTTCTTTGCGCTCTCTGGGCTGGAGAACGCGGCGTTGTTCTTGCCTTATTGCCAGACCGAACGTGCGCTGAAGAAGTGGCGCGTCGCGATCAGAACGCGAACACAACAGTCGATAGCAATGTCCTTCCAAGTAGCCAGCCGTCTCTGCTTTATAGCATCGAAATGGTGAGATCCCAACGTTGGACCACTGCTCAGCCAGTTGTGAAGATGTTATTGTTCTTGGACGTTGTGGAAAGACTCGCGACTGTAACTTCCTCCAATGCCGTTCAGAGAGCTCCGCTGGGAAGGTGCTCAAGTGCTGAAGTCGAGGCTTCAGCCCTCCTAGTTACATCGTGACGTGATCAAACGATGCGATGCTGTGAGTGGTCAAAAGTGCGCTCGAAACAACACATGGCTACATTTGCGTCATGCTGGACGTACATCGTAATCGTTCACGTCTACCGAAAGGTGTCAACGATATCACCTCTGTGAGATCAAGCCCTGCAGTGCTACGCCATGGGCCATCGACGTCTTTGCCGCTTGGATGACCTCAATGCAGTTCACTTTCCAATTTGTCTCGAACGACAACATCCATTGCAACTAACTCAAGCCAAGTCTGCCTCATCCGCCATGTCCGCCAACCTCGCCGACTATGAACTGTTCAAGCCGCTTGAATTGGCCCCGGACCTCACTCTCAAGAACCGCATGGTCTTCAGTCCGTGCACGCGCGCGCGTTCCGCCATCAAGACGCGATGCCCGACTGACGAAAACGTCAAGTACTACGCAGCTCGCGCGTCAGCTGGTCTGATCCTGTCGGAGGGCTGCGCTGTCTCCGAGCAGGGCTACGGCTGGTACGGAGCTCCTGCGCTTTACACTGACGAGCAACAGGAGGGCTGGCGTAAGATTTTGACGCGGTGCACGCCAAGGGCGGCAAAATGTTCGTGCAGCTGTGGCACATGGGCCGCCAGTCACACCCGTCGTTCCACCCAAGCAACGAGGTGGCTTCGTGCTCGTCGTCGTGCTACACGACGGGCCGCACTCACGACTCTGAGGGCAACGCTACGGGCTTCCCGACGACGCGTGCCATGACGCAGGAGGAGGTGCGTCAGGTCATTGAGGGCCATCGCAAATGCGCCGAACGCGCGAAGGCTGCCGGATTTGACGGTGTAGAGTTCCACGGCGCCGGCGGCTACTTGATTGACGAATTCCTGCAGACTAGTACCAACACGCGCACGGACCAATATGGTGGCTCGGTCGAGAACCGCTTCCGTTTCCTACGTGAGCTGATTGAAGCCGTCACGACGGTGTATCCGGCGAACCGCGTGGGCGTGCGTCTGTCTCCGAACGGCGTGTACGGCGGTATGGGTAGCGAGGACAACTACGAGACGTTCACGTACGTGATCACGGAGCTCAGTAAGATGGGCCTGAGCTACCTGGCGACGCACGATGGTTTTGGCTTCGGCCGCTCGAACAAGTGCCGCGTGTTCACGGTGTTTGACCTCAAGACGCTGTTCAAGGGCCGCGTAATGGCCACGTGCAGCTACACGCGTGACCAGGCTGAAGGCGTGCTGCACGCTGGTGTAGCCGACTTTGTTGGTTTTGGCCGTCCGTTCCTAGTAAACCCGGACCTGCCAGAGCGCTTCCGCAACGACAGGCCGCTGGCCGAGCCGCTTCCGTACGAGTTGTTCTGGAACTCGAAGAAGGGCTTGGAGGGCTACCACTTCTCGGCGTACGATCCGAAGAAGACAGAGGCAGACAAGGAGAAGCAGGCGGACCCCGTGAACCCGTAAGCCATAGGTCTGTTGGTTTGGCGTTGCAGTAGTTTGGTTTCGAGCTCCTGCAGCAAAGCGTATCTAACCCCGACAACCAGGACCACTTTTCCTTGCAAAATAGTTTTCATGAAATGACATTTATTTCAGGTGGTCACAGTTTCATTTGAAAGTGGATGCAGCAATGTGCATAGGTGAAAAAAAACGATCTAAAGTCACCAATATCAACTGGTTCGGCAGCCAGGGTCTATCTGGTCTGCCACAGTTATGGGACAGTTGGAGATGCCCACCAAAGATAGATTTCCTGGACGAAATACCAACAAACAAAAGCACTTTCATGAAGTAGAAGAAAAACGTAGTTTGTTGGTGGTGTCTTATCCGTGCAATAGCTACCCTACAATGAGAAATCGATCGATGAAAAAAGTGGTCTGAACGCTGCCACGATTGTGGGACAGTTTCAGAGGGCGAGGTTGTACAGGACGTATCACCAGATGTAATCACTTTCAACTCCAGATCCGAGCGCTCGAAGACGCTAACAGCGTCTCCACGCTTCTGTGGGTGCAGCATAGTCTGCATTTCGTTTGCAGAGCGTTGTGCTTTAATGTCCTCGGCGTTGGCTTGGGCAGGACCGATGCGTTTGACTTCCCTGGCTTCTGCAGCAGCAGCGCCACGTTGCTTGTTTAGAGCGACCCTCTTGGCTTCTTTTGCAAGTGCTTTCGCAATGTGTTTAGCTTCCTTCTCTTCGGCATCAGCAATTCTTTTGGCTTCTTTTGCCTCAGCTTTTGCAATGCGTTTGGCTTCCTTGGCTTCTGCCTTGGATACTGCATCAGCAGCTCGTTTCGCATCAGCAACGACCATGTCTCGTGCTTTGAGCTCAGCCGCCACAAGCCGGGCTACTTTCTTTTCCTGTTTTGCCTGAGCCTTGACGACTTTGGCTTGTGCTTTGACTTCCTTCTCCCGTACCTTCGCAATCTTCTCAGCTTCCTTTTGAACATGGTACTCGTAGCTCTCGTCGCTGGTCATCAGGCATGCTCCACTCACAATCTGTGCATTGATGTCGCGCTTTTGCTTCTTATGTATCACCCGTTCTTCCATCAACCAATGGTTCATTGACTCAACTCGCACTCGATCGACGCCATCCCTGGTACGCACTATCTTTCTGGTGGTTCTGTCGGATATCATTCCGATTGGTTTAAGAAGGATGGTGTCCTTCTTTCGTTTGGCAGGCTGGTTTCCCACTAAGCTGGCCATCATCTTGTCGCGACTTGAGCGTAAATACCTGCCTTCTCGAACCCGTTCGACTAAATGGGTCAAAGCGCTTTGAAATGCTGTGGCTGCGACACCCACGATATTAGTTTCATCAACCATGGTGCTCGTCGATTTCTGGTACGCAGCAATTTGAACATCGAGAGCACGTTTGAAGTGGTCAAATACGCGGATATCCAACGGCTGCAAGAAGTGCGAGGTGTGTGTAGGTAGAGCACACAGTAGGATACCATTCGTTCGTGCACACGCCAACGTGCGGACCGAGAAATGGGCTTTGCAGCCATCCATGAGCACAGGGCGCTCAGGAGGAACGACTTTCACGAACCACGCACGAAAAGCGAAGTCACCAGAAGCGAGCTGGGGCTTGATGCGTACTTCGAGTTTGGGTAGCCGCCCACTGTGTGCTTCCCGTTGTAGCTCTTTCCTCGAAAGATGATGAAGGGTGGAACCACACTGCCGTCAGGGTAGGAAATGGACATGGTTCAGCGTTCAACGGGACTTGTTTAGTGACACGGCGATGCAGGGAGCTTTTGTCCACGCCAAATGCAACCGCAGCCTTCCGCAATGACATCTCCGTTTGGACGGCTCCCACGGCTTTCTCCATTTGTTCCAGAGGACACACTCCGGCAACGATAATCTTCACTATGACAGCAAGAATGATAAGCCGTGCGCTGCGTGCCATTCTTGGCCATGAGACGCTGCTAGAAGATCGACTCCAAAATACTCTGATTACTATCAATAACTGTTGCTATCCCACGATTGTGTCAGAACGGATAGGCGCTGGCAAGTATTTTGGAATATACCGTGAGTGAAGCTGAACGCATTCCTTATGTACGTTTCCGCTCATTCCCAATTGTTGAAAATGCCGAGAGGTTTGCATGTTGCAGGATCTTCCGTCCCGGTTAACTCCATGCATGGAGCAGTGATTGTTCTTGTTGCGCTGTCATTGAAGAGCATAGTACGCTCGTAAACGCACATCGTTCAGATAATTAATGTGGAACGCGTCAGGCTCTCGTGTCACGGCAAGGACGGAAGTTACTAGATCGGAGACTTTTGAGTTGCCACACTCGCTTAAAATACTGAGAAGAAGCGCGGCGATATCACCTCCAACATAGTACTGTAGTTGTATTTGCGCGAACTTCTCGAAATTCCAGCAACGACTGGTACAAATTAGTATTTAATTACCGAATTGAACAAGGTCTAGCCCGCAATTTAAATAAGCTTAGTCCGAATTGTAGTATGGTCCATACAAAACGATGAATTCGGATCCTGATACCTAAAAATAGTGTATATCGCGTATTTCGCCCTGAACTTTTCCTGGTAGTGGTACGGATACCAGCCCAATAGGGATTAAATTCGGCGCGTCGCTTCGTATCGGTGGGGTGCCGTACACAGTTTGGACATATACAAACTTCAAATAAGAGACACTATAAATTTAAAATTTCGCATCGAAATCCCAGGGTCTTGAAAGTCTAGCAGGTTTTCACACCGAAATGGTAGTGTCCTAGACAAGGACTCTGGTTTTCCAACAAGAGAAAGGCGGAACCACGGGTCGTACAGAACGAGACGATCAAGGCCGTGGTTGGCTCACAACCCACGCGTTGAAGCGCAGTTAGTTGGCATGTCAGTCTAGAATTTGATTAGAAGCAACACCCTCCACGCCGCAACCCGCATGAAGTCGCTTAACCGCACAATGGACCTGACTTGCAGCCCCTACTGCTGATGTTGAAGGTGGAAATTAATAAATTCTGAAAACAATCTCCACAACCATGTCGGATCCAGAGCTCATTCAACGCTATTTGTTGAATTCAGCATCAACAGAGACTTAAGAAACGACGCGATTACAGCCGCCACTTGAAATAGCGCATCCGGGTCAACCACCCCGTCCTTTCCGATTTCATGGCTCTCATTTGGAGCTCAGCACCACTTGCATCAGCAAAGGTAGTTACCAGCCAAGATAACTTTGCCCACACCCCAAAACACAGACATGGAGGAACCAGACGTGCGTCTACTATTTTCATAGCAAAACGAGGGGGAACGCATGTGCTAACACTACGTGCACAGGATAATAATGTACAGGGAGTACGGAAGCAGGTGTCAAGGGCTCCACGAACATGGGTTGACATTTTTCGCACGGGTCAAGATACTACTGTCACATTGGGTCGCTTTCTGCAGGCGTCAAAAATTGGTCCTGCACGTTGCTAACTGGACCATCTGGCCAATGACGAAGATGATTTCCTGTTAGCAAGCCACCAAATGCGCCGCATCATTACGAAGTGCACTAGTTCACGTTGTAGAGCTAGTGGTATCCAGTGCAGATGACGTTATCAGGTTTTGCTGTGCGAGATGAGTAGTTTGGCGTGTGTCTTTGCTGTAAGGATTCACACATGCTGGATCCAGCTGCACCCCAATCCCCGAAAGCTAGACATCTAACCTCATCGATGAAAGCCTTCATTGACTCCAAATTGGAGGAGGACTAAGCAGAAAGACCTTTGGATTTGTTTGGATTCATCTGCAAGAAAGTGCAGGCGGGGGGCCGTGGAGGATCCGACACCATTTGATACTCAAGTGCGTGCCATACGTGACAGCCTGGCGCAAGAAAAACAAACGGGATGCAATGCAACCAGTTATTGACGTATGTAAGAGCTGCATATTTGGGTGATGGAGAATGTAACTGAATCTGGGAACAACCTGTTGGTACTGCGCGACTCAGAGTACAAGGGCGGAATTCTGATACCTAAGCTTTGAAGCGGGTCTGCTGCTTTGCCTTTCAGAATAGGCCTGACGTGCTATTCCTTACTTGCGAGCTAAGTTTCAATTCAACAGGATTTCTCGCTGTACAACCGTCCTTCACGATAATAGTGCTCACATTATTGTAAAGCAGCGCTATCCTGTATTTGTTTCGGTGTTTCGGACACATGCGACAAGTTTTTTTTAATGGTTTACTTCTGCATTTCTCAGAGGACAGGGTTCGATGTTGCGTGGTGTCGTGCTTTTCTGAAGCGAGTCATTTGAGATGTCTTCTTGGTTAGGTTCAACCCGCATTTTTTTTATGAATGATGCTGGCAATGTCGAATACAACGTTGTTGTGACCGAGCTACCAGGATCTAAAATACTGATGTGTTGGTTTCGAGTTTGTAAAAACGTGAATGACTACATGGAAAATAACAAATTGGATTCTGTCACGAAGGCCACGGTGTTTTGCGACTTGAACGATCTTCACCACGCTTGGAACAAGGTGGAATATCTGTCTATGAGAGAGTACGTTTTAGCCTCGCGGCGGTCAGCAGCTCAATTCTGCCCTTCATTCCGACCTGTAGCCAACTATATCATTAAGCTGTGGATTCTACTCGAGCGATTTTCGGATTGACAGGCCATTCACAGTCCTCCAGGATATGCCACCACGAATAACCCTTTAGAACAGTACCATCGGACCCTCGAGTTGATAAACAAGGCACCGCGCGCGACGCCAACGGAAATGGGCGACCGTCTCAACAAGTCCAGACTTGTCTTTGTAAATCTGCGCACTTCGTTTAACAAGATTACGACAGTATCGAAGCTTTTGAAATCGCAGTACAACTTATCTGAGCATAAAAACGGACTGACAGCTTTGCCATTTCAGTCAAGTGCTGACCAACCCGCTCAACGCGTTCAGGTTTTTCATCGACCTCGACGTCGGTTGGAGACAAAGAAAACCTCATTCCCGACGACTTCTTTGTTGAAGATGCAACAAAACCTTCCAAACCGATTAAATCGATCCATGTACTGCGCATGCAGTGGAAGAATATGCCTAGTGGATGGCTTGTGAACCCAATAACGCGGCATGCGCGTGTCGTTTTAGTGCTAAGTTTGGTATTTGTGTGCACGTAATTAAAGGCACACAAGAACTAACACCGCCTTGCCCTGGGATGCCCGATCCTGTACCCCGATTTGTATCAAACCAGCGAGAACGGGGCAGCCGTAGTAGCCAACGGCGTCAACAACATCGCGGGAGTGTAGAGGTTCTGTCCGACCAAACAGAGCGTTTCATTACCAGTGATGAACGAAGTAGAGTTCGGGCCGCAGCCTCGCCCACCGCCACTTGAGACGAACAGCAGCTCGTTTGGCCCGCATCTGGACACGTCAGATCTACGAAACCTCACTGCAGTAGGCCCAGCATCATTCACCAACAGTTCCAAATCTGTGGCTGCTTCCGAGTTTCATAATGAGATCCGAGTGTTGAATGCTTGGCCGCTGTGCTGGAGCGTGGGGACCAACAGGATAGGGTAAGTATCGTTCATGTGTCTGAACCTACCCGCCCAAGCATCTTTGTGTCTCTATTGACTGGGAGCTTGATTGACACACACAATCTCAGCTCTGGAGGCGTCAGGGTGGTTTTACGTCGTTCAACAGCACATCGGACCCATATTTGAACACTGGTTTAGGGGCAATGCGCTATCAACAAAAACCGATACCTGCCTCAGATGACCAGCTATCGCCGCTAGGTCCCCGCGACGTAGACCGACAAATCGGAAGTGCTGCGATCAAATCAAGCGACGCAGAGTCTAGACCCAATTTAGCTTTAGGTATAATGCATCCAAGCTTCTAATTCAAATCTCCTCAAAACCAATGCCTGTAAGCCGCCACACTATCTTTTCCCAAGGATAGTACTCGGTGATACCGCTTTCAAAAGCTGAATACGACCGGCAGAACTGTAAAACAATCTTGTTGATCACAATTTTAATTGTAAGTACTTATTATGGTTGATTAAATAGTTGGTGAAGTTGACTATTCTTCTGGTGACAATCTGTTTTGCTGCGGTGATGATTGTTAAGTAGCCAGTGATTTGTGCCTCCCTGAGCTATGGTGAACCAGGCACATTCTGTGGTGATATATAGCAATTCCGTGGCGATGATACCTAATATCGTGGTGAAGAATTTTCTTTCTCGGAGTTGAGGGTGGACCTGCGTGAGGGCGATGTGAAGGTCCGGGTAATTAACTATTTTACGAAATTTGATGAAATTGTGCTGCAGCATGGCCTGTCAAGCACTTTCTCTACCGCAACTGATATCGAGGAGAAGTGCGGATTGCTCCGACAGCTCCTTGACCCTGCAGCTCTCCTGAAGCAGTGAACACCCATCAGCGAGTCGTCGACGCGACTATCAAGTCCGACGAGAATGCGCTTTACTTGTTGGCGAATGCAAAAAACCCTTGAATAAGAGAAGGTGTTCCAGCTACTGGAGAATATAGCTGTCGTAGTTAATCTAACTACCTTAACTAACCTCACCTCTGAAAACGCAAGTGCACCAACCTCTTCCTGCGTCCTAACCTTTATCTATGTGGCCCACGCCGTTTATCATCGCATAGAAAAATCCAGTATAAAACTGCACGCAGCAGTAGTCTCGACGTGCTGTAGACCGCGCGCAAGATGGAGAGCCTGGAGTCGTGCGCTAGCGACGCTGATGGGCACTAGAGCAAGCTGCATCTATGTATGCGGCGGGACCAACTCACGGCGCAGCCCTCGACAAGAATGACAAGTGGCGGTGAGAGTTTTCAAAGGATTTCTCCGTCATCTTTACCTCCATCTCCCAGTTAACATTCTGCGATAGGCTATCATTGATAGCGCATTGCTGTGCAGGAGCAGGAGGTCCTTCAGGCGTCTTCCAAGGCGCACACCATGTTGTGTTCGACCAGCAAGAGAATCACAATCTACGCGTGGCTCGTCGGCCGCGTCTTATCGAGCGTACTAAGGGCCAGACTCCACCAAGTTGTTGTTCCTGCTCTCGGATCCGCCTGCTCGACGAGCGCTGCAGAAGCAAAAGCCACGAAGTACTTTGTGCCGGCGCACCTCGTGCCTCACTAGGAGAACGTGTTTAAGAGCCCAGCAAACATGCATGGCGACGCACCTTCCCCTGACGAAATCGTGTCGATGCATGTTTCGACGAAGTGCACATTTCACCCAAGTACTTGGTGCAAGCGATGTCACCCACGCTCCGCGTGTCGATCCTCGGCTACATCCTGTACGAGAAGAAGAGCCACCAGAGGCCGGAGTATCGGCGGCTACCTGGCGCCGAAATTGCCGCGCTCGAGCGCGCCGGTCAGGAGATCACAAGAGCCGAGCTGACCCTGGAGATCGCGTACACGGGCGACACCACTATTGAGGCGTTCACAACGACGGCAGACGCCGCTCAGATGCAGCACTTGCTGCAGGTACTCATCACTGAGGCGCGGAGGTGTCTTGAGCTGGTACTATACCAAAAAAGAGGCACCGAATGAGCTTTCTGGGTGTTTCAGGCCACGCAGCAGCCCGCGCAAGGAGCTACGGACGCCTTTTGCAGTAGAAGGAGACGGACATTCTCGCCGCTATCGGTGCTAGCGCCATGGGAAGCAGCAGAGGACGCCAGCAACTGGTAAGAAAGATAGAATACGTTCAATTCCTCATTTAAGCCTTTGATCCACTTGCGCTAACGCCGCCTCGGAAACGCTATCTTCAACATTCTGAAATGTTTTGTTTCTGTGAGTGTTTTCAGCGATGAATACGAGATCCCTAACCAGTTCTGATGTCAATGAGCTACGCTTTGCAGTGATAATGTTGTCATTCGTAGAAACTCTGATGGAACGCTCGTCGCCACGGCCCCAAGCCATTTCCGGGCCAGCTTGCTGAGGAGAGGATACGACCCCATGTTCACGCACCACCGTCAAACGTGAAATTTTTTATTTTGCCCGTTGCATCCAGCGTTTTGGAGGCTGCCACATAAACATCAAACCCCAGCTCACAAGCCTTCTCTACCGGTGTTCGGGCACACTTTTCCTTCTCGAACATGCGAGATGTAACACAGTCTGGTGCTTTGGTGGTCTTCGTAGAAGACGTACGATCACATTCAAATGGCGCCTGGACAGAAGGTAATTCGGCGGCCGCTGCAAGAAAGTTCGAGCGATCTTCGGTCTTGTTCTCCGGTGATAAGTGATTCGTTTCAGCAACTACTCTGCGGTCTAGATACGCGATGCAATCCAGATCTGTCGACTTTAAGCTCGCAAAGCGCATATCAAACAATCGCTTTATGACCGCATGACAATCTTTCATTGCCACTCGAAATTCATCGATGTAAGACTCCTCTCCAGCTGAATTTGAAATATCATCAAACAGCTTGCCGTCGTGAAGAATTTCATCCAAGGCCTCGATGGCAGGCATGACAAGCGACAAGGTTGGATATGCTTGTCCACCTAGCCATATTGACACGGACGCAAATGAATCCAGCAACGCATAGATACATTTGATCTCCAACCACTCCTGATGCTTTGGTTTTGCCAGCTTGATTTGCATGTCTTGAAACACCATACGGCCGTCGTTAGAAAATAGATGTTCGAAAAACTTATCCAACGCTGGTTGAAGTCTGATGTACCGATCCAACATAAACCAACTATTATTCCAGTGTGTCGGACAACCAACGATTAAGATGACCACCTTTGTGTTGTCCTTCTTTAGAATGTTTTCCAGACAACTGTGTGCTATTGAGGACCGGCGAAAGTACACAGCTAATGAACAGAACGTTTGGACGGTCTCACGCATGGTTTGCGTGCCATCCTTCTCCAATGCAGCTAAACTATAATCAATGAAGACGGCGAGTTCATCAATTGCACCTTCGCGAATTATTTTCATGTCAGCTCTCTCACCTTCATTGCGTTCATCTTCAACTTCATGTTCGTTTTCGATCATTCCAGGCTCTGCATCTACAGTGATTTAATTTGCGATGATTTTTTCTGTTTTGCCAGTGCACCAGAGAGCACGAGATGCATTTCGTGAGTCATACAGGGGGCGTGATAGACTCCAATATTTTGCCTGCTTTAACCGTGTTGGAGCCCGAATCCCTAACAAACCGAGTACAAAATTCTTTACGAAGTCCCCAGTCCATCATGATTTCATACAAAACTTCTGCAATAACCTCACCAGTGTGAATTCTTGGAAACTCCCTCACCTCTAACGTTCCGGGGCTCAACGTTTTCAGGTACGTAATGAATAGTGAAGGCAATGTAGCTGCGCGCATTGCGAGCTGTCCAAATATCACTGGTGAACGAGAAGTACACACAAAACGTTGCAATGTCATCTTGAACTTTGAGTCTCAATTGAGCGGCAGATGAGACGAGACGACCTTGCAACTGATTGCGGTTTGGAATCACCACTTTGATTTGGGGCAACGTCTCGGTAATGAACGCGACAAAATTAATATATCATTCGTCTTCAACGATAACAAGCGGTCGAAAGTGGCTCGCGATCCATTTTTCTAGCAGTCTGTTGAACTCCTTTTGCTTATCGGCAGTGATTTTTCGGAGCTTTTCAGCAACTTCTGTAATATTCTTTTCCAGCCTGCGCTGCAGGTTTTGAGCGTATTCAGCGAACGCATTAGTGTGAAACTTTATCATGTGGTCCGTCGCCTTGTGGTTTCCAACTGAGAAAGCGATCGTCATCTTACATTTCCTGCAATATGTAAATGCAGCATTTTCATATTCAAGCTCCTCATCCGAACGATACCAACATGCAGGATGCGGGGAAAGTTGTACAAATCGCCAGATGCCAGTGCGCTACTGGCGCTTTGTCATGAATAGCCGTGGAGGGTCAGATTTAGGCGAGTATTAGGACGAGGAATACTCTCCTAGAACTTGGCCAGTTGTGATTTCGGATCACGTTCAGGCGGAATTCCGACAGAAGGGTCAGGTGGGCTCATTATGGGGCTTCTTCTCGAAGCGCTGACGGTAGCTTCACGTCGTGGGCTCTTCCGTTGCTTTTTTTTCTTGTGACGTGAAGCTTGCCTAGCACTAGAAGGAGTAACCCGTCGATGTTTGCTAAGGGGAGTACCAAACTGCTTCGATCGCGGGGTTGACGTGGTCTCGTTCACTTGGGGCGTGCCGGAGCGACTGCGGAGCTGGAGTCTGGCTCGGAGTTGGGATCTCAGATCTTCTTCCTGGATGGAGTCTTGACTCCGATGGGGGCCTTTTATTGCCCCAGCCTTTCTAAGGCTGTGTGGAGTCCGTGGAGAGAGCAACGTCGTGGCAACCGGGTTTGGAGACCAGCTCTTCCATCGCGGCCACCTCGATTCGTACTTCTTTCAGGCGCGTTTCGAAAGTGACCAGCAGCCCCACAAGATCCATCTCAATGACTTAGTTATGTATTGCAGGCTGAGCGAAGGTTAAGGAGGTAAGGAGGTTGACGTAGTCAGTTAGAAAAGGAGGTTGTTAACAAAGTTGACCTTAACTGAGACGACAGCTCTGTTCGCGAAGCGAAAGAATCAGTCAAACCCAGTGGCGACTGGAGGGAAATTGCCGCATAGGAAGAGTCCACGCCACGCCCGAGTGGCAAGCGCGAGTGGGGGATGTGCGTCAGGGTGGTGGGCAGCCTTGCACGATGCTTGTACAGAAGACGCAAGCTGTGCCTGCACCAGCAGCTACAATGCAAGGACCGGTTGTTTTCAGTGCGGCAACGACTACTGGCTCAGCCAGTGCTCTGATCTCGATGAAGCTGGCAAGGAGGCAATTTTGGCTGAGAGGACAAGCAAAAAAAAAGCCTGGCAACAATCGATTCCGGGCCAAACGCGTCGAAGACACTTCCACAACTGGCGGTGAAACTCGTTCGACGGTGGCCCTTAATGGGGCTTTCGAACAACCCTACTGTGCGGATAGCGGGTCGGATTTGAACATCATTTGTCGCCGCCATGTAAACGAGCTCTGCGGGATGGATTCGACTGTGATGCCCGTGAATTTGAGCGAGCCGATTTCGTCGAGGGCTGCAAGCGGAACTGTACTTACTTCAACGCAAGCATAGACGTCAGGCTGATCTTGAATACGGCAGCAGGGCCCGTCCTGTGCCAAGACACCAAACGCTGCCTGATTGTGGAGTCTGACGAGGATGAATTATTGGTGGGAATATTACTACTGTCAGAACTTGGCATCGATTTTGATCGTCAACTCGCTTATCTCGCGTCTCATGAGACAAACCCCCACGCCTCATTTGACGACCTGTAGGGTATGCCACCCTGCCAACAGGTGCTAGGTGATGTTGTAAACAATGGCGTCGACGAGTTAGTGCAAGAGGCAATTGATCAAGGTGTCGTGGACACCTACGTCACTGACCGACTGTATGACATTGTGAGGAAGTACGGCGGAAGCAAAAATGTGAAAACAGGTCAATCCGAACAGGTGGTCACGGACATGATAGGCCAATAGGTCACACAAGTAGAGCTAGGTCACGTGACCAAAATTAAACAGATCACATGCACATGAGTTTCTCGTTAAAGTAAAGATGATCGCAAGCTGTCTCGAAACCAACCTTGCTTGACGCAGGCCCGCCCTTCAGCCACCACAAATCAAGTTTCCTCGGCACAACAAGTAGCTACGTTTCTTCGGCAGACCCAACCGCAGGACGCACACAATGTCTCAACGCAGAGCCAAGGTCTCTGCCCCGCCACAGATCAACACATCATCTCGACCATCTAGTCGTCAAGAGCGCCCTCGGTTTTCTCCGATGTCGCGGTGGGCTACCCGTTATAATCGAGACGTTCAACTAGAACCCGAAGCTCCTGCATTGTCCGACAACTTGGTGATGGTGTCTGATCCACCTTTCGTGCGAGTAGCGTTAGGGCGTATCGATACTACAGCTGGCTTAGACGGTATGAGTGTGGCTACTACATCTGGACTGTCGACTCGCTTTGCTACCGTGGCAAAACCATCAGCTTCAACATCACTGGCGTCGGTGCTTTCGGCACCTGGAGTGCCCAATCCGGTGGCTCCGAACTCGTCTAATACTGATCTGCCTTGTTTAGAGAACTCAGGAATTAGCGCAGCCACAGTGAGCCATAACAATGCGACAGAAGTTCGACCCCGGTGGACATCAAATACTCGAGATAGAAATACGAAGGTGTACTACCGAGACTACTCGTACACGCGATCAAACATCACAGACGTAAAGATCACGTATCGGTGTAGTTCGTACCGAAAACAAATGGAAGGCACGCTTCGCGTATATGGCTGAGACTACAACATACGACTTCAGTGAGCTCGTACCTCATACTTGTCGATCCAATCCAGGTTTACGAGGTTGTGTAGCGCTAAGTCATGTAAGTCATTGCACAGATATGAGCGAGACTATACTGGAAGAAGTCGACAAACTTGCGGTCAAAACAAATATGACTCAAGATGATATCTGGCTCCATTAGATGGACAAATTTTATATGCCGTCTGGGCCTCCTGTACGCGGGGTATCAAAAAACGCAGTTGAAAATCGCGTGAAGTATGCTCGTGGGAAACAGCCGGGTGGTAACCGCAATCAATTGATTGAACTCCCTCCAATGTCAAAGCTGAGAGGTTTAATACAAAGCGTTTTCCAATTCCAATATTCGTGGTACGATGCATCAAGGCACAAAAAGATTCTGTTGACATTGATCGAGTTGTGGCATGGGCACACCCTCAACTACGTAACTTGTTGCGCTTTGAAAACCTTTCGTGGTTTATTGATTGCACGTTCCGCTGTGCTCTAAAGCGATACAAAGAATGTGTCACACGGATGATCCACGATCCTTCAAGTGACTTGTATTTACCTGTTATCTTCACGCTAACCACCTCAATGACGAAGGAGTCTTATCTCAAGATATTGCGTTGTGTCGAGAACTGTGTTGGACGTAAGCTGGCCCCAAAAGAAGTCGTGTGCGATTTTGAGAATGCTCTCATCGGTGCAATGCGAGATTTTTTCCCTGACATCCGCATCATTGGTTGCTTGTTCCACTTCAGGCAGGCGTGTCGGCGAAAGCTGAAGGAGTACGGGATACCAAGAGAGGAAGCCAAGTTAGCAATGACACCAAGCGTCTTCGACATACTGACAGTCGTAGACCCGAGCAAAATTGATGTTCAAGGAATTGTTTGGGTCATGGCAAAAAAAAACAAAGGTGCGAGGCGAAGAATGTCAGCTACTCGCGTAAGAAATGGCGTCGGTTCTGGAATTACTTTCGAAGGACTTGGCTCAACATGTTTCCGCCTACGTATTGGGACGTGTATGGTATAAGGCGAGAAATTGTTAATAGGACTAACAATCGGTTGCAGCTGCTCCATCGTCATCTGAACGCAAGAATTAAGGGACCACATTCTGCAATGAACCGCTTTGTCAGCACGCTGGAGGCGCTCGATCAAGAGTATGTGGCTCAGCGTGGAGTTGTCCAGGATGGATTAGTAAGACCTCCACAAAGAAGTAGATTCCAGCTACCGTGGGCGCCAACGCTACCGAATGTGGCCGACATCGAGGAGTCGGAGGATAGAAGCGATGATGAAGAGCAGACTGTCATTGTCACTGATGATTCTGATTCGTGTACCAGCGCTATGAGCTCGGAGGGGGGGGGGTCAGAGACGTCGACATACAGCATCATGTAGAGGAAAGTGGGACAGAAATCTCCTTCGACTACGACAGTGATGCATCGGCAAATGTAGTGGACCACATCGCTCTTTAGATTATGAAGGTGATGCAGCGGCATAAATACCATACATTTACTTTGACTATTACACCTCTTGTGGATTGTACATGACCTGATTCATTTAGGTCACGTGACGGAAGTGATGATTTGACATGTGACCAACATATAGGATTGGCCTAAAAATGTGGCTACCGGCGGGAGGAGGCTCGAGCTAGGAAACGATCCACCAGCACGCGTACCCCACTCTCAAGATCAAATTGAAGGCAAATGCGACCCCATACCGGTGCAAGGTGCGGAAGTATACCCCCCGAAAGCCAGAATTCCTGGAGAGCTTCAACAAGAAAATAATGGAACTTGGTTGGGTGTACGAGAATCGTGAAAGCCGCTGCTGCTGTCCCAAACACCCCCGAGGAGAATCTCTTTAATCTCATTCCTACTAAGTGCGTCTCACTCTCCTTAAGTACGGGAGACAGGGTATGAGAAACCTCGGGAGACGACCTCTAGAGGTTTTAAATCTCCTTTTTAGGAGATCTCCTCTCCTTCTAGCCTATCCATACCAGAAAATGTCCGACTAAAGGATCTCTTCGACCTGTACCAAAATCAAGTTACATTTATCTTGGGATATGCACTTTATGTGTACCTGGTGTACTATTAATAGTGTAAACGTTGTGTACTAGAGTTTAGGGGAAACCGAAAAGTGATGAAAATGATTAGAGAGCCGGTTGAGCCAAGTTCATAGGCGGCGGAAAATCGCCTAAAACGGCCTGTGGGCTGAGAAAATCAATTTTTTCTATTATCATGCATATTACGCCCGAGAGTCATGTGCTCTCGAGCTGGTAAAATCAACAATGAGGCCGGATTTTGGACATAGGCCGGATAAGGAGACGTCCGTCCGGATACTATGAGTATGCCGATAGCCAGTAAACGCTAGGCGCATGCTTATTGGACAAGCATCAATCAATAAATGCTTCCCATTTGGCAGCGGGTAGGCACACAGCCAGCTAGAGGCTGACAGCCATACACGCACAAATTACCGATTGGGGCGTCGCCGACGGCGAAGCTTGGAGCTCAGTCTCCTTTTTTCAGGGCTACTGCCCAGACCTCAACTTGGCCGCTCAGGCTGTACAGCCCGTACGCACAGCTTCGAGCCGACACTAAAGCTCCTGGTCCCCTCCTCCGCAGCATCGACCCACCCACGACGGCTAATCTCAGCGGGAGAGCGCAGGGCCTAGCCCTGAGGTTGCTGGTTCGACTCCAGCCGTCGCCATCGAATTGCTGTGGGGTAGTGGGATCGCCACGCTCTGTTCGGATGTCTATAGTGCAAGCAACACTGTATTAATCTGATGTATTTGCGCTGTTAACCTCCTCGTGTTTGCTTGTCTTGTGTCGTTGTCTACGTTGATTTGGAGGGCACAGGTTCAGGGCGTCTTGGCGATCGGAGTCTTGGACCGCAGCGGACTGGTGAAGCTGCAGGTGCCTGGCCACCTTGTCGTTGAGGGCGCCGCTAACGTATGGCTAGTGCAGGTGCTTTCGTACGGCAGAGGAGCCGCGGGACTTGATCGCTCGTTCCTTGAGGAAGGCTAGCACTGCCGCCTCCGCCTTTAGACCAAGCTCGAGGACTCGATCGGGATAGCCGGCAAAGCTTGAGTAAAGCTTCAAGTCATCGACAACGAACAGCTTCATGAGAGCGACGAGCTGCTTGGCGTTGGACCGCTCCCATTTTGGCGCATCCGCAAGCCAGCGTGGTTCCTGTGCGTACTACGCAAACCACGTTGTGCGTAGGTGAGTGACTGACCCACGTTAGCGCTTGGGCTTGTCTTGTTCTTGGCTTGATTGTTGCTGGCGTTTCTTGCTCTTGTCTTGTGCTGTGGTTACGTCCATCTTAGCTTCTAGGTTATACATGCGATCGTCTTGACGCTTGATGTGCGCCACTAAATGCTCAATCACGCTGCTTTGATGGAGGATGATCTTGCTCTCGTTGGTTGGTTCCTTGTGGGGCTGAGTGGTTTGCTCTTGGCTTGGCTTGGCACTTGTGTTTCTACAGGCAGCAAAGTGCGACGACCAGGCTAGTAACTCGGCGACCGACGCTCCGGTATGGACAGCAGCCGACTCCAAGCGCCTGACGACGAGACCGTCCATCTGGAGCTTCTTCAGCAGGGGGTGGTGCAAGATCAGGTAAGCGGTAAGCACATCGGTTATCTGTTGACGGATGTTGTACTTGGCGTTTTCCAACTTGTAGCAGGTCGTGCGCAGCGAGCGTTGGACACCGGCGATCTTCAGCTGCGTCTTGGCGTCGAACGGAGTCAAGTTGAGCGCCTTCACCTCCGTCTTCGTACCGTATCCGCTGAGTTCCTTGCTAACCTTGTGGTGTTCTCGACTTGTGTTGAAGATGTAGTTGAATCCCTTGTTGGTTGCGGTCATGTCCCAGGCGCATCGGTCGAAGATCCAGCGCTGAGTCAGTCCGTCGAAGCCGTTCACGTGCTGCACGCCGCCGCGGCGAAATGAGTGCGACGTCAGCGCTTCTGTAACTCCAGCATCGGGACACACCCTGGTAAGCAGTCAGATCACGTGAGCGTAGATCGTGGGTGTGGTGTCGGCAGGTGCAGATGCAGGAGCAGCAGGAGATTCGGGCGCCGCGAACTGGTTCGGGTTGTTCAGGACCTCTAGAAGCGGCGTCACCGGCGACAAGTTGACAGCGGCTGCGACTTGGACCTCGGGCAAGTTGTCTATCAAGTCAACAGACGGAGCTTCCTGAGTGATCAGCGCCACTGCAATCGCGTGTAGCGGGCAGGTGATGAAGTCAGAGTCAGCGAATAGGGATAGCCCCTGTTCTTCGGAGGTCCTCATGCGGGTGAAGCGCACGAAGAAGACGTCCGCCGCGTCGACCGAAAGGTTCTGCTTACGGACAAGCGCTAAGTCAGAAGCTCGTCCAAATAGATACCACAGTAGGCACAGCAAAGCAGCATCTTAGCAGTCGCTAGTGGAACATGCATTCGTATACAAATACAGCATCATTTTTTTAATCACTCTTTGAGCACGGTGGTGCTTTGTTGACTACTTTGCCATCTCGCTTCAGACAGAAGTTGTCGAGCGACTTTCCCATGCTTAGCAACTTTGCTTCGACAATGTGTCGCTGCACGGGAAAGAGCTCAAACAACTACATTTTACTCTGTCTAAAGTACTGCATAGCGGTATTCCGAGCAAGAAGCTTACCTTTTTTGCCCTCGTTAAATGCAAGATACATACCAACTTATCCAATACAGATACAAAATGCATACCTGTAGCGTCCTGTTCAATGCATCGTTTACCATAGTCAAACTCAACATGTTCGCTTTTAATGAACGCCTTGAACGCAGCGGTAGCTGTGTCTTTGGCACGCTTGGTGTTGCCAAGTTTGAGCTCGTCCAAGCCCATCCTGGTCGGATTGGTCGGATAGTAAGCAGATATGTAACTGATATGCTCAATACCAGTAGCTTGTATGTCGATATACATATTTCTTGAGCCCATCCGACCGAATGGGGACCTACCCACTCGATTTCAAAATGATTGGTTAAAAATATTTTGAACGCATAATGTGATTGGTAGTTTTTAAATAAAAATCAGTGATTGGTCATTGCCGAACCATACAAATGTTAAGTATGGTCGGATAAGTTGTCATATTCATCCATATCGGCAAATTGACCGGAATTGGCAATGCTACATGTACAACAACAGTTCCATGATTTTTTCGTTGCAATCTTTTCCGCCCAGAGGAAGTAGTACTTTGTTAGTCCAAAATGTCGAAGGTGTTGTCTTTATTAACGTTAGATATGCTTTGCTGCAGAAGCTCGAAACCAAACTAAGTTACCACAACGCCAAACCAATAGACCTATGGCTTACGGGTTCATTTGGCCCACCTGCTCTGTCTTCTTCGGATCGTACGCCGAGAAGTGGTAGCCCTCCAAGCCCTTCTTCGAGTTCCAGAACAACTCGTACGGAAGCGGCTCGGCCAGCGGCCTGTCGTTGCGGAAGCGCTCTGGCAGGTCCGGGTTTACTAGGAACGGACGGCCAAAACCAACAAAGTCGGCTACACCAGCGTGCAGCACGCCTTCAGCCTGGTCACGCGTGTAGCTGCACGTGGCCATTACGCGGCCCTTGAACAGCGTCTTGAGGTCAAACACCGTGAACACGCGGCACTTGTTCGAGCGGCCGAAGCCAAAACCATCGTGCGTCGCCAGGTAGCTCAGGCCCATCTTACTGAGCTCCGTGATCACGTACGTGAACGTCTCGTAGTTGTCCTCGCTACCCATACCGCCGTACACGCCGTTCGGAGACAGACGCACGCCCACGCGGTTCGCCGGATACACCGTCGTGACGGCTTCAATCAGCTCACGTAGGAAACGGAAGCGGTTCTCGACCGAGCCACCATATTGGTCCGTGCGCGTGTTGGTACTAGTCTGCAGGAATTCGTCAATCAAGTAGCCGCCGGCGCCGTGGAACTCTACACCGTCAAATCCGGCAGCCTTCGCGCGTTCGGCGCATTTGCGATGGCCCTCAATGACCTGACGCACCTCCTCCTGCGTCATGGCACGCGTCGTCGGGAAGCCCGTAGCGTTGCCCTCAGAGTCGTGAGTGCGGCCCGTCGTGTAGCACGACGACGAGCACGAAGCCACCTCGTTGCTTGGGTGGAACGACGGGTGTGACTGGCGGCCCATGTGCCACAGCTGCACGAACATTTTGCCGCCCTTGGCGTGCACCGCGTCAAAATCTTACGCCAGCCCTCCTGTTGCTCGTCAGTGTAAAGCGCAGGAGCTCCGTACCAGCCGTAGCCCTGCTCGGAGACAGCGCAGCCCTCCGACAGGATCAGACCAGCTGACGCGCGAGCTGCGTAGTACTTGACGTTTTCGTCAGTCGGGCATCGCGTCTTGATGGCGGAACGCGCGCGCGTGCACGGACTGAAGACCATGCGGTTCTTGAGAGTGAGGTCCGGGGCCAATTCAAGCGGCTTGAACAGTTCATAGTCGGCGAGGTTGGCGGACATGGCGGATGAGGCAGACTTGGCTTGAGTTAGTTGCAATGGATGTTGTCGTTCGAGACAAATTGGAAAGTGAACTGCATTGAGGTCATCCAAGCGGCAAAGACGTCGATGGCCCATGGCGTAGCACTGCAGGGCTTGATCTCACAGAGGTGATATCGTTGACACCTTTCGGTAGACGTGAACGATTACGATGTACGTCCACGTGAACCAAGCCGTTGGCAAAACAACGCGCTGCTGAGTTTTTGCGAAGCTATATGCACAAGTCAAAAGCAGTGTGCTTATCTACCATGCAGCAATGCGATAACACTATCTGGACGATCACGGGGACTCGAACCTACTCCTTTGAAGGGGTAGTTTTCTCGGCCGTTTGCGCCTCCACCGTCTTCGTCTCCGTGGTGTCGGTGCCTGATGCTGCTTCAACTGGTGTCGCATCCGTCAACGATGTCTCGTTCGCATCAGCAGCCACCGAATCCTCCTTTGCCGGCGACTCCGACTTGGGCTCCTCCGAGGCTGCGGTGTTGTTAACAGCCTCAACCTTGGCCTCCTCAGTCACGGTAGGTTCCTTGGTCGTCTCGGTAACCTCAACCTTCACTCCCTCCACCACAGTCGTCTCCGTCTGCTCCTTCTTCTCCTCCACCACTGACGAAACTTCAGCGGCTTCAACCTTCGGCTCCTCCTTCTTAACAGCCTCAACCTTCGGTTCCTTCTTCTCACCAGACTCCGCCTTTTCCTCAACCTTTTCGTCCGCTTCGTCGATCTTGTCAATCTTGGCTCCTTCCGGAAGAGGGAACCTGGTCTTGAGCCAGTTGTCCAGATGATCGAACACTGCCTCACGCTCCGGATCATCAAACAGAGCGTGGAAGTAGCCGTCAAACACCTTGAACTCCTTGTCACCCGCAGCCAGCCTCTTGTAGAACACCTGGGCCAGCTCCAAACTCGTCACCTTGTCGTTCGATCCCATCATCATCAACATGGGCAACTTGCACAACGTACTCTCCTTGTCCTCCACCCTCTTATCCGCTTCCAATGCCCTCATGGCTTTCAACGTTTCGGCTCCCATTCTCGCCGTAACAGGCTCCGAGACCGTCAACGGGTCGGCCTTGAAATCATCAAGGTAATCTTGATCTCTACACAGGAAATCCTCATTCACTCCAGGGACAATTCGTGCCTTAGGAACCAATTTACTCAATGGACGTGCAAATACCGCCTGCACTCTCAACACCGCCGTCATTTCGACCAGCAACGCCGGCGCCACAAGCACCACACCACTAAAGTCATGTTTGCCACTTAAAATAGTGTGCAAGCTCACCAAAGTGCCATAAGACATACCCGACAGAATCATCTTCAGGTCCGTCGACAGTGACAGCTGTGGGTACAGCTCCGTCTTGGCCATCTTGATAAACTCATTCGTGTCGTCCACAAAATAGTGGAACTTTGCACTGTGTGCGCGTAGTCCGTGGTGGTCCGAGTCACTAGCTCCATGGCTCAATAAGTCATAGGCCAAGACACCAAAACCGGCATCGCAGAGTCGCTCGTAGAGGTGGAAGTAGCGGCGGCTGTGGTCCCCAATGCCATGCAGGTAGAGCACTACCGCTCGAAGAGGCGTGTTGGCAGGTGGGAAGAGCGCCAAGTAGGACAAGTTCTGACCACGCGTGTTCTTGAATTTACCTTCAAGGTGGCGCAAATGCGCCGGCATGTGCTGCGCACGGAGCGCCGAGTTCACATGGGCACGTGTCGCCATGGTGGGGAGTGTCTGCACGAAAGGACGAAGCCGGAAAGATGACATCGAGAAAAAACTGTCGTCATACAAACTCGAAAGTGATTACCAAAGTACAGTGCTACTTATAAGTTTACGTACCAGAACTTCTTCAACACGTATTATTGAGAGCACACGCATGCGACTCCGCTTGTCCTCGTGTGTATGTAGTATACCGTAGTGTCAGGCTCTGTCATTGTGAGTGAGACTTTGAGAGTGACAATATCTGCGTGCGTTGGGTTGATATGATGGAACTGTGTTGTGGTGTGTACGTACATGTCGTGTGCTATTCCGGAGACGCCGACGATGGAAGGAATTGCGCAGGTGAGCGACGAGACGCTAGTGGTGCGAACGCAGATTGGCTGTGGAGAACAACGACAACAACATGGCAACGATACAGTACCGGTAGCTAGCCGCTAAGGGTGGAAGATTTAGAGAGCACCAACGTGGTTGTGTCGGGACCATGACTTTACAGTACTTTATAGAGGAGAATTGAGCCACGACTATTGCAAGTTTAATACGATGGGTCAGCATTGTCAAGGATGAGAAATAGCGAGTTTATTGGCAAAATAGGGAAGTGCCGGCACGCTCTCGTGGGTCGTCTCGTGCTGGCAACACAGCGGTGCGGTCTGTAGTAACTTAAGCGGTCGTCTCCTCCTTCTTGGGCTCCTCCTTGGCGGGCTCCTCGACCTTAGGCTCCTCCTCCTTGGCGGGCTCCTCGGCCTTGGGCTCCTCAACCTTAACGGTCTCCTCAACCTTGGGCTCTTCGGCCTTGGGCTCTTCCTTGGCAGCCTCCTCGACCTTAGGCTCCTCAGCCTTGGGCTCCTCCTTAGCGGCCTCCTCAACCTTGGGCTCCTCCTTAGCGGCCTCCTCAACCTTAGGCTCCTCCTTGGCGGCCTCCTCAACCTTAGGCTCCTCCTTGGCGGCCTCCTCAACCTTGGGTTCTTCGACGGCGGACTCTTCAGCAGCATCCTCGACAGGCTTCTCCTCCTCCTTGGCAGCCTCGGCGGGCTTGTCCTCGTCCTTGGCGGCCTCCTCAGTGACCGGCGTCTCCTCGACCTTGGTCTCCGTGCCGGTGACCTCAGGCGTGACCTCGGCGGGCGTGGTCTCAGCCGGGTCCTTCGCAGCGGTGGATTGAGCGCAGCCCATAGTTAATAGTACGTGGCAGGTGGTGGTAGCGAAGTCTCGACTTGTGTCCGAGTGTGCAGATTCGCGAATGACACAAGATAGACGGCAGGCGACCTACGTCGGGAAAGCGCGTAAAGTCGCGATGGAGAGCCCGCCGTCTCATCCTCGCAGTGGAGGATGCACTTTGCCACGCCTGACAATTCATATGCGTCGCCCCATCGCGGCGCGCAAGTCGCTCGACGGATCGACTATGTCGCTTTTCGCTCTCCGGCTCATGGTCTCGGCCACGAGCTTCGAGGTGCGGTGCTGCGGCCCTGATGAAAGCGCCGAGTCTCTGCTCAGCGTCGCGAGCGCGCCGTCGCTCGACGTTGCCTCGCGCCGCGGCATTGAATGGACGTTAGTCGCCGACAGGCACGTTTGCTAACTCGGGGGCATGCACGCCATTGCTGTAGCGGCTCCGCCTCTCGGTGTCTCTGTCAATCGCTCGCAGGGTTGACCGTCCGACGTCCGCTTGGACAAGTATTGCGGCAGTCGAGATCGACGTGCATATTGATGCCGCGTTGATGGTGGACAGTCACAGGGGTTTGAGGTGAAGCGAAGCTCCATGCAGCGTGGCGAATTCAAGGCTGCAGCCCCATGAAATGTGACGAGTACTTTGGGTCAAAGTGTACGTCACCGACGGCCCCACGCACGCCGCACAAGACGACGACATACACGCAGCAGGTGTCGTGTGTAGCGTGAGCAGAGCCTCACGCCCAACAGCCGACACGAGCAAAGGCCAGACAACCGACGGTCGCGCTTGGTCCAACCTCGCTGCTTGTCCGGCGGTGGCGAGAGATCCGCGGACAACGTCGTCGTCGCGGGCATTTTCGCCGCCGACAGCAATTGTTGCATGGGATCCGTTGCGGGGCAAGTTGCCCGAATCGATACTGTACATGTTGGCGACTTGAAGTGCTCCGAGTCAGAGTCCGACGACGGTTTGAGATATGCTCTACGGTAGACACACTCCGATGCTGACGAGCATTTCTCAGGCAGAGCTGTCTCCAGCAGGAAGCGAAGCCATTTGCGGCCAGGATGGGAATTAAATGTAGAACGGCATGCCTGCGGGGCTGCACTATTGAGCGAAGAAGAGATTGGCAGCGCGTCCCAGTTGTACAACTTTTAAGAAGTGTTTGTTCAAACGAGTGGAGCGCTGCGTGTGGAGTGATCAGCGCCCGGTTCAACTGCAAGACGAAGGTATCTTTGAGAGCTGGAGAGGTGATGCCGTAGGGTAGGAGGAGGAGTAGCGGGTGTAGCCATCTCGTGCGGTGGGACACGATCCTTCGAACTTCGCCAGTCGCTTAGCGTATTAATAGCTGTTGCTTCCAAATATGTATCACTGCAGCCCGGAGATCGTCGTCGTTGTCTCGCCGGCCACCAGCCAGTAGTTCGAGCGCAAGGATTGACTGGTGCCAGCCACGAGCGCAACTCTGGATGTCGGAACAGTGTGTTGGCGTCTATCCGTGGGGCTGTAATAGAATTCTCACTGTCTCGTTGTCCGCGCAATGTTAGCGCTTCAAGTGTGACTCGCGACGCGCAACTAACGCTGAGTCGAGTGTCGCTCATCGCAGTGCAGCATTGCAAGGTGAACTTGGAACCTGTTGGCGATAGACTATCGACAAGGTATCGCCGATAGGCCACACCAGAGAGCAGAGCTTACCGCGACTGCGTCTCGAACTCTCCCCAAGTAGATCCGCTTGCCTATTATAGTTTTCGGGATGAAAGACGTGGCTGCTCACGTGCAGGTTGTGGGGTGTGCGAAAGACTAATTGATCTAGCGTGACAACTCGTTAAACTCTCTGTTTATGTGCTGTTCGGTGCTAGCTGGCCCCTTCATCCGCGACAACTTCAATGACATGCAGTTATACAGGTAGATGATGATTATGCTCTGTATCGGTATTTTGAATTTAATTTGATTTATCAAGTGTCACAGGAAGATATTTGCCTTCTTGCAAACTTGCTATTTCTCTCTACCACTACAACCACAAGAGGACTGTCCACATACCAGCCACGCAAGGAACGCGCGGCCGTCTTCGTCATTTACCAGTCACGGGGGGCGGACTATCCCTCTCGTTTTTTTTAGTCAGGGGCGATGTTGTCGACTACGCTGACGGCACAACTCAAGATACCAGAAACGCAAGAGCAGACTCATTGTTCTGCTTCGACTCTAGCGTCCGATGCGCTCTAATCAAGAGGTGAGAGCTGTCGACCGTATACGATTATGGGGCAGGTCACAGCCAATAGCGTTGGCAATGAACGATCTCAATGTTAACGACAATGCCAGCTCTGGATCGTCGGTCACGGCGAACTTAAGCCGCTTCTCAATGTCTCAGCTCAACCTTGACCAGGCGAGTAACTTTGCCGGTGCAGCAACACTTCCTCCAGATCCGGAGCTTTTGAGAAGAGCTCGCACGGCGCATTCGAACACAGACTTTGGTGCACTCGCTGAAGGGCCTGAACATGGTGGACGATGGCAATGCGTGGAGACAGTCGACCGTTTCTCCGTTTATCGTCGTCGGGACACTGAAGCTGTATCAGCAGAAACGCCACGGAATAGCTTACATCTTCCAGAGGTCTTGTGTACAGGTCGTCTCGATGCTAGTCCCGATGAAGTAGCTCAAATCCTATGTCCAAGCTCAGCAGCCGAGCACAACGCTGCAATGATGGGATTCTACGCCAAGAACTTCATCTTTGGGACGATTGAGCGCAAAGTGAAATGCACCACACGCCAACGATACGGAAGCACCGCAGACCCAGAGGTTGTCGATGGCGAACAGCTCGCAGTGAAGACCAGCAGCTTCGTCCACACCTCACTGTTCGGTCACAACGAGCAGTGGTGCTACGTCGACTTCTTCCAGCGCAAACCAGAGCGGGACGGCTTCACGATCTCACAGCGTTCGATCCAACCGGGTGAATCCACGACGGGACGGGTCCAAGTGGAGCACGCTCGAGTTCACCAGCTACACGGACTGACCGTGTTGTATTCAGTCGATCAGCTTCCGGAACGCAATGGGCTTCGTGTCGTATTTCATTCTTGGTTTGACCCGATCCAACTGAGCGGAATGCGAAGTAGCCGGCGACGATCTTTTTCAGACTCGACCGTAAGTGTTTCAGCGACAGAGTACTGCAGTGACACAAAGGCCCAGGTTCGACGACTTCTAGCACTCGCGCATGGCGTGACGCAACTTCCCAACTACGTTCGTCGACGCCGTTTTAGTGTCCAGGTGCCAGCCGAGTTGAATGCCGTGCAAGTTGATAACTCCCGATGCCCGTGCTGCACATGCAGTCTATCCGCCGTAAAGCTCACGCTAGCCACTGGCCTATCGGACTGGAGACGGCTCAGGAAGAAGCGGTGCTATCTGTGCGGGTATCTCGTCTGCGGGGCATGTTGGTCAGCTGCACAAATGGAGAGCGAGGCAGGCCGCGTAGCCTCCATCGTAGCTTGTACACGCTGTCAAATCTGCATCAACACGAACCAACGAGTAGAATTGGACAACCTGTTGGTCGAGGAATGAACATTTCGGCCCCGCTGGTCACCACCAATTTTGAGTCCACGTCCTAGAACAAGTAGAAAGAAGTCAATGTCAAATGTAGATGAAGTCTGTGAATATCCCGAATAGTTAGTTTGCTTTCATGTTCTCGTCAGGCCTTCCGACAATACTATTAGTGCACTTTATTCTAGACTATTTCAGAAACAAATATTGTAGCGTCCGAAATAAGTAATTGTAACCACCTATTTCCTAGTATTCAAAATATAACAGTTTGACTGGGTTGTCATCCTCATAAATATTAATAACTGTTCTGTACTTGTAGGTGGAAATACGGGAAATAAATAATTATGCACTTCCAATAACATTATATTGCCAATACAATTATTATTTCGGAAGGCCACTTCGAAGCACAAAAATCAAGTGGTTTCTCGTGGATATAGTGTGCGCCTCATCGAAGATGGAGTTTAGGCGAAGGTTCGACTGGACTTTCTCGCTTCGCTGCTGAAGAACTCAGGAATTGTGTTCACAAACTGTGTTGGCATCCATGTTCTCACGGTTTCGAGACGGCAGCTGCCTCTGGCGTGAAATGGCCATATCCGACGCACGTTGCGGCGTTTCCAAAGATACGTGGTCGTCGACAGGCGCAGTAGATCAACGCAACACTTGGCCCCGGACGTACACTAAAAATCTATCGTCCACCACTTGACTTCGACTTCTCACATCTCAGATTGAGAGATCTAGTACATCAACCTATGTGTAAAAAAAATGTTGTCATGGGTGCGAACTATGCTAGAAGAGGCTAGTCGTCGTCGTCATGGCTCCTCTTCCTCGGACGACGGAGTTAATCCACCCAGTCCGTCACCGACGATGTCGACACAGCAGAGTGACGATGATATCCAACAAGAGACTTTAAAAGCGAAATTGGCGTTGTCGGACCAAGAAATGCTGGAACGGGCTCGAGCCGCTCACGATACTGAAGATTTTCGTGCTTTGTCGGCCGGACCGGAGGCGAACGGACCTTGGAAACGTGTGGAAGCTTCCGACCGCTTCGTCGTTTTCAGACGTCAAGTCACTGCAGTGGACAACGAAAAGAACGAACTCGAGGTCATGTGTGCCGGTCGACTGGATGCAAGTCTTGAGGAGGTCGCTGGTATCCTCCGATCGAGCTCTGAAACGGAGGATAACGCGGTCATGAACGCACTGTACACCAAGAGCTTCATCTTTGGGTCGTTCGAGCGTGAAGTGCCTTGTTTAAAAAACCAAGACCAGCCTCAGGTTGAAGATAATTGTATTGTTGACAATAGCGAACACCTTGCCGTGAAGACAAAGAGCTTCGCACGTACAACCATGTTGGGTCATAACGAGCAATGGTGCTACTTCGACTACTACTAGCGCAAGAAGGAACGTGACGGATTCACCATTTCAAGGCGAGCGTTGCCGCCTTTGGAAATTACTCCAGGACGTATTGTTGATGAAAACACTCGTGTGGATCAACTCCACGGGTTAAGTGCCTCGTGCCTTGTCGATAACTTCCTAACCGCGGTTGCTTGCGCGTGGTGTTTCATGCGTGGTTTGATCTACCCGAAGGTAACCAGAATCGAAAAAAAACTCGAGACGCAGAAGCCAGGAGAGTGCACGCTCGAGCTCGAGTCCAGTCCCTAGTTTGCGTCGCCACTCGTTCGATTACGGTGAGACCAACAAGCACAAGGCGCAACTTCGTCGACTTTTAGCGATGGCTCGTGGAAGCTCCCTGAGCTCGTTCGTCGACGTCGCTTTGGCGTGCAGGTTCCAGCAAACATTAGCGCCGAACACGATGAGAATACACGCTGTCCGTGCTGCACTCACAGCTTAGCTCCTGTCAAATTGTCGTTGGCAATGGTAGCTTCAGCCATTGCGCATCGGCGCTTGGCACATATCAAGATGGACACAAGGCGCTGCTACCTGTGCGGATACCTTGTTTGTCTGGATTGCTGAGTACATAAGAGAACGTAGCTGGAAGAGTAGCTGCAATTGTTGTCTGTACTCGGTGTCACGCCAATGTACAAGCTTGTGAGTACTCGGAGGTGTATGCTGGCACAGCTGCAGAACGTGAGAGACATCGCGGTCTACCGCGAGTTGTCGAGGACTCGAACAATTCTCCTACAGTCTCGTTGCTGGTCGATTTCCTGTCTGCTTCGTTGCTAAACGCGACGTCAGGAAGCCCCGAGCATGCTGCTGTTCTGGCTGTGATCCGGACACTTCTCCGAGAAAATGACGATGAGGAGGATTCTGATGAAGAAAATGGTGACAACAACGAGGAATACGAACGCGTTGCACCACATGTCAAGAAACTTGAAGACTCCGAGGCGGTGCAAAAGGTTGGTGAGGTTCTAAGTGATGAAATCCTCACGTTGAATGAGTGTAAACTTGGGAATGCGGCCGAACGGAGCTATCTATTGGATTTACCAACGTTGACGTACCCCGCTCTTCGATACCAAACAATGAGGAAGATCGTATCGCCAGCATCAAAGCTGCTGGACTATTGGGACTCGCGGACATTTTTGCACCAGAAACGCCACGCATGGACATCTCCGAATTTAAGGTTGATGTACCTGATGTTCACGACTTAGAATTACTGTGTAACTTGGCTGTGAAGACATTGGGTTGTGCGTATTCATTCGTGACGATCATGTGTACGAATCATGAACATGTTGTGGTTGGTACACACGCTGGATTTGTCGGAGCTGCTGTGCCGCGGGAACAAACGACGTGCCAGCACGCCCTCATGTCTCCGTACCCATTTATCGCCGCTCACCACGAAGCCGATGTGCGTTTCCACAAGCAAGGAGCAACGCCCGCAATCCCCACCCGCTTCTACGTTGGCTTTCCACTCAAGTACCCGTTATTGGTGGCAAACCAGGCGATGAAGAGGTGACGGTGGGAATGTTGTGCTGTATCGACTCGAAGCCTCGAGCTGAAATCGCTCGAGCGCAATACACAACGATGACGCGCCTCGCCAGGCCTGCTTCGCATTTCCTGCTACAGAAGAGTCGACCGCTGCAACAACGCCTACCAAGTCAGTGAAAAGGAAAAAAAAATGCCAACCGCGAATTCCTTTGGCATTAACGAAGTAAGGTATTTCATAGATAGTGCTCTACAATAGAAAACAAACATGTAAGACCACAAAGTAACCAGACCAGTAATCACGCCCCTAGCTTGTACTTTTGTACGTTCACGACCTCATCGTGCGGTGGGGCTTGCGAAGCAGGTCAGTTGCAGGTTGTACGAATCGATCAATAACTTCAAGTTATTAACTTCACGATGTGAAAACGAGCTTGATCAACATGTCATTCCTAGGGGTAGGGTACAACATGGCTATATTATCTCAGATAATTTATCTGGTAAAGGTGGCTACATGCACTAATGATGGCTACATGCACTAATGATGGCTACATGTATGTTGAAGTTGTTGGCCCTTGAGTTGGATCAGTTTGGACGCCGTATCCGCTAGACGCTGCATTGTGGCGTAAGGCGCCTTACTCCGAGCGTGTCATCTCGGAGCGAGCATTTGGTCCAACGCAGCATAGTGTTCCGACCGGCTTTTCCGTCTCCGCATCATCAACCGTGAGGGGAATGCCCATGTAGCAGCGGGTGTTGAGCGTCTGAAGCCTCCAGTTCGTGATAGCGTCTGCGCATTGCGTCAAAAGAGATCGATCCACGTGACGCTGGCTTTGGTTTTACCAAGAGCTGTTCACTGTTGTCAACGATGAATTCTTCAGTATCAGGTTGTTGTGCTGCTTCGCACAAGATTTCGCGATCGATAGACCCGAACATAAAGTTGTTCGAGTAAAGCCCCTGCACTGCGATTGTGACGTCGGTTTACCTCGTCAGGCAGCTTGTGATGACGAAGGCAGGCGAAAGTCTCGGTTATTTGCTACTCGGTGCAAATTTAACTTTGACTCCCCAATGGAAAGTTGTGTCCAGCAGTCAAAGTTCCGAAGCTTTCTCTTTAGAACATGTTGGAACCACTTGACTCGATATTTCTACAGTTCGTCCAGGCAGCAGGGGTCCGCAAATGGTTATGGACTATGGATGGATGGAAGGGTCAAAATTTCGCTTCCATCCATTATGGGGGCATAGTCCATAATGGGAGAAACCCATAGGCCTTGAAGATGTATCAGTGAGCGTCACCCAGAGAGCATTCTGACGGAGCTTATCTGTAGCAAACTTTTGTCTTATTCCTACCAAAGCGGTTATATAAAGTTAACGAGTCAATCCTTGCATTGAATAGGTGGCGGAAAGAGATTATGTGAAGCAGATGAGGGATGCAGTACGTCACACTTGCTATTTGTATTGGGGGACTATGGGCTTGCTCCATTTTTCCCGCTTCCATCCATTATGGCCATACCATTGGTTTTTACGTACGTACCCCTGTCACTGGCAGGGGTACGTAAAAACAGTGCCAGGCAGTCGCAGGAGAAGAGTCAAGTGTTGCGTTTTGTTCACTGATCCTCTGCGGCTGTCGACGACCAGGCAATGTGCGTCAGATATGGCCAACCCACGCCAAAGACAGCCGATGTCTGGAAACCGTGAGAACACGGATGCCAACACGGCGTGAACACAATTCCCGAGTTCATCACTTGCTAGCGAGGAAGTTAAGGCACAAATGAAACGTGAACCTTCGACTAAATCTCATTTTCCAATTCACCCGGAAGCTACGGTATTCGACCAGTTTGAAAGCGCAGACGGAGGAAGGATATAACTCGACAACCAGAGACTAGAAACAGTCTCGTAAAACTGGGAGTCTCGACTATTCAAGCTTTTCCACCAACCCGTTTTCGGTCGGCAACCAATACCTTACTGTAGGAACGTTTTGCTGCATCGACTCCAAGCCTCGAGCTGAAATCACTTGAACGCACACACGACGTTGCCACGATAGCCACCAGCATTTTGCTGCAAAAGAGCAGCAGCATCAATACTTGAGGAGTAATACATCATACCGCTATGTCTTTCGTCAAGCGAATCCACCCGCTCGTTTGAGGACGTGGATCGTTTTAAAGTCAGGAACTCTCCGCTTCAAGTTTCGCATCCTACCTGGTTGGAAAGAAGTCTTGCTTCCGACCCATACATGTAAAACTCGAGCTGGACAGTTAAGGCCACCACTGAAACCGGAAAACGCTTGCCAGATACCTGTGAGCATTCTGTTTACCGATATCCACTAAAACGTCAAGTGTACGCACATAGATCGCGTTTACTTGTGAGAATAAAATCCGTTCTCACGTTTGATGCCGCTGTCTGGTCTGAATTTGGAAAGGAGTTTCTCGATTCCTACAGTCAGGACAGGCGCTTGGTTTAGCTGAACGGGGTGCACTATCATTTCCGAAGTTGAACGCTTCTCGAGACAAGTCCAAAACAATGAATTTGTCAAGTGTGCGCGGTTTGTTGGGGGATATGGGGCGTCGTCATCGGGGTGGATCCGTGTCATCAAACAACACCTCCACCCTGTCCAGTCCAAGCTTTTCGCTATCAACGCAGCAAAGTGATGACGATTTCCAACAAACAACGCCGACGAAAATGGTGAAACTTTCGGATCAAGAAATGCTGGAACGAGCTCGTGCTGCTCATCTGACCGAAGACTTCAATTCTTTGGCGGCGGGCCCTGAAGCGAATGGACCTTGGAAACGAGTCGAAAGCGTCGGCCGCTTTGTTGTTTTCCGTCGACATGTTACAGGTAACAACAACGACAATCCAACAAATGGTTTAGAAGTCATGTGTGCCGGTCGACTGGATGCCAGTCTGGAAGAAGTTTCTAGCATCCTCCGATCGAGTTCCGAACATGAACACAATTCTGCAATGACGGGGTTGTACGCGAAAAACTTCATCTTTGGATCATATGAACGTGAAGTGCCGTGCTCCGTTGTGAAAGACAACAGTGAGAAACTCTCGGTGAAAACCAAGAGTTTCGCGAGGACGGCCATGTTGGGCAATAACGAGCAATGGTGCTATTTCGACTACTTCAAACGTAAGGAAGAACGTGACGGATTTACCATCTCCAAGCGAGCTTTGCCTGCTACCGAGTCAACTCCAGGCCGCATTATTGGCGTTAATTTTCGAGTTGATCAGCTCTACGGACTGAACGCTTCGTATCTCGTCGACAAAATTCCGAATCGAAAGGGATTGCGCGTGGTGTTTCACGCCTGGTTCGAAACCCCGGACCTGGAGTCTCGAAGTGCATCAGCTGGTAGCAGGAAAAGTCTCAGTCCGTCGTTAAGATCAAGTTTCTCTCTACGCTCCAAGTCGATGGATTATGGAGATACTATCAAGCACAAGGTGCAGATGCGTCGGTTGTTAGCTATGGCGAGTGGAGTTAGCAATCTACTGGAGCTCATTCGTCGTCGTCGCTTCGGCATTCAAGTGCCAGCCAACCTGGCTGACATGAACGTTCACAACACACGCTGTCCGTGCTGTACACACAGCTTAGCTCCCGTCAAATTGTCACTAGCGAAAGCTGCGTCAGCGTTCGCGAATCGAAGCTTCGCTCAATTCAAGATCGACACAAGAAGCTGCTATCTGTGTGGATACCTTGTTTGTGTGGACTGCTGGAGTGCCCAGCACATGGAGACGATGAATGGGAGAGTAGCTGCAATTGTTGTCTGCACTCGATGCCAAGTCAACGTTGAAGCGTGCGAATACTCGGAAATGTTCGCCGGTACTGCTGCTGAGCGAGAAATGCATTGTAGCCCTCCTCGCGTTATCGAGGACTCGAACAATTCTTCAACTGTGTCTTTGTTGGTCGACTTCTTGTCGGCGTCTCTGGTAAATACGACGGCAGGAAGTCCTGAACATGTTGCTGTTGTCACTGTGATTCGAAGACTCCTTCAAGACCCCGAAAGTGACGGTGAAGAAGATGAAAACAACAACAACGAGAATGAAAGTACCGCACCCCGTTTTAAGAAGTTAGGTGAGGAGGCTACGAAGGAATTGGGTAGAGTTCTCAATAACCAGCAACCGTTGCCAGCCCTGGAAGCCTGCACACTCGCCAATGCAGAGAAACGCAGCTACGTTCTGGACCTACCTGATGACCCCACCGTCGACGTGCCTCACTTCCCAATTCCAAGTAACGAGGCAGATCGAATCGCGGCTGCAAAATCTACTGGACTGCTCAAACTCGCTAATTGTATCGCACCTGAGACCTCATCAACGGATCTATGTGGACCAAATCCTGACACTCATGATCTACAAGTGCTGTGCCAACTGGCTGCGAAGACATTAGGCTTCTCGCACTCGTTTGTGGCTATCATGTGTGGCAAACATGAACATTTCCTGGCTGAAAACCATCCATGCATTGCTGGTACCGTTGCGCCTCGAGAATATACAACATGTCAGCATGCGTTGATGTCTCCGTATCCGTTCATGACTGCGCACCACGAAGCAGACGTGCGTTTTCACAATGCAAATACGACCAAGCAGCTTCACATCCGGTCCTATGTGGGTTTTCCGCTCACAGTACCAGTCGAAGGAGGCGAACCCGGGGATGAAGAACTGACTGTGGGAATGTTTTGCTGCCTTGACTCCAAGCCTCACATTGAGATCACCCGCAGACAATATGCAACGATGAAGCGACTCGCAAGCATTGCCACGAGCTTCCTATTGCAAAAGGCAAGACAAATTGAGCAGAGGAATCAAGCTTCCCCCAGCAATTGCTACTAGAGTTCTAGTTAATCTCGAGTATATCAACAGAAACATGCTAACCAAAATGTACATCGTCTAAAGGTTTTTTTGACATCGTAGGTCAATCTCCGACTCGTGTCTGAACCAGGGAAGTCATCCGTTCTCAACTAGGACTGCCAACGGAACCTCTCACCCGAAGGACGTTTTAGACGGAGATTGACTGCTTGACAACCCCCGTGGAGCTCAAAACTTAAGTTGCACGCAGTAGCAAACGACCGACCCTGTGCCTATGAGTCATAACAAGCTGCCCAACGTACGTGACGAGGTGAACCAACGTCACTATCGTGGTTCTGGCGATTCACAGTCTCGTACAAGTGATTTCAATCGAAAAACGACAAAATATGACGATGTTGGGATTGATAACAACATGCCGAAGTTTTACAAACCCCCATTGGATAAGGAGATGCTTCAGCGTGCACGACAAGCTCACATGACTATCGATTTTAAGTCTCTCGCAGTAGATCCAGAACACGGAGGGCCGTGGCAACGCGTGGAAGCTGCTGATCGATTCGTCGTCTTCAAGCGTTCGTTTCCTGCTGATGAAAAAGATAATCGGCTCCCCGGGTTGGAAGTTTTGTGTGCTGGTCACCTTGATGCCAGTCTTCAAGAGGCAGCGAGTATTCTTCGCTCATACTTTGAAGCTGATCTTGCCAGTACAATGCAGGGATTTTACTCGAAGACTTCATTTTCGGGTCAATCGATCGCGAAATTCCGTGCTCAGCAACACAGCAACCTGATAATGAAGTTGATGACAACAACGAACAGTTCATAATGATAACCGTCAGCTTTACACGTACCAATCTCTTTTCACGCAATGTGCAGTGGTGCTTCTGGGACTTTTACCAACGAAACCAAGAGAAAGATGGCTTCACAATTTCCCAGTGTGCGCTTCCACTACAAGAGCCCACACCAGGTCGAATTACAGGAGTTGATACTAGTGTTGACCAGTTGCATGGGCTGAACGCGTCGTATCTGGTTCATCAACTTCCGAATCGAAAAGAACTACGGGTATTGTACAACCGTGGTTTGAGGCTCCATCGACCACACTTGAACAATCAAACACGCGAAGCAGCAGCAGAAGCTCAACATCTAGCATGAGCTCAAATTCCAAGAGTATCGAGAACGTTGACTCGAAAGGGAAGCTTCGTCGACTGCTAGCTCTAGGTCATGGCATCACCAAACTTCCGGAGCTTATCAGTCGTCGTCGCTTTGGGATTCAAGTGCCGGCAGACTTCGACACGGTCCAAGTCGCCAATACTCGTAGTCCGTGTTGTACTCACAGTTTGGTCCCGTGAAAACGTCGTTTTCCATGGCAGCTTCAGCCATTGCAAAGAGAAGTCTCAAGTCGCTCAAGATGGACACTAGAAGGTGGTATCTTTGTGGATATCTCGTCTGTATCGACTGCTGGAGTGCCGAGTATATGGACACCACAGTCGGCCGAGTTGCTGCCATTGTGGTCTGTACACAATGCCGCGTTTGTGTGAATTCTTGTGATTATTCCGAAGTCTACGCTCCAGGCGAAGAACTCAATCGTGGCCCGGTGAAAGTTGTCGAAAATCAGGACGATGAGTCGCCAGCTCTTTTGCTCACGGAGTTTCTGACAGAAACATTGATGAACCTGCCGGCTGACAGCGCTGACCGTGCTGCCGTGCTCTCTGTAGTACGGATGCTTCTCCAACAAAGCAAACCTCCCAACAAAAAAGATGACGACGACCAACAAAACGATATCGTCGAGGAGCTTGGGGAATATCTGAGCGACAAGCGCCAAATGCCGGAACTGGAAACTTGTGTACTTGCAAACGCAGAGCAGCGTAACTACGTACTCGACCAGCCCAATGAGCCAGCTATAGTGCCACCAATGATCATACCGCCTCATGAAGAAGCTCGTCTTCAACTGGTCAATGACGAAGGCCTCATGCTTCTGGCTAACCAGGTTGCACCGATAGATCCATCCCTTGATTCATCGAAAAGCGTGTGCGGTGTGAGCGATCTCGACGTATTGTGTCAACTTGCTGTACGCGAAACAGGCTGCAGCCACGCGTTCGTAACCATCATGGGGTCAGAGCACCAACACATCTTGTCGTCGTCGAACCAGAGCTTCGGTGGCGCCACGATGCCTCGTGAACATACCTTCTGCCAACACACCATCATGACCTCGAAGCCTCTCATGGTGACACATCCAGAAGCAGGCGTACGTTTCCACGAACTGGATGCTATCAAGGCGCGCTCAACAATCGCTGCTACGTAGGTTTTCCACTCATGGTTGATGGTGTGGAGACTGAAATGCCGGTCGGAACACTATGCTGCGTAGACTCAAATGCTCGCTCCGAACTGACGCACTCGCAGTATGCTACAATGCAGCGTCTAGTAGATACGGCGTCCAAACTGATCCAACACGGCCAACAGCTTCAACAGTGCAATGTAGCCAACTTCAATACATGTAGCCATTTTTGCCACATGTGACAGGTCGTGAAGCCATGTTGTACCCTTCCCCTACGAATTGGCTACACACCATTCGTACACATTTTCTCCAACACCGGGACATGCCGCCACTTGACTATACAAAAGCCAAGTGGCTTGTCGTGGCTGATATCAGGACCAGTCGTCTCTCGTTTTCTAATCGACGGCGTGACCACTTGCTACGCGGCACTTGCCTGCATCCTCCAGCGCTCCGTTCGTCGCCGCAACACCTCCATTGTCTCCGCCTACGTCTCCTCTATGTGGCTCAACAGTCGCGATCTCTCTGGAGACGACGACGGCGTCGCCACGCGCGATGGCGTGTGGGGCTTCGTCGGCTCCAGCCAATCCGCGTCGCACGGGAATATCGGCGCCTCAGGCTCACGCGCGCTCTGGAACCGCATGGAACCGGCTGAAGAAGAGAGAGAAGAAGAAGCTTTACCCTCGTACTTGTCCTATCTCCAGCCAGCGTTCCGCCCAGCACCCACGACGCCAACGACGCACGTGCCGAGCGCACAGCCGCCCACAGGCTTCTACGCGGCCAAGCGCGGCGCGCCAGGGCTGCCCACGCCTTCTCCACCAAGACCAGAACCTGTAGTTGCCATGTCGGCAATCGGTCAAGTGGCGCGCAAAAGTTCTGAGCTCGCACAGGCTCTCGAGCACCTGGTGCTCGGTTCAGTGCAACGGCATCTTGGAGACGGCACAGCGCCGGAGAATCAGAGCAGATGCAGATGCTCTTGTGACTCAATGAGAGTTCAGATGCAGGAGATGGCGATGCATGTACAGGCGCTGCAGAATCAGGTGCTGGAGCTGACCAAGAACACCATTCCGACGGCTATTGAGGTTGGTAGGGTGAATGTGAAGACGGCGTCGCCCAGTAATGGCAGTTGGAGTGCCAATGCACCACCGTTCGTGCCCAAGCAGCAGCAGTACAAGCAGCAGCTCTCACCTCCTCCACCTCCACCACCGGCGATGGATCAGTCGACGGCGACAGTGTTGAGTGACAGAATCTCGACGCTGGAAGGACGACAGAGCGCGTTCCAGTCGCAGTTGGCGCAGATTGCCAAGGTACTGGGGATTCCTACTGGAAAGCCAGGCAAACACAGTCCAGTGAAGCATTTGGTGCAGACGCTGCGGGATGAAGTGGACGCTATGGTACTGCAGGCGACGACCGAGGCCCGGACGGATCTCACGGCGGAGATTAATGCTGCGTTGGGAGATATCGCTGCAGGAAAAGCTTCAGGAGATCGGAGTTACGACACACAGGAAGTTTTGTCATCGAACGTTGTGCTTGCAGCGCTGGCAGGTGAACATGAGGCCTCGCTGGAGCGTTTGAGTGGATCCTTTGAGGAGTTGCTGGCTGAAGAGGCTCGACACCGAACAGCACTGGAAGCTCGAGTTCGATCGCAATTGGCACAGCAGGAAGAGTGGTTGCAGCAGCTTGAGGGTGCATTTGGATCGCCTCATGACCCAGAACATGAACAGGAACCCCGCAGTAACAACTCGCTAAACGTGGACAACAAACTTGCAGTGTTAGAGCGGAAATGCGACGAAAGTCGCGAACTGTGCAGGCGTCTAGCACGGTTACTCCCTGAAGCAGCCAATTCAAGGCTTCGGATGCGATTCGGAGATGATGACGAAGAGGAAGACGGATTAAGCTGGCCAGGACACATGGTAGGCAGAGGATAGGTACGCCTCGAAGAATGACATGCTGTATTTTGGTTTAGATTCTTGATTTTGTTCAGATGCTACTTCAAGACGCTGGAGCTGCGTGTTGTTGAATCTGCAGTCCCTTCATCTGCACCAACTGAGACGCTGTGCGTGCGAGGTTCTGCATCGTCGCGTACTGCGCTCGCGTGAGTTGATGATGAGGTTTGCTGTCGATGCAGCACAATGTTCCCACCGCGATTTGGTCGGACGAGTCCTGGACGGGTGCAGTAACGGGGAAGCCAATGTAGGAGCGAAGTACTATGAGTTTGATGGTCTGGATCGCTTGGAGTCGAACATCAGCCTCGGGGTGGATCAAAACGAGCGGGTATTGGGACATGATTTGATGCTGGCACATGGTGTAGTCGCGCGGCACCGCGGCTCCAGCAAAGTTGACATCAGTGGAGGCCAGAATGTGCTCGTGGCTTGCACTCATGACTGAAATCATCGCGTTCGAGCAACCTAAAGTCTTTGCAGCAAGCTGACAAATGAGTTTCAAGTCGCGGACATCAATGTGATGGTCTGGTTCGGCTCGGAGAGTGCTAGTTAGTCTGCAAGCATGAGCAGTCCGGCGGATTTAGCAGCTGACAATCGACAACTTTCGTTCTTTGGTATCGGACCGCGCGGCACATTAGTTTTTGGATCATTAGGCAAGTCCAGCACGTAGCATTTCCTAGTTTACAGGCTACGAGAAGAGGGAATTTGCTCTCATCTCGCAAGAACTGATCAAATTTTCCACGGCATCAGCGTCATATTGCTCAAGCATCGCTACGTCCTCGAATTCCTCGTCACTGTCCTCGTCGCTGTCCTCATCGCTGCCCTCGTCATCTTGGTGAAGCAGAGTTCGAACTACAGAGAAGACATTGGAGCGTTCGGAGCTACCAACTGGAGCTTGTTCCAGTGAATTAGAAAAGAAGTCGATGAGCAGTGAGGCTTTTGTGCTTTCAGGATGATCTTCAACGACGTGTGCTGGACCGTGGTTTGCATCTGCTGAAATGTCCGAGTAATCGCATGCGTCGGCATTAGTGTGACATCTACTGCAAACCACGATAGCAGCTATCCGTCCAGACATGTTTTTCATCCTCTCACCACTCTAGCAGTCGATACAGACAAGGTACCCGCACAGATAACAGCGTCTAGTATCTGTCTTGAGTGGCGTCAAACTTCGATTAGAGATAGCTGAAGCAGCTACTGACAGCGTCATCTTCACAGGGCACATGCTTTGTGTACAGCATGGACAGCGTGGATTGGATACTTCAATTGAGCCCAAGTCTGCCGGGACCTGGAATCCAAATCGACGGCAACGCACAAGTTCTGGAAGCCTCGTCACTCCGCGTGCTAGAACTAGAAGCCGACGAGTTTGAGCCTTGACTTCAACGTTCCTATCGGATGGAGACTCAGGAGTTTGGTTGCGTCTCTGGCAGCCATTTGCGCCAAGAACTTGGCATTGAAGACCACGCGAAGTCCTCTGCTTCCTGGATCCAAGTCGACGAGGTATGAAGCAGTGAGGTCGTGCAGCTGATTCACTCTCGTTTGTGTCCCCGCCATCCGCACCGGTGTAGACTCATTGCGTCCAAGTGAATTCAAGGAGATCATAAAAGCCGTCTCGCTCTCTTTTGCGTTGAAAGAAGGCGGCGTAACACCACTGCTCATTGTTGACGAACAACGAAGAGCGAGCGAAACTACTTGTCTTCACAGTAAGGTGCTCGCCGTGATCTTCACTTAATTTGTCTTGGTTGTCGACTGCATCGTTGCACGGAACGCTTCGTTCGTTTCAGCATCGTTGCGTCTGACAGAGGTTTGCTGTGACTTTGACGAGAATTTTTATCTGAAGTCTTGGTCGTGTCGCCATGGAATTATTCGAGCTTGAGTCGTCTTCTGGTGCTTCATTGGGCGGAGACCTTGAGCTTCCCCATGGATAACTAGGTCGACACTTTCCAACCTGCTCCAGCATTCCTTGCACCATTCCAAGGTTCATGATGAGAACCTTATTCGTTCAAGGACTATAGCGTTTGTGCCTGTCGCCGGCGTAAATTTCACTCTAGTGCAAAAGCTAGAGCTACTAAGACTACAGGTTTCTTCGATGGAAAAAGGTCAAAGTACTGACGTGACGGAGACAGACTACTGCGCTACGTATGCGCTGGACTTGAGTGGGAATATGATACTTTTTTTTTCCTAAACGTTAGGCAGTTGGTGGTGCATCCGGTCCAAGTTGTTGTTGAAGTTGTCGGCCTTTTAGTTGGATGAGTCTGGATACTGTCCGTAAGCCGCTTCATGGTGACGTACTGCGAGCATTTGGATGATCGCTGCATAGTGTTCACACCGTCATTTCCGTCTCCCCATGATATGTAGCAGCGGGTGTTGAGCGCCTTGATGGTCTCCAGTTCGTAAAAGTGTACGCCTGCCTTTGGAAGTGACACCACGAGAGGCTTTAAACGCACCAGAGGTCGCAAACGGCCAGCCGCAGCCGTACGGATATCTTTTGGCCATGGCCGCGGCTAGCCACGGACAGCCGATTCTCCCACTCTGATTATAACGGACAGCCACGGATAACCGAGGTACGCGGGAAGCGGTAGCTCTATCAATAGCGAACCACCATTTGCAGTCCCTTCAAGTTCCGCGCAAGTCTCGGCTCTATCCTTCTCGCTCCTGTTAGTTGGTGGCATCGTGTTGAATGGATTCGTTCGTAGCTCGGTCGGCTCCTTCACGAGCCGGTGATGTTGAAGATGTCACCGGTGTCGATAGTGCGCGTGTACAAAGTGAACTCTCTCAGAAACTAAAAAACGTTCACTAGATCTAAAAGCACTTAGACTCGCGATTGAACGTGAACTGAAGGTCAGACCACCTCATGCAATTGTAAGAGCACCCCCACTGGCTGAGCTATCTGTATTCTATATTTAGATACCAAAGCACATGTGTTATATATATATATATTGGCACTGATGCTCCCCCACCGGTTTGTACTATAATACCGCCGTAGTGAAGCTTTTGTGCAGTTGATGAACCATGCACACTGCCGAGGCTGAGCACTGGGTAGAAGATTTTCTAGTGGAGGGAGATGAAGATGACGCTATGTTTGCAGTCATGATAGGCGTCCAGCCGATGGGCTTGGAGGTAGAATCGTCACGAGGAGGTTCACGTCCAGGCCGCGCCCCAAATAAAAAGCGCGATCCAGCATACCTTCGACTACTGCAATAATATTTTGGACCTGATCCTGTCTACGATGATCGTGACTTCGAAATCTTTTTCGATGTTTCGGAGTTTTGCAGGCTCGTTTTCGCATTCCGGACACGCCGTGCCGTTTGTGGAGTGTTGACGCAATGACTACGGTCACGCAAGCTTGTGTTATTCTCCACAACATGATTGTTGAGGATGAACGTGTTGATCCTGAATTTACCGGACACGAGTATCTGTTCACGGAGGCTGCACAACCTGGTGGAGTGCCTGTCTACAGCGTATCACGTCCATCATCAATCCATCGACAAGCCACAGTAGCAGACCTCATTGTCAACTCTGGTTGTCACCTCGCTACTTGCTTCTAACTCAGCGGCTTCCTTTCGCACACGGGCCAGGATCCTAGTGACTTAATGGATCGCTCATAAACCCTGTTGTCCATTTGGTGAAGTTCCTCGTCGAAGAACACTTTCACACGGCTGTAGAAGTCGTTACCTGACTGGTTTATACCCGTGCCACCATCATCACTCGTTGATAGCCAACCCCAATACAGTGCTTTGTCTTCTTCGATGCTGTAGTTTGGTCCTCGAGTTTGACTCATCTGGATGATCTCGCTTAATGAAAGCACCTTCGTCAACGGAGGTGCACGTCTGTTACTTACGCTATCGTCGCTACTTTCTTCGCCAGATTTGGAGTAAAAAATAGCTTGGAATCACCGGTGCTATATTTATATAGGATTTGGGGACACCGGTGGCTCGACCAGATGTCAACTTTTCGCCAAATCTGGCTTACAGCAGCCGAATAGCACAACCGGTGGGGTTGCTCTAACCCTACAGGCTAATTGCTCTGCTACAAAATCTGACTGTTGGAATTACTTTTCTCGTGTCATGGAGACGGGGAGTGATGATGTTTTCACTGCCAGTGGTCGTCAATACGTCGCGTGCTGGGCGTGTTTTCATACGTATGCATATGAAAGTGGGCAACGGTCAAATGTAAATGCTATGTTAAAAGGCTAGGTAGCGACTACTTATGTTAGCAAATATACAATTATTTTTACGGCTAACCGAACTTCAGATTACGGTCAACCACGGCTGCCCGAATGATGTCTACGGCTGTCCATGAACATCCGAACCCTGCCCTTGACTTGGTACGGCCGGATACGGATAGCCTTTTTCCAGCGTTTGCGACCTCTGGTTCGCACGTTTGATAACTTTCCTAACAGGTTGACGAACTAACTTAGATCTCAACTTGAGATGTGAATATTGCACTGCTGGTGTCGGAGTCATGTGGTGGTCTCGCGATTTCTACAGTTCGTCCGGGGCAGTCGCCGGAGAAGAGTCGAGTGTTGCGTTTCAAAGCATACGAACAGTTCGCAAGCGCTCAAGATCTGTCCGTCCTCACAATTATTTTTTTCACAAAGCGAAAGTCTCACGTGCGTTTCTAGCGCTACACCAGCCAAGAATCATATTGATACATCTTCGCCAAAAGAAGACGGAGCTATCTTTACCGAACTTTAAGCCGGAATCCCAAGACAAATACAGATACCCCTCGCCAAATTAGTATCTAAGAAAACTAATAATCGCTCAAACTTAATACAAAAGCCGGTCCACCGACTCGGTAGATAGGCTTTACTATGGGCTTACCTAATATGTCCCCATTTCTCAAAGCTAATACGAAAATATTCCCCGATCGACCCAGTTTTTGCCGTTTAGGAGCGTATTCGTCCCCAAATATAATAAAATAGGTATATACTCATTTCTAAGACACAATTTGCTTATTTTTTGGGAACATATTTGGACCAATTGCCTAAAAATTGAGATTTTAACGCCTCGAAATCTAATAAGTTGTTGTACTTGATACCAAAGCCTTCCACGGGTGGTATTGAATTGGCGAGGGGTATCTGTATATTCACTGGCCTCGTTTCAACGGTAGTGGCGGATAGTAATGGCCACCAAGTCTGCTGACCAAGACCTATATATCCATACATGTAGCTGCTTATCTGCTACTATAACTCCCCACATCTCACTTCACTATCGTAGCATTAATTTCTTCCTAACTTACTCCAGAACCGAAACAGCAACGAACTAGAACCATCTTCTTGGCGACTTGGTTCCAACTACAGAAGCTCTAATAATGCGAGGCTTTTATATTAGGGCGCAAACAAGCTACCTCAACAGGAATGGAATGATTCTCAATACTCCGAATCCAGTAGAACCATCGACCCCGTTCAGTCCATTTCCTCCACTAAGCACGGTAAAGACCTTCACCTTGAGTATGAAGCCGACATGATCAGATTGTATAAACTGCCATCAGACATGGAGATGCTCGAAAGAGCTCGTGAAGCTCATAATAACGTCGACTTTGCAGCACTTTCAGCTGGGCCTGGAAAAGGAGGACCTTGGCAACGTGTTGAAGCTGCAGATCGATTCGTCGTGTTTAAACGCCCAGTGACAGCAGATATCAAAGAAAACCGACTTCCTGGACTAGAAGTTCTGTGTGCTGGTCGTCTGGATGCTAGTATTGAAGAAGTTTCGAGTGTTTTACGTACAAATTCGGAAGCTGATCATACAAACACCATGGAGGGGCTATATAAGAAAAACTTCATCTTCGGATCTCTTGATCGTGAAGTTCCATGTTCGAATAGTTTAGTCGAGGAGTCTGAGAATCAAGATGATGATTCGATTGTAGATTCAAGTGAACAACTCAGCGTCAAGACCAGCAGCTTCTTGCGTTCAACACTCTTCGGACGCAACGAACAATGGTGTTTTTCAGAATTTTTCCAAAAGAAAGAAGATCGAGACGGCTTCAGGATATCGCAGTGGGCTTTGCCATCTTTTGAACCAACTCCAGGTCGAGTTGTGAAAGAAAATGCTCGAGTTGATCAACTCCACGGCTTAAATGCATCATACTTGGTTGATCAACTTCCGAAGCCAGAGGGACTGCGAGTTGTCTACAACGCCTGGTTTCAAGACCCAGTGATGGATTTGGAAGCTTCCATTACCAGTTGCAGCAGTCAGAGTAGCCGACAATTAAGCGTGGCATCCTCTAGGAGTTCCAAGAGTTTCCTGTCTTCTTCATCACATAGCGACAGGAGTTTGAGTCGAATCGACAGCGAACGTCGACGAAGCTCTGGATTGAGTGCAGCCTCAAATGCAACCTTGATTGCTTTGAAGGAATCTGCGGATGGTAAAGCACAGCTTCGTCGACTACTGGCATTGGCTCATGGGATGACAAAACTTCCTGATCTCATTCGACGTCGTCGGTTTGGAATTCAAGTGCCGGCAGACTTGGAAAATATACAGATAGCTAACACACGCTGTTCATGTTGTACACACAGCTTGACCCCCGTCAAAATGTCGCTCTCGATGGCAGCTTCCGCTATCGCAAAGAGAAGTATGAAATCACTCAAAACAGACACTAGAAGGTGTTATCTCTGTGGATATCTCGTGTGTATCGACTGCTGGAGTGCTGAGTTTATGGAGAGTACGGTCGGACGTGTAGCATCCATAGTGGTCTGCACACGTTGTCACGCGAGTGTGAAAGCTTGTGATTACTCCGAAGTGTATGCTCCTGATCAGAAAAATACTCGTGGACCGGTGAAAGTTGTGGAAGACAACAATAACGAGTCTTTAGCTCCTTTATTGACAGAATTCCTTGCTGTATCATTGATGAATGCGCCAGCAGGAGAAGATCGTGCGGCTGTGTTGTCTGTTGTTAAGATACTTCTTCGACAAACTGAGAGTTCTGGATCGGAAGACAGCTACGACGACAGTGAAAGCTACGATGAAGGCTTCAGTGAACACCAACATGACAATGTTTCAGTTGTAGAGCTTGGGAAATACTTAAGGGATGAAGATCAACTTCCCCAACTGGAGTCTTGCGTGTTTGCCAATGCAGAGAGACGAGCATACCCAATTCCTCAAGCTGATGATCCGGTGACTATGGTACCCCCTACAATTTACCCAAGTCATGAAAAAGATCGTCTCAAACTAGTCATTGACAACGGATTAATGCTTCTCGCCAAAGAGTTAGCACCGATAGATCCAACTCCTGACGCATTTGACAATGTGAGCGACGTACGTGACCTCGACATTTTGTGTCATCTTGCAGTGCGTGCTTCAGGATGCCCCAACACATTTCTATCCATTATGGGCACGGAACATCTCCACATTTTATCCTCTTCAAACCCAGCGTTCCTGCACGCAACTATGCCTCGAGAACACACAGTTTGTCAACATACTATCATGACTCCGAAACCTTTCATGATTTCACATCCCGAAGCAGATGTACGCTTCCACGAACTCGGAGCCATCAAGGCGCTTTCTACACGTTGTTACATGGGGTTTCCGCTGACTGTGTCAACGGTTGATGACAACGAAGACTTGGAGACGGAAATGGCAGTGGGAACTCTTTGTTGCGTTACTCCTCAAGCTCGATCCGAGCTCACACGATTGCAGTACGTGACTTTAAGACGCATCGCAGATGCAGCTTCCAGATTGATCCAACTGAAAGCTCGACAGCTCCAACAGCAGCAGTAAGGTATTCCAAGTACAGAAGCACTGTCCAGTGCCTGATAAATAATTTAAGAAACATTTGCTCGAGCACATTCTGGCCACATGTAAACGCAACCAATGTTTTCGTACCTCGCCCAGGACTTTCAGACTTCAGCAACAATTACTCATATTTTCATCGTGTCAACGTAGGTAGTAGTATTCCAGAGCTAAGACAACAAAGAGAACAGGTTCCTTCGATGGAAGAATGCCAAGTTACGGAGACTACTGCACCGCTACTACGTGTTGCGCTGGACTTGAGTGGGCAGTTAGTGGTGCATTCGGGTCAAGTTGTTGCTGAAGTTGTCGACCTTTTAGTTGGATGAGTCTGGATGCCGTGTCAGTAAGCCGCTTCATGGTAGCGTATTGAGTTCGTGTGAGCTCTGCTCGAGCGGTTGAGTCGATGCAGCACAATGTCCCCACTGGTATCTCACTACCATCAACCATTGGCACCGTCACGGGAAAGCCTACGTAGTACCGGATCGATAGCGCCTTGACAGCCTGAATCTCGTGGAAACGTACGTCTGCCTCTGGATGAGTTGCTATGAACGGCCTTGTGGTCATAACGGTGTGTTGGCAGATCGTTTGTTCTCTTGGGACGGCGGCGTGGTGGAAACCAGGGTTGGTAGCAGCCAGAATGTGGTTGTGCTTGACACCCATGACCGTCACGAAGGCGTCACTGCATCGAGTGGCTCGTACTGCTATTTGACAGAGTAAATCGAGATCTCGTACGTCACACACATTGTCGAATGAGTCGGGGATGCAGTTTAGCGGTGCGAGTTGGTACGCGAGCAGTAGAAGTCCCTTGTCGCTGGCCACTTGAAGACGGACATTATCGTGACTCGGAATGACACTAGACGGCACCATCGTCTTGGGGTCGTCCGGGAGATCAATTAAATATTCACGACGCTCGGCACTGGCCAGTACACAAGACTCTAGCTCTGGCAGTTGGTCGTCATCGCTCATGTATTTTCTAAGCGCTTCCACTGCGACGTTGTCGCTTTGGTAGCAAACGTCATGATCATTATCAGTGTCATAGTCATTTTCACTCTCGGTGGCTTCGCTTTGACTCAGAAGCAACCGAACGACGGACAGCACGGCGGCACGATCTGCTCCACCAGCAGAAGCGTTCATTAATGAAGCTGCGAGGAAATCTGTCAGTAGTGGGGCAGCAGAATCATCGGGTGGGTCTTCCACAACTTTCACCGGTCCACGATGGTTGCTAGTGTTGTCTGGAGAGCAGACTTCGGAATAATCGCAAGCTTTCACACAAGCTCTGCATCGTGTACAGACGACGATCGCTGCTACTCGACCCACCGTGCTCTCCATATATTCTGCGCTCCAACAGTCGATGCAGACGAGATAACCACACAGATAACACCTTCTAGTGTCCATCTTGAGAGACTTGAGACTTCTCTTTGCAATGGCTGTAGCTGCCACGGAAAACGACATTTTCACGGGAGTCAAACTGTGTGTACAGCATGGACAACGTGTATTGGCGACTTGGATCGTGTCGAAGCCTGCCGGCACTTGAATTCCAAAGCGACGTCGACGGATAAGTTCTGGTAGTTTAGTGATACCATGAGCCAACGCCAGCAGACGACGAAGTTGAGCTTTGGTATCGGTACATTCGTCAGAACTCGTGCTCGAAGTACTGGAAGTTGAGATCACACTCAATCCAGAGCTTCGTCGTCGACTGCTGCTACGACTGGACATGCTTCTGTCACTACTACATGTAGTGATTGAGGTCTCGATATCCTTCGTTGGATCTTCAAACCACGCGTTGTAGACTACTCGTAGTCCTTTTCGATTCGGAAGTTGATCAACCAGATACGACGCGTTGAGGCCATGGAGTTGATCAACACGAGCATAGTTCCCCACTACTCGACCTGGTGTGGGTTCAAGAGGTGGCAAGGCACGTTGGGAGATTGTGAATCCGTCTCGTTCTTTCTTCCGTTGGAAAAAGTCTGAGAAACACCACTGTTCATTACGTGAAAACATGTTGGTACGCATGAAGCTGCTGGTCTTGACGTTGAGTTGTTCGCTAGTATCTACGTTTGAATCCTCGTCATGCTGTTCCTGTTGCTCATCTGAGCATGGGACATCGCGATCAAGTGACCCAAAGATGAAATTCTTGGAGTGAAGCCCCTGCATTGAAGTCGCTAGATCGATGTCCGAATTTGAGCGTAGAACACTTGCAACCTCTTCAATACTAGCTTCAAGGCGACCAGCACACATGACTTCTAGTCCAGGTAGTCGACTACCATTGGTATCAGCCGACGCTGGGCGTTTAAACACAACGAACCGATCAGCAGCTTCAACACGATGCCAAGGCCCACCTTTCTCCGGACCGGCTGAAAGTGCTTCAAAGTCGACATTTTGATGGTAAACTCGAGCTCGTTCCAGCATTTCGGAGTCGGTTGGAGGCTTGGCTTCAGCATCAAAGTCGTCGCTGTGCTGCGTTGAATAGGATGGATTGTAGTCACTCATGCTGTATTGAGACCCACTCCATCCTAGATGATAACGCTTGTTCGCTTCCTCGATCATACTTCGCACCTTAGCTATGGTCATGGGGTGGAAGAAAGCTTTGACGTTTAAAACTTGAGGCCGACAGGTGCAGTCGTGACGATATGTTTGGTGTTCGTCGCTCTTTTGGTACTGATGAGTTGTAAGAAATGCACTCGATGATGAAAATGGGATCGTAGAGGGTGACAGACATGCGCTAGTGTGCCAAATGTGGCCAGTACTAACGGGATACGACCTTGTAATTGTTATTTATGAGCACCAACGCCTCCTTCCCACTTTCGTCAGGTAGGGTGAGTTCCGAGATACCGTTGCGTGATGAAGGAACGCCGAGGAACAGGTCGCAACAAGGCATTTGTGGCAAGGTCCTGTAACCGTGGACAAGTGCGAGTTCAACGGTGAGCGTAGCGAAAACATGCGTGAGTTGCGTGCACTTGGATTTGATTCGACATTCACCCTAAATGTTCCCATACCGGCCATCATCATTTCGTTTCTCGAAGATGGTGCAGCCTTTGTAGATGTTCACTCCGATCCGTTCCGGCACCGAGAGAGTTTGAGTACGGCTCTGTGACAGTCATGGAAGGGGAAGCTAATGAGGTGCGTACTGGATCGCGAACGCGTTTGTAGTGATCACTAACAAACTTTAATACTCGATGAGGAAGCTACGTTTCGAACAGCGTGTGCCAATAATGCTGACTCGACTACAGTATCGTCGATTAGCTCAAAACTTTTGGACAAACAAGGGCACGACTGAACAGCTACAGCTCTAGGATAGTGCAACGCGGTAAGTTTCAACTCCTATCGTGACCAATTATGCATTCTTAACCAACTGCACAGAGATTAAGTAAATTTGTGGACGGATACTACTGAAACTCTGGAATCAGGTCAGTGCCAATTCCTAGTATGCTCTCGACAGCGGACAGCCTATTATCTACGTTGAAATGATCGGAATATGAGTGGTTGTTAGTTGCGTTACATGTATCATACATGTTAACGCAATTGATGTGTAGAAGTCTTCGATACACGACCTCTAGTCTGGTACCTTCCGGCCAGAATCTGTTCGAGCAAATGTTTATTAAATTGTTTACCGAATCAGGCTCTGGTCAAGACTTGTTGCTGCTGGAGTCGTCGAGCTTTCAGTTGGATCAATCTGGAAGCTGCATCTGCGATGCGTCTTAAAGTCACGTACTGCAATCGTGTGAGCTCGGATCGAGCTTGAGGAGTAACGCAACAAAGAGTTCCCACTGCCATTTCCGTCTCCAAGTCTTCGTTGTCATCAACCGTTGACACAGTCAGCGGAAACCCCATGTAACAACGTGTAGAAAGCGCCTTGATGGCTCCGAGTTCGTGGAAGCGTACATCTGCTTCGGGATGTGAAATCATGAAAGGTTTCGGAGTCATGATAGTATGTTGACAAACTGTGTGTTCTCGAGGCATAGTTGCGTGCAGGAACGCTGGGTTTGAAGAGGATAAAATGTGGAGATGTTCCGTGCCCATAATGGATAGAAATGTGTTGGGGCATCCTGAAGCACGCACTGCAAGATGACACAAAATGTCGAGGTCACGTACGTCGCTCACATTGTCAAATGCGTCAGGAGTTGGATCTATCGGTGCTAACTCTTTGGCGAGAAGCATTAATCCGTTGTCAATGACTAGTTTGAGACGATCTTTTTCATGACTTGGGTAAATTGTAGGGGGTACCATAGTCACCGGATCATCAGCTTGAGGAATTGGGTATGCTCGTCTCTCTGCATTGGCAAACACGCAAGACTCCAGTTGGGGAAGTTGATCTTCATCCCTTAAGTATTTCCCAAGCTCTACAACTGAAACATTGTCATGTTGGTGTTCACTGAAGCCTTCATCGTAGCTTTCACTGTCGTCGTAGCTGTCTTCCGATCCAGAACTCTCAGTTTGTCGAAGAAGTATCTTAACAACAGACAACACAGCCGCACGATCTTCTCCTGCTGGCGCATTCATCAATGATACAGCAAGGAATTCTGTCAATAAAGGAGCTAAAGACTCGTTATTGTTGTCTTCCACAACTTTCACCGGTCCACGAGTATTTTTCTGATCAGGAGCATACACTTCGGAGTAATCACAAGCTTTCACACTCGCGTGACAACGTGTGCAGACCACTATGGATGCTACACGTCCGACCGTACTCTCCATAAACTCAGCACTCCAGCAGTCGATACACACGAGATATCCACAGAGATAACACCTTCTAGTGTCTGTTTTGAGTGATTTCATACTTCTCTTTGCGATAGCGGAAGCTGCCATCGAGAGCGACATTTTGACGGGGGTCAAGCTGTGTGTACAACATGAACAGCGTGTGTTAGCTATCTGTATATTTTCCAAGTCTGCCGGCACTTGAATTCCAAACCGACGACGTCGAATGAGATCAGGAAGTTTTGTCATCCCATGAGCCAATGCCAGTAGTCGACGAAGCTGTGCTTTACCATCCGCAGATTCCTTCAAAGCAATCAAGGTTGCATTTGAGGCTGCACTCAATCCAGAGCTTCGTCGACGTTCGCTGTCGATTCGACTCAAACTCCTGTCGCTATGTGATGAAGAAGACAGGAAACTCTTGGAACTCCTAGAGGATGCCACGCTTAATTGTCGGCTACTCTGACTGCTGCAACTGGTAATGGAAGCTTCCAAATCCATCACTGGGTCTTGAAACCAGGCGTTGTAGACAACTCGCAGTCCCTCTGGCTTCGGAAGTTGATCAACCAAGTATGATGCATTTAAGCCGTGGAGTTGATCAACTCGAGCATTTTCTTTCACAACTCGACCTGGAGTTGGTTCAAAAGATGGCAAAGCCCACTGCGATATCCTGAAGCCGTCTCGATCTTCTTTCTTTGGAAAAATTCTGAAAAACACCATTGTTCGTTGCGTCCGAAGAGTGTTGAACGCAAGAAGCTGCTGGTCTTGACGCTGAGTTGTTCACTTGAATCTACAATCGAATCATCATCTTGATTCTCAGACTCCTCGACTAAACTATTCGAACATGGAACTTCACGATCAAGAGATCCGAAGATGAAGTTTTTCTTATATAGCCCCTCCATGGTGTTTGTATGATCAGCTTCCGAATTTGTACGTAAAACACTCGAAACTTCTTCAATACTAGCATCCAGACGACCAGCACACAGAACTTCTAGTCCAGGAAGTCGGTTTTCTTTGATATCTGCTGTCACTGGGCGTTTAAACACGACGAATCGATCTGCAGCTTCAACACGTTGCCAAGGTCCTCCTTTTCCAGGCCCAGCTGAAAGTGCTGCAAAGTCGACGTTATTATGAGCTTCACGAGCTCTTTCGAGCATCTCCATGTCTGATGGCAGTTTATACAATCTGATCATGTCGGCTTCATACTCAAGGTGAAGGTCTTTACCGTGCTTAGTGGAGGAAATGGACTGAACGGGGTCGATGGTTCTACTGGATTCGGAGTATTGAGAACGGCTTTGACGATCAAAAAAGCTTCGCATTTTTTACTGTTAGAGCTTCAGTGGTTGGTACCAAGTCGTCTAGAAGATGGTTCTAGTTCGTTGCTGTTTCGGTTCTGGAGTAAGTTAGGAAGAAATTAATGCTACGATAGTGAAGCTGCGATGTGGTGAGCAACAAACTCTTGAGCATGCGAAAGTGGCCAGCACTAGGGAGTAATATTAGCTATTCAGGTCTCTGATCAACAGACTTTTAGTGGCCATTTCTATCCGCCAGTGCCGTTGAAATGTGTTGAGGATTCCATCTCCGAGACCTGCTGATGGGAGCCTTTTATAGTTTCTCCTATAGTCACTACTAGGATGGTCGGTGGAGATGTAGTCTCCTCCAGCGCTCAGACTCTGCCTGACAAGTCCTCACTTCCACTTTTCACCTCTTGCTGTTACCAGCTCTAATAGACAAGCTCTCCGTCTTCTCTACAAGCACCCTTCTGGTCTTTCATAAACCTAAGTATCTCTGTTTGCCTGCTCATCACACCTTCGCGCATTCCCTCTCTGCCTCAAATCCTCTTATCTCCATAAAATGAAACGAGATCAGTGGTAAGATGACACTATACTTGTCGCGGGATTCCGCCCGGAGATCGACGGTCAAGGTCGGTAAAGATGGCTACGTCTTCTTTTGTCGAAGATGCATGGGTCCTGGTCTACAAATTCACGTGAGTCTTTCGCTTGTGAAATAAATTAATTGTGAGGACGGACAGATCTTGAGCATGTTGCAATCTGTTCGTACGCTTTGGCTAACTAAACATCGAAGACGAAGTCTTCGATGAATTCATCTCGATGACGAAAGCTACGTATCGTAGGTATTTCAAAGAGTTTCTTGGTGATACCAGCAAGATTCCGTAATCATTTTAGCGTAATGCTTCGAGCTGAGTCAGGTCTGATTTACCACAAGTTTGACATCAGCACGAAGCACTTCGAGTGGATAGTCCACTCCTGCTAACCATGATCAGGTATGGAGACATGAGAGAGTACTGACACGTAGATTGGTACGACTGCATCGGATGAGTTCTTGTCGAACACACTAAGCATGGTGACGAGATGTGGCTGTCAGGCTTCAGTTCAGATTAATCCGTCGTGCAAGAAGATCAGCGGATCATGGCCTTTATGTTGGTGTGAGTGACTCGACCTGCCTCTTTGTTTTCCTCTAGCGGTTTAAAGTCTGGAAAAAGTCAAGAACATGAAATTTCAACAGATTAATGTGTACAATTCTTGATTCCTAGTCAATCAAGACTTGGTCTCTTCTAGCAGTAATTGCTGACTCTTCTGAAGCAAGAAGCTCTTATTAGTTCTGGCGAGTCGACTCATTGTTGCGTATTGAGTGCGTGTGATCTCTGCTCGAGGTTTTGAGTCGACGCAGCACAACATCCCCACCGTCATCTCCGGATCATCAGACTGACCACCAACCAGCGGAAGGTTCACTGGAAAACCAACGTAGAACCGAATTGACATTTGCGAAGTAGGTCCTTGGTTGTGAAAGCGTACATCAGCTTCATGGTGAGCGACCATGAACGGATGTGGGGACATGAGTGCATGTTGGCAAGTCGTTTGTTCACGTGGCACAGCTGCACCGGCGAAGTCTGGGTTTGTCCTAGCCAGAATATGCTCCATCTTCTCGCTCATGACCGTCACGAACGAGTACGAGCAGCCTAGAGTCTTGACAGCCAGGCGACACAAAGCTCTAGATCTTGAATGTTAGGCTTTTCACCCTCGTCCTTGTTCTTAGGGGCAAGTCGGTTCGCGAGTTGAAGTATTCCGGATGCCTTTGCACTTGCAATTCGATCAGTCTCGTTGCTTGGGATCGGTGAACGTGGAACATCAGCACTGGGATCATCAGGTAGATCTAACACGTAGTTTCTCTCGCCTGCATTGCCAAGTTTGCATTCTTCTAGACTTGGCATACGTTGTTCATCGCTGAGAACGTTGCTAACCATTTCCACTGCCTCAGTCTCGCCAAGAACTTTGAAACGAGATTCCAAACGATCGAATTCACTGTTGCTGCTGTCACTGTCCTCGTCCTCGGAATCATCTTCTGAATCCTCAGCACTTTGACGTAACAACGTCCGAAACACCACCATCACAGCAGCATGTTCGGAGCTACCAGCACTTGCGTTAAGTAAAGAAGCTGACAGGAAATCAACTAGTAGCGATACTGTTGGAGCTGCAGCAGCGTCGTCTTCAACAACACGAGGCGGACCACGATGTTTCTCGCGATCTGCAGCTGTACCAGCAAACACCTCAGAGTATTCACAAGCTTGAACGTTGGCTCGGCATCGAGTGCAGACTACAATTGCAGCTACTCGACCTGCTGAACACTCCATGCTCTCGGCACTCCAGCAATCTACACAGACGAGATATCCACACAAGTAGCAGCGCTTTGTGTTTGATTTCAACGCACCCAAACTTAGGCTTGTGATTGCCGAAGCTGCCATTGCCAGTGACAACTTGACAGGTTTCAAGCTGTGAGTGCAACACGGACAGCGAGTGTTTGACACGTGCACAACATTCAGATCTATCGGTACTTGCACACCAAATCGGCGACGACGTACTAGATAAGGAAGTTTAGTCACTCCGTGAGCCATTGCCAATAGACGACGAAGCTGAGCCTTGTGCTTGGCTGTATCTCCGTAGTCAAATGACTTGGAACGCTGGTTAGAAGCTGAGCTGGCACTTGCGTGTGAATTGGTAGCTTCTTGGCTCTTACGTCGGGAACATTTGCGTTTAGAAGTTTGGCATTGTTCCAACTCCTCCTCTAACAATTCGAACCATGCGTGAAACACAACTCGCAGTCCGTTTTCATCTGGAACTTTGTCTACAAGGTACGAGGCGTTCAAACCGTGTAGCTGATCCACGCGGTTATTCTCTAAAATGCGTCCTGGAGTCGACTCCAACGGAGGTAAAGCACGCTTCGAGATGGTAAACCCGCCATGATCCGTCTTACGCTGGAAGTAGTCGACGTAGCACCATTGCTCATTGTGTCCCAAGATCGTCGTGCGAGAAAAACTCTTAGTTTTCACAGCGAGTTGCTCGTTATGGTCACAGATAGTATCATCGTCGTCTTCATCTTGGTTTTCAGAGCACATGACTTCACGCTCGTACGACCCAAAGATGAAGCTTTTTGCATACAATCCACTCATAACAGTGTTGTGCTCAGCTTCAGAGCTCGATCGAAGGATACTCGCCACTTCTTCAAGACTGGCTTCGAGGTTACCAGCACACATGACCTCGAGGCCATTCTTCTCTTTACCATTGTTGTTGATAGTGACGAGACGTCGGAAAACAGCGAATTGATCGGACACTTCGACTCGCTTCCACTCCCCGTTAGACTGAGGTCCAGCAGCTAACGAAGCAAAGTCGATACTGGTATGAGCATTTCGAGCTCGCTTGAGCAATTCGTCGTCTGACGGAATATTGTAGAGTTTGGCTAAGTCAGGCTCAGTCTCGAGTTCGTCACTTCCTTGGGTCGAAAGAGTTGGCGCCGGGCTGAAATCGTTCCTCGTGGATTTCGTGTGTGGCGAGCTGGTATAGTCACGGCCATGGCGATCCTTGAATATGCTGTGCATCTTGGAGAGTCCCATGAGACCTTGACGATGGAATTCACTGGAGGTGTTTACTGTTTGTCGCTTGTTGGTGAATGACAAGAGGCGAATAACGACGTCAGTGCTCTCGATTGGGAGTAGCAAAAGGTAAGTTACGGCAACGGAATCATGGGAACGTGCCGGTGACCAGTCCTGGGCGACTTGAAAGGTATTAACATAACATTTTACCTTTGAACAAGACTATTAAGCGCGTTGATCGCATTTCTCACACCACCGGTTACTACATTGATATTCTTGTTACGAACGGCATCCTGGTGTGAGTTGATAATGTCGTTTACTGGCCCAATGTGGTTGAAGTGCCCGCAGTTAGTTCGAGCAGATGTACTAACTTAGCTCGAGTACGCGGCACATGGCTGCACTTCGGGATCACTTCAACATGATTGCGACCAGACCAACGCTGTAGATGAAGTACACTCTCAGCACGAGGCTGGTTAGGCAATTGCTCAGTACGACGAAAGAAGGCACAGGAGCGGTGTATTCCTACCCAGATCATCAGGTCTCACGGACGTAGCAGCACAATGCTCGTCTATTGTTAAACTCGTAGAAATGCTGCTAGTGCAACTTTGGGAACGCGAACTTCTTCCGCTGTATTACTTGCATCGTCAAGGAATTGCTGTACTGCTTCCACGTCCTCTTCGTCGTAACACTGCGAACCCATTTGATGCCGAAGTACGTTGCAATCGATAGTCATTTCGTCGCTTCGAGTCTCATCAGTTTGACCACGAAGCTGAGCGGCGTGCAAGGCCGATGAGAGCTCGTGTATTGAAACTTTGTCAATGGCATCACACGCCATGGATCTGTGGCACAAGACATGAAGCAGACACAACGTTAATCGTACCGCAATGTTGTAGCGTGTAATTATATTCAAGTGTACCTGAATGCCTGATCAAATTTGTCTCGGTCGCTGGTCTCCAGCGTCTGCACCACATAGCGTTGCTGATTACCTCCGCCGCACGTAGCTTTATCGGCAAACATAGACAACTTACCTTGGCCAAGAAGATCTTCTGAAAATCCGCGAGGTCGATGGTGTTAGTATCTGTGTAGTCGAACTCATACACGAGCGCTTGAGCCTCACCCTTGGCTACGGTAAAACCCAGCGCTCGCAGGCACATCTTGAGCTGCTTCAGAGTCATGATATCGGAATCCTCTGCTACCAGCTCGAAGACCTCCCTGCTCTCGCATTCCTGTGCTGATGACAGTCGCTTGTCCTTGATACGCTGCAACACCGTCGTCATTACAGTCCAATTCTTTAATGCATCCTTCAACACACAGCGACGTCGGTTAGCAACTGTCACGACCACCAGAATAGCCGATCCTAGCATGATACCACGACCCCAGCGTACGAATAACAAGTAATTGATTGATTCAGGTTGGTCAGTCGACGATCATAGCACCATAGAAGTGGAAATTGGATCGGACGGGTTACAGATCGCACTCCCGGAGCTAGATCTTTGCTTCTTTACTGGCGTCCAAGGATCTCCACAGCATCGGCCTTCTCCTCCGTAAGCTCTTGAGCAGTGGCCTTCATCATAGCGTCGATGCGGGACGAGATCGGGAGGCCGTTGACAACCTCGTAGGAGCCGTTGCCCGTACATTTGACGGGGAAAGAGTAGATGAGGCCCTCCGGGACGCCGTACTTGTTGCCGTCCGAGCAGATGGCCATGGACACGTACTCATCCTCCTTCGAGCCCGTGAACCAGTCACGAAGGTGTGCACCAATGGCAGCAGCAGCCGACATGGCACTGGAAAGTTTACGGGCCTTGATAATGGCCGCACCGCGCTCCTGCACGTCCTTGACGAGCTTCTTCTCGACCCAGTCCTTGTCCGCGACGTATTTGTCCAGCGGCTCGCTCTTGGCAGCGCTAGGCAGCTTCACCTCAGCGTACGTAACGTCAGGCACTTGCGTGCTCGAGTGGTTGCCCCAAATGACAACCTTATTGACGTCCTTCGACGTGACTTTACTGCCTTGAGTTTCATTCACCTTCTCCACAAGGAACGAGCGCAGTCGCTCGTGATCCAGACGCGTAAGCGCCGAAAAATTATTGCGTGGGATGCTGGGTGCATTCTCCATGGCAATGAGGCAGTTGGTGTTCGCTGGGTTGGCCACTACAAGCACCTTAACGTCGCGACTGGCGAACTTGTCAATGGCGCCACCTTGAGCCTTGAAGATGGCCACATTCTTCTCAATCAGGTCCTTGCGTTGCATGCCTTGCTTACGTGGGAAGCCACCCACCAAGACAGCGACGTCTACGTCCTTGAAGGCGGTCTCCAGGTCGGAAGTGGGGATGATAGCGTCCACCAGGTCGAAGGCGCAGTCCCGAAGCTCCATTTTGACGCCCTCAAGCGCCTCCTGGGCCGGTGGAATGTCCAGTAGACGCAGCTCAACGCGCTGCGTTGGGCCGAACACGTGGCCAATGCAAACTAACAGAGTAGAAGGCGTTAGACTATGCTGTATGCATGTTGAAGAGTGCACACTACGTACTGAGAGGGAGAAGGGAGTAGGCGATTTGGCCAGCAGCTCCGGAGACGACGATTTTCAGAGCGGTCATGATTGACAGGAAGTAGTGATGGTCTTGAGGTTTGATCTGCGCTCGACACGGCAAATTCGGAAGTGAAGCTGAGAAAAGAGCTTCGGGCTTTTTGGCAGGTTCAGGTTGCACTTCTTTTCCACGCAAAGATTCCATTTGTGATGTATGGTATTGATTGTTGCAGTTGATTTAGGTTTTGTATGTGAGGTTTTGCAAATATAACAGTCAGATGCGGATGGCGTTGATTTGCAACCGCAGCTTCAATCAAGGAGGATTTGGCCGTATACCACCAGACTCAGGCCACCAAGCAGCAAATGCGCAATTCGCGATGATTGGAAGGACACACAGTCAGGCTACGAGATGGGCTCTACCGGTGAGTATTCACTCCGCCGTAGTGTTGAGGTTGGGCGCTTGGATGAGCTGCACACGATGGCGTCTTGAGGCCCTCACGCTCTTCGGAGCCTCATTGAGGCCCTCAACCCGACCGTAGCGAGGGAGCATTTGCGCAAATTTTGCGATTTGGTCCGATTTGGTTCACATAATCAGATACCTCGTACTTCAACACGGATACCTTGCGTTGCATGGTACATGTATCAACTTCGAGCATATGGCTCGCTCTAGGGTGTGTACTGTACACCGTGTACACCGTGTACATGTATTTTGGCTAGGAAGTTCATAGAGTGACGAGGCCTCGTTACCACGTCACTCAAAGCCTCTGACGAGAAAGCGTCATGCATTCGTATTCCTGCCTCCTCCTAGGACTCGCCTGATCATCAGGCTGATGCTAGGACAACATTGCGTCACTGCGTTAGCCGAGTTAGCGGCTGCCTACATGGCCCAAGGCTGCTACTGCAGGAGGAACGATGCCCAACAGAGACCGATTGCAGGGCCAAAACCTGCGCAGATCATGGAGGGCACGCAACTTCTGTTTGTGCATCTTTGCGCACCTTTTTAGTCATGATTCATGACTCATGAAGGTGCTCAAAGGACGGATGTCAAGGCCTGTCATAATCCAAAGGTATATACCTCGCGGGCTATCCTAAACCCCCGTGAAACCCCTGGCAATGCCGACAGAGCCATGCTTTATTTGGTCATGCTAGGTCCTGGAGTTTAAGCCCGCGCGCGCCGCACACGGATCTTGAACCACAGGCATCATCTCGGCCTGCCAAGCTGACTCGGTTACCCCCTTCCTGGCTTAGTACCGGTTCGCGGCGCGGGCTCCGCTCCAGTTGCACTCCGTCAGAGTCATCCCTTCAACATCTAGGCTGTTAAGGACGATAGCAGAGAGCGCTGCTTGCGGGGACTGGAGTACGCGTACCGTCGTTCGCATTGAAACCGTTGGTGACTTGCTCCATTCACTTGGTGGTCTGCTGCAGTGCGGCGTCTGTTGATCTGGTTGCCTGTCGCCAAGTCATTGTTTTGATGTAGAGCTGTGCTGGACTTGCCCTCGCGTTGTGAGCGGAAGACAGACTGCAGGCTGCAGCCAGAACCGACGACGTCTGGAACATCGGTTCAGTGCTACAATTACTTCGCCCCGTCAACGAGAGCAAACCGATTGATACATCGGTGAATTGGTTGCGCTTTCCTCGGTACATTTGCGTGTGTGTACGCACGTAAGTATGGGTGCGCTTGGCTCGTTGCGGCATCGTGGCAGTAAACGCTGTGCCTGCGTGAGTTTTGCGCTTGATAAATATCAGCGCAATGTTCATGACTGCACTGGAAGCCAAAGGCACAAGTCGGAAGGTGGAGTCAATCAAGGAATACGAGTGAAACGGCTATTTTCGAGGAATGGTACGGGAACTTGTAGATCGTCACGACGAGACTCGACGCCCATCGACTTCAACTCGGGTGCAGCTTTAGGCGGTGCAAGTCTCCGCTAACTTAACTCCAAAGCAACCCAAAAACCGGCGATCTCTATGCTCTGGTGTCCCCTCGTTTTGCCAGTTGAAGCGAGTCGGAGATAGTCAGTGAAGCACCAACTACATGTTAGTGCAAGTGCCATCGCCGCGATGCTAAAAAAGCGAAGAAGCAGAAACAAACCGCAGAAGGAAGCACCTTCAAGAGTCACGAGCGTCGTAACGGTTCATCGTTCTTTCGAAAGCAACGAGCGCCATTTCGTGTGCAGTGTACCTGCCTCCGACTCGGGAGAAACACTTGAAAGGAGCCGCTGAGAAGCAAAAGGAGAGTTTTGCTGCGACTGCTGCGCAACGCGCGCCCTCACCCGTGGCTTTGGCTCTTCGCCACTGACTGGTACGCTGTTTATCTTTGTTGTCTACGTGGTAGACTTTGCTCACAGTGTGGGTTTTGCTGCAGGGTACCTCAATTTTCAAGTCTTCTCGTCCATTGTGTCCTCTGTCTTCGTGTGACCATATTTCTATCTGAAGCTGCAAGCACCATTTGAGCATGTCCGACAGTGAATTGACGTCCTCCGAGGGAGCCGACTGCCTCGCGGGGAGTACGTTACTACCCGTATTAACTTCGGTTGCTTCGTTAATCGGGTGTTTTTACGTTGTCGGTACGTACTGGCGAGTACGGGCACTACGACAACATCCAGCGGGGATCATGTTCGGTATGAGTATATATGGAGCGGTTTACCAGTTCCTGTATTTGCTGGAGCAAGCATCTACGTCCGTGAAGTGTACAGACATGGGTATCCTCGTGGACTTCTTCCTCACAGGCCAAGAGACATACATGTTGATCTTTGCTATCGATCTGCTACTAGCACTGAAGAACCCGTTCTCCGCTTCAAAAGGGCAGATGACTAAATACCACATCTTCGGTGGTTTATGGAGTCTGGTGTGCGCTGTAATATCGCACTTTGATACGCGCTACGCGCTTTTCGGGTTTTGTTGGCTCAGTTCCAGCGGTGAAATCCTCAATCGTCCACGAAGCGTAGCACATGATGAAGAAGCATCCAATGGCACGCTAACATCAGGGATTTTCTTCGCTCTGTACATCGTGGTGGTCTACTGCACCTCGCTTATCGCCATTGTGCGAACGTGGAACACGTTCTTGAAAGGACTTCCTAACACATTTCGTACTCGACAACGCATCCAGCGCCATTTGAAGTACTATGTAGGCTGCTACTTTGGGTACTGGACATTGGTTTTAGCCTGCTACGCGGTCTTCAGCTTACTCCCGCACCCCAACTCGGATGCTGACAACAATGGTGGCTTTCGTTGCCGGGTGTGGCATCTCTTATCCTGCTTACTACTCGCCAAGGGAATGGTTCACGCACTTATTTGGACACGGACGTCGAACATCCTGAAAATCATTGAGCAACTTCGAGAGAACGGAACAGTAGATTTGCCTACGCACGACGATAACATCAATTGGGCGCTGCGGCTAGAAATTTTGACCAATACTACTAAAGGAATTTGTCAGAGTGTGGACCGAGCCGAGCGGCAAGCGCGAGCATCGGCCGAATCGTCGATAAGCAGGTCCGTGTCTGCTGTGTCGGGGTCATCACTGGAAGAAGGCCTTGCTATTGATACTCCTGCAGCCCAAGACGACTATTGTGACCGAAAAGAGAGCTACACACAAATCGAGGAGCTAATTCTTGAAAACCGCAATGATGAACGTGCGCATGGCCCACGAAGCGACGGTGTCGTGTTCAAAGACTTTGCGCCACACGTATTTCGACGTCTTCGAGAAGAGGCTAAAGTTTCAAGCGCTAGCTACCGTAACTCACTGCAACAGACAACAAAGGAACGAGTGAGTGAAGGGAAAAGTGGAGCTTTTTTCTACTTTACAGAGGATCGCAAGTATGTTGTGAAAACACTTACCAACGAGGAACTCAAGTTTCTGCTGAGTATTCTTCCCAATTACTACACGTTCATGAAAAGACATCCCGACACGTTCATGACGCGCTTCTTCGGCTGTCACGGTCTTACCATGTACGGCAAGACGGTCTTTTTCGTGGTCATGCATAGTGTTTTTGCCACCTCACTCCAGATTCACGAGCGCTTCGATCTCAAAGGTTCGTGGGTCGGCCGGCTTGAAGGTCGTAAACCCACAGGCATAGTTGCTACCTGCAAGTTTTGTAGCTCCGAGTATGTCGTCGGTGGGAGTCATGACCAGCGCTGTGATGTACGCCGGGGTGAAGGCAATCTACGTCACCAATACGATCAAGTAGGCAAGGATCTGAATTGGAACCGGCACATGGCCCTGCCATATTCTACTGCTCGTGCGGTTGCTGTCCAGCTTACGATCGATTCCGACTTCCTTTGCAGCATCAATTGCATCGACTACAGTCTGCTCGTGGGGATTCATCACCGAAGCTTTAACGTCTCGCACTATTCTTCTGCCGACAGCTTCGACTCACCAGCGTTCGCGCGTCGCGAAAGTTGTTGCAGTGTTTGCAGCGGTGGAAGTCACATTCGCAACACAAATCGCAGTGCTCGGAGCAGCAGTAACGGAAGCAGTGAATCATACAGTTTCGGCACCAATTCAAGCTTCATTCGGAACCGCAGTAGCAGCAGTGGCAACCCGCCCAGTCGAAGTGGCGCTTGTTACTGCTCTTCTAACAGCAGAAAACCTGTGCATCCGTTTGCACGTGGTGGAATGAGTGTCGACGAAGTACACGGTCCAGGACTTTACTATCTTGGACTCATCGATATCCTCCAGCAATGGAACTTTCGCAAGCGTGTGGAGCATTTTGTTCGGGTCTATTTGTTGATGCAAGACCGACATGGAATCTCGGTGGTGAACCCTCGTCAATACGCAGAGCGCTTCCAGCAGCGTGTCATCAAGGAGCTCATCTACGATGCTGCTGCCTTACCGACACGCGACCGTGTCGAGGATATTTCGCTTACGCAGCTGCACATTCAGAACCAACGCAATGCTCAATTGCTCGAGTCAAGCCGTACACTAAGCACAATGATCGCATCCATTGACGGAAGCTCGACGTATGCCAGTCCACCACCACCAATGCGCGTCGAGCACTTCCCATCCCTCCTGTCGCCGAACGTAGGTCTCAAGGAAACAGCTTCACCCTGCACGCCACCGCTCGGATCAAAAACGAGGGCATCTATCCGCTCAGCTTCATCAGCTTCAGCTTCTTGTCATCGAGCATCTTGCTCATGGGATAACAGTGCAAGTATCTCCGGCGGTATTGGACGGCTATCGGGTGGATTAGTAATGGAAATCCCAGGAACTGTGGCCAGTCTACCGGTAGTATACCCGACAGCACTAGATGCACCACACCTTCGTATCTCACTAGCACCGCTGACCCCATCTCCGCGTACGTCGTCTGTATTTCGACGAGACTCGGAGTACTCGAAGTCAAGCAACCAGCGATCAATCTCATCCGTCCACACCAGTAGCTCCGAAGCGGCTTCCAGTAATGGCAGCAGACACGGCAATACCGGAGGAAGTAGTACTGCCACCGTTGTGCATCTGGAAGAGGGAGCTTTGAGAGGACCAGCTAGCCCTCACGACTACCGGATCGTATCTACACCAACGTTTCCTGACAAAGGAGGGACCAATGCAGCTACCCTCTCCGCCTAGAGATCATTATCAATAACCCAATGTGTACGTTTTTGTAGTTCATCGTGTTGCTTGTTTTAGCCTAAAGATGTGGAGATGTACACGTGGTTCCGATCCTGTAGCACGTCACAGATTACGTCTGTAAGCCCAAGTTCGCGCTTGCCGTCCTTGATGATTTTAGTAGGAACACCCAATTCCAGCCATCCTTGAGTGCCACCATCTTCATCGTATCGAGCAATGGCCACGTGACCCAGCCACACAACTTGCTGTATACCAAAGCCGCAGTGAATCGGGATGATCTTGTCGCGTACATGGGCCATAATGGTGATGGTGTCCTCTGCGCCGTCGTTCGGCTTCACTGCAACATCTTCCTCTTCATCTAGACCTGTCTTCTCCTCTCCTTTCTTATCTAGCTCCTGTTGAGAGCCTTCTTCGTCTACAGGAAGCAACGAATTGCTTGATGTGCTCATCGAACGCGATCTTTAAGTGTAGCCATGTGTCATGAACCAGGGTTCGGTAGTAGTGGGACTTTGGCGTTAGTAGTGATACTAATAATATTAGTGGTCAAAAATCACCAGTTAGTAGTTGTCATTATTAGTGGAAGACACCCATATCACTATATCACTACTAATATCACTACTAATGAGTCTACCACGTTGACGCAGCACCAGTTGTCGCTGCGCTCTTTCGTTGTCGGTCCTAGTGCGAAGAGGGCTCATCACGAATGACCCCGTGGAGAAAACACGTTCCTGAAAGGCAGTAGAGCAACCCTGCCCCAGCCAGATGCGCGCCAGCTTTGCGATCGAAGCGTATTCCTTCTCTCCTACTTCAGCGAACCAGCGACACACGTCGACGTCTGCTCGACATTCCAAACGCGCACTTTGCGCTTGTTGCGCATGCTAAGCTTAGCTAGCACTCTGCCGCACTTATCCTTGTCGGGGTATTGCGCTTTTGCCACATCTGCCCATTCGATACGCCATACCAACCACTTCTTCAGCACAGCATCTGCCTTGTTGTTCATGGTTGCATCCGGATCGATTTCCTGGGAAGGCTCTGAAACCTCCTCACCGAACAATAGATCGAGCTCAGTGTCAGACGTGCTGCTATAATCTTGGTCGGGAGAACTCGAAGTGGAAGCTGCTTCGACGGACACCTCCTCCCCATTCCCAAACATGGCTTTGTAGATGCCTCGATGTGATCGGGAATGTAGTTAGCAGGTTCCGGATCGTCCTCCGGATCTAATTGCGCTAGGTTGATCTCGGTGGCCTGGCTGGAGATGGATATGCCTGACTGACGGCTGGGCGTGGCCTGACTGGAGACGGATATGCCTGACTGGCTGCTTGGCGTGAACTCCTGGGAGTGGCGTTCGCATTTGAATGCTTGTTGACACACTCCGGACTGCAAAACCTATAGAATCGAGAACTTAGTGTTAATAATATCATCAGCGAGTTACAGTTTCATACAGCCATACCTCTTGGAGAGCTCTGCCGTTTGGCAAAGCTCATTGCTGCACAGGTGGTGAACTAATGAACTACTACCGAACCCTGTCTGTGGCCGCCAAGATTCATTTTCTTCCGCTTCCTATTGGTCAACAGGGACAAAATTATCAGTACACGATCTGGGAGGGGGGGAATTGGCCTTCTATTTGAGTATTTTATGTTTTTTCCTGTATAGAAGCCTGATATGCAATGCGATTCTCAATTGAGACCGTATTTCGTTTTGGATGTGAACTTGATCTTTGTTGGAGCTGTACTGCCGTCTTCAGAAGGTATTCTCGAATCGGGCTGTTTTTGATCGGCTGGTTGGTTTCGTTGAAGGTGTATGTTAGTGTTTGGTTTATCAGTACACGATCTTCTCTACGTCAGTGTAATCCGGAGTGGTGCACACCAGTTTCTACTGCCACCAGCCCGCTATTTTTGCCACGTACCCGCCACCAACTCGCCATTATCATATTGGGTCTATGCCGCGCTCTACGGCGAGCTTCCTGCGGCGCTGGCGGCTGCTGGTGGGCGCCGAGCCGGCTCTCACCAGCGTAGTTGCGTGTCTCACGCCTCGCGAGGCTGGGTGTCTGCTGGTCTTCGCGCTGGACGCGCAGTATGAGCCGCTGGTGCGCTTCCTGTACGCGCATTCCCGCGTGCTGTCCCTTGGCGACGCGTCTCGTCGCTTTACGAGCGTTCTACACTGTGCCGCGGCCCATGGCTGCGCGGAGGTGGTGCAGTGGCTTCTACGCTTTCGCTTGCGCCATGGCACGCTGTTAAGCGTGGAGAAACAAGCGAGTTATGACGTCTCGAAGCTCGAGATCGTCTCTGATAGGGCCAAAATGCTCGCCTGGAGCTCACGCAACACCGCGTACGAGTTCCCGGCTGAGGTCATGTACGAAGCATCAAGACAGGGAGACCAAGAGGTGGTGCAGTGGCTGGACACTTGCTGCCAGTATGAGAGACACAAGGCTATGGAGTACGCAGCGTCTACGGGACGACTTGAAGTCGTCATGTGGCTCTACGAACAGGAGAAACAGGACACAGAACAGGTTAACAACATTGTGGTGTACATGGTGCAACCACTGGAGACCAAGCTACGGGTACTCAACTGGGTGTCTGTTTTTCCCAAGAGAAAATGCTTCCGAGAGGCTTTTGCATCGAGAACGGGACTATTGGCTGATGTGTACGACCAGAGAGATCCGTTGCTGCCGTGGGAAGATATAGAAGCTCTAGGAACGTCACTTGGACGACGACGTTACAGAGCAATTGATACCGCAGCTGCACAGGGAGATTTGGCCATGGTGAAAAAGCTACATGAAGATGGACGATGGCCGTGTACCAGTCTTGCTATGGATATGGCTGCGGCAAATGGACATTTGGAAGTGGTTAAATTTTTGCATGAAAATCGACGTGAAGGAGGCACTGCCGTTGGTATGTGTAGCGCAGCGGGTAACGGACATTTTGAGGTGGTGCAATGGCTACATCAGAATCGAAGCAGCGATGGATGCCGCTCGTTGGTGCTGGATCTGGCAGCTACTAATGGCCATGTGGAAGTGTTACGTTGGTTGGTGCCGCGATTCCCGCGGTTCTCGTGCTCACCTGCGTTTATGCCGAGTGTGGCAGCTCACGGCAACATCAAGACGCTACAGTATTTGCATAAGGAGATGAGAATGCCACTGGACCAGCGTACTCTCGAAGCTGCCATTGCATCGGGCCATTTCGAACTTGTGACATACATAACAGATCGGATTCCGGTGGAGCAGAAGCATACTTTGTCCCCAACCGCTGCTGAAAAGGCTGCTGCAAGCGGTAACGTTGACCTTTTGGCGTTCGTCGTGGAGCGACTCGGACTTTGGTCGCCACAAGTGCTTGTTGCTGCAGCTACTACGGGGAATATCGAGATGGCTGAATGGATTAAAAAGCGAACGGATTGCCCTCCAGCAGAAGAGGAGGAGAAGGTTCTACTAGCGCGGGAGCGTCGAGACCGCGCTGCCACCTCTAACGCGATTGATGCTATGCTACCGGATCTGTCTGCAGCGTCTCTCAAACGGCGATCATCTTATGACAATCTCACATCAGTTGGATGTGCGCGGCCATTGGATATCGTGGATGGCAGCACGCTGTATCGCTGTGCATCACTCGGCCACTTCGACATGATCGAGTGGTTGCTAAAGAGGAAGTTAGCGTCGCCGGGATTTGCGCTATCCATGAAAGAACGCGAGATTGTTTTGCGATCGGTTGTTGGGCGAGGAACGCCCGACGACGAGTCACTGGAAACTATCGCTTTCTCCGGAGGCAGCAGCAACGATGGCAGCGCAACAGGTGCTGCGAGTGTAGCAACAGAACCACCTACCGCCGCTGTTACTGCAGCCACTGCAGCGGTTGCAACTGCAAACGGTAACGAGATTGGACCTGGAGTTAATGCCGGTGCTAATCGCATTGCTGGTGTCCGAACTACCACAAGTGGCAAGCGACCTGGATTTGATCCTTTTGCGTGGGCGCTACCTGCCAAGATCAGCCCGTACTGGCAGACCAAGTTTGTGCATCTAGCTGTGCAATACTGCCCCGAGTCTTCGCTAAAACTCGAATGGATGCCACTCTGGGCAGCGCAGCGTGGAGACCTTTTCGTGCTGAAGCAGCTATACACTGTGAAGCACCCGCAGTTATTCACACAGCAGACCTTTTCGGCGATTATGCGCTACACAAAGGCCGGCGACGCTCTTCAATGGTTCCAGACACACAGTTCGACTCTCATGGGTGATTCATCCATTGTAGAATGGGGTGTGAAGTACCGACAGTTCGCGTACCTCACGTACGTTTTCCTAATATTTCAATCTGTGTGGACCGAGGAGCGTTTCCGCCAACATGGCGTCGAGTATGCACTCCACGTAGCATGTGCAATGGGCCACCTGGACGTCGTGACGTGGATCTGTGGCAACTGTGAGATTTTCCTCAATATGCCAGCAGCGGAATTGCACGCAAAACTCGGCAGACTCACGATCTGGAACGACGCACTGGTTGCTGCTGCACGTTGCGGGCAGATTGGTATTTTAACGTGGCTGCACGAGAAATTCACTTTCTTTCGCAAGGTGCCTGAGAGACCTCGCAAGATGAAGCTTGTGGGAGCTATGGCCGATGCTGCTGCTGGCTATGGTCAACTGCGTGTGCTGCGATGGCTCCAAGCGAAGGTGGCCCCCCAAATGGTGTACACCAAGGAGTCCGACACAACATCTACCGAGTCAATACCCACGACTGCACCGACTCTGGTCGAAACAAGCTTCGTTTCGACTGAAGGGCTGTTGGATGCAATGGTAAACCGGCACGTTGATGTGGTGCAGTGGGTCTGCGCCGTGGACCTTGACCTTGTGAGCCGGCAAACTCCACAAAGGCGCGGAGAGCTCGCGACCTTCCTCCGAGAGGAGGCCGACGGATTCGTTCCGTCCAAGTTAGGATTCGTCTTCCCTCCATTGTGAAGCAAGAGACGATCCTGACATGTTGATTTCTGCTGAAGTGCAGATACCAATGCAACGCTTTGGAGCGTTATTCATGTACCAACAATCAATATCCTACCTTTTGCAAGAAATGCGCCATTGTGCAAGCGAGGTCTGACTCAGCATACCAGAGATTCTCTGGCAGAGAATACCGGCCTACCCATTGAAGTTGCATCTCAGTTGCAGTGGACTTTCGATCGACGCGAAAGCACGCATGAAAGACTCGTCTTGCGTTACTTTCTCATAGAGCCAAAAGGTTTGCCCAGCGACCTCGAACTTCTACTTGCGGACGAATTCCGTGAGAATCTTTAGCAGACCAAGCGCACGCGAGAGAGAGCATTGTGACTTCGTTCGACACGCGTCTCCGTTCAGCGCATAGAGAGTCACGTCAAGGCCTTGGAGTTAACAGTGGCGTGAACTCGCCAGCGATGTGAAATCCGAGCAGCTCGCGTTGCGCCAAAAGCAAAAGCTTTGCGGCAGAGCTTTTGCCTAGAGTCCAGAAGAAATTCCTTTGCACTTTGATGTGCTGCTGTCGCTCTCTCCGGACAGATCGCAGCACGAAACAAATGTCGGCAAACCGTTGAATACAATTGTGTACACAGGTCGCGTACGACTATTAATAACCAGTGCAGTGACCTTTGCCGCTACCGTTTGCGTTTTGAGTCAGGACTAGGGCCGCTACGCAGGCGCAATGGTACATGTAATGGTCGTTGCGCTACGACGAACTAAGATTTTTTCTTTATAACGCGTACAGAATTGTTCCAATTGGTCTTCGTACAGTATTTTTAAATTTTTAAACCTACTTTCCCCACCACGCACATCGCGCGCGCCTCGGACACGCGCACAGATAGGCAAGTGGATGACTTTCGACTCGAACGGTTCAAGCAGAAGATGCCAGTTGTGGAGCACAGCAGTAAGAAGCCTGACATGGCGCAAAGTGAGCTGGCCTGTTGGGCAAAGAAGACGTTCAAGAGTGTTAACGCTCCAGCACAAAGCACCATGTCCAGCATCATCCTGATGATGCACTAACAGTCGGACTTGCTTAGCCTCCATCTTTGCAACCCACACCCAAGATCGTTCTCCAGCCGCGGGGACGTGACTTTTTGGTGACGTCTGTATAATCAACCGCAGTACAGACAACGACCGGCAAATACGTCATTGGTTTCCATTCTAACAACGCCAAGTCATAATTCATGAACATTGCATTCGTACTTCTGATTGGCTAGGCATATCGATCATAAGTCATATATTTTGCTACGAAAAAGTCCTAATACAGTACGTAGTACCAACAACTTCATGTATAATTCACTTTTGCTTCACTGATTGGCTGCTGAAGAGATTGGGATCCAGATTTGAATGGCGTGTTTTAGAGTTACCGGTCGTTGTCTGTACTCCTCATATGACTACATGTACTACGATCGTGCGTATCACTCCGTTGTTATATAGCACAGCGAACTCCCCAACACCAAGTCGTATAATCAGCCGCAGAACTGCTCGCATGACCACTACATATCACTTCTTCGTTATATAGCATAGCGAACTCCCAACACCAAGGCGTACGTTTTTGATTAAGTCGTGCTAGACAGCGTAGCTTGCTGCTCAGTTACGTAGTGTCCCCCTCCCTACCTTGGAGTCTCAGCACAGCTACGATCAATTCAATATTTATGCGTAAGCTTGCATTACCGTAGTACACACGCGCGTGTGCTCATGCTCGTACTATACTACATGTAATACCAGTTAGTATTGTGTTATAGTCTGCACGTGTACGTGCAGTAGCCATTGGCATAGTCTAAAACTTCGTAAAATTACTGGCTATGCGTCTAGATGCATCTCTAAGCAACCGTTACCACGCCCACAATGTTATTAACCTTAAGTGGTCGTTCCACCATTATTTGCTATCTCGTCACCCACCTAACTTACTGTGTCCACCAAGCGCGGCCACTATTGAATCATCACAGTTCGACCTTCTACCCAAAGTTATTATTGCGGCCTCGCCACATCTAGACACGGTAATACTACACCCTTTCAATTTCAAAATGGCAAATTCCAAAGTCAATTTGTCAAAATGTAAGGTCAAAGCGACAATGCTCTACAAACGCATATTATAAACCGTATTAAATATATACATGTAAGTGTATTTTTACTTACAGTGAAAACATGCTCATTGGAAGATACAATCCAAGATCGGTGGGTATGTACATACCCCACCAAACTCCCCACCTGACGATGCCTTCCACCCCCAATCCAAGATCGGTGGGACGGATATAAAAACGTGCGGTTGGCCTCTTTTCTATCCGTGACAACTTGACCTTACATTTTGACAAATTGACTTCGGAATTTGCCATTTTGAAGTTAAAAAGGTGTACATGCATGAAGAATAGTTCGCTCGCGGGCGCCCGTCAACGGGTTGAAAATGAGAATTTAGTCAATTTGAGAGGAGGAAAACTTCAAAAAGTGACTATGGATAGTGAATTGTTGTGTGGTAGACTGGGCATTTACTCGCATTCGTGTGGGCAGCGGAGCCATTCCAACTCTGCACATCACCACATGTGTCAGAGTCCGATTCGGACAGCCTGTTGCGGTGAAGGGCCACAGTCAATCAGGAAAAAGCCCAGTTGGCGTCAAGGTCTTGCCACTCACGCGAAACTTCCGTCGTGTTCCTCACCATCTCTAGCTTTAGGGGAAACCCAACAAACTTTTTTTTTCACTCAACCTGCTGCTCACTTTGCATTTTTGAGGCAAAGCAGACAACCAGCAGCAGCTTTTCAAGTCGCTTTTTGCATCGGTCAAATCCTCAGAAACGTAAAGACACGCATCCCATACTGAGTCAAAGATCGACCACCGAAGTGCAAGTATCCAATTGTGATGCCGTTCAAGACTCCGCTTCGTGGACCCACGCTGTCAACCAGCTATGCGTCGAACGCTTGCACTACCGCTTTGTCACCAACGCGCAAAGTTCTGGTAGGGGATGAAGAGCTCGTCTTCCGAGTGCACAACGCTAACTCTGCTGTGGCACTGAAACGTGCTCTTACCGACCCACCGGACTTGTGGGACTCCGTCAAACACACGCCGTGCATCCGTCTCGGTTCTCGTGCTGGAGCTGAGAGCTTTGAGTTGTCGTCTCGTGTGAATGGAGAGGGGTATGAGGTGTTGACAGTGGGCAGTATCGCCTGCAGTCCTCAAGAATTGGTTTCGGTGCTGTGTTCGAGAGATGAGAGCGACTACAATGCTGCTATGAAAGGACTGTACGGCGGCCAGTTCATGTACGGCTCTGTCGTGCAAGTACTGGATGGAAGACAGTCACAGGGTGTGATACCTGACTGCCACCAACTTGCTGTGAGGACGGGCTGCTTCACAGATCGAGGATGTTGGCACGTAACGAGCAGTGGTGTTTTCTCGAGTATTTCCAGCCTACTAGTGATACTTTCGCGAACTCAATGTCGGCACCTGATGCGTCACAGGGATTCTCCGTTTCTCTATTGTCACTGTCGGAGCAGGAACTTGCTACTGGGAAAGCTGTTAGCGGTCGTGTTGATCAACTGGATGGTGTTACTGCACTGCTAGTGGTTGACACAGTGCCTGCCGTTTCCAAGGACCAAAGTGACGGCAATGCGACGAAGTTACGTGTGATGTTCCACGTACTCTACAAAGGGAATCAAGAACCAGTCGCCGGTCAGGCAACGGACAAAATGGCACGTAGTCGACTCATCGCTTTGGCTGGAGGAATTCCTCGTCTTCCTGCGGTTGTGCGTCGTCGTCGACTTGGGACTCAAGTGTTCGCACAGCAGTCAGTCAGTGTTCCGATGCCCAAGACTGAAGCTCAGAACTCGAGATGTATCTCGTGCACCAAAGGTCTTCGTCTGAGTGCGTTGATGCGTGTTGCTCGTCGGTGCCAGCTTTGCGCGTACAACGTGTGCTCAACATGTTGGTCTCGTGAGAGTGTGGAGACCAACAACGGCCACGTCGCAGCAATGGGAGTTTGCAAGCGCTGTCTTGAGTGGGTAGATCGGTGCGATTACTCTCACGTTCAAATTGGCCACCGAGGTCCAGTGGAGATCGTAGAGGACCCAGAACTCAGTGCATCTTCACGTCTGGGCCAAAGTCTGCGTGAAGAGCTTGCAATTGAGAGTACCAAGAACGCAGCAGTGTCTGTGATCCGAATGCTCTTGGATCCCTCGGAGGCTGCAACGGAATCTACTTACAGTAGTGACGCCGAGAGCACTGAGAGCGAAGCGGGAGATGAAGACAAGTACATGTCAGCAGTTGAAGAGTATTTCGACCGACGCAAGCACGAGGCACCAGCAGCTAAGGACTGCGTGCTCTCAAATGCACAGCAACGCAGTTACCCGTTGCATCCGATGGACAAAACGTCTCCGTCTGCTCCAATTCCTGAAAATGAATTGACTCGACTGCAGTGTATCGACAGATATGGCCTCATGGACTTGAAAGAACCATAGCCTGAACTGGACATCATCTGCTCGTTCCTCGGCAAAGAGTTGGGATTCTTCTGCACGATGATCACGATCGTAGGCGAGACGCATCAGTTGGTTCTGAGCTGCACCATCCGCGACTTGATCCACGCCATGCTACCTCGTGAACACACGTTCTGTCAGCATCTACTCATGGGCGAGGCCCCGTTCATCATCCGCAACCCGGAAGCGGATGTTCGTTTCTACAACTTGAAACCAGTTACGAGGCAAGGTGTGAAATACTACTGCGGCATCCCGATCACCGGTCCAGACGGGATCATGGTGGGCTCCATTTGCTGCGTGCACAGTGCAGCGATGGATATCACGCGTTCGCAGTACGATACGCTTGTGCGTTTTGGCAAGATCGCATCCAAAGTCATCCGAGTGAAGGCTGAGGCCAAGCTGCAGTGCCCATAAGGCGACGAAGCCATGCATTAATTATCCATACCAACTACGCATCAATACATTTGATTGTTTGACAAGCTCGAACATCAAACGAAAGGTGAAGATATCATCGTCTCAAGGGATTACCGACGCTAAAGCGTGGCTGGACCAGACTTGCAGTGGTCCATTCGTGCGATAGACTGGTCTGGAAATGGCGGTCTCAATTTGTAAATGGTTTGCATCATGCAAACCATTTACGAAGTGAGGTACATGTACCCTCCGGCAAGTTGTACTGTACACCGTCATCTTGACGTACATGTACCGCATACGCGTGTCGGGTTCAGCTCGTTGTCGTAAGCCCCCCCCCCCCACACACACACGTCACTCGTGATTCGGAGCTGATCTCCGTAGCTGTATAAGGTGATGCCGTTCAAGACGTCTTCTTCCAGCCCCACCTTGTCTTCGGAGCGCTGTACCAGCTTTTCATCGCCATAAGGTCCTTCACGAAAAGTATTAGTTGAGGACAATGAGCTGCTCCTTCGGGTGCGCAATAACCGACCTGCTGAAGCTCTCAAGCGTGCATTGACAGACCCAGTAGCTTCATGGGACTATCGGAAGAACTCCCCAACCACCCCTCTGACCCGGTATCGAGGATTTCGCGTTATCTTCACGTGTCCATGGAGAAAACTACGAAGTGCTGACGATAGGTGACATCGCCTGCAGTCCTCAAGAGTTGGTTTCAATACTATGTACTCGTGATGAAAGTGACTACAATGCTGCAATGAAGGGACTTTATGGCAATCAATTCATCTACGGGTCAGTTGTCCACGTTCTAGAAGGGGAGGAAGCGCGTCAACAGCTTGTTTTAATGCCGGAGAGCCACCGTTTAACTGTAAGAACAGGATGCTTCGCTCGGTCGAGGGTGTTAGCACGAAACGAGCAATGGTGCTTCCTTGAGTATTTCCAGCCTACAGGTGAGCATTTATCCCAAGGGTTCTCCGTTGCGCTGTTGTCGCTGTCAGAGAAGGAGCTTGCAGTGGGGAAGGCTGTTGGAAGGCGAGTTGATCAGCTACATGACCTCACGGGGCTACTGATCGTTGACTCAGTTCCAGTAGAGTCAGATGACCAGAACAATGGTCACAAAGTACGCGTGATGTTCCACGTGAGCTTGTACAAGCTCTTATTCCTCGTGAACACACTTTTTGCCAACATTTGCTCATGGGCGATGCCCCTTTCATCATCCGAAACCCAGAAGCAGATGTGCGCTTCTACAATATGAATCCGGTTGCGCGTGACGGTGCCAAGTTCTACTGCGGAATCCCCATCGTGGGTTCGAATGGAATAGTTTTGGGCTCCATTTGCTGTATCCACACTGCTCCGATGGATATCACAAGGATGCAGTACGACACACTCACACGCTTCGGCCAGATCGCATCCAGAATTATTCGAGTCAAAGCCGAAGCAAAGATACGAGGACTCGAGACTTTGATCAAGCCAACACTAACTATTACTAGTATCTATCTCCTTTGAATATTGGGCATTATGTACATTTTGGTTTCAGTCCGTAGGCAAATGTTGCATGTTTTGAACTTTGTCAAGCCTTCTGCAGTGTTCACTCCTTGCTTACCCCCTCGCCAGCGTCTGCCCTTGTCACCCCTCGTCCGATGCAAGCTAGAACTGGAGTCTTAACTGAATCCGAGCGTGCCAAACTTGCGTACACATGAGATCCCTGACATTTCCTGTCCGGGATCAGGGGCAGTGACTAGCGCTCTGTCGACGACAGCAACTGAAGTTCCTTTTGCTGAGCGTCGAATGCGTTCGTGGTCAGTCGACGACCACAAGCAAATTGCAACGTGGCTGCTGTAATGCTGCAGCTCCGACTTCGGTTCGGTTCTGGGTCCGCGGCCGTCTCTTCGACTGGATCCCTGTAGACTTGGCGAGACTCAGCTCAACGTTCTTACTAAAGTTCGTACAGCTTCGACACCAAGGAATCCCACCGCGACACGCTGTGTACACATATGCTCTCTGACCCACCATCGCTATGGTCGCACCGCAAGTCGCAACTAGCGAAGTGACGAAATGGCCGTGCAACTTCAAGGCTCTCGCCCAGCAGCTCAGCATTCTCGCAATGACTCGGACGGATATTCGGACAGGGGGCATGTTATGCGGACCGAGTCGGACATTGCAGTCCATGCAAATGCTGGGTAACAGTGCCACAATTCAGTAGGTAGTTGAGTAGACACTGGCAAGCCCACCCGCGCACCGTATTGTCGTTGCACATGATACCGTTCAATGAAGATCGTTGCCACGAAAACGTAAGGCTGCCATGCATCTTCGGTTGCGACAGCGTGCTCCACCTTTTACAGAAGAACCTGCGGGGGTTATCCATGGCTGAGGATAGTCACGTAGCCTACATTGTAGGACCCAAAAGTCTCCAGGGCACGAGCATGAACACCAAACTCGAAGTTATCCGCTGTCATACAAAGTCTCATATAACGACACAGTTCAATCGGTATACAAACTTCAGTATAAACAACACAGTTCACTTGTCCTTTCTCTGTCATGATAGGTGGGACCATTCTGTCCAGAAGGACACTGGCCATCATGAATTGAAGGCCACTCCCTAATTTATTTCATTTGAAGCGCTTCCTGCTCTATGGGCCACAAGCATCGACGTGTACCGAATTCCCTATGTCAAGGCATACAACTGATATGAGGTGCAGAGACCTGTGACACCCTGTCCCGGCTAAATGGACTTGCACTACATGTACCACTAAGAAAAAAATATATTTTGACATGGAGTTTATTGCATTTCAGTAAACTGAAACTACAGCGTGAAAAATGTTGTCGAAATCGTCGTCTAGACAGAATTCGCCGACTGCCTCATCGCAACTTCTCTTCCGCTGGGTATGATGAGATTTTGAACTGTTTCTCGGTTCGTCCTTTGCCTCCCGGTAGCCGTGGCCGCCATTTTGGGCTTTTCTTTTGAGCTAAAGCCATCAAATGGCGGACTAAATCTGCTGGACGCGCGAGGCTGCATTTGCTGTATGCGATGACATAGGGTGCACAGTATTTGGCAAACTCTGACTTCTGATTGGCTGAAGAGGTGGTGTATGCCTTGACATAGGGAATTCGGTACGTGCGTCTCCGTCGCTTTCTGGCGTCTTCGGAGCTTCTCGCTGACCTGGCGGCACTTGGAGCGACGATATGTTGCTATTACGCGTCCGGACCACCGTCCGGAGCAATCAAAGTTGCTACTGTACAGTCCAACGTGGTCGATAGCGCCGCAACCTGCACTGCTCGCTGGGTTGCAGCAAAAACACGCACAGTCTGCCACAACTCAATTCGCTTCCGCCAAGTCCTCGCCTCGTTTCGCTTCGCCCGTTCGCGTTCGACTTCAATGCCGATCCATTTCTCGTTTGTCTCCTGTCGTAAGCAGTCGCCCAGTAGTCGAGATACTAGTCACCGCGGTGACGTTCTGGGCAATGTCGGTGACTCCTGTTGGCACCCGAACGCCATGCAGTCGTCGGTCCGTCGTCGACCGCATTTGACGAGCTCGATGTGCACAGTTCCTTCTGATAGACCTTCACCAGCGTTGTCGTCTTGGGCCGAGTTTGATGGAATGCAGAGTTTGCGACCTTCACGGAAAGTCAAAGTCTCTGATGCCGAGTTGGTGCATCGGGCACGAAACGCCAGTCGTGCAAGTCGTAGAGGCCGTTTACTTCGAGTTCCATCGGTCATGTGGGACTGCAAAGAGATCTCGGGCTTTGCCAAGCTCTCGAGACGAGCAGGTGCCAGTGGTGAGGACTTTGAAGTACTTACAACTGGTGAAGTAGCTTGTGAGCTGGACGAACTCGAAGCGATTCTGTGTCCTCGTACCGAGAGCGATTACAACGCCATAGCACGTGATTTCCTTGGAGACCAATTCATCTACGGCTCAATTGTTCATGAGGTGCAGCCTCGCGGTTTCGGCGAAGACTCTGATGTCGATAGTGAAGAGGAGGAGGAAGTAGATACAAGTTCTGACTTCCGTCTTCATTCCGATGACCACGTTGCTGTACGAACTGCTTGTTTCTCACGATCACGTCGGTTCGCCCGCAATGAAGAATGGTGCTTCCTTGAACATTTCAGGTCTCGGTCAGTTGCCCTCGCCAGTCCTTTCGAGTCCCATGGATCATCGAACTCCTCCACGTCGTCAATTAACATCGACGACCCCACGGGCTTCACTATTGTAATGAGTTCAATGTCACCAAGCGAGTTAACCGCTGGAAAGATGGAGACAACCCGCGTAACGCAACTTCACGGTATCACCGCGGCGTATTTGGTGGAGCCGCTGCCTCAAACCGTCGGATGTCGGGGTCCTCGAGTCCGTGTGAGTTTCCATGCCACATACACTGCCACCAAAAATCTTCCAGAAGGATACGCTGACTCCCAGACAGTTCGAATGCGCCTTAAGTCTTTAGCCAGAAGTCTTCACCAATTACCAGAGCTCATAGAACAACGACGACGTCAAACCAGTCAGTTCAGTCCTCTCGTGGACTTAACCTGCCGTTCTGACCAAGAGTATCGCACCAACAAGGGGACTCAGAACTCGCGATGCGTGGCGTGCACGAAGCGTCTACGAATGAAGTTACTGGATGCCCCGACACGGAGATCAAAACGGTGCCAGATTTGCATGTACCGTGCGTGTGCCTCCTGCTGGTCGAAACAGAGTGTCGAGACCTTCAGTGGCCACGCGACTTCTGTGATTGTCTGTCGACGCTGCCATGAGAGCTTTGGAAGCAGCGACTACTCTCACATCCAGTTGACCTGCTGAAGATGTGTCCCCACTAGTAAAAGGAGAGTGTACCAACTAAGGTTTCAAGATATTCTTGAAAAATCATCGATGTAGAAAACATTAATAGCGCACTGAATTCTATTATCGCAAACGATATGTGGCAAAAGACTTATTGGGATTTCTGAACGAAGAGAGGGTAGACACTCAGTGTATTATTGTGTTTGGCAGTATATTGAATTGTCTTGCCAAAATCACCGTAATTAATAACGCAATACCCGCAGAAAAAATAGATAATTATTATTAAATATGCAATCTATTTCTCAGTGCATTAATTTTCTTGTTCGGAGTCGCGCAGCTGACGATAGAGGTCCTTACAGTGTTGACATATCCCTAGCGCATCTTTGCGCTGATGTTGCCCTTGCTGAATATCACTGTAGCAACTAGGTTCAGCTTGGCCGCCTACATCGCGAATCATAGCAGAAGCCATACATGTAGCGAGTGAGGGATCGAGCTGAAACAGAAAAGGTTGATGCTAATCTCTTTTAAAAAGGAAAAAAAGTGCGCGAAGTACAGCTTGTTTGCAAGCAGCAGCAACACTCCTGTAAGCTTAGCCTTAGTCATGCAAATTACAACTTTGACCGGTTACAGTGGACCAAACCACAAATGTTGTGCTAAACAATTATTCCTGTCGAAATCAATAATACACATCTTTCAGATAAAATAGCTAATAATTCATACTAAAAATACCAGTGATACGAAATTATTTTTTTCCGAGCACTGGTGTTTTGGCAGACACGCCATCTTTTTCAGCGGTGAACCTCACATACTACTATTTCAATGCTGTGGAGATGCACAATGCTCATACGTAGTCGCCGTGTTTCCTCCGTTAGAGCAACACTACATTCTAGTAAAATGCGAGGTACCGTAAGCTTTTCAGACTCTGGATTCCTATTGACAAGGCTGACGATAAACTGGGCAGCAGCGGATCTCGAGCGTTGCGCACTCATTTTGATTTTCTAAAATCTGTTAACAAAAGCAGCCCCGGTATTTTCGATTTGGAAACCTTCGCGATTTTGCTACGTTCTACGATCGCGTTGCACGGTTCTCCACTTGCCGTTTCTCATCCCAGAATTGACGTCGAGAGTCACATAGGACTACACGTAGTTCGAAGATACACGATTCTGAAGCACGACTGAATCAATTTAATAAATTATCTTATCGTGAGACTCAGTCTTCAATTAAAATTGTTTTTTCCCACTATAATTTTTGTAATACAAAAAAGCGGGTTTAAAAGAGAACGGAGGAAGTCGGCTAAAGTTAAATTTCTACCGCAATGCACAGTATTACCGGTTGGGTGTTCTCAGCATTGATGGCAAGCCGTCCGAGGCATTGTGGGATGATGAGTTACAATGTCAAGTTTAATTATTAGTTTGCTTCAATAGCAAGCTGGAGAAATCGACCGGCCTTCTATTTGATTTTTATGTTTTTTTTTTCTGTAGAAGACTGGTATTGTGTTGTCATGATATCGTGTTTTTCTGTTTTTATGTCGAGTGATGTTGGCCTTGAATCGTCAGAGTAAGTCTTTGACCATTCTACATGTAGATGTTGAGGGTTGGGGAAATCTGCCCTATTTCGAGGGGCTCGGTTAAAGTTACAGTCTCACGAAGATCGCTCGAATCGCTCGACGAACCTCATAAATCAATTATCTATTAACTGAATCTCTCTGTTTTCTGTAGTGAAGAGTAAATATTTGAAGCCGATTTGTTGGAAGTTTTGATGCTGTGGTCAACGCGATTGCACGGTAGAAGGAAGAATCGAACGAAGAATGAACTCAGCAAGAGCATGGGGAACTCATGGTTCCCAGAAGAACACAATTATTCTTTGGAATATAGGGCTGTCTACTGGTTCGTACTCAAATGAATGCATTTCCGATAATCTATCAGGGCAATCCGTTTTTAAATGTACTAAAATACATTCCGTTTCTTACCATGTACTTCTAGATTAGTGTTGCGAGGATTTGGCCCAAAGAAATGTTATTTTACTTGCCGTGCACATTGAGGTTCAAGTAGTCCCATAGTCTCGATCCTATCGCTAGCATTTTGTTTGGAGAAGAAGTTGATGATGATTAAGTTATGTGAACATCTCGTCTTGCAAACCTTGCAAACCTATCAAAGCTAAGCCAAGACTATATTACGCGGTATCTATATTCTTTAGAGGTCGCCTGCTCTAGGGCCTCACCGTCATTCCAATCTGACGAATGTCGGAACAGGATATTACAACGACTAGTTGTTTGCATTTTGTTTGAGAAGTCTCCATCAGTATTTTGGCTATGTCAGTGGAACCAAGTTTGTCGAACATGGCGTTCGTCCCTTCACATTTTTATTGGCATCCAAATCCAGCAGGACTTTCACGCTTTGAAGAACCCCTGACCAGGTGGAGAAAGTTGATCGAATCGGGCGGTACTCGTCCCCAACCCACAAACACCGTATATATGAAAACTCGACCAAGACAGTAAGAGGCGGAAAGATATGAAGAGTGATCGACTCGGAAATTCAATAAATTCAATCCGGATCAGTACGCTATTTCAGACACTAAAAGCAGCGCGAGTACCATGAATATTAACCCCAGTCGAATTCATTCTCCAACGATTATTCCTTCCAGTTTTCCATCACGTTGACCACCGCATCAAAACCACCATCGCTATTATTTATTGACAAGCCAAGTCCGGGAGTCTAAAACTTTCAATAATTCCATAATTCTTGAAAAATATTTTTGGTAGTATTTTTTGGGTTTTATTGTTAATAGAAACAGAAATGACAATATAATTGCCAGTTCTAATTATCAGTTTTGTTTCTATTAACCATAAACCTAAGAACTGCGAATCCGCGGGCCATCAGCCCGCAAACCAATACAGTTGTGGGATGCAGCTAAACAGAGACACCAGGCTTGAAGGATTTTGTTTGTCATTTGAAATGTGACGGGCGCTCGTATCTCCGTGGTTAAGCTCGCCTCTCTCGAGTGTAGGATGGTGATTTTTAGGCCTCGTTAATTTATATACCGTAACCAAAATAGCAAAATACAGAAATGGCTCCCATTTGTACAGCCCAATCGTCGAAAATGTGGTCCCAAATGTCAGATCAGTGATAGTCTCCAAGCCATGATCAGGACACTTGTGTATAAGCAACATATCGATCAAGCTACGTACGACAAGCTCAGTATCGACGATAAAAAACTCTTCAAGGAGATACTTGCCATCACCCATCTCCAGTATAGTTTCCATGATATGCTCGAGGACCCCTTAGAGACCCTTCGAGCTGATAAACGTTGATTTTTTTGTCGCTGATACTAACTTCAAGTATGGCAGACTCCCCATCGGGACTTCTGTGAGTAAGGAGTAGAATTTGCTACGGCGACCTTCACTCACACCTTTTTGGTAACCTTTGTACTTTAATACCCCGGTTAAGTAGATTCATGCATGGGTATCCGAAGCGGGAGCCATTTCTGTAGCATATTTTCGCCCGCTAATTTTTTTTATCGTATTTGTAATACACTACGTGTCAGTATGGGGACATACTGTATGTCCAAGCCCATATGCTTCATGTAATATCACGGTGTTTGTGGAAACACAAGGGATGCATGAACCTTGATGAAAGCGCGTATGATACCGCTGTAAGCACTTGTAATATGTTTTTAGGTAACGAGCGGAACTAAAACCATGGATTTGGAGGATTATCAATGATTAGACTATTGACTTGCATATGTAAGGTCTTTTTACCCATGCACTGGAGACTATGCCGGCGGTTTATGCCTACCAACTTCGCTGTGGTGATAAAAGACTTGCAATCACTCGAGATCTGTAACTACATTGCGTCGGACGCCAGCAGCGACGATTCTATGTTCATTTTGCGCTTCCTGTACTCTTGATCCGGATGGCTTGACGTCTCCACATTTTGAAAAAACAAATCATCTGCGGCTAGCTGCGATTTCATAGCCACCAAAGCCTTCTCTGTTATTCAGTTTAGTTGGCGGTTTCTTGGGGCCGTGTTCCTCGTTGGACAAGCGTGAGATCTGCTGCCTTAACTTGCTTGTTTACGGATACTGTCACCTCCAGACGGCGCTTCTTGGAAATAGGCTTTGATGTAGAGCGATCGTTTCCTCTTGACCTGAACGACCGGCTTGTCAACACTAGCATCCACACCGCAATGCTTCACGTGGTTGTTACATGACTTTTTCACCTTGAATGCTGTATGTCCAGTGCACATTGTCCACCTCTGCCGTGATTGTCAACCCTATTTTGATGGGTTTCGCGCCATTTTGAAAAAATCCGTAAAATAACGAGGCCTGGTGATGTTGGAGACTTGCGACCATGTGGAAAATATCGAGTGGAGAAATCCGGTTTTGAATGTGATGGAAAGTCGTGAAGGAGGTGTTCTATCCTTCTGTTTGTACCGACGTGGGTGGTGGCAGGTGGACTGTAGGGTAATATTTCGAGAGCCGAAGGCGAAGAGTAAATTTTGTTTTCCAGGAGGAGTGTTCACAATCCAACGTCGCCAACGACGATGCGCCGAACCCTAAACAAAATCGTGACGCCGACATTAGCCAACGTGTCGCGCCTCTCAGTGGACCTCTCTCATCCAGTCAAGTGTATGTTTAGTTACCCATGTTTGCCGGCTGGACCCGGGCCTGTACTATACAGCGTCCGACCAGGCGGGTAGCGTAGTTGAGAGCGTCCATTTGCTCTTTTGCAGCGGCGTGAGTCACGCCGCGTGACATCGAGCAACACCATCGGTTCCGAGTGGAGACCCACTATCACCGTCACGCTCGCCAAACACGTACCTACTCTGGGGCTGGCTTGCGTTTCCTTAGCCAGTGAACCGCCTCGCACAACAGCAAGGCTATGCCTGAGCGGTCTCCGTGGCAGCAGCTTCGTGAGTGCAATTCGGCCGACGAGGCGTCACAGACGCTGTCAATGATTTGCTCAACGCGGCTGTGGCGCATCCAGGTTCTCGAGCGCTGGGAGTACCGCCATCGACAGCTGGCCTTCATCAAGGTCCGTACACACGCGATCAGCGGCATCGCCAGGCACCATGCATCGCTCACAGGAGCACGCGCACACGCTGCTCGCTTTTCCAACGGCGGTAACCTATGTGTCCCGCGGTTCAGGAAGATCGAGCTACCATCCAAGCCACGGAGAACGCGCAAAACGTCCAGGTAGCAGCATTGTGAGCCATGAACGTGTTCTTGGACCTGTTTCCTGACTTTGTGTGCGTGCTACTACTTTCAGGTACTCTTCACAGTCCATTCACAGGCACACCTCATCACAAGTGGGGGCCGGCCTCTACGAACCAACCCTCGGGCCGTTGACGCGACTCTACAGTCAGCGCATCTACGCCCCTCGGCTTGATCCTCGAGGTTGAGGCTTAACCTGTGAATGGACTGCTGTCTTCGCCCCTGACCTCGTATGGTATTGGAAAATTTCAAGTGTATCTGATAGTAAATGTATTTTAAGTTTGTTCTAGACGGATAGAGTTGCTGGACGGTCACCTTGTCACGTGTATGCAACGATACTCTGTCGCTTCCAAACTTTCGTCGTTGCCCGACAATATATGGCACTATTGCTAGCTGTGTGGACGCAACTAAACAAAGACACCAGACGGAATGGATCTCGTGACCAGGTTGACATGTGAACTGCGACTGGCACTCGCCTCCCGTCATTAAACTCGTAATGTTGAGTGAAAGGGTGGTTCGCCTGTCGACATTGTAGATGGTGATAATTACACTTTCCACCATTGATGGTTTTTACGGTATTCCATACGGTAGTTGTAACGTATTTCTCCGAATATAAGTCCTGTATTGCCTGCCCGGGTCCGTGGCCCCCCGGGGGGGAAGACGTAGTTCGTTGTCCATTATCTGACACCAATTTGGCCCAATAAGCAGCTGTTCATTTTTGTCCAATTAGCGGTCGTTTCTTTCGAGATTTTTCCCCATCTTCTCCAAAACCGAACTGGGCCCCAAGAAGAAACGCTTCAAGCGCAACCTCGGTCCTGAGGGCCGCTTTGTCGCTTCACGTAGCAACCAGTGACCTGACAATACTGTTATCCAGGGGCCTGAGAATGCTGCTATCCAAACGCCCGGCAATGATGCTATGCAAGGGTCTGACAATGATAATATGCAGAGGCTTGGCAGCAATGCTATTCAGACGAAGAAGCTAACTCGAGAGGAACGATTAGAGCTGTCGCGTGCATACGTCACTAGAATGAGAGAAAAGGAACGGGCATTTCGAGAACGGCGCGAAGCACAAATGTGCGCTCGATACCGTCGCACTCGCGGCGACGCTGGTGTTGCGTCAAGTGCTCCAATTTCGGGTCGTTATTCTGGTCAAACAGAGGAGGATAAATCCGATGGCGCTGCGTCGGACGAGGGGGATAGTCACGGCGACGAGGCTAGTCGTGGCTCAAAGGCACCACCAACAATTAGGGCGTCTGACTTAATGGAGTTGGGTGCATCCGAAGAAGATACTGATGGTCAAGAGCTGAACCAGAGCGACGACACCGTGCCTGGCGATGAAGCTAAAACCGCCGGCAATTCATGCGAAACCGCAGGCACTGATAGTACATATTTTCTATCTATATCGATGAAGATGAAACAAAAGCTGCAGCCACGGGGCTATTTGTTGCAGCAGACACATGCGATGATGGGGGAATGTAAGGAGAAGACGAGGAATAAAAGAGGGCAGCTGTGATTAGCATGGAGGTAGACGCCAGCCAAGCAGCTGCTGACCCAGTATTGATGCGAATCCTGCGACCCTATACGACCATTGACCAGCACATGCACGTAGACAGTTTCCCATTTCAAGACGTCCCATCTGAATGGAATTTTGATGAGGAACCCCCTCAGCTGGAATTATCCCTGCTACGGGCGGTAGGGTATTGGGTGTGAGGGCGGTCTACGAAATTCCTCGGCGAACTAATTGATGACGCTACATCGCTGATCGTCCCTGACAAAAAATATTTGATAGAAGTGCTGGAGAATGACAACGATAAGAATGAAGCAAGCATCTATATCTACCCTGACAACTATGGAAACATAGCCAAATTTACCAATCACAGCTGTGAGCCAAATTACTGGGCAGTATTAATACTGGTGCCTGATGGTAAAACACGCCATATCGCTATGATGACTTGTAAGAAAATCAAAGCTGGCGAGGAGCTGATGTTCAGGTATTCGACGACAAGGGATACTTCCGGAAATTCTTCAGATGCGCATGCGGAGCTAAGCGCTGTATTTCAAAACGGATGCCGTAACTAGCCAACATAACAACATAAAAAGGTTTTGCACGAAAATGTATTTGGCCCTTGTGTGCATGCTGCTAACTGGATGTTCCTAATTATTAATCAAGGCACCAAAATGCTCGGAACGCTGTCTATCACAGCATGCGCAATACGGTGGTCAGCAAGCTGACGGTGAACGTGTACTTACAGAATTTACGTATAAGCCTGTGCGAGCATCGCATTTAAGCTGTTTAGTTCTGTTCACAGATTCACTTACGGGTTAATCAACCCAGCAACCTCTCGCCATACCTTTTGGTAAAACGTGCACTATGCGTAGCGGATGAGAAGATGATATTGTATGTGTACTTATGCAATATACGTTTTCGCGCTGCTGGTAGGCTCTTCCTTGCTGTTCACGGAGCGATGTACTTGTTAATCAGCGCACCAAACGCTTGAAACGCTATCTATCACAGCATGCGCACTACCGCGTTGCGCGAAATTTGCTCATCAATTATTCCAATTAAATCCCCTCAATAAACAATTGAGCGAGAGTTCAATCACTATCAATTATCCGATACAAATTCCCTATATAAAAAGTTAAGCAACCCTTATTCTAGGAAACCTGTGGTGGGATGACAGGATACACATCGATGATCAGATCAAAATTTCATTTCAAAAGCTCTTTTACTAGGACAAATAACAGATACATGTGTTTTTGCTATCAAGTGTCATCATTAGTGGTTTTCAACTCGTTTCCGTTGTGCACACTTCGCGTATGCTCATGTGACGAAGCGGCTCGTGTGAAAACGGATGGACAACAGACGCCGACCGGTGCAGTATGTTACTACGCGTGAACCTATATCTGAAGGCAATCCAAGTATGTCCGAATGCAGTCCGAGTATCTCCGGAAGTCCAAGTGCACCAGGAGTCCGACCGATTGACTTATATCCAGAAGAGAGCCAGGCTGATTTGTACCCAGAACCCCATCCCGAGATTCAAGTATACTCAAGGCCATATCTTAACGACCGACCAAGGCGACCGACCGGATAAGTTATGCACCAAGAGCCAGTTGAAGAACCCGCCAAGAATTATCCATGTCCCACTGATTCGCAAACACTTCGGATGACGATTGCGACCGAAGACCTATAGTGAAACCAAGATAAGATTAGTGTTTTCAGAAAGATCACTAGTCGACACTGCTAGCAGACAACTAACAAACAGATAAACAGAGAGTTCGTTTTGCCAAGAAGATCGCAAGTGTCTTTGGGGTTCCTTAGCCTGGAGATACTGTCAAGTCGGCAAGAGGAAGAAGTCGTGAACCGGAAGGAAGAACCTTGCCGGAGGCCCTACGTCAGCTGAACCAGCGTTGGACGCGTCGTGACCGCGAAGACCACCGCGGGACTCTCCACTACATCAAGCCCAAATTAGGCGGGGATTTGGATGGCGCGCGTCCGAAGGTGATCTTCCTATTTCATATCCTAGTTGGAGTAGTCACTTTCGGAAATTCCATTTCATATTAACTGCGATTCTAGAGAGGTTATTAGTAGTCACCCCTGGAAGCATCGATTTGACAGCTGTGTGATTGGACTGTATATATTTTGTCCGGAAGTTCATAGTCGTTCAGACTTTACTTCCAAACTTTTCCTACTTTCGGAGGTGGTGCGCGTTGGAGAGCACATTTGAGACTTGCCAGTGTCTTTAGTGAGACTCCAGTTGACTGGTGCGAAAGAGACTTACCGCTCAAGGGTCCAAAAGAATAAGAGCGGCTGTATATTCGTGTATAACCCTCTGTATTGTATTTGGTTATCTGTGAAGACTTGTCTTCTAACTACCCAGCTGTAGGGGCAACGTTTGTGAAAGTAACGTTCGCGCTCTGCATCCGGATTCATATCTTGTATACGAACAACTCATCTGGTGAGATCACGTTCCGCCGAAGGTAAACGACACCTAAGAGGATAAACAAGGTCACACGCCAACTCCGTCGGAATACCTAGTACTTCTTTCGGAGACTGACCCCCTCGAGAGGTCCAGAAGACTATCGACTTTCGGACTTGATATCCAAAGAGTCGACTACTTCCGGATTTTTCTCCACACACAGGGCTACGTGCTATACACCTGAGCGGTCCAAACGCGCTCACTCGCCTCGCGCCGGCTGGTACGCGTGCCCGGATTTGGGTGTCCTAGTGATATCACCGAGTTGTCTTTATATTATTGATTGATTTCAGGGTGCTGAGTGCTAACTAACCTTTCTAACCGTGGTTATTATGGCTGGAAGTGGAAGCACGAAGAAGAAGAATGGGCGCGGCGGATCTGGAGGTGCGGAAGCATCCAGACCGTCTCGCCGGATTGAAGGGTTGCCTGCGGAAAAGCATCGGTCGCTAGAGGACGTCGAACGAGACGTCCGGGAAGCTAACACTGTGAAACGTAAGGAAGCCCAGGAAGCGAAGGAAGCGTCGATCCAAGCAGAGTCTGCTTCGGGATCCGCTGTTCAAGACGCGCACCAAGTGACTCCGAATGGCGCCCAGGAGAAGACTCCGGATGGGGCTTGGCATTTCGAATGCAGTCACCAGTCCGGCCGACGAGGGCAAGTCCGTTACGTCTGCCCAGGCGTCTGTGGGAGGCGCCAATGTGGTTGAGCCAGCGGCTGAGGATCGAGTTTCGGACTCTTCTCAGCCGGTAAAGGAGGTCGAGATTCTGGACGAAAACGATGAAGTCGAGGTTGTCGGAGTCAAACGGCCTCCGAAGGAAGATGAAGATGTCCAGTTCCTGGGAGTGAAGAAATCTCCGGAAGACGTGAAGGCATCTCCGAAGGACGATGACAACGTGGAGATTGTGGGAGTTCGCCCGAGCCCGAAAGATGTTGAAGATTCCGGAGTAGTGTTTGTGAGAGTGGAGAGGGTACCAGCTGTCAAGGAGGAGCCGGGGTCGCGAACTGTCCAAGAAGACGAAGTGCTGGAGGACATGGAAGTGGCTTCGCCAACTAATTCCGGACTCAAGACTCCGAATGCCGCCCAAGAGACAACATTTGCTTCGGCATCACAAGGTTTCGTCAAGGTCGAAGACCTCACCCTGACTTCGGATGCAGCATCCGAACTTTCGGAAGCTGGAATGACGGAGAGACGAGTAAAGGACTATGTGGCTGACCAAGTTCGCCGTTGGGAGCGGGACGTGTCCGAAAGGTGTGTTCCCCCAACTGTAAAGTTCGAATGGCCACAAGTGCATCTGGATTCTGAAGCGTACATGTCTGGGATGCTGGAGACTTCCGAATACCTTAGGAAGCGGAACTCGATGGCGACTCAGGCGGACGCTTGGATTTCAGAGATGGAATTACATCGACGAACGTTTGGGACGGCCCATGGTCTGACCACTGCGATGATTCCGGTCGCGATGTTCTCGCCACTTGAGTGTGCTGCTCTCCTTCAGGATTTGCTGTTTGAAGCGGGATTCGAATTCGTCAACCTGGTGCCAGGACGGGCGCTAACAAGGTGCATCCGGACTTGGTCCGCCGGGTCGTCGGAGACATGTTGCAGTTGTTGGTGAACGAGATGATTGCTTGGAGGCAATTGGTGAACAAGGCTCGACAAATCCAGTGGCAGCTAGCCCAAAGTGCATCCGAAAGCTCGCCTCCGGAGGTTCCTCAGAATTTGGAGTCAGATGTATTGATGTCAGATTACGAGGCTAGCCTACTGGGTCCTGACTACGTGTGGTTGCTGAAGGCCGCCGGACTCCGGAAGCCGAGAAGCCCACGAGGTCCTGCAGAAGAAGAGCGAGATCCCAAACGCATTGGTCGTGTACCTGTCCGACAGCCACCGTCGTCTATCCCAACGCTGCCGTCGCTACAGCCCGTTGCGTCTTCAGTCATCCGGAATGTGGAAGCAGCTCAGTCGAGCAGTACGTCTTCATCGCTTCCGGAAGCCTCAGTGAAGACGGAGTCTGAACCTGCATCCAGCTTGTTCGGTACTTCGGGAGATTCGGAAGAATCGATGGCAAGCGCTACTTCCGGATCGCGTACTTCCAGAGACAGCACCTCCGGATCCTCCGGATGGAGCATGGGTCATGCCACCGGAGCGCACATGCCGTATTCTTCCGGAGGAGCTGTTGCAAGGGCGGCTCAGGCGGCCGGAGGCTCGATGCCTGCTGAAGGCGGAGGGCCATGTACGTCGTCCAAACAGTGCCGAACCCGGAAGCGCTACAAGTTGACCAGGACGAGGTCGCTATGTCGGAGTCCAAACCAACTCGAGCTGCCCTACGGAAGTCGAAGGCATCCCTAAGACGCGACAGACGCCGAAAGCACTCGTCGTCGTCCGAAGAGTCCGACAGCGAAGACGGCCGTCGCAGCAGGAGATCCAGAAGTCGACACTCCACGAGGTCCAGACGCTGGTCACCTTCAGAAGTCTCAAGTCGCTCGAACCGTTCACACATGTCCGCGGCATCCGGAAGCACACAGATTGCTCTGAACACGATGAACGAACTTCAGGCCGCGATCGCTCGGATGGAGCAGAACCAAGATGCTGCGCTGGAAAAGTTAAACGCCCGTATGGAGGAAGAACTGAATCGAAAGCTTGATCCACGTCGTCCAGAAGCAGATCTACTCCTGAAGTCAGAGGACGTCCAGAGTTATCCGGGCCCCAGTCAGGGACGTCGTGAAGCAAAGACTCTGGAAGCAGCTCGAGCGGAAGTAGCACGTCTGGAGCGCGAACGTTCGGAAGCACTGCTAGCGCAGTACCGCTCCGAAGTGAACGCCCGTCAGGCGGAGGAGGCTGGCCGTGTGGCCGGAGAGTCGAAGCGTGTGGCAGAAATGGTGAAGTCCATGGAGTCCATGCAATGCGAGTTGGAAAACCTGCGGGTTGACCGTGATCGAGAGCGTGAAGCCGCCAAGAATGTTCAGAAATTTCTGGCCGGTCAGATACGCGACCTTCGGACAACATCCTCCCAGCGTCAAGCTGATTCGGCAACATTCGGACCGTGTGACAGCCCCATCCCAGATGGAATCTGGTCGCACACCTTTACGTCAAGAATCAAGTGGCGTAATCAAGATAGTCGCAAATACTGGACTTGTGGGACAGGTCGCAACGAACCCTGACGAATTCTCCGCCGCCCAAGTGCAGGCGAGCCTGCAGCCGGTGAGTGCGTCAAAGTCGTCCCTGCGCCCCACGGTAAAGTTAGAATTGCCGAATGCGGCTACAACATCTGTGAAGGCGGAAGGTGCATCCGGAAGTTCGACACGCCAAGTTGCATCCGGAAGTTCGTCTAAACAGACAACGTCCTGAAGTTTGTCAAAGCGGCAGTCTTCCGGAAGTGGAGGCGAATCTGGACGTGACTCAAAGGATTCGTCATCCCGAAAGTCCAAGAAGTCGTCCAGACGTCGAGATGATCCGGATGATTCGGATCCTAGTTCGGATTCAGATTCGGATTCAAGTGATCACGATTCGGATGACTCAGTCAGCAGTTCGTATGAAGATGTGGTCCCGAAGGCAAACACTGCTACGGTGTCCGGAAATCCCACGACTTTCACTTTCTTACACTCTGGAAGACTTCGACGAGAAGGCGTCTCTCGCTATCCGAATTCGGTGGCTTGAGAGATTCCAGAGTCTGGCGGTTTAGGGCGGATGGACAGAACAGATGAAGACTTACGAAATGAAGCTCAATATGTCATCTGGTGTTCGGAATTGGCGTGCGAATTTGCGTCCGAATGTCCGACGGAATTGGAAGAAGTTTCTGAAAGAGTTCCGTGAGATGTATTGCAAGGCAAAGACCTCAGACTCTGAACGCTACTACACGATGATCCAGAAGAAAGCCGAGACTCCGTTGGAATTCTATTATCGCCTCTATAAGGTGGCCGACAAAGCGGGTATCGACTTCGAGTCGTCGAGTAAGCAACGTGAGCGACATCGGAAAGTGTTCACGAAGAATCTTCTGGACTCCAACCTTCGGACGGCATTGCAAGGTCAACGCATCAAGGGACTGAAGGATCTTGAATACGTCCTAAAGCAGCATCAGGACATCGCACGTGGTGACGACAACGATACCCCGCCTCCGAAGCGTGATCCTCGGGCAGGCAATGTTCCGAACCGATATTTCCGTCAGAAGCAAGGGGGACGTGCGTATCTTACCCAAGGCGCTGATAATTCTGGAGAACCCGAGGAACGACAGATACATTTCGAAGATGCCGTTGAAGAAGTTCCGGCAGCACCAGCAATTTCTACTCCGGCGACGTCTGCACACGGAAGCAACTCCTCTGGAAGTGCACCCAAAAGCGAAAGTGACTGGGAACAGAAACTTCCGGAAGCAGTCTATCGGGTTTTGGAAGTCTCCGAATGCAGACCGACCTTCGAATGGAGATTACCGCTCAGGACCTGGATCGCCGAGATTTAGGAATCCAAGTGCCAATAGGCGTTGTGACAACTGTGGAGGATTCGGAAATTCAGAAGAAAACCGCTGGGCAGAAATCGAGTGCGATCGCTGCCACCGGACGGGACATCCTACGCGTATGCGTAAAACCCGACCGTGTCCATACTGTGACAAGTTCCATGAAGGCAAGTGTGAAGATTGGAAGCTACTTCAGAACATCAAGAATCTCGCTCATCAGGGTGCACTGAAAGACCTGCCATCTGATGTCCGGAATAAACTTCTGGGTAAGGATGCCGATTCTGGGGAGAAACCGTTAAACCTGTAAGCCCGCTGGACGGGGATCCAGAACGCGCCGGGCTCAAGACCCCCCTCCCCGAATTGTGTGTCTTAGTGTACGTTGGACCGGAATTGAGTGAGAAGAAACAAGATAATCATCAATACATGACTGTGATTCCAGAAGATCAAGTTGGTTTTCCGAAAAGCCCAAGACCTCCAGACAGACCACATCCGGATGACCTACGTCTGAATATCAGACATCCGGATGATGATGCTTCGGATACACCTCCCGAGTTCCGATTGGAACCAGGTCAGATGTATGGCTGGTGGGAAGATCACAGGTCCAAGGACACAAAAAAGGTCGCGATCGTTCATGGTGCAGTGAACAACACTCGGACGGACATCCTTCTGGATTCCGGAGCTTCAGTTAGCATGGTGAGTTTTGAGCTTGCGCGTAGACTCAAACTCTGCCTGACTTTCCGAAAGCAGCTCCGGGTATCCGGATTAGGTGGTATCCCGACGATTATCACCGCGAGCACTGAAGTGAAGATTGCCCTCGGACCACGAGTGGTGTATGTGTTGGAACTCTGGGTGGTGAATATCGGTGAAGGTGTGGATGTGCTTCTGGGCATGAATTTCATGTATTCCGCTGGAGTGCGATTGTGCGTTCGAGAGGGATTGGTAAAACTTCCGGATGAAGAAACTGTTTTGCTGTCCGGAAGAGGTTCAGATCACTTGCGTGGAAGCTTGGACCTTCCAGTGAATCTGACGAGATCGTTATGGTTAAGGCCAGGGGAACATGTTGTTGCGCGGATTCAGTATGGACGGAGTAACCCACAGCGTGACGTCGTGTGGGAGGCCGATGTGACCGCTGGGTGACGCAAATTATTTACGCTGCAAAGGTCTGGCCGATTGCTGTGATGGTGGTGAATATTTCGGGCAAACTTGACTGGATGGACACCCGGACGGCAGTCGCACGGATCGTTGAGTACGGAAGCTTTCCGACGGCAGGAAGATTCGTGCGCCCAGGACTCCGGAGGTACGAGGAATGACAGACGCTGATTTATGAAAGTACCAATTCCAAGGAAGTCGGACGTCGCACTGAGCGTCTGGAACGGATGTACCAGGAAGTTGAACCTCCGAAAGTCAGAAGCAGGGTTACCAGTGGCCTACGAAGCTGTTGACGAGACCGCCTCCCGGAAGTACGGAAGTCTGCATGGTTCAACTTCAACAGCAACCTCCATTATGGGTAGTAACGCATCCGCCGGATCCAGAAGTACCCGCTCCGGACCTGGGACCTTCGAACTCTAACGGTCAGGATACAGACCCTCCGGAAGCAGGTACTTCGGAAGTGGTGCTTCCGGATGTGGCTGAAGAAGTGACTTTGGATCCAAATAAGGACGCTTGTGGAGGATCTGCACTCGCTGAAGACAATGTCGTGACAACCGACTCGGTTGACGATCCGGAGCCAGGTGTGATTCCGGCAGAGGCGCTGTCCTCTGAAGGAAGTTTCAACGAGCCTCTAGATGGAATGTCGGATTCCGATGAAGATGAGTTCTACGATGCGAATGTGATTTCGGATTCGGACGACGATGGTTTCTATGATGCAATCAGTGCGGACGATGAATATCTGGATGGAGTTCAAGTGATTTCGGAAGTTGATCAGGAGGTTAACTCGGAAGGTGCCGAGCTTTTGGATAATGTGATGTTGAGCACTCCGCTTCGGAAGTTGGAAAAGGAGTATGAGCGATGTACGCGTCTGAATGCGGAAGAGCTGGATTTGGAACCTGCCGTGTATGTACGCGAAGGAAGTGAGTTACTGGCTCAACTTCGAGATGAACTCGCGATGCTTCCGGAACTGCACGAACTGACTCCGGAACGTGACATCGACAAGGCTGATGTTGGAGAACCTGGGAAGACAACTTCGGAAGAAGATCGAAAACTCCGGTATATCCTGAAGTACCATCGGTCTAGTTTTCTTGGAGATGGAAATGCGACTCCCGCGCCGGCGCGTGGAGTGATTTGCGATCTAATTTACATATCACTGTTAGTTTAAAAAAATAGTATTATTAGTTTAACAACCCATAATGGAAATCTTTTAAAACAATGGTCTACAAAATTATTAAAAAAAAAGATTAAAAAATTTAAAAAATTAAAACTTATTTACATGGTACTGGTTTAGGTAGATATAATGTTTTAAAAAATTTAAAACATTTTTTTTAGATACTATCACAAATATTGGAACAATAGGTCAAAATTTATACAGTTATTATGTTTTTTTTTAGCTGCTGGTATTATATTATTAATAGCTTTAATAGGTGCAGTAACTTTAAAATCGTTTTTAATATAAGCAATATTTGCAGAACGATTAAAATCGTATAAAATCTTAATGTTGAAGACGCTAAACCCGTATCCCAACATCCACGTTCCATCGCACTTCACACTGCGATCAAGGCTTACGAGCTTCTAAAATCCATAAATATTACCAGCTGTTTTGGATATTTTGCATCCCCTCAAATTTGTGGATAATCCTTTTGGAGCAGGCGACCCGCCTTGGACACCTGTGTTCGTGGGAGACACCAGCATGACGTCCCGCCTGCACATGGCGAGCTATCGCTTTATCTCAACAACGAGCACGAGCTCTTCTGCGCGTCATAGATCAGGTGCGCCTACATGCACGTCTCGCGTCAAACGGCCACATTGTGGACGTCCGCAGGGCAAGGATTTTGCGATCCTTTTGATCGAATTGACTGGACAATCAAAACATTAATCAAATAATAACAAATTGCAAATTTGTAACGTTATGTTGTCAATGTTTTGATTAATGTTTTGATTGTCCAGTCAATTCGATCAAAAGTGTCGATGTCGTGAGATGCTGAGAAGGTGACGCCGTCCGTACGCCGTGTGTGCACGAGGACAGGTGCTCATTTTCTGCGGATTGTGAATGTTGCGCTTCCGTGGAGACCTGGAGCGAGATGCTTCACTGTGAGACAACCGGAGCACGCTGCAGTTCAATACTTTTAAGTTTGCCTGTGTTGTTTCATCAAAATTATTTGAGCGGTAGCTTCGGCATTGCGTACAGGTCAGAGAGGGCGCTGCTCGCGAGCAGCGACGCGCGGGTAATCGGGCGGCCGATATGAGTGCGACGCCACCAACTGCGTGGCTCAAGTTTGTTACAGCGTCGACGATATGAAATCTCGAGTGCTGACTTCAATATTTGGGGATACGGTCATGTGGGTTACCTGCCTCTGGCCCACGACTCCGGCTTCGCAAGTCAAGTACTGACTCCAATGTTTGAGGATTACAGTGGGTTATCTGCTGCCAGAGGTCAAATGTGGGTTACTTGCCTCTGGGACACGACGCTGGCCTCACAGGTTGGATTCTACGCATTGTGATTTGAAACAACGGGTCGAACTACGGGTTTTGACGGTATGCCACGTGCAGTCGAGCCAATGCTCAACTGGTTTAAAGACAAGCTGACCTGAGAAGACTCAAGTCAACTTGGACTGCTTTGCGCACGTTTGAGCTGAACCATTGCAGACCTATTCTATCCAAGTGAGTTTGGATTTATAGCGTTCGTGTTGCCCCTAGAAGCAGGCACCAGCAGAGTAGCGCTCTTCTTTCCTGTAGTACATTCTATCGTTAATGTGCAAGTAGTTAACCTTGGTTACGATGAATGCCAGCGTGTGTAGTTGCTCTTCACCAACAATGCCTCGGAACAACTAACTCTTCTGGTCCAGTGTTGATGGGTGTTTTGACATCTCGCGTATGCGCGAGGACTTGAGACAGAGGGTGTCTCTACAAGTACACCATGTCCAGGCGTGAAGTCTGATCGAGAAATATCACGTGTTCATCTACAAAATACCAGGTACGTGGAATATTTGGTACTGGTATTGATGCGATAGATTTACATGAGTCTTATGTGAGTTTCGGTCGCAAATTGTAGTGCCACGATCGAATCCAGTGGCATCGCCATGACAATGTCTCCAGCACCAGGCAAAGCAACAGTAGTTGCGGCTTCGAAGCGAGCACACACAACCAGGTCAATGTTGCTATCGGCTGCCGTCGCAGCATTAACAGACTCGAAAGTAACGAGTAGATGCAGCGAGCAGCCGCAGTAACTGCACTTGATATGATCAGGACAGCAATGCGGGAAGCACCGAAGCAGCTACAGTGATGTGCCACCAGCGTCATTAGTACTGTAATACATTTCAGTAGACTGTATCGTTATGTTTCTATTTACCTTGGCACTTCGTTCCTTGTTGCTTCTGCTTGACGCAATTTGCATAAAACTTCCGTTAGTTTGTTTGGTATCTTTTGGGATGGAGACTTTCTAGGTCTCGCCTACTCTTGACTCTTGACTGGGTGACCCACCTGGCATATGAGGTGGAGAAGAGTTCGTGGTGCTGGTTACGACAACCGAGACACAGGAAGCTGCAGCACATGACGCCAGATGTCATGGTGACGCGTCCCACTAATGCAAAAGCAGGTGTCCACGTGTTTATCGATAGAAATAGGAAATGTGATATGACTTGAAGTAAGTATACTTCTTTTGGTGGCCATTGATCGATACTTCGCAGTACAAGTTTTTGTATACTGTACTCGGGTTTTTGGTTCTCCCAGTTGTGTAGCAAGACAGCGTTCTACCTGATCGAAAACGTGGACACCACTCCACCGTTGAATTTACAAGTACGTGCCGTTTTGTACATGTAAAGAGGTGTGGAGGAACGTATACAAGTATCTCGGCACGGAACTTGTATGAACCGAGGTATAGTAATTGATGACCAATTCGCGATATACAGGGCATGTAGCCACCTGCCCTACGGTAACAACATTTCCGCTGTATAAGGATGCCAATTTCTTTGGCGGGACGCTCAATTCAGATTTAAACTGGATCCAGAGGGCCGCTACCAAGCATTTACCATAAAGCACTGCCAGAGGGGCAAAATCTTGTAGAGGAGTTTGTTGTTCTGCTCAGTGCATGTCTTACCGAGGTAGAACATCAGAAATGATCACTAAGTTCTATTCAGTCTTGTAATGCAAGAAGATCCTGGTGGATCGATCAGATGTGCATTTGTTTTTTATAAACGACACGGTGGGGGTACCGTCCACAAAAGCTCTTGGTCATTATGCCGTTCGATTCAAAAGCGAAAGAACGAGAGACGCGCTGTAGTGGGCAATAAGACTTGGGAATTGAGCAATGCTTGTAAATAACTTCAAAAGTATTTACAAGCATTGCAACTTCCTATCTTCAATTCCTGCTTAAATCTTTCTTATCGCCCACAACAGCAAAATGTTCAACTTCAACTATGAATGAGGGCGGTTTTTACACCTTGAAGTTCTTCTTCGAGTACGTTATGGGACCGTTAGGCTGTGCAATTTACTTCTACCCATTGCGAGGCATCCATGTTCTGAAGTGGGCCGCTTTCAAACCCGCAGGTTGTCTCATACGACGAAGTAACAGACCAATTTGGCGCAACCTTCAGCGGTGGACAATAATCACACGACTGGTTCAATTCGTGTGCACCATTTGCAAAAGGAGTAGCGCTTTTTACTCACCTTCAGGAATTAAGCGGCAACACAAAGAATCGGCAAGCACGCTTTTTGACCTCAAATGTATACAACTTGCCAAATTTTGGCACTTATATACTAACCCACCCTGCATCCCGACATCAGTGAAGGTGAAAGCTTGTTCAACGAATCGAGAAAAACAGTCCTAGAAAATTAACAATTTACCTGCCTGTTGTTGTAGCGCAAGAGAACAACAAGTTAAGACCTTTTCCCCCGTTTTCCTCTGTCTACCGCAATTCTTAAGTATGAAGCACACGTTGAAATGGTCATGAAGTCATATGGCCTCATACGATTCATTTGGATAGCGCTATTATAAAACGTGTTCTGCAATGTTGAAAAGTCAATTCTTCATGAATAGGTGGCGAAAAACCCGTTACGAGGGATGTTGTACATGTACATCACACTTCCTTTTCATATTGGGGACTATGGCAGAGGTTGGGAAAGAAAATATGTTATTGCATTTTGCCCAAACCGGCTCCGGAATATACATTGCAATGTTACACTCTTCCGTAACAAATAATTTCAATTATTTCCATTATTTTTACAGTATATATGGTGGGTTCATAAGTGTCTTGGTCAGCTAGTGCGTCGAGAGAGGAAGTAAATTGAAAGTGTCTTGGTCAGCTAGCGCGTCGAGTGAGGAAGAAATTGAAAGTGAGGAATTTTTGTGGGACTAAAGTGGAGAAGGAGAGCAAGTTGTGGCCATCTATCGTGGAAGAGGGCTACGTTCTGCTGTAAGCACGGCTCATTTTAACCGGTCATCTTGATTGTCTTCTGGTGTAAATATTTATTGCAATAATTGGTTGTATTTTGTATTATATTTTCATGGAAACCTTCAATAATAAATCATTTACAGGAAAAATACCATAGTTATTGTACGGGTATTATTTTTTTCAAGCTCAGGACGGGGTTTGCGAATGCTTCCATCCATTATGGCCCCTGGAGTTGCTTTACGTTCTGGGACTAACGCGATAGAGAGCGACTGGGTGCGCGCTGAGAAGGCGAGCGAGATCTATCAGCAGCAATTTCCAGCGGTACGTGCTGATTAACTGGGTGATGTCTTCCTATTGAAGACATCTTTTTGTATCTTTTTTTGTAAAGTCTGGATTTGACATTATGTCTCTTTTGTGTACTTGTTGCTGACGTGAAAAATTCCATTTTGTATGTGCTTAATAACCACCGCAACCCGCAATGGTATTATGGATATGAAAGTGGGGTTACGGCACTTGCTCGCAACGTACGTGTGCCTGCTGCATCCGCTCCCAGACCGCAGTCTGCACCAGAGCAATGATATGATGGGTGTTTCTTCTCCAGCAGCGCGACTAGCGACCGTGATTACACGACATGCATCCACTTCATTCGCTATGGTGTCGTATCGCCACCTAAATGATGTTCGTCACAGCTTGTGTTGCAGCAAACGCCATCTGCAGAAGCAGTGTCCCCACCGGAATACGTGGATATGCGATCGATTCGTGTATAAGTGAGGGGTTCTCACATCACGTCCCACCACATCAACACCGGAGTTGGTCACATCACGCGAAGTTGCGCTGCGACGTGGTCGAATTGGGAGTGATACTAGTCAAAACACCAGCGACTTAGCTCTGTCGATACCCCGTCCCAGTCAACCGGTATGAACGAAGCGATGGACGATTCAACACACTTGTCCCTACATCTAGCTTCTTCCATGGAAGTCCCATCGCATGGCCTGCTATCGACTATTCGTTGTCCAATTTGCTGTTCACCATTGACTCTTCAAACACAGTCACGCCAATGTAGCCTGCACCGCAACACAATTGACCAGCTACAGACACTTTTCGTGTTGCATATGTTTACGCTGTTCACTCCGCTAGACGCGTTTGCTTTCCACTTCGTTCAAATGGAGTTTCGCATCCAGCGTCAATGGTTGGCCACAATATCGCCATTCACACGAGCTCGTCGAGACGAGGTGGTGGTAGGATCCTCAGCGCGCACAATGCTCGCGGACCTCGTGGCAACATTTTCATTGGCAAAATTTGTATCTGGTGCACCATCGACAAATGTCGTCCTAGATCCTGCATGCGAGCATTTGGTATTACAAGCATGCACAGATCTACTTTTGGATGCTTTCTCCTCGCTGCGCATATAGCGAATTCTGGTCACGGTGATGGATAATCAAGCCGACGAGGAAAGTAGTAATCCAACGCGCGTTTTGCAGCGAATTGAGTCATGCCATCAGGGTTCCACGAACCATCGCCGGCTCCAGCCGCTCACTGGTGTCAATTTTCTCTTCCCAGTGGCGAAACCATCGCCAACTGTGTGCACGTTGACCAACAAATTTCGGAATATCCTTTGTCTTTTCTAGTAGTGGTATGGTGAAGCTCGTGCTGGTGATCACGAGTATGTTGTCGCTGTGCCATGAAAGCTTGGAACAAACTCTGGACTGCAGCCTCTAATGAAGCATCTCGACGAAACAGCAGTGCTGACATATGGTCACGCAGCCCCCGATATTTCGCCTCTACATAGATGAGAGAAAGGATATCATCCACGAGCGCTTGAATAGTGACGTAACAGAGCGAGGCATGCTACAGCTGTTGCGAGTCGTGTGAGCTCATCGGTGAAGTCTGCAACTAACTGGCAAAAGGATCCGGTCCCTGCAATTACACTGTCATACCAACATATGCGGCATGCATTTCGATTGTTGGCGTCCAGTCCCAGCTCGACATGACAGCGAAGCAATACGGAGTATCTTCGTCATCAGACTGCGTTGCGCCATGTGCAACAGCTATTTCAGCGAAGACGGAGAGACCCTTCATGTCACGCTCTCGACCTTCATCTAGCTCCAACTTCACGCAGACTCGATGACTCTCCGCTGCAACTTTCGGTTGCGAGCAATTACGTTGATTGTCATACGGAAGTGATGAAGGCATTGCATACGGAAGCAGGTTCCACCGTCTGATAAGCGACCTTCGTACTGACACTAGACGCATCACTAGAAGGTTTGCGGTTCAGGCTTGAAGCGAGAGAGTTCTGCGGCCACCAACAGCATCAGGGGCAGAGTTTGTACTGGACTGAGAACCCCGTGTTCTGGGAGGGTTGCCTAATGGGTTGTCGTCTGTGGTAAGCGCGACAATTTTGGGCCATTGCTGGGGCTTATTTCAATTAACCACAATCCTGAGATCTGTCGCCCTTTTCTGTCATTTTCGTCGAGTAATTGTAAAATGGAGCGATTCCCGCAGCTGTTCTGAAACAGATCCCAGAATTTGGAAGAAACATGCATAAACGGTGCATCTAGGATTTTCGAAACCGCCGCGACCTAGCACAAATTCAGATTCTGTGCGAGGGGGGACACTGTCTGTGACGGAACAAACTCCCCAGAACTAATACTTCAGGCAACCCCTGTGCCCTATTGACCCTGTAAACGAATATTGCCTTCACTTCACGCAGATCACTTTCGCAATTGCCGTGCGCTGAGCGCACTTCTTCGCGCCCAAGAAGGCAACAATGAGAGCACACCGCGGCAGGGTGGCTGGCTCCGAAAACTACTCAACGGAAGACGTGAACGCACTTTTGAACGAGATTAAAAGGACCTTGCCGACTGGTGCCAACGAGTGGGATTCAGTTCTGAAAACTACCAAATCTACGCTGAGCGAAACCACCGCGCATTACGTGATGGCGTCTCAATCAAGAAAAAGTTCCAGGCACTGTTGAACTGCACGAAGCCATCAGGAGACCCACATTGTCCAGACAACGTACGCAGAGTGCGTAGACTTCAGCGCGCGATTAAAGATAGAGTGGATCATAACGGAAATGTGGACAATGGCGATCGCCCTGATACCAACAACTCTGGCATTGATGGTGACCATGGGCATGCTGAAGGCGGCGATGATGCTCGGGATGATGAAGCCGATGGATCTGCTTCGGAACCGAGTCAAAGTGCACTTGGAAATGATGCAAGTAATAGGGAAGTCGCTGAAACTTTTTCTTTTTCGCTGAGTGCTGAATCCCCGACACTTCGCACCAATGCTGGTTCACGTTTTGTGCCATCTGAAACACGTGGTTCTGTTGCGTCTCGCTTACGATCACCTCCGTTAGTGCTTCCTGGAGGTTACGCAGTCACGCAAGACCTGCGTAACAGTTCTGGTTCGGCTGACATTGCTTCAGAGTATCCTATGCTACGCGTACTGAACAATCGACGACACGAGCAGTACTTGGTGCCCCAAACGTATCGCGGCAACGTCGTCGAATATACACAGCAGCAAGATGAAGATTCTGCGCCCCAAGCGTATCATGATTCGGTGTCCGAGCAACATGATGATCGAGACCGTCCAATTCGCGCGGTCACTCATATTTACCCGTTACAAAGCCAAGCTATAGCTCGAGAGCATCACACTCGCCCAACTTCACAAGCCTGCAACCAGCAGAACTTGTACCACCGTGCAGACAGAGATCGATTGCCGCCATCCCCAACTCCTTCGAGCCACAGTCATTCCCGAACGTCTAGCACAGGAAATGTGGCTAAAAGCTCCCATAGCAAACCCAATCGCCGAATCCAAGATGGTACGTCGCGTCAACAACCACGGACTTCACCTACTAATCCCAGGAATTCAGCAACGCGAGCTTCCAAATCAACGCAGCGTGCTCAGTGTGAAGTAGTACCACGTCAATCAGTTGCACCAACCCCGTCTGAACATCGCGCGCGTGATTCAACAACCCACTCGTCAACGTCAAGGCCGACACAAAAGCGCACTCAGCCTTCTAGTAGCAGCCACAACAACGGGCCAACGGGCACAAAGAAAACGAGAAATAGTGGAAATACGAAGCGCCCCAAAACAATGGCTGAAGCTGTTATGAGCGAACTAGATGATCAAGCGCGAGCGCGCCAAGTCAGCGCCTCCGAGAAGCTGCTACAGATTCAGCTCGATCCGGTAAAGGAAGCATCAAACTCGCACCGCCAAAACGCAGAAAAACTTCATGAAAAGGTGCAATGTTTAAAAGACAAGTGCGTTCGCCTCGAAGACAAGCTTGAAGAAGAACGAGAGAAGAACAGAACTTTGCAGCTCTCGTACACACAACTCCACTCAGAGCTCATCGCCTCTCGTAGCACTGCTCTTGGACCTTGAAATGAGGGTGACTTCGGCTGGACTCACTGATAATGAGAACTGGAGCAACGCGGTAGCAGCTAGTTTAGCAGCTGAGTGGCAGTACACTTGTGACGTCGACGTACCAGCCATCTTGCATTTAAGCGTTATCTTCGTCGTTAGCTTCGTTAATGATCCACTGATTAACGCGGTAGTATCTTGCAATGCGATCGTTACTTTGTATCTCTCGAAACATCATCCGAGCAAAGTCTTCGTAGACCATAGCACTAGCTGGATCATCGCCACGCCAAATTTTCTCGTAAACCGTACGAATCTGGTTGATGCCAACAAGTCGAGTGCGGACTTGGTGTATACGCTTACAAGTCTTGAGAACAAACAGCCTGTGCCGGTGATCGTCAGCAGGCAGCGGCAACTCGAGACGAGCAAAACAGCCCTGGAGTGCTCGCATCCCCCCCTCTGCAGCTTGGCGAGATGACACGAGCTGGGAATTGAATTTGATAAGGCTTTGGTACTCCGAAATACGTCCTTGTCGTTGCAGTTGACGTGGCAGACTTGAGTCCTTTTACTGGGGTTTTAATTTGGCCTTGGAGACGAGCTTCATTGCGTGGGAAGGCGGTATCAGCTATGGCGTAAACTTTGTCGGGTGTGCGGCGGAGGAGTTGTCGTACAAATGACGAGCAACCGCAGCATCGTGCCAGCTCCCCGGCGCGTTCAGACTGCAAAATATCAGACATCCATCAGGAGCAAATGCCATGACACTTGTACAGTAATGGCTACACGTCCATCCATTGTAGTACGCGTTTTGAACGTCATCGTCGATGGAAGCTGCCATCGGTATGTTGAGGCCATCCACGAAACAAAACCCCTTTTTGATTAGCGGATGGCGAAACTTGATCATGGCGGCGTAGTCATCAAAATCAGATGTGTTCTCGGGCCAACAAGTCGTTGCTTCTGGCATTGATGCCAGAACTTCGTTCAGAATCCGCAGAGAGAAATTCAAAGAGCAGCTGCATACCGACGGGGTTACTGCAAAAATCTGCCGAAGTGAATGCTCGGGCATCGATGAGCAGAGAAAATGGAGGACGAGAGACAGCGCTGCAGCTGGAGAAAGGGACCGGCGTTCAGCCCTTGGCTCGCCGTCGCCATCAACATCAGGTCTTGGAATTGGTGTAGAGTTCCATCTACACTCATGAGTGTGATCAGCCAAATATCAACTTGTTGATGTCATTCCTGATGGGGCACCTTGGTTCGAAGTGGGACAGCAAAATATGAAATGAGCGTACGTCAAATCCGGTGGTTTTAATGAAGGCCATGTCATTTCCAGCACTATAGATCGCCTCCCAAGCTGTCCCATGGCGTGGTTGAGGGTGGAGATCTGCCCTGGTGAGGTAGTTTTGTCCACGCTGACGCTTCCGCTTCTGCTCCGTGCCTTCCACAGCAAGGGCGAGCGCAAGTACAAGCATCGAGCATCCGTTTCCAGCGTCGTCGGCCATGATGCTGCGACTGCGGAATGTGCTTCCCAGGCTGCGGGTGGGCAGCCGTTTCCTAGATTCTGAGACGCCATCCTAAATTTAGTTTTAGGATGGAACAGACAGCTGCAGGAATCGTTCCAATATGGAGTATCGTAACAAACTGCAAATCTTCTCACTTCCTATGCAAACAGAGATGTCGATATACTGGGTAGCCTGACGTTACTGCAGTTTGTGCATATATATGATTCGCGCGCAGCGTTGATTCTAATGGGACGTGAAGCTGACTCGCATGGTTGTACAGCGCTAGGTGCAATTTTGCCTTGCCTGTGTGCGCTATGCCCAAACTGCAGTCACGTACAGCTCAGGTGGGGCGCACACATGTCGCCCAGCGACTCGCTGCGATATCTGGCTTGTTGACTCAGAACGGACCTCACGTCTCAAATCTCAGTGGAAAGTCCTGCCAACGTTCCAACCAAAAAGATACAATTGAAGCGAACATAAAATGTCAAAGGAAAAGCCTCGGTGGTCGGTAGCCAGACCACGCCCTACTTCAGATCTCACACTCCAATTAGCAGCGCGGGGTTCCCACGATGGCGAGTGCTCGCGTTCCAATAGTTTCCTCTACCTTCCTCCGCTTCGGTTGTAGCAGCGACCACGCTCTGTTTTCCCCCTCCTACACCAGGTACTTCCGACGCGATAAATCCTTTTTCCAGGACGAAAGGCATGACTTGATTTTCTATGAATGTTGCGTTAAACTACGTATGTTTTGTGTCTTTATTCCACGAGAAGAAGCAACAAAAAGCGCAATGCAAGGTGTTCGTTCGATCTGAACGCGTGATCGTTTCGCTCGACAATATGCTAACATCACCGTGATCATGGACGTACATGTTTATCTTACAGTTGCTCCGCTGCTTCCCACATTGCTGCCCGCGCCACATTCCACGAAGCTACTGCGGGTGTTCACTACACCTGTTGATCACTTTCGAGTCTGCAGATGCTGCTGCCACTGCGGATCACAATACCGCGTTGCTCGTATGCGCACGATTCGAGTCAACCACAACTTCTGCCATTGCTGGAGCTGGCGACATTGTCACTGCATTAACCCCGGGAGCTACTGTAGCCCTGCCTGCAAATGCAATGCAGTCTGGCTCTAAAGCGAGCGAGAGCGACTGGATACGTGTACACAAGGCTGACGATGCTTACCAACTCCAGATCCCACAGGTGAGTGCCAAACGGAAAATCCTTGTGTAGATCATTTGTCGCTGGGAAAAGGTTGCTGTGTACTGTAGCAATACATCGTACCAACACTCATCGTATGACCTTGATGTTCATTTATTTATTTCAGAATGCCATCCTGTACGAAATCAACGACCGAAGCAGCCCCATGTGGTACTACAGCTACGAAAGCGGCTCCACCAAAGCGCAGCGCCATATGAAGCATGTGCTTGCGGCGTATGTGTTTGCTCTTCATCCGACAGGAACAGACACAAGTCTGCATCAAGCCGGTGAGCGGCATCCTGGAGTACGACTTGCTACAGTAGTTGCCCGGCAGGAATCTCCTTCTTTCACGATGGTATCATATCGCCGTCAGAGTGACGCATCTCGCGCAGCTCAAGAGCACACAGCTCTTATTTCTCAAAGGGATGCACGCACGGTTAAAGTAGAAGATGTAGTGCTGGACCAACAGTTGGAGTCCCGACCGCCATTGCCGACTCTAGCTCGTATGTTTCAGCATAACTACGCCGCACCGCGACACGAAGAGTCATTCCGGTGTTTTGAAGAGCATAGTGAAAATAGTGTATCTGACTCATGGATCAAGAAAGATGAACCTGTGTGGGAAGCTTCGTCGAGACAACTTCAAGAGGAAACAAGGTCAGAGATGAGCCACTCATGTTGCCCCGTATGCCAAGAACAGCACTCACTCATGTACCACCGCAACATAATGGATCTCCTTCAGCCATTGCTGCTGTTGCAAGTTTTCACACGGTCGGTTCCGATCAGTGCGTTCTCACTCTACTTTGAGGAGATAGATTCGCGTATCCAGCAGCAATGGTTGGCCAGAATTTCCCCTGTGAATCAAAAACTGCGATATTATGAAGCTGGGGCGGACCACGATACCATGGTGGACCTCCTATCATCAGCATTTTCAACAGATAGATTTGTGTTTGGAGACGTTGAAGATGATGTGGGCGCGGCAGCAGAGCGGGCACGCGAGAACGCAATTATCCGAGCGTGTTCAATTTTGCTGGTTGACACGTTATCGTCGGTCCGCTTCCAGTTGATTGTATCATCCGCAGTTTCTGCCGCTATTGTCGCGATGAAGGACTCTCGTGAAGACAACTACAGTTTATTGTGCGAATGCTTCTTCCAGTTCATTGCGGACGTCTCCGCCGAGTTTGAGCGGCTGGTGGTGTGCGAGAGCAACAACTCGCACGAAATTGACCGTGCTAGGTACCGAGGGTATCCGTCTTTGTCGGCTCTCGTTGATGACATGCTCTCGTTAACCTACTCTGAGCCACATTACCGTGGGCTGCGCCATACTGCATCTGCGGTGTTGCTTCGGAGAGACGCGTCATTGGAAGTAGCGGCTCAGGGTCTTTTCCGAGCATTCGTCACATGTGTGCAGCGAGCTCACACTGCAAAGGATTCGCGTGAAGCCGAGCAAGTCGAGGACGAACAAAAGGCAGCATGGATGGGTGACAGTTCGTCGACTCAAGAGGTTGGTCGTGTCACTCACGACCGTGGTCGGAGTGCTCCGAGTAATTGGACATCTCGTAGCGGTGGTTGGTGCAGACGGTGGTTCCTTGACCCAACCACACTATCAATCAGCCCCATTTCTTCGGCGGAAGACTGCGTTGATGTTGGTGGGTACGATTCTAACCCATCACTGTTGACGACTTTGATCTGTATTCGAGCGTTTTCGAGCGTGGACCTCTCACTGGAACGCTTGCAACTGACCGTTGAAGCTGCAATGTCTGAGTCAATCCTGCAGACACCTGCGTTATTGGGCACCGTGCTGGAGTTAGATGGTCAAACCCACGCGTTTGAGTCGTTACCGACCGGCATGCCGTCGACAGCAGCTGCAATGGCATTGGGAGATTGTTGGGACGTGAATGTGTACAAGGGTTGCGTTGCAGATGATGGACTATCAACGGATATCGTTTTCACGGTGCTGCCGCCGTTTGGAGACCGAAGTAAAACATCGGCATTGACGGCCTGTGGGTTGATGGGTCGTCAGGTTCACGTGCAGATGGTCTTGAACGAATCGGAGGGTCATCGTACGGCATGTCTGTCTGTATTTGCCGAGATTTTTGTTGCTTGGCTGCCGTCACAACAACAACTTGACATGCGGAATCTTGACGAGAGCTCAGTGTTCGAGTATTTTCTCGACGATGCGTCGATGGTGGAATGGACTCCGACCCTGGAGATCCAAGCAACTTATGCTTCTGTATCACAAAACGAGTGAGAGCAAATACGTCGATGTTACTCGGCCACACCTTTGACCTGGTAGGTTGTCAGCTAAGCCGATAATGGGCAGCACGGTGATACTGCGATGGAGGCATTTTTAATACTCCGGGTTTAGACGAAAAGTACCATGCCACAACTCGAGGTGGTTGCGATAATCTAAGGAAACAGCTCAACTAGAACACGTCGAACTTCGCTGTTTTGCTTTCTGTCCCCGAGTCGACATACTGTACCTAAGTCTGTACAGATACTGTTCTGAACACGGTAAAAAAACTGATATCCTCCAATAATGCTATCTATAGAAGTTAAGTGACAACAATGTACAGTTGAAAAACTAATATCCTCCGATAAACACTAGCACATCATTCACTGCACTGATCTCTTATATGATTTTTAACAAGTACAGTACTATAAGGTCGATGACCAGATTAGCGCAAATATCGTGGGAAATTTGTTCCGTTCCCAAAAAGAAAAGTACGTCACTAAACTCCGGGATCTCTGCTTGCTGGTACATGTAGTATAGTTTTGTGCATCTCCGGAAATGACACTGCTCTTGGAGGACACCGACCTGTTCAGTGCTATCAAATATCTTCGGTTTTGTAGGAGAGGTGAAGTCCGACGCACCACCTTAGCTCGTGGAGTTCCCTGCAATGAATATCCATTTAGCAACCTTACACAAAAATATATAATAGTTGCGGAGTTTGATGAATCGTTGGCCGATGAAAGAGGACAAGTGGCATGGGGTTGCAGCACCAAGTTTGAGATTTCCCACTATGAGAGCGCGTGCGGCTATGCGGCCAAAATACTAACGTAATGATGTTGGAACGTCACGGCAGCAAGGAGATGACATACCTCAGAGTGGACAGCGAAGAGTACTCACTGCAAAAAAATCTCAACAACGACACTGAAACGAAATCGCTGACAATCCAACCCACACTGTGGAACAAAGGCTACAACAGTTCTTCGTGGTAAAATGGGGAACACCCGCGAAAGCAAACATAGACGCCGTGCGGCTTGTGTCGAAGACAAAAAAACTACCAGATCATTCAATCTCAGACAGCAAGCAGAAGCAGTGAATGACTCTCTTCACGGATTTCTCTCTCAAGTCAGGATAACTGAACAACATTAGCCGGCCATAATATGAAGCGTTTGGCGTGACCCCGAAGTCCCATCTTGCCCCGCCAGCTGTGAAAAGAACCGGTGTTTTTCAGTACTTAAGTAAGACTTTCAATACACTTAGTGTATTGTATGCAAGTTAATGCAAGGGGGTCGAACTTGTGCTTAGCTCGACGGCTTTTGCGCTAGGCTAAAGAACTGGAGGATGGACGGTTGGCTGGGTTTCAGATTGCTCTTCTCTTTCTTCGGACGACCAGGTTTGCGTTTCTGCTGGGCGCGATTCTGGTTGAACTTGACGCGTGTGCCACGTTTCGACGCCCAGTTGGCGCACCTTCCGCAGCCGAGCCGCACGTGAGCTACCGACGGGAATTACAGCACGAATTTCACGCTCGGACAGTCCTTGTTGTAAAAGTTGCATGACGACTCCAGATTGCTGCCATTCTTTGCCGCCGTACTTGGTGTCCCACGAGTACCAATCCGCTCTTATCTGCTTCACCGTTTCCTCACCAAGTAGGTTTACAGCTCGAATGTAGGCTGTTCCTTATGATCAGGACCCTTTTTACGTGTTCGCGGAGGGACTGTTGTTTGTGAACGTCCACCACGTTCACGTGGCACGATGCCTGTAGGTGTGCTCTGAAAATGGTAGAACTACCAAGGCACCGCACTAAAAATAAATAATCCTTGTCATCCTCGGGTTTTTTTTCGGGAACCCGGGGTCCGGCCAATTGCTTCATATGGCCGGCTGGTGTTGTTCAGTGCATATTATGCACGAACGATGTTTATTAAAATACCAGGCTTCTATAGCAAAAGAAACATAAAAATCAAATAGAACGCCAATTATCATTAAAAAGCATTTGATAGATCGTTGGTTGTTAGCAGTCGAAAAGGTGTACAACCTCGCTATTTGCCTTCAATTTTTACTTTTTCACGTACCCATACCAAGTCAGTGGATGGGCCACCAACAATCAGAAGCTATTTCGTAATTTTAGATAAAGAAACGATTGACGTTGAAGTCGTTGTCGCTGGACGTATCCTTTAGTACGAGCTAACCTATATAACTCGTTAAAGGTTTAGTATTCTTGATGTTGATTCATCTGCGAGAAATTAAACTATTCAAGTAGATTGGACTCACTTTTGCAAAACGGAAGTAGGTCGAGTCGACAAAAACTTGTAAAATAAAAATAAAAAAACAGTTGGTCATGCAGCAATCTAATAGAAGTCGTGATTGAGGCAGTGGATGCTACCAGTATTGAAACAACGGTTCTCTGCCTTCTTCACGCTGTTCTTGCTGCCGCAAGGTTGACGAGCGCCCGTTTTGGACGAGCTCACGGGGCCAGTATGGTGTAGTAGAGCTCCCTCGTGTGGCATATCATAGAGAGGATCTCCAAGTCTCGCAGTCTTAGAAATTGGGGCTCTGCAACAGAGCGGGTGAGGTTCTGTGATTTCACGGACTGACGCATGACGGCTAGAAAGCGTTCACGCGCTTCAGTCAGTAACTGAAATGGGAGCCTCATCGACTAGTAACACAGCATCGGGACGCACGTCTCCTGGGTAGTGGAAAATGCATACACTTGAGTCTTTGGGTGTGCGTTGCTTGCTGCAAGCCACCACGATGCCCCAGCACTTCTTCCAGCTGAACTTGCCACGAAAAACAACCACTGTGAACCCTCATGTGCCCCATACGCGTTTCAGCGACGGCGCCCCGCGCCAGGTCAGTGGTGATAGCCCATTGCGGTTTAGCGCTGACACAGACGTTAGGGGTTGGTCGCACTGGCTGGTTAGACTAACAGCATTATTTTGTCGTAAGCCTCGACTTGACCTACTTATAAGTAGATGCAATCACCTACTTTCGTTTTGCAAAAGTGAGTCCAATCTACTTGAATAGTTAAATTGCTCCTCATCTGCCGAGCTTGTGGTCACCATATTGGGCGTGGTGGTTCAAGCACCCTTAACTTTAGGGGAGGGGTGAAAGTACTTTTCTGGGGCAAGCCAAAACGCCACCCAGAGTATAAGACCCGTGTCCGGAGCACGCGGATTCCTAAGGCAATAAGGGCCCCCCAATGGCTGTCGTTTTGTCGTCATTAAGGGTGCTCTACGCAATTCCATCTTGGGCATGAGCAAATCGTGACGTATCGACAACGGGATTATTTATTGAGCAGCTGTTATCCGATCACTTAACGCATGCTGCGTCTACGGTTACTACATGTATAAAAGGTGATACATATATCCTACTGTGTCGGTATTGATACGCTCACCGGGGTTGGCAATGCGATTTGAAAGTGAGCTGGGGGCGTTGAATTGAATGTACATGTATTGGTACCTAGTGAAGCAATGCCGTAGTCAATCCCAGCTCCTGCGATGGGATATTGAAAGTGAAGGTGCGTTTATCGAGAGGGCCACTAGATGTGTGCATACCTAGCAAAACGAGAAGTCCCAGGTTGATTAACTCATTTCTTTTTCTCAGTACAATGCACTGTAGATTTGTCGGATACATGTACTACCGTACATATACACGTTGCACAAGATAATATTTGTTGACATCTTCGAGTGAGTTACACGTACGTGGAGAACTCAATCGAACCAAACCGATGAAGCGTGTGCGCGCTTTATAGCAATGAAGAAACGCGTGGAGGATATTTCTCGACCCGAGCTCGTGAAACCTCGTGTTGATACGAAGACAATTGTCATAGCTTGTACAACTGCAATCGACATTTTCATGGTGTAAGACGGATATGTCGGAAAAATCTCATCCACACATTATCATTGTAACCAAACGATCACAACTTGCGGGCTCGATCGTCTCACGCCAATTTACCGATTCAAAAACAGTAAATGTCGGGCAGATAAACGAACCGTATCCGACCGCGCGGTTATGTTTTGCAGCCGATCCAAGAGCAGACTCGATGAAGGGTCGGCGTATGCATTCTATGCTTTGCCACGTTTAGTCTCATCAAAATTATCCAAGCACAGACTAAGCATATCCTCCCTTTTAATCTAACACGTTACAAACGGAGAGCAAAACCTGTTACAGTATTATACTTCGTCTACACGCTGTAGAGGCGCAGGCAATAACGCTGCAAATTCAACAAAGCTTCTTGCTTTAGCAATGTTTCGAAGAATCGTTAATTAGGGAGGTACATCGGTCCGCCAGAGCATTGAGAACTGCTTTGTGGAGTCATTTAGGTTTTCTCCACCATGGCGACGAGACCCAAACTACTACTCGCTGTGCTCGTCACTCTTGCTGTCTACAGCTCAGTCTCATCAGCCGCAAAGTGCTACTATCGAAGCCGAAGGCATCAGTAGCCCCTACCACTACACCAACGGTCCAAGATGGCGGAAGCGACACCCCACCAATGACAGAAGCACCAACCGTGGTGGAAGCGGAGGCGGACGGAACAACTGAAGCGCCGACGGAAACGGCGGACACTGCTCAGTTCACTACACCTGTGCCAGTTACCGCCTCTAGTGATGCTGGCCAGGGAAGCTCTTTCCCGTCCCAAACCTCCATCGAGGAATCAGCTGAGTCGAGCAACGCTGGTCAAGAAAGTTCGTTCCCGTCTCAACCGTCTGCCGAAGAATCCAGCGGCGGAGTTTCTCAAACAGCTTCGTCAGCCACGAGCGGCCATGCTACATTCGGTAAGATCACCTCTCAAAAGGGTGGATGCGTTGTGGGCAACCCCGAAACCTTCATCAGTACTGCTGACTTGGACGACCAGTGGGACAGACGCATGAGCAAGTACGTCCCGACATTCGAGAACTCATTTTCGACCAGATCGTGAATAGCAACGCTTCGCTCAGCTACTCTGTCCGATGGGACAGCACCGAAAAGCTCTCGAAGAGTGTGGCGTCGAAGTTTGCGGACATGCTTGCTGGTCAGTACAAATTGTGGAACCACTGGCCCGTCGGGTACGACTGCTGGCCATTTGAGAAGATTGACGTCAAGGTCGTGGCATTTGCAGTGCGCGATACATCGCTACTGGGCTGGAGCGATGACTCGCTTGGTATGATTTACGAGGGTACACTGGACGCGGACGGAATCCCAAAATGTCCTGACGAGTGCAACAAGCACCTGAACCGAGCGGCCAAAGCTGATACGAGTGCATGCAAGGGCGAACCGTTCGACATGTCGCTGTGGCCTTCCACCAAGGTTGGCGACAACATTAACGGTGCTGGTGGTGACTGGGGTCAGCGCGTGGAGTTGACGGACATGCTGGCGACCAGGATCAGATGATGGTACTGGCCCATGAGATCGGTCACGGTTTTGGGCTGCCAGATTTTTACGAGGCCACTGACAAGTCTTCCACGTTCCCCTCCGCATCACGGATCAGAGCACACGTTCACGGACGCGGACGGATGGATGTTGCGTCGCGTGCTGGAGACCATCAAGTCTCGTTACGACTTTTAGAGGTATGGAACCCAGGTTGAGTTTTGTACTTTGTTGTTACTTGTGTTTTAACAGGCGATGCCTGTAAGAAAAGGCCCTGATCACCCCATCGATACTGAAACCAAGTATAAATATATCCATGTCTCAGCAATTTGGCGCAGAAGTTAATATAGGCGATTTTGATGAGGTGATATCAAATCCGAAAAAAAAGGATATAAAATCCGATCACACATGTCAGTAACCGTTAGAGTCTCTGAAGTAAGAGGATCGTACTCTTACCGTATCGTTGAAGTCATAAAGCGTACCTGATCTACACAGGCTTTGTGGCGAGTCGTTAACTATGGTTTGTATTGTGAATGCTGATAGTAAAAACTATTCTGATTGGTCAAAACCAAGTGCGCTTTATGATAAATGTGCGAATAATGACTTCAACGATGCGGTACTGCCATATAGGTACTATTACTGGAGTTATCGACGCTCAAAGTTTCGGTCGGTCGTTTTTCTTTGGGATTTGAAGCAGATCGTCCTTGTGGTGCATATTTGGTCTCAAAGGAATATTTACTTTAATCAAATCAATTCGCTTATGCGTTTTCAGAGGTAGTTCCCATCATATCCTGTATCACATCCCTCCTGCAGACATCGCGCCATTAGAAAAATTTGAACTACCCCGGCAGACCAACGTTTGATTGGTTACAAAATTGACATCAAGAGCTTTTCAATGATATGCAGCGGTGCGATTGGGTCATAATATTCACTTCAAGCGGATTTTATAAAAATTCCCGACCGACTGACCATCTCCCCATAACGCCCCCTTCTTACAGGCATCGCCTGTTAAAACAAACGGAGAATGTGTAGTTTGTTGTTATTAAGGTAAATTGCCAAGCCAATTTTGTAGAATCTGCCAGTTTTGCAGAATCGCATTGAGCCAATCAAAACATTGGATTCTCTTTTTGAATCCGATGATTGGTTAAAAAGTTAAAGAGAGCTGGCATCTCCACGAGGAAGCTCTGAAATTTGAACTCAGCTTAGATTCTCAGGCATTCCGAGGTACTGCTCTATAGCGGAACAAGATTGCTTCACTTTGGCTTGGAGACCGCTTTGATAATATCATTGATAAGTTATGCATAAGGTTATTGCTTTATTCGGTATGTTGCAATAACATAACTCATTTAATTAAGTAAAGTTGTTGCCCACCTGGCTTCCAGTTTCAGACACAACCCGATCTGAGGGTAGTACCCACTCCAGTCTGCCGCAGTCGGCTCGAACGTCACTGTCGGGCAGAGGTCCGCCAATTCAGTAGTATATTGTATTGAGCATCAACATGAGCCATGATAACTATTACGACTTTCTGTAAGCAATGATAAACGTTTGCGCACACTTTATTGATATTTGGGCCATATCCAAGATAAGTTGAGCCCATTTTTTAGCCCTTTTTTATTTGATACATGTAATATGCTTTGTAGGGATGGGGACGTAAATTAAACGTAAAGTGATTTTAGACCTACCGTCGATTCCCGCCGATTAAAACGTAAGGTTTACGTCAAGTTCCCGTACAATATTTCCAACACGTTTCTGTATGAGCTTTAGAAATGATATGACGCATACAACGTTTTATATGATTTGTTCTGTGTACAAAACACAATAGACATTTAGAAAGCCATTTCTATAGTATTTCTATCTAAGACAAGAACTCTAGCGACTAATAAAAACCTGCGGTAACTTATTAACGTCAAATAACGTAACGAAAACCTGGAACGGGAACGTTTCCAAGAGTTCCCGTTCCCGTATTTCTTACGTTAACACCGTTTACGTCCCCATCCCTAACGCTTTGTACTCGTGCGTAGTGTGGTTCATACCCAGGAGTCCATTTGTGGTGTTAAACCTCCGGATCCTCGACGTCAGCCTAATTTCTTATATTTACTGTCAATAATTGACCCAATAACATATTGTATTGGAGTCGAATAAGGCAAGTAATAAATATTTTATTGATAGAGTAATAATGACATTACAATACTTTTCCGACCTCTGCCGTCTGCAGAGCATCACATCCAGACTGACCTTCGAGAACTGTTTCACTTCGGTCACCGAGTGGACCGGTACGGCTGCGTGAGGCACAGACAGCATCACCAGGGTTGCTCCAAATCTAATTGTTATTTAATTGAGGACCTTTCCTTGGGCCAATCAAAAAAATGTTATTGCCAATTTTAATAAAAAAAAAAAGATCACGGCCATCACGGCTTTAACGTGAGCATGAGCTAAGTGTGGTCAACTGAAACGAGTTGGCAACCACTAATGGTGACACTTGATAGCAATAGCAAAAGCGACTTTGTAGGCTTATGAGTCCTCTCGCACGAAGAGAGTCTTGCTCGGCTGCAGTGCTTCTTGCTGTAAACCTCGCTCGCCTTTGCAAGCTGAGAGACTCGAGCGACCTCAAGCGGCGCTACAGCCTTTAAGTACGACCTGAATATCTTATATCACTTCAACGCATTTACTGATGAATCACGAATTAGCTTGTTTTATCTCTCCCTCAAAGACAGAAAATGGTCGTCCCATGGAAGTCCGAAAAATAAGAAAAAATCCCTAGGGTCGATATTGAAGAACGGATTTCAGTAATGGAAACCTTTCGAAGACAAACTATGTTGGTGCTTGTGGGAAGGACTGACAATGAAAACAGCAAAACTTGTAGAGCCTTAAAAATGCAACCTGCTCTGTAGTGTGCATGCCTCGAGTAAATGAGCCACTTCCACAGTGGTGCTTGTCGTGACATCGCAATGTAACCCCTAGTGTAACCTCTACACCAGCGAGTTAAAGTACAATTGAGGTAAGGTTCGACGACTGCGGCGCTGATCACCCTAGGTTTTTGGCGATCTAGAGCTTAGAGCCGCACCTTTGCCCAGCGACCAACCCACCTCGTCCACAACTTGATACAGAAGGTGCTCTAAGCAACGATCGACGCGAGAAGGCTCACAAGAACGCTGCCGACGTCCGCAGATCCTCGGCGGTGGTCGACATGCGGTACATACTGTAAAACGTACTACAGTATCTGCGCCTTCATCTCAAGACCTACCGCCACCCCATTACCAGAAAAAGAGGGCCTAGATGCGCGGACAGATCATCGTTGCTTGTCAAGAAATGCTTGAACGCTGCGCCTCACGACTCACCACCATGTGACTCACAAGCCGCGGGGCTAAGCGATGTTCTATGCTGTGGGAAGCGAATGCCTCGTGTTGGTGTCTTTGCGCAGGTGGTCGAGTAATTGATTAGAAGGATTACGTTCAAAGCTGCATTGATCCATACACTAACTTCGCTACGGTGCCAAGTTCAGTTGGTTAGCCTGGGCAATCTATTTGTGACAATAAGCCGAACACTCGTTATGCGATCATAACAAGAAGCATGAGTTGATCGAGTGCATCTTGAATTGCTCCGAGCAGATGCAGAGGCCCTACAGAGACGGATGCACTCATGCTGATGGAGTTCGGCATGCCTGTATCGGGTTTTATGTCTGTAAGCGCTAAAGTTAGTATACTGTACGTGCCTCAATCATTGGTTTGACTTTTTGGTCCTTTTGGGAAGTTGCACGAACATGCTGTAGAAGCAACAAATAGGGTAGCTTCTCTTGCGGTTAAGCACTCGCGTATGCAGCGGAGCGAGTCTATTAGGCTGTCACTACATGCATCATACCTGTAGCGTGCAGCGCACTACATGTATGGTGCAGGAGTAAAACAAAAGTTCCAGTGTAACCCAAACGTAACCTTTGTGCATCCTAGGGGTAGGTGTTGATTAACGGGAACCATGACCTCAGGGCAACCAGAATGGACTGAGAGCAACAGCTCGCGCGACTCACGCTGTTATAAATCGCGAACCAGGAAGCTTTAGCTTTCCCTACTTCGTATATGTATGTTTCATATGCTTAAGCATACGTTGACGAAAGTAGAAGCCCACAAGCGCACTACCGATTTTTTTTATTTTTGCGGACCTCCAAAAACCTGTCTCTTTGAGGGAGAGATTGGGTGTTAAAGAAATGTTATAAATAATACGCCGACATGAATGTTCCACGGAATTGGGAATACATTTCGGCGACGAATTAAAGTTTGTGGGGCTGTCCTACCAGCAAGCTGGTCTCCCAGGGTAAATATGTCATACTTCTCGGATTAAGGCAGCTCAACTTGGCCGACGTCTCCGAAGTACCCTCAGCCCACTTCAACGCGTCTCCTGTGCCTGCTGCAGCATCTGCACAGTGCTGCGAAAACTACAACGGTATTAATGAAGTACAATCGAGCCCCTTGTGAAAGAGAGAGAAGGTAGTCTATTGACTTTTAAGTAATAGCCTCCTGAAAATTTCTAAGTCGTTTTATCAGCGCTTGCTCGGGTTTCTTTACCCAACTTGCTGGCTTTGGGGACTGTCCAGTTGGCACTTCCTTCGCTACTATGGCTATGAAGCAGTCAAGACTCAGGAGCAATCGAAGTCCTGCTTCTCGAATTAATGTCCTGTTCCGTTCTCTGCGAGCTACTGCGTCGAGCTGCCGCGTGCAACTGTTCCACATGTATTACAATTGCTTCGGGGCTCTCCGAGCCTTGCCTTGGAGGGCGACTTGGTTTCAAATTTGCCAGAGTAGGGCGTATATAATACTGCAGAAAGCTCAATCAAGCCCCCTTGTGTCTTGACCATCTCCGTTGGCACCGTTTTGTCACAGTGGTCGTTATTATAGCAGTTTAGTGCATTGCCCGGAAGTGCAGGGGTGATGGACTTTAATGCAAATTGCTGAAGTGGTTTATTACGAAACTAGCCCTAGCCAAAAGCTAATATCCAATTGCTCGTTGTGCATGCAATGCAAGCATCTGGACATCAGGGCATCAGGACTACATCGTGAGCATTTATCACGGAGCCCCGAAGCTAAAGCGCTTGTCCTGCGACACGTACCTTGGTACTGGTGTGTATGACGTGTGAAGAATGACTTCCCTTCTAGGTGCATGTACAACGACAATCTTATTTTTATTACATGTCATGACCAGGCTGATCATTGTTGAAAATAGACAAAACAGCTTGTTTTCGACAACTTTGAATCGTTAGTTTTTATTTTATTTTTGAGTTAGCTTTGTACAGATCAGAAGAAGATCACGGGTGGATAGCCAAGGCTGTTAGAGCCCCATGCTGCTTGTAGTGGAGAATGCCTCCGTTAGCGCACTCCGATTCTCGTTTTTCTCGATTCCAATCAGCGAAAAATCCGACTCTACTGTCGAGGGGTTCTATTTGACTCGAGGGAAGATGGAAGAAGCGAAATGAGGTTGCTCACGCTCCAAAGAGGCGGTGGTTACCAACACATTTATACGAACTCGACCATGACCAGCACAAACGTGCCGCCGGAGATTTGGGGCAGATCGCAAGTGCTGATATCTGCTATGAGCAACGATCAAGTAAAAAAGGAACGAACGTCGATTAAACAGTGTCACGTGTTAGGCTGCTTGCTTCGTTGGTGTTAAATTGACAACTGAGTTGGTTTATCGACTTGAAGTTTTAGTGGGTAACATCCTGGTAAGACTCCGGACCAAATTCCATCCTGACGTTCTCCGCATAATCGAAACACATCCTGGAGTGGACATGTGTTCAACGCTTAGAGACAAAACCAAAAAACACCCCGACAGTAGTTCTTATCCGTCGAAGGCAAACGAGCCAACGAGGATACCACAAGGTACACTACACCAAAAGACAGCCTGAGCGTCTGCAACTTCGCAGTTGCATTCTGGATTGTCTCCTCTCCTGGAAAGTTTTGATCTTGTCTGGGCTCCACTATACGCAAACCCCTGTAGGCGGAAAAAGGCTGCACCAGCCTCGTCTCATTTGTTCCTCTCCTTCTTCCTGTTTCGTTTCAACTCCATTAAAGAGATCCCGTCCATTGTTGTCGGTCTACAGCAGTAATCAGTGAGAGCATTCACTGGCTTGTACGCGCCTTCACGAATTTCCTCCAGAATCACCGATTCTTGCTCTCCATTAAATAACCCGTTCACAATTGAATCTAAATGAAGTAGAACGAATTAATGTGAAGCATAAAACGCCGATCCACGCGCCAAATACAACGCTGCTAACGGAGCTTCGATTTCTAGGCCATTCGATAACGTACAGCACATGGTCTGGATACATTTATGTCCGGCACTAAATGCATCTGCAAGGTCCTCCGAATTCGCATTTTCCTTATCCTATGCATGTAGGTGAAGAGCGGCTGGATTCTCGATATCGCTCTGAGATTTTACACAGTATTTCATCATGCAAAAGCTTTTGTGTGGTCCTGTAAACACATGTATTGATATCGATCAGTGATTTCAATAACAAACCTTTAGATATCAAGAGTTTCTTACCTTCACCTGCCCCCAAGAACTTTAGGCATGATTACACTTCAGCGTATTGCTGATCACTGGGACATGAGCGTTTACATACTTGTTACCATTTTTGCGATGCTGTTCAGTACAATTTAGTCGGTGTCCACTTGAACTCACAACAAATTTGTTTCGGGAAGAACATTGGACACATATTTCCAGTTGGCGTACGCTTTGTGCGCTTAAAACACGAGCGCGAGTGATACCGATGATGGCTTAGAAACGAGAGTAATGAACGTGTACTCACCACAGCTTCTAGCTTAGTCTGGTCATCACCAAGTGGGAAAGGTTTTGAGCTAACGGTACGAGAAAATAATGTATCGTCAGACAACATAGTCGATGAATCCATCACATTTTCACTCTCGGGTTCCAGGTTCTCCACAATTATTTCGTTCCCTCCGAACGTACGATTGTACGAACTGCGTTAGGCGTAGGCAACGGCCTATCTCTTTTCGTGAGTTCTCATAAGTACGTTTGTCAAATTCGACAGGTTCCAGAGAATCAATGCCACATTTGGGGCATCTTCCATCGTACTGCAACGGCACATCCGATGTCACGATAGACTCCACGTACTCTACAAGCCTGCGTTTGAATAAGGCAGATCCACACATGCGATTATATTCAGCAATCGCCAATGGAAATCGATTCACCCATATCATCATATGACAATTCAAGTCTCATGTTGACGACTGAGATTCGGTAGATTCATAAAATGCTGTGACTCGACCGAAAATCCCACACCCCTGTTTCGGTGAGGGAGAGGACGCATCACTAGAGCTTTGGGGATCACCGCCAGAGATTAGTGCTGCATCACCACAGATTATGTCACATTCACCGGAACATCGATTGGAGACATAGCACCAAAGATATGGACAGCACCACCATAGGAAAGGTTCACTTCACCAGTCAAATAGGTGTTTCAACCATCCGTACATTGGGTATGACACGCTAGACACATTCATAGACTTCAGCACTTCGAAAGAGGTAGGTATCTACTGCTATGCGTGCGTTAACATTCCTAATGGGTACTACGACTATGTAAAACCAAACTTCAGCACGGGTAAATTTGTCACATCAGCCGATACCAATTCAAACTGGTGCAAAAGCAACGAAATTATTAGCAAGAATTTTTATTAAAAGCATACTATCCTGTGTTTGTCAGGCAGGTGATGGAGCGTCAGTATCTACGGCGTTTGGTCTGATCACATGACTCTCTGGTAGTACTTCTCCGAAGTCGCGCTGTGCTGTTTCCACTAGTTAAGGATATGTTCTCGTTGATCATTCGAGCAACCGGTCGCATGCTCGTAGTCTCTTCAGAAATTGAAGCTGCATCGTTGTGAATGTCAAAAGAGCTCTCTAAGAAATTATCCTCAAGTGGTGCCCTGTCCTTTGTTTCCTCAGCAAACCCGTTGTCCATTGGCGGCCATTCAAAACCGGTATGGTTATACGATATGCTTTCGTATTCACACGGATGACCAGCATCTACATAAAATATCGGGCAATTCAGTAGTTGTTGATAACCATTCTGATTTGGCACCTCAGCTTCATCACGAACCATAAAAATTGTATCACCTCAGTATCATTCTGTAGTTGCGGTGGTGGTGTAACATCGGTTCAAAGGTTGGATTTGGTTTTCGACATCCGGTTGGGGGAACCATGGACCGTACACAGGTCTTTCGTCAATGTCCCGTGGTGTCTCGCGCTTCGCCAGCAGTGTATCGGCCCCGTCACTTTGCTTTTGACCTTCGGCCACTCTTCGGCTTCGATTACTGCGATTGCCATGGTTCCTTGCAAAAGCGAGTTCCGGATCCGACATCCCAGGACACGACAACGAAAGTTCTTGGGTTCCGTGAATTACGTGCACGGACATACCAAATTTCCCGCTAAATGGACTGCTACAAGTCCTCGTAACAACATTCACCAGCCAGACTTCTTTGGACATACCCTGCCATTGTATGCGTAGTACATGGATCGACTTGTATGGCAAATTCTCCTTCATCGGCTCCAAAATCATCCGAGGAGTGGTACTCGGCGTTGCCGTATCGACTACGTGGCGTATGCAATACTTGACCAAACTGCCCCGGCGTGCCATCGACCGCATCAATAGATTTTGCTGATAATTACTGTTTGCGAAGTGTAAAAAAATACAGTGTCTTGAGTCCTTGTGATACGGCAGGTGGACTCTTGAACGAAGCTTGCGTCTGAAGGAACACCAGACGGGATTGGTCCAACCGTTCTAACATCTCGATTGGTGTTGCTTTCTTCTCCTTATTGACCAATTTGAGCGTCCTGTGATATTGCTCCAGCGGATTATTTGTGGCTGCATACCCTGATGGGGTATTGTATGTCTGCCAGCAACTGAAGCGTGGATGTAAAATCCACTGGGCTATGATGTGATTGGCAACATTTTTAAAGGGCTCACTGAACGCTGATGCAGCACTCCATTCCGATAGTACTTCTGCTCTTTTTCGTACATAATCTTCCTCGTTTCGAGAGTAGTGAAGTTTGTTCAGGTTTCTGAAGATCATATCAATTTTCACTTTGTCCAGCTTACCCTATATGTGGTCTTTCACGTTCGGACAAACGTGAAACCAGCACATCAGGAACTTTGAGGCTGACAAAGCACACGCACCTGCGTTGTATTATGCATTATCAGCGTCCGACATAACAAACTTCGGGGTAAAGAGCACCAAGAACATTTCCCAGGCAACACGCTTGGTGAAAGTTATGCATCATTCGACATCGGTACCTGTGCGCTGCGAAGTACAAAAGTAGATCATCGAAAAGAGCTTGCCTCGGCAATCCGATACTCCAAACACAAATACAGGAAAGCGTTGTTTCACAAGGCTGTGAGTGCTATCGATATGTAGAATCGCAGTGCATCTTGGGTCCCGTTGCACCGCCACGTACTTTTCTATCAAAGAGTGACATGTGACTCCAATACGAAAGGGTGAAGCGGCTTTTCCGGTTCCGAGACTGGGAATTAGCTTGTTGTCCTCGTACTTCGTGTCACAGAGGATTATCATGCGATCATCAGGGTCTTTGACGTTCTCTAAGGTGCCGTAGATGTTCAGACTGCACGACTCTACAACAGATCTCATGGCCTTCCGTTTGTGAGCCTTTCGCCACTTCTTGACATAGTTCTGAACTTGGGTCAACTGAGGAGGGGGGCCAGCCAAGACTTCACGCTTGATCTTCTTGCATAATATCCCTAGCAATTCAACAGGTGTAAACCGAACGTGATCCAAAAGCCGGTCGGCGATCACTGCTTTCATATCCTCCGTCAAAGGAAGTGACTTTGCTGTAGGCGACGAGACTGACGTATCACCCATTGTATGTTGTCCATCGACACAGACTGTTGCTAAAGAAATCCTATCGCACAGCAAATTTCGATATTGGCACACGCACGATGAACCGCTACTCGCACAGCGCAATCAAGTGCACCTTGTGATGATTCTGCGCATGGTATGCCGTGTCATTAGGCTCTCGTCATCATCATACTTTGCGTGGTCGAGAGTGCACTTCGGTTCTGGGGTATTTAGGTGTCGACTACGACTAGGTAGTGAATCCACAAACTCATCCAACATTTCACCCTCACTTGTGGCCGAGTTCCATATCTCCACCCAGGGAATTCGCCCACGCCGTTGGGGCTACTGGATCTTCACGTCAAGCTACAGTACAATAGCGATTGCATTAGTAGGATAGTTTCCTCGACTACATACATAGAACATATCGTGTGCACACCGCTGTTAACGCTGGCAAAGGCGAGCAATTCATGAGCCTTCCCGAGTAGCACGACGACGTCGGAAAAAAGGCACAGATGAAAACACCGTTCTCAGAGACTGTATAGCCCGAAACTACTCGAAATACTGTAGAGCAGTACTTATTATTAGATAAGTTTCACTGAAGAGAAATCCATGCATGGCCCAAACTATTAATTAGGGGCGTGCAACATTACCGTGCGCAGCTTACACACCATAACTTGGTCCATGCACCTTATGGTAATCCCGACCACATCGCTGGTGATTTCGCTCAATTCACTGGTAGGTGATTCTTCCCACATATATGGTGATGGTTTCCTTTTCATTGGTGGTGCTTTTGAGATTAGTGGTGATAGGGCCCTTCACTGTATACGCGAGCTAGACTTGGGATGATCGCTACTGCAAATCCGGTTCTTGTCCAAGGTGAGTTAGTGATTGCTGACCAGATAGTACAAGTCATCTTCGACAAAATTATCTGTGGCATCAACTGGGCCTCGCCTCGGGCAAGCCGTCGTATTCCAGCTTGCGTTTGAGAACGCTTTGGAGGGTGGAAAGCTTGACAGAAGCTAGCTTCCAGGATGGTTCTGCATCGGCCTTCTTGAACAGTATGCCCTACGTCCTTTTCTGCGAGGCTAAGCGTAGTATAGGCAGATGGGCGACGTGACATGGTGTTCGTAGGTAAAAATTGAAGTCAGTCTTTGTATCGAGCTGTTGGCGCCGAGATTTGAACAGGTAGGATTGCGACGTGTCATCCCTTCCCGGGTGCGGACATATCCACCGGATATCGGTACCACATATTGTAGGTACGGTACCAATCCGCTCTATGCTCCGGTACCATTATCACGCCAGTGGTACCATGTATCATGACGTAAGTGGCCATATAAAGTGCGGGAAATTATATTTTACCCGAAGATACGAATCCCGAAATTAGAGGAAATTTAGAGAAATCAGCCAGTGGCTCACAACATTCGAATCAGGCGGGAACGAAAAGAAGAGACGCGAGCGGCAGTGCCGGCGACACTTACGATGGCGCTACAGGAGGACGGTAAGTCCCCGCAGGCTGCTAACACGGTGCGTATATGTGTCTTGGAGGTGCTGATGTGTCCACACTAACGATTAGCTGTTGTCCATTCATTCTGTGGCGCAGACACAGTCAACTGTCCGGCCGAAGAGGTCAGTGGTCCAGACTCGGCACACAGCAACCATCAAAAGGCCATCGAAGGGGAAGGGGATAAGCAGAACGATGGAGCGCAAGAAGGAGACGGTGCTGAAGCCGATAGCGAAGTGCCTCTATCTCAGCCGGTTAGTGTGCACTCCCCACCAGTGGCGGGAGGCTGTGTGTTGCCTCCAACCCAGCCGACCAGCGTGCAGCCAGCGAGCGGGCCTACCCAACCGGAGGATAACGCAGCGAGGGGAAGTGAACCACCAGCGGCCCAAGCAGCCAGCGCAGGAAGCGATCCAGCTTCGTCGAGCAGCGACCCGTCTGGTGATTTGGGGGCCAGTGCAGACAGCATGCAGCGAGATGGTGCCCCGCATATGGCGGTCAAACAAACCCGAGCTGGCTTGAAGAGAGACCTGCCAGATGAACAAGGCGCTAAAGGTGGAGTATCGCAGCAGGGATCGAAGAAACTTGCCGAACCGGAGGATTGTGGCGATAGCGATTTAGCTGTCGAAGGTGGAAGTGGATGCAGCAATCGCGGCTCTAGAGGTGTCACGTGGACGTGTTGTGCAGGACGACGGGGCGTTTATCGACGGATTTGAGCGTGTATTTGCCACATGGGACGCGTTTTTCACGCCACTGAATACACACTGCAAAAGGACATATCAGCTGCTGTCCAAGCGGACTTCGTACAGCTCAACACTCAAAAACACAAAGCTGATGGAACGTGGTGTGGTGGAAAACGATTCTCAGTTGCTGCCAGAGTCGTTCCCATACTACTCTCTCACTTTGCTGTGTACACATGGAATCGAGCATCCAAACAAGGGCAAGAGCAAGCGGAGCGGAGAATAATTCGTTACCTCGCGTGCGAGGCTAAAGTGAAGGTGCTATCGCGACGTATTGCACATGGGTCATGGAAGGTGTACGTGTCGTGGAAAGGATCGCACAATCACTTACGAAGCGAGGAGCTCTTTCGCTTCTACGCCGAGAACCGACGCATTACGGACGCGGATGTGTTGCTAAACGTCAGCAACATGAAGAACGCGGGCTCTTCTGCGAAGGGCATTTTGAAGCATCTGCGCGAGGAAACAGGTATTTCTAATTGCAATGCTGTCTACACTAAAAGCACTTACACGATTGCATCGCTGTTTATCATTAGGTAAAAGTATGGATCTACGCGACGTCCACAATTTGTTAGCTTCCATGAAATGCAATGACAAAGGGGGGAAAGACTGACGAAGAGCGCAGTGTTGAACTCCTGCGTCAGTTTTGCGAGACAAATGGAAATTCTGCTGCCATTGCGATGAGCAACGCATCCGGACTTGTGCACGCCGCATGCTCCCAGACGGCAAGCCAGAAGTGTTTGTTCAAGGCCTTCCCTAAGATAATCGTCATGGACACTACGCACGGAACGAACAAGAACTATCTCAAGCTGTACAGTATTCTCGTCCACGACGTCTTCGGCAAGGTATGCTGCATGTTGTACCACAATGAATTTATTGTACCGGACGTTACATAACATTCGTATGGCGTGTACGTAAGACTTGTTTTAGGGTCAATACGTTCAGCACTCACTTGTGCAGAGTGAAACCACGGACAACCTATCTTACTGCTTGACAGAGTTCAATGAGTCCAATTCAGCGTGGAGGAATATCCGAGTTGTGGTGACAGACAAGGATTTCAAGGAGAAGGGGGTGCTAGCTGAGGATTTTCCAAACGCGCGCCAAATAATATGCCAATTTCACGTGATTGACTATCTGCGCAGACAGGTACATTAGCTGTGCCGTTTCAATGAGCACTTATAAGCTTATCGGCACGTTGATAATGTTGCAAGAATGGTCGGAGGAGTGGTATTTGAACGAGTTTCGGGGCTTGGGAACACGGCAGATACCTGTCGCGGAAGACGCCGCCGACCTGGAGCTACTCACACTGGCCGTTCAGTTGAGCTCACACGCGTACCGATTGGTGAGGGAGCAGTACAAGTTTGCCAGCAGTGCGGATGCTTGCTACAAAGTGAAAGTTGATGGGACGAAGGTAGAACTGCATATGCCTAACGAAGGTGACAGATTGCACGTGGTGAATACAGCGGTAAGTTCGTTTTGTACCGTTTGGTATCTCCGGTACCATTTGTATATCCGGTGCCATGTGTGTGTCCGGTGTCATTGCGTATGAAAATTTTGACGAATTCTTCCTTGTAAAATTGTAGACGTTCCAGTGCACCTGCACCTTCGTGAAGACGCTCCTGTTGCCATGCAGACAAGCGCTCTTCTTCCATCACAACAAGTCCTACGAATCGGCTATTCCACCACAGAAGTTCTACACAGCTCGCTGGTCACTGTTCGCACCTGCGAACGACATATCCACCGGGCACGTTGATGTAACTGGGACCCTTCGCACCAGCAAGCGCAGCGAGGTCGCACGAATCGTTCGTTCTAGAGACCAACAATACATTGAGGCCGGCGCAGTATGCAAGAAGTTTCAAGGGATCATGGCTAATCAAAGTACCGGCGACTTTAAGTCAACGTTTACTCTACTACAGGCTGTGGAAAAGCTGTGCAGAGCTGGCGAAGTCCGGAAGTTGGCAGATGCCATGGCAGTCGTTGCAAGTCAAGAGGAGTTGGCCAGACAGAAAAAGCAAAGACAGGAGGAGCCACACCAGCAACAAGCCGAAACGAAACCGGATACACCGGATATGAAACAGGAAAGTTCTGAAGCGCAGCCAAACAAGATGCGGTTATCGAAAGCTGCTAGGAAGTCCCAAGCAGCGCGACGCAAAGAGCCAAGAGCCAAGAAGGTACAGAACCTCAATAGTGTCAAACGACGCGCTAGGTTGTTCGCCCGAGGACTTTCAAAAGCTGTGCCGAAACTAGACGACGTTGTGCTGCTTCTCTCGCGGAAGTATTGCTTCGCAATGGTTGCTAAAATGGTACGTAGTACACAAATATGCATAGGAAACTGAGGCTAACTCTGATATTTGGTTGCGCAGCTTGAACTCCATCCAGTGGGTCACGTGGATATTGATACCCAGCACACCGTGCAGCGAATGCCTGTGGGGCAACCTCTTCCGGAACCTAGCGCCATTCTACCCAGAGATTGACATGAAAGACGGAGCCGAAGAAGGAAACGATGTGTATCTTGCACGTTGGGAAAACGTCGGGTACGCTATTGTGGAGCAGCCGACAAACATGATCCTGCTGGTTGATGCGAGAGAAGTCATGCCCAAGGTCGAGGCAACGCTTGAATGGATTGAGAAGGTTGTCATCCCTTCTTCCGGTGTGAAGGAACCGTTTAACGACTGCATCCTTTTACCAAAGGTTCGTACCATTTGTCCGGTATCAAAAACGTGTATCCGGTACTAAACGTGAATTATGACACCGGATGTATTGTATTGGTGTTGTAGGTCTTCTTGAAAGACAATGTGGAACACATGACACTGAACAAATACTCTGTGAGCGGCGAAGACATTGTAGGAGTTCGCCTGATTGAGTTTCGCGGTACGAAATGGTTGGGATCAACGTGCCTGCGTGCAGGATTGCTTTTCTTGGCCCGCCAGTACGTTTCGAAAGGCGTGGGGGTGTTCATGCCCGACTGGTATCCGTTCTCGAACGTGGAGAAACAAAAGAAGGCTGCAGCCACACACGGGGCTTTCCACGCTGCTGTACAGATACAAATTTCCGTGGTAAACCCGGGAGGATTTCACTGGGTAGCATTCTTCATTGAACTCACCTCCAAAGGCGCGAAGTGTACAATGTTCGACCCCAGCAGTCGGACACGACGTACAATTATTGGAAAAGGCTGTGAGGGATGCTATTGTTACGCAGCTGAGTGGTCAGCCTGAAGTGGAGTTTGGGCGGTGGGCTAGTTGTAAGCAAGATGACGGGCACTCGTGTGGAGTGTGGCCTCTGTTCTTCCTGGAGTCAATGATAACCAGCCACGAGTGGAGTAGTGAGTACTACGATATGGAACAGTATTTCCGCCTACGATAATTACGCTTGTGTGTGCATGATTCAGAGGATGCAGCCGTCTGAACACCAAGCGAAGTGCATCAATACATTTTTGCTTGTCGAAGGTGTTTGCTGAAGTATTTTTGCATTGAAGTGATGACATTGCGAGCGTCATGCATAGAGCAAGGAATTCCGTACAGCATATCCAACATCCGGTACAACACGGACATTAACTTGTACAACACGTGATTTTCTAAAAGAAATAGACATTGTCTCGTGGTAAACTACATCGTCGCCACACGAAGGGGCGCTCATTCCGGTGTATCTTCGTCATTTATTTTCATATGGCGTCACGGTTTTACCAAAACCCATATGACTGTTTACGATAGGGTTAGGAAGGACTAGCATATTTTTTTTGTCCGATGGATCTATCACCGTCCTCCCTTCCCGAAGATCTTGAGGTTAATTGAGCTGGGGGGATGGACGGACGGCATGCGCAAATCACTGCGCATAATCATAAAGTTTTGCAGGTTAAAGATACATACCAGGGCCGAAAACGAGGCGCACCACTGTATTCCAAAATGCTGTGTTATGTCCGTCTTCATCAAATCCAACATATCGCGTCGAATTACGCCAGCTAGGTTAGCTATGCGATAAAAAGTGCTGCTGCTCGGAATATCGTAAAAAAAAAACACCGCAGGCTGTCCAAACGTCAAAGGCATCGCCATCAAATTTGTTCGCGCCGCTATCCGCTCTTCGTTCGATCCCCAATGTGCTCCTAAACCGGTAGACACAGATGAAAAAAGTCCGCTTACTGTACTGTGTCCTGTTCGATTTGTCGGAACTTGGCCGCTCGTTTGCTGCACCGAAACCCGTGCTCGTGCTTTCTCCAGATGGGCCGTTAATTCTTCTCGAGTCATCATTGCAGCACTCAATGCCGTTTGCGGAGCACGTTTCGCTCGAAGCTAAACAGCATTGAGTTCTTTATGCGGAACAATGACGTCAAATGCCGTAAGCAAAAAGCTATGGTGCTCCGCGTGTCTTCGACTCGATAAGCGGAGGCAATATCGGATATAATCATCCAATCCAATTGGAATAGGTCGGTCTTCATCCAGTCCACCGCGACCATAAGGGAACAATTCACAAAAAGCCAATGGCCAGTATTCTTTATCAATATCCAAAACGATATTACTTGATCTTCGTACAATCACATTATTCCCCTGCAATAATCGGAGCACTCCATCAACTCCGTGCTCGTGTTCAAAATCAGCCACAATGCCAATCACCTGCTGCTCACAATTTTCGTCCACATCATTTGCAATATTTTCGTGCGCAGGAGATGGAGTGTTAAAACGCCGTGTAGCTGCATCAAGCAAGCTAGCCACCTCTCTATTAGCTGAGGAATGGTGTGCTTCAAACCCGGATACTCCTTCAACAACTGTCCGATCAATCACTACAGATGTGCGAACTCCGCTCATGCTTGTATCAACAGTACCTGTACTTGGAAACTTGCAATTGCGCTTTTGATACCAGCCTAACAGTTTGCGAAGACGGTCACTTCTCACCTCAGAGTTCTTCATGATACAAGTGTTTTGTTGTGACGTCATTGCGCCAACCAACACAACTCGGATGATTCCCTCAGAAATAACACGACGAAACAGCAGTTGCGCTGGACAGTCAGGATTTGCACGAAACATGGAAGCATGCGATCTCAAACTCGCATATTTTTTTGTGGACAGTTCTTTAGCCGTTTATTACTCAACGACAAAGCTGTATCTTGACCGTCTCGTTGTGACTCTTATTCCACCTCGCAAAAGCAAAAGTCCAGCCAATTCCGGAGCAATATCAGAAACACTATAACACTTTCGAAGTTTGAACAGAAGGTCCGATGGTCCTTTCAAACGGTTCTGCATGAATTCAACTAACCGCTTACAACACGATACAGCTTTTAATACCATCTCACGAGACGGATACAACGCATCACATACGCAACAGACAGTCGCTTCCATGTAGTCGCTCGACAACATTTTAGCACAGCCTTCATATACTTGTCTCATTACGCTTCTATTCACCGGTCCCATACAGTCATTATTATCCAACACATTGCCGTGAGGAGCTGGAATGACACCTTGCTCCATTATATTTCTTGCTACCCGAACGTTTTCATTTGGTACATGTATACCTACGCTGCTCTCAGCATCAGAAATACTCAACCTCTCCATAGCACCTGCATCATTAAAGATGATGTCATGATCACTCATTCAGATGATGCGCTATTCAGAGCGATCCGTCCTCCAGGCACTTTCCTACTCCGGTAATCATCTTTCTCCTCTCTTTCCACAGCTGCTCGCCTCTTCTTCATTCGAATTCTTTTCGCTCCGCCGCAGCCCGCTCTATGCATGACTCGCACCGCAAGTGACGAACGCCACTTCCTATTGGTCGTAGCTCGCAAGAACGTACCATAGTTCGTACCCTGTCGATTTTCTGAATGACAACAACAACAGTACTCACACATAATGGGACAAGGTTTATTATAATAACTGTAAAAATCGCACTAACACGGAAAAATCCAGAGCGCCAGCACGGCGTTGTTGTTAGGAGGATCCCACTCGATGGTACCATTACGTCGCTTGAACGCAATACACCTTGCAACAACATCACACGAATTCTACAGCACTGCAACTCAACATGCATTTTCAGCAACGTCACGCAACTCAAACACTAATACCACTCAATTCTTAAGTTTCCGCAACGTCACACTTCTACGAAACTCAACTCGAAGTACTAATGCAACTCACTTTCACCACTAACATCAACGCAACCACGCAAGTCATCGACCAATAGCGACTGCTCATGAGAGTCCGCTTCCAACCACACAAGCGTTATGGTGAAACAACCATCAGCCACGGTTTGAACAGACCGAAGACGCGGCCATGGTATTGCTCCAAGTCGAGAGCTTGGACATTGCACCCCGCTGGAATCCAAATCCACAGCAACGAAGCATCTCCAGCAAGGCAGCAACATGCTCACGCTAGTCAATAGACATTCGTACTAGTAGGCACTAAGAAACGTCCAGCTACCTATGGCAATCGGTTGTCACAACTCTTCTTCTCGAGGCCCCCAAAACAATATTTTTCTGTAATTATTGTATTTCTCCAATACAATTATTGATTACGATATTAGTTTTTCCACAGTCACGAAAAATATAATATTTTCCAAATAATAATTTCAATACCACTTTGAGAGCTCGAGGTATTTCGGTATACGGTCGTGTTGATTGTCGCTTAGGTTGTATAGCTCTTCATCATTTTCTGTTGGGCAAAGAAATGAAACGGCCGGTTATTTTTGCATAAGCTCTGGCCAATATCATCAAATTTACTGCATTTGAAGGCTTTTGTAGAGCCGGTAGTACACTGTATGAACTGGTAAGAAGAAGGTGCATTCGTTGAAAAACTTCGCCGTCGAGTTCCTCTTGCTGAATTGGTGAACTGGCCAAAATGGTACCTTCGTCCTCCAATACGTTGAATGCTCATTCTCGCAGCGTAAGTCCATTCCACCCTCAGCAAGCGTGTATGTTGCCAGCTAACTTAACGTGTGTGACCTCCGCAACGCCGTACCACCAATTAGCTATAATATACTGAAATTGCTCCAGTTATTATTGTTGCTTCTCTTCGTAATGCTGTACTTAAGTATTTATTATTTCGGTTTTGGCCTTGTAAATTCAGAGCTTTCCAATGCAAGCACGGCATTGTCGAGAGAGACGACGTCCCTTGTCGATGGAGCTGGCAAGCAGGTACAAAGACACCTACCCCCAGGAAGATAACCTCTCAATAGTAGTATAGATTTATCATGGACTTCCATTCAAGGGTATTATATTATTAGGCATTCAAACAGTAGACCCAAAGTAATAACACCCTTATCGCAGCTAAAGCATCTTAAAGCTAGAGCGTCCACGCATTGTCGAGGTGGTCATGGTAGTGTACAGCCACACCACAATCATCGACTGCTGAGAACGGTTGCACGCGGCAAGCACCAGTCGATACTTAACGAATGTTTGTGTGGACTCTTCATTTTTCATAGTGAAATCAAGATAACTACAAAGTTTCAAATGTTCACATTTCCGTACTATATTCAAGTCAAAGACGTGGATTGAAGTGTCGCCTTCGAATTTACAGGGAGATTGCACGTGCCGTAGTGCGACAAGCGCCAGTATCACCCATTCCGCCAGCAGTACTCTAATCTTCATTACCGCCACTGCCGCTTTGCCCTGCCAGCTCCTGTTTCAACTTGTATAGATGTGAGCTGGTGCGCACCTTTCCGGTGCTTGAGATGAGCTTGCTGGGGGGGGTAGAATTGATGGAACTTCTCCCAGCAAGTCCATGTCGTCTGAGTGCACGTGTATGGCTTGCTGGACACGTGGACACTCTGTCAAAGGCACACATTGTGGAGCACGCAGACGTCCGTCACCTCCATCGCATATCTTTCTTCCCACCGGCATACTAAGCACCTCCGCCGCTTGCGATTCATGTCTTTGCAGAACCGCTTAGACGATTCTGCTGAGCACCTCTTTTGAGGACTATCATGAGCACGTACGGCTCCTCCACCTGGACTGGAAATCCAAATTGTAGAAGAAGGAGATGTTCCCTCGGGCAACTCCTCGCCTGAATCGGTGTCAGCATAGAACATTCGGTGCTCACTCGGAGCCTCCTTCCACTTCCCTGACAAATGCTCAGAGATCAACTCCACGATATAGTCGCCGTGCGGGTCACGCTTGCTGCCCATATCCATAGCCAACCTTCGCGTCAAGTACGCATTCGCTCTCGCTACATCAATAAGCGCTAGCCCTAATTTCTTGTGCCATATTTTGAAAGAATGACCATCCGGTAGTGAAAAGCGAGCACGCATTCGGTCTAAGTGGTCCACGCCTTGCATGCTAGCATTGTACTCCTTGATACAGGCTGGAGCAGTAAAGCTGCGTTTTTCAGAGCGCAATTGACGAGTCACAGTAGTCGGAGTTGACGCGTCAGCATTTGAAATAAATGTAACAATAGCGATGTCAAACCATGACGCCGCAACCATGGTGTTGTCAGCTGAAACCCCTTGGCGAGAAATCCCACGAGAACAATCCATCTTCTCCAGTAGTACATGTCAAGGAAAATGAGCACTTGTCTTTCGTACTGTCCCGCGTGCGTAGAGTCCCTTGAGTCGTAATGCTATTGATAACTGCACCGAGGTGTAGTAATTATCGGAATTGATAACTCGACGAGTGCAATAGTAAGGTCTCTCAACTCCAAATACGCACTGTCGCATTGCGGACGACTTTGCGATTTCCTCACTCAAAGCCTGAATCTCATCTGGCCCCGTCACACCGTCCAGCCGCGCAGCGATATCACTCACGCAGTGCAAACGAAAATTCAGTGAGGTCCATGACGTAGCGCAGCATAACATGTAAATCCGAAAGTGGTACTTGCCCGTAGGCTTCATCGTATTGTAAACAATGAGCGGTTTTCCGAACTTATATCTGCATGCAACACTCGCTTCGTCCAGTGCAACATTACGACCAACTTCCACGTATGTGGCACCTGTCGTCTTGAGCAGGTTCAGCAGCGGGTGAATTCTGGGTACATGATCAGTGCTATCTGCATTGGGATCAACACACTAAAAGCAGAAAGCCTGGCGCAACTCCTTGAATCTCCTCAGAGCCATTACATTGTCCAACCCCACGGTATTCCCACCAAAGATCACATCCTCGACTTGTTCACCCCAGTAGTTAGAGAATTCGCCTTTATCCACCAACGCCATATAAAACAGTATCCCCAAAAATGTCATAACTTCATCGAGAAAGAACGATTTGCCCAATGAGATACTGTGGAGCCATGCGTAAGTTATTGTTTCGCCGACTACCTGCTACCAAAACGATACAGGAATGTAAGCGAATAAACTTGAAGAGGCAGAGTGCTTGAAAAGATGATTGAATTCTGGGCGGAGACGTGTGTTGGCGGAGCTGTCAATATGCCGATATAGATCGGTGGGAGCTGCCAACTCATTTCCAGGCTCAAATCACATGTTCTTGATAGCTTCCACTTCTGCTAGCGTGGTTGGCAGCTCTACAAGAGGATCAAAAGGCTCCATGTACTGCTCCAGCGCCTCCATGCCATCGTCAATACTTACACCTTCACCTTCATCAACAGCACAAAGACGACCCCAACTCAAGCAGAAGAATTCGCGTGTAGGGAACGATAAATTGCATTTCCGCTCTGCGCAGCGTGAAGATTCAACGTCTCCACGTATTTTTGGAACTGCGAATCAAACCACATTATCTGAAAAATGATCACTTCAGAATGCGACAAACTCTCCCCACCAAGTAAGCGTTCCCAGCGCCAGTGTACCTATTTTTTGTGTCACACACCCCTCTTTGGCAGGAGGGAAAGCCACTAGCGTATCGACGTACATCGAGAGGATCGATGGTAGTTGGTCTTGTCTTGAGCGACGAGGTGTAACCGTTGCTGGTTCTGCACCTTCTGGACACGGTTCACTTGGTACGTTCTCGCTCACCGCAGGACTGACCATTGACACGTGGACCCCTCCTGCCGGCTACAGCACCTCTTCCACCGGCTGCAGCAGCTGATCAGGCTGCTCATCAATCACTTGCTCACTACTAGGAGGATTGCTGCTGGAGGAGTCATTGACTATGGATTCCTGGGACATTTCTTGGTCAAGGCTGCGCTTGGGAGTGCCCTTGCGGGCCGATGGAAGCTTCCTGTTGCGAGTCGGTTGAGTATCACCCACATGCTTTGGTTTGTTCTTGGAACCTTTAGGTCGCCCTCGTTTTCGCTTTCCAGGAGCGTTAGGTTCCTGCGAGGCTGCTGCTACTCGTGGTTCCCCCAAACTTGTTGGCACTGCACCGTTGCCAACGCCGGTGCTTTCTGGGTCGATTACAGGTCGTCGTTCACATGTGGTGTCGCTGGTTGCTTGACTTTCCTCGTTTGCCTCACCTGGAGGATTGGCAGCAGCGCACCAGCCGGTCGTGGGCTCTCGTTGGTTACTTCGTCTTGATCTGGAACAAAACGACGCCATCACTAGCCGGGTTGTCTTGTGTCACGGTGAATCGGATTGTGAGTGAAAGAGGGAGAACCATTGCGTCCTTCGACTCTTTGTCAAGTTCCGAGATATCCAATACGATAATATTACTGTGTAACTATCTAAATCGATACTTTACCACAGCCAGGGTATAGAATTTGGACGTTCATAATTTTCATACTGAAACCAAGATATATGCCCACTGTGATTTTCTATAGAAATTCAAATAGATGCCCACCCCAGTGGATATCGAGTCCGCTGAACGTTTCCCATCTACTGAGGTGGTGGGCGTCTATCGTTGTTTCTTTCAATAATCGGGGGTGCAATTTGGTTGACCGTTTTGCGCTATTCACTTCGGTTGTGGCCCCGTAGAGAGACCTATATGAATTTTCTGGCCTAGGCAGCCTTTAGGCTGTGCTACAATTAGAACCGCGCTGAGGTGCTGGCGATTCCGCGTCATTACCTTCTATCATTCTATTAGACAATGGCGCGAAATCGCCAGCACTGCACGCTTAGACGCAGAGTCGTGATTGAAGCTGGCAACGTAAGATATCGAGTGGGATTCACGATATCTTGCAGGATCTGCCTGCATTACGTGGACACGTTTCTCCAGCCAGCAACCAATCAACGCACAGCACCGTCGATTTTGGACAATGGTGACTCTATTTTAGCCAAGTAGATAATTCGATTGAAATATTCAGGCAAGTACCGTGGCCTATGAAAGTGGTCATTTTGCCCCCTTCACCATCTCTTCCCGCAGTGCAAAAGAGCCACCTGCCGAGGCGAGTACCGTGGTTTATGAAGGGGGTCATTTTACTCCCTTTCGTGGCTTAACATCTTGGGTTGTATGGTATACTTTAAATAAGTTGAAACTCCGCGTTCACGAAAGGGTTAATAGCATTTGGCGAAGTAGTACTTTTCACTACTATTCATATCGATTTTTTTCGCTATCACTCATACTATTACCCCGTACTAGAGTATCTATATGCATAGTAGTATGCGTCTCTCCAGAGGCGATATGTATTACTTTCACCGTTACTATTTTCAAAAGACCCCCATTCATCAACTCGGGTTGTTAATTTGCAATTTCTAAGTGCTGGCTGTGGAAGATTGCCATTCTCAAAAATCCTCCCAAGACCCCAAAGACCAAATCATGGGCTGCGCGGTGCCTGCTCTCACAGCAAAGGATTGGATGTTTGCTGCTGAAACGGAAGCGGTCACGAATTCCATTGCGAATCTGGCACTAGTTGAAGTTCAGAGCGAAAATCTAGTATCTTCGTACATGGTGGTTTTCCGGCGCCTAGCAGAGAACAAGCTGAAGTCGTTCAAGTTCCAGGCAATGGTAATTGAAGCTCTTCGATCCAGTGAAGAAAACGAAACAACTCATCGCAGGGTGGTAAAAACGCTGGATCAATTCTCTGAACCTGGGAAACGCGCCTTCGACGGACACTTCTACAACTACAGGCACGCTTCACAAAGGTAACGAAGGAGTCCATGGCGTTATACTACTTGACTCTCGCACTAAGTCCTGCGCCAGAAAGATTGCGGCTGTAGGCGATGTTCCTCGTAAAGAGGAAAAGGCTCTATACACTGGGGGGGGGGTCTTCGAACTGAGCATCGTAATATTTTTGCCACGATGACCAAGCAGAAGAAGATCGCTTTGAGTCAGGAGATAGGATCGCAGAGCAGCGTGTTCAGCCAGAAGACGTCACCTCCTTCTTCGCCAGAGTCGACAGGATGGGACGACGAAGATGATCTACTGGTGGGGGCCCCGGTTCGAAAGAACCAAACACGCGAGGAAGTGAAGGGCCCGAAGTCGACGCGAGGGCGGGCAGATTTCTATCAGAGTGGCTGGAGCTAGAGCCCGATTGGTAGGAAATCGAGTTGCACTAGAATCCGGACAAGGTGAAGGACGATCTGAAGAAGGACATGTCTATCGACAAACCCAAGGGAACATTCTGGTGTCTGTTGGGGCTCTACAAACATGTAGACGTTCTGCAGTGGTTTCGTGTCGAAGGCCAGAAGCTCTTTCCATCGATTGCGCTGGTTGCAAGTACCCACCTTGGGAAGGTCTCATTGTCAGCCCTCCAAGAACGTGTCTTTTCAACTGAGGGCATTGTGATGGGGCCACTTCGAACGAGGACTGACAGCAGGCGCGCCGAGAAGCAGCTACTACACCGGCACAATCGAAAGCAAGCCAAACGAGTACAGATAGCTTGAGTAGTACTTAGAATAGTACGCATATTAATATTCACACTGCGATATGCATAGTAGTATGAATATGTCTGCCTCAAAGACACCCCGATATGCCCGGTCATATTACTGGGCGTTTTCAAGCGGTACTATTAACCCCTAGATAGACGACAGAGACTACGTACACAGTATTTGTGAACATCGTACACAGTCTCACACAGTCTTGCACAGTACTTTTGCATAACCAAGCCATACATGCCTGGTCGGTTGGATAGACTGCACAGCTGGTGATCATGTTTCCAGTCAAAACCAAAGCATTCTTAGAGAAAACAAGCCACGCTTGGTGTAGAACACGGTTCAATTGTCGGAGTGAAGGTCACAGTGGACCAAGACCGCATCGCGAGTTTCTCTAAGTCCCCACGCTGTTTGTTTCCGAGCCAAACTTGTGGGACTGTGTGCTCTCGGCATTAGCGTTAGCACCGATATAGAACTGAAAAGCTATTGTTCTCAATAAGATTGACTATCAGAATGCTGCGTACATTGATGTTAGTATAAGGCTGAGGTATCTGAATCGAAAGTATGCATCGCTGGCCTAATGTTTCCTTGGATACCACTCGGCTCTTGTTCGTGAATGCACAGCTCGAAAAACATGAGCACAAAGATTCCACAATTGTAGTTGTCGAGCTGTGTAACCCATTCAGATTGCTTGAATCTAAATCGCTTGGGAGATTTTGGTTGCGGTAGCAACGGAAGAAGCTGGTCGATCAAGAACGTCCTCAACTGTTTGAACTTTTCGCCGCTATGCTGAGGGTCGTAGACCTTCACCAGGTTGCTGTTGAAGTCTACCGCTAATGCACACCAATGGTTCAACTCACAATTTATCAGTGCAAACAGTAACAATCTCTCGTTCTCCAAGTCCATGCGATTCGCCGCATTCTCCAGCTCTTTCCACACTTCTTGCCCACTAGTCATATTGGGGTCGAACACAGGGAAGCGTAGAACGTCACCGGGAATCGTGAAAATGGTCACCGTTTCACTGTTTCGCTTGATAATTGTCCGAATAGTGAGATCTAGGCACGGTCCTTCTACCATTGTCCGTCCACACAAGGAAGTCACCCAGTAATAATCACTAAGAATATCGACGTCACGAAGACGCTTCTTGACTGTGTCCAAATTCAAAAGACCTTCGGACCATTCAGGCTCACGTGCTTCCCACTCAAAACCATCAAAGGTGTCGACCCATTTCACAGCATCATCAATTTCATCAAAGTGAGAAATGGCACGGTGCCACGATCGCATAGCTTTGAGAGTTGCAATATCGTAAACAATTGTTCCTGTCAACACGGTGATGTCATGATGAGGCATCCGTGCTTCGTGGTCACTAAACTATCGATTCTGGAAGAGTGCGATCTGTGAGTCGCAGGAATCGAGTCTCCATGCTGGCAGTACACTCATAATTTTCTCTACAGGAGTTGGCTCTTTCTTCGCCCGCTAGCATACTGTAATCGTTGCTCTTTTCGACTGTAGAATCGATAGAACACGTAGAGCGGCAGCATATTTGTAGGTCACACCCTCCTCAACAGCCTCCTTTAGAACAGCAACAGATGAACTCGCTCCGGCGGCAACAGCAGCCATAAGTCGACGGGTCTGGTTTAATTCTTCATTGGTCTTCTTTTGCGGGCAGCTTGACTTTCCTTTGGACGCCCTGACTTCTTTGTCATTGTCGATATCATCCATCTTGGACGAGGTCGTACTGGTTTGTCGATATCACTAGCGTCGTCCCCAGACGACGGGATTTCGTTCTCGAGGCCGTCGCTGTTTTGATTCTCGGCCACAGTCTGAGACTATTCAACAGTTTCAGTTTGATGAACAGTTTCAGACTGACGAACGGTTTCAGACTGGTCCACAGTGTCGGATTGTACCACCGCCTCGGACTGATGTTCTACTGGAGCGTGTGAGCTCGATGCTTGACTGCATTCTGCATTCTCGGGTATAGGAAAACTAGACGAATCCAAATCATCCATAAGCGAATACAGCGCTCGACCGTCAGGAGACAGTTGAAGATCAGGAACTCCAGTAAAAACATCATCCCCGTCCGGAGGTTGTGCCACAGTCTCAGATTGTGTACCTGTTTTCGACAGAGACCCAATAACAGACTGTGTTACCGCCTCAGTGGGGGCTACAGCAATCGGCTGTGGACACGCTTCTGTATGTTCTCCATCTTCTATTCCAGCGCGTTCCGTACTCGGGGCGTCAGCGTAAGTCACAACCGGGCACTGTCCAGCTTTGACACCCTCCAGAAACTTCATCATAGACTCACCCAAATCTGCGTGGGCTCCAGTGCCCCACCGACATCCTACATCTGCAATTTGCCTCCCAATAGCGCTGAGCTCGTTGAATTTCTCGTTTTGGTTTATAACACGCTCAGCTGGAGGTCGAGTAACCGCACGGTTCTCTTACGGAACTGTCACGTCGTCGTCAATAGTAGACTCTCTCCGTAGTCGTCGATAATTGTTTACCAGCCATCCAGGGCGGATGATACTTTCAGGTACGAGACTGCTGCAACCCGTCTCTTTCCTGTAGTAGATTATGTGTCTGCAAGGCAGTCATCGCGTCACCCGGAATATGCACGAGCACGTCCAGCCACTTGAATTCATCATGTATTCATCAGGTAAATCGTCATCCTTGCCAGCCGAATACTGCATCATCACGTATGGTCCCATCCGATAGTGTCGATACTGGGTGGTCGAAAGCAGGGCAAAATCATATTGCTGCTTCACGAGCTGAACCACATGCCGTGAAACGGTGTTCAGCAACAAATTCATCTCTTCGTCATACTCGACATTCAAATACTCGCCAATACGATTGATATTCCACGCCCAAATCTTTTCGTTGACTGTATGCCAGAACAAAATCGAAACGACACAGTCATCAAGAGTTGTCGAGCGGTTCACCAACATCTTCAATTTCTGCCAACTTGATTCCAGTATACAGGCACAGGAGATAAAATAAATCAGTGAAATAGCACATGAAATTAAGTCTTCTCTGTTGAACGCACCTGTTGTTGGTCTGGTTCCCCATGTGTGGCACGTTGCCACGGTACACATGACTCCACATCTCGTTACAGAAGGTCCAATTATCATCGAAGTAGCTCCACCAAAGCTGTGCCTTCCCCTCAGACCGCATTACCACCTTCATGGCCGAAATGATGTTGTCATACGACGCTTCTGTTGGTGCACTCACCAACAACTGTATCAATTGCTTCATCTCGTTTCTTGTAAACACGGCGAGGTTGTAGTTCTCGCTCGCCACCATCTTTTGGAGAAACTTGACCACATGAAAGTGGCAAAGCAAAAGTCGGACCCCAGGAAATCCACCTTGCAACACCGAGATCTCGGTAAAGTCTTTATCGATTACGATGACTGCCAGGGAGTCAAACGATGGGCAGCATTCTTTGAACTGTTGACACGCGAGACGCAATGTCACCTTACGCTCGTTTTCCACCAGGCAGTGCTACAAAAATCAAAATACACATCCGGAGTTGTGTACACAACGTTAGACTTTGTACCAATCTCAAATTATTGCACAGTCTTAGACTGGTATCCAGTATAATACAGTCATCACAAACGAACCTGTACGTGCTGCCCCTTGCCCATGGCATCGTGGATCATGAAACCGAAATGTTTGTAGTTCGAGGAGTTGGTGGCATGGGTTGCATCGATAAGCATCACTTCCGGAAAGTGCTCGAACATTGAGCGCATGTGAGGTGACTGGATAGAGATACATTGGACAGTATTCTAGCAGCACAAACCAAATACATACGTCATTTGCTTGTATGTCGTCCTCTTCGCAACACAGCGTACCTCTTCCTTCGAGTAAATTCTGGTCACATTCCCTCTCTTCGACGCAAAGTGTTCCAAAATCGCTCGAATAGGCTCCTCCATGGTAGGAAAGTCATAACTCTCTCGCTGAAGGCGGGAAACGAGATTATGTACCTCTTTCATGGCAGGTTCCACCGCAGTATTCTCGGTGATGCACTCGAGAATCCGCTTTCAATTTGCACCCGCTCGGTGCGGCGTCTGCACGGTCGCGAGCACTTCATCATCCGACACCTGCCGGGCTTCATGGTAGTTTTGATAGTCGTCGCGGCTGACGTCGTGGTTATGACAGTGTTTTGTCTTGTGATGCAAACTTCCCAATTACCGCTCTCACGAACGCAGGCGTTGATCTAAAACAAACGTAATGTTATAAAATATAAAAAAATCCAGTAATGACGCCACATACCTGGGCATGTGACGATGGAATCTGGAAATTTCTCGGATGGATGTGGATACGTTACGAACTGGATTGTTCTCAGTGGAGATTGTGTGATTTATTGAAGAAGACCTGGTTATTTTGGGAGAGACAAGGTGACTGCTGGAGTGGCGGTTGACCCGCGGAGTGATGGTGCCCTAGGTCAAGGATGGGCCCTTAGACTTGGAAGTGCGTGTTCAGAATCGTACACTCTGAACACAATGTGCACTCAGTCCAGGTCGCCCCCCGTCCTTACCACAGGAGACCTTCTAAGGTCGTAACCACCCTTGGGAATGTATCCCACGTGGTGGCCCGTATCGCCTTGACCAAAGGCACAAATATATCATGTACCCGGGACCGATGTTTTCCACAGTTGTGAAAGTAATTGTACCCCGAAGACGCCAAAGTCCAAGTAACTTCCGAGCTATGAGTGACCAAGTGATGAGTGGATGATCAATAGCCTCTGCGACGAAGGTGTCCCAGTTGGGAAGCACTTCTCTATATATAGCTACTTAAGAGTGTATGCTTTCGGAGTTGGGGACTTTCGGGTACACCAACGCAAGAACACCTAAGTCCTCCGAGCGTGTTTTCGAGCACCCCAACTCAGAGTGGCCAGTCCTTTGAGTGGACTTTCGGGTACCAACTCAAAGTGACTCCCAGGGATACTCTATACATCATCCCAAGTCTGAGTGCGGTCAACTCTAACTTCGAAACGCACATACACTCTGAGTCTGGATCACATATTCAACTCAGCACTGAAACGAAGAAGCCAGTATGCGAAGGAGCCAGTACGCGAAGGGACGCTTGAAGGTGGGTGATTTGCACCCACTATCCTGATTACGTTACGCACGACCATGTGGCACCTGTACCCACAATCGTGATTATGTTACGCATGTCCATACTGAAGTCAAGTCAAACGCCCGGGAGATGAGCGATGGGAAGAACGCCAAGGAACATGGAAGATCGGAGACCGCAGAAGACGATCGAAACGAAGTGAACTGGCAGTCAAAGATAGCCGACACTTGGTATAGTGAAACAGAGTATATTTGCATGTAGTAGGAGTAGGTTACCAATTTAGTGTTCATTTTGCCGTCACAAGCACAAGTCGACTTCGTCGAGGCGCATCGGACTATAAAGACAAGCCGGTGAGCGGAGCGCTCAAACGCTCAAGTTTCCCTGCGTTGGTGATCATTCGCCACGAGCGTTTGAGGTGATCCGCGCACTCCATATCCTAGTTGGGCCCGTTGCGTGTATTGGTAAGAGCGGGTACCCATTTCATGTTAACGATTGTTTCTCTGGTTGGTTTGCAGTCCCCCCGAGTTAATTACTAGACTGCGTTTGAAAGGAAATTATTGTATTGAAGTGTATATTCCTCTTTCGGGAGGTGGTGCGCGAAAAGAAGAAGGGGGCCTTCAGGTTGACCAGTGCCTGAAGCGTAGTCCCAGTTGACTGGCGTACAGACCCACCACTCAAGGATCTAAAAGAATAAGAGTGGCTGTATATTTGTCTACCCTGTTTTTATGTTGGTTATTTATATTGGATCTGCGTTCAGAAGCAAACCAACTGAGCAGTGAGACGGTTCATAGAGAATTGTGCCACCCAACTAAGAACGCTCACGCTTCACAGTGGACAACAACTCAACGGTGATTCCCTCAGTCTACCCCTAGAGATAACGACACCAAAGAGGATATCACAAGGGACACACGCCAACTCAGGAAGTGGATTGATATCTACAAGTGGATTAACATCTGCGTTCTGAGACTGACCCTCTGTCTAATCTAAAGTCAGGGCTAGCGCTATACATTTGGGCGACTAAGGTTCACCGACCTCGTCACAGGCACCACATCCAATTTTCCTTGAGTACTGGTTCGGTCGCACACCTTGTCCTCTACCATGCCGAGGGGTTCCATGATGCGTACAGACGTAGGTCTTGTTGTAAAATTTCACTGCCCCCGGAATCGGCTTGCTATAAGAGTTGCTGGTCTCCATTCTCTTGTTACGATTGCGTACAGTCGTATTTGTCCATACTGAGTAAATCTATAGTGCACAACACAACACATGATTAGTTGATTACACAGAATCAATAGTAACAGACTGCCAACCAGTCGAGACAGTGTACACAGTCTGAGACTGTGCTACAACTTGTGCTGTGCATGACAAACCTGGAATGTCCGTCTGCTGTAATTCTTCAAGTACGACTCGAGGGCGTCCCAGTAATCGAACATCTTTACGTCAATCTCTGGAACGTGCACCAAGCCGTCTCGGACAGCGATGGCGGCACCGTCGTTTCCATCGCCCAAGTCGGTGGCTCTGCTTCTGCTTGCTGAATCTGACAGCTCTTCCTCAGCTGCTTGAGGCCACATCCACAGCTTCTGATGATTCTGCGCGGCTGCGTGTAGAGGAGGATCTCCCTCGAGATGCGTGCCTGCGGCGCTCGGTTCGTGCTCGTCCTCCCACCTTGCTTGCCAATCGCTTCGCTGTCTTCTTCCTGCGCTTCTTTCTGCTTGCTGGCGGCGGGCTCTCGGAATCGGCGTCACTGCTGAAGCATCCGCTGCTGCTGCTGCTGGACGCAGCACTTGCTTCACTCTCGTTGGACACGTTGGTGAGCCGGCGCGGTGACTGGACGACCATGCTCGATGCTGCTGGCTTTGCTTGGACCGCTGATTTAGAATGGGGAAGGGGGGAGAAATCCAGCCATCAAATTCGATTTGTCGGAGTGATGGTCTAAGGGGATGGGTGCCAACATATGCCGGTGGAAAGGGGACATACATCCCACTGTATTGGACTTTTTAATACTGTGTACGTAGCCACTCTCCTAGATAGACCGCGACTCGCGGTCTATCTACAGGGTAAATCGACATTGTTTTCCTTCAAAGCGGCCCTTTTTGCGTGTTTGGGAGCGCAAAACTATGTCAGATAAGTAATTCCATGTCCATCTAGTCCCATCTCATGTTTATGCCCGGTTTTATACTCCGACCACGCTCGATCTAGGCCATAAAACGGAGCGACATTTCATCTGCAAATCACAATAACCAGGGGTTACTAGTAACGACTTTTCTTCTGAGCTACTAACAGTAACTCGCTACAGTGGTTACAGTAATCAGTCTGAGTTCAAAAGTAGTATGTATTCATAATTAGTCTGTGCACGAATATTCAAAATTAGGCTATGCAGGCTCTGGGCTCGTCTTGAGGGAGCGGTTTGGTTTCTGCCCGTCCACTCCCATCACCTGAGTTCGAGTCCCCGCAGTGTGATGATTGTTTGCGCCACATGGTGAGGCAAAACCTAGGATTATTTTTTTTTCTTTCGTATGATTAGGGTAGACGTGCGCAAAATGAGCATGCGCTTTTGCCCATTTTTCTTTCTTTATTACCTAATTATTTCTTTCTATCCCATATTTTACGCCATTATATTGCCTATTTCTTTCTTTCTTCCCATTTATACATATTTAGGTACTCATTTAGGTACTTCACTTCACCCATATCAAACATTTGGGCTCTTCTACTAAATTGAGTCGGGTGTTCCCGCAGGAGAGTCAGTTCTTCGTTCATAGCTCAACAAGACAGCTCGAAGACAGCTTACCACTGCAGAACGACGTCCAGCGATTCTACCAACTATTCGCCTTGTGGAGGCTGTGGAGAGATTGTAGGAAGCGTTCACCAATGTCCAGACTGTCGTGCACCCATGCATCCTTTTTGTGGGACTCCGGTAGGGCCTGAGGGATTTGGCCAGTCAATTTTGTGCAATAGTTGCGTTACACGATCTGAAGACATGACCAGCAACGATACGACGGATCCACGGAGCAACTTTTCCCGCGGTTGCAGGAAATTGTAAAAAAAAAGTATCCGTTAGAATTCGCGGGTACATGCGAGGTACAGGACGAATCGGAGGCCAGTTCAGCAGGCGAGGAACTGGTAGCTGATGATGATAGTGTTCGCCTGTAGACCAGTTCCAATGCCTGTGCGTTGTAGATAATGTGTAATCCATCCATCCATACCTGTGTCAACTCAGTGTGAGACTATTTCGTGGATTCATAATTAGTCTGTGTTCCAAATTAGTCTTAGAGAGACTAATTAGTGTGAAGCAGAAAAAAGATGCTCACATAAATTAGTTTCACTAAGACTGATTACTGAAACCACTGTAGTACAACGATAACTACTAACAGTACTAATAGCAGAATTCTGGCCTTCCTTGCTACTATATTAGTATTACTGTAGTACCAGCGAGTTACTACTTCACGACTGACTAAACAGCCTCTGTGTGGTCCACATCGTAGAGGGTCGCGAGCAAAGGCAATGATAATGGCCCCGCAGTGCAGACAGCCTGCAGTCTCCAGCACACCTAGTAGTTGCGACGATTAAGTAGCAGCTTGGTAATGCCCTCTATCGTCAGTCCGTCGTGCGTTTCTTGGAAGAACGCAATCTGCCAGTGCGCAATCATCATGCCACGATCACTGATTCAGCACCTCGTCGGCTTACTCATGGAAGCTCGACACCTACATATTATTGGTGCATACAGGAGTAGCTGCCGACGGTGTGCCACAGATGACCAACTCGTCGTCGATAGACCGCACTAAGCTAAGGCACACAATCTGCATCGAAATAGTAAGTAAAAAGAGTACATACAGATTCCGCTCCCGTTTATGATACCACTAACTTCTTGTATCCTCTTCAAACAGATTGTAATCGTTTTAACGGGTATGGAGTGATTGTCACACAAATTGAAGCAGTCATCCCGTCGACCTTCACTCACACTTTATACTGTAACTTTTGTAATTAAATACCCTGAGTAAGTAGATTCAACGATTGATATCCGAAGCGGGAGCCGTTTCTGTAGTAACCGATGAATCGTCAACACACCGTACAACGAGATTACTGTAATCGAAAAGGTCCTTGGAATAGAGACGATGAACACCACGCTTACAGAAAGAGCATGGATGCTTGGTCGACAGTTCGGCCGTAGTTCATACAATCGGCGAAGGCGCAATTCATGGTGTCGCCGGTGTCGGCTTGAAGAGTTGAGGGAGCTTGAGAGGCGATCTGAGGGTTGCAAAACAAATTGCAGTGAAAGTGAACACATCATTGCCGCGTTACGGGATTCAGCACCACGTCGCCGACATTTCTGAAGACCGACGTGCTCGAACAGCAACCTGAACGAGCAAAGTTAGTCTAACTCACTATAGGATAAACCTCGGGGCCCCATGGAGACCCCCACATCACGCAACCTACCGTGCGACGAGAAATGTGGAACGCTGTATAGCGAGCAATCCGCACTGAACGTCATCGCGATCCATTGCGTTTGTCTAAATGGAGAAGTGCAGTTGCTTTCAGCTTCCTCAACTCTGCGAGGAATCGTCACAGCCATACGACGCAATGTGACCATATTAAGTGGATAGTACTATTGGATCCATGGAACGCGATCAGGTATCACTTCAGCAGACGTCGTACCGGATGTTGCAGCGTCCGATGCCTGATCGTCCGTAGCGACACTGGACATCGGATTATCCGGTACCGATTTCACGGCTTCCACCACAGAACCATCTTCTGCGTCCGACAGATCGCCAAGCTCCGCTGATGCCTCATTCTGCGCTAGCTGAAGAGTGATGCCGTCGTCATCGTCGTCTTCTTCATCGTAGCTGGCCTGGTTGTACTCCTCCTCCTCCAATATACCCGCTTCATCGCTCGAACTGTCGCGTGCATGAATACAGGCCTGCGCAATTTAAACGCCAGTCTTGCTATAGTAGAAGAAATTTGGGTTTGGCCATAGTTACTATTGCAGTATACTACTATTAGTACTAGTTCTACTAGTCCCGTGAGTTACTACCAACCCCTGGACGTCACAGTGACAAAGACGTTGACTGAGACAAACGCAGCGGACATCGGACATCGGATTATCCGAAAGTAGTGTTTGAATGATGTGCACCCCATACTCACTAAAGTACGTCGGATGATATCAAGCATCAACGAAATGGAAATGGACGCCTTCGACTTCCTCGAGACTCTGCCAACGGGGACGCTAGAGCGATTGTACCAGGATCCATGGGCGTGCCAAGCCATTTTTCAGGCTCTCCCACCCCTCGCACAACAGTTTGTTATGCGTCTGCTGCCCAGCAACGCCGCTGTACCGCGTGAGTTGCTCGAACAGTGGGTCGTACCCGAGCCTGGAGAGACCAAGCGCATGCCGCCACAGTTCCCCGCCGCGCTGCACAAAGTGGATGGGCTCAGGGTGTTTATACAGCAGAATGGAGCGTACAGACCTCATCCGACGTTCCAGAAGCAGCTTATGGTGAGGAAATGAGCTAAAACTTCGGCAATTAGAGGAGGGCAATGCTCACGGGTTGATTGATGCTGTACAGTACGCGCTGAGTAATTTGGGTGGCTCCCCGTGGGAACGTGGACGGCTGCAGCTTCCTAAGGACCCGGAGAACACTTTTGCCGCGGCGGACTTGGAGCGATATGCGAGAGCGAGGTGGGATTCGGTGCTGCACTACATGGTGGGCTCTACAGCTGTGCAGGAGCCACCACAGTCGGTGGTGGACATTTTGCTACGTACCAGATTGTTACAGGCAAGTGGCGCAGATTCGAGGGCGCTCCATATTACAGATACAGGCTACGAGTTCATGCTGAAGGATATTCACGTGCAGATGTGGATCTTTATGCTGGAGTACATTCGTACGCTGGACAACACGGGCACGCTGAAGCAGGAGGATATTTTGCAGTTCCTGTTTCAGATCAGTTACTGCCAGACGGGAGAGTATTATGCGGTGGCGGATCTTACGGAGACCCAGCGGCTACTGCTCGGAGATTTCATTGATTTTGGACTGTTGTTCCGCAAGCGGCCGAACTCGGATCGTTTCTACACGACGAGTCTGGCAGTGAACCTTATCTTTGGTGGATCAACGGGGCAAAAGCGCAGCCATGTTAGCCTCACAAGCTCCTTTGCAGGTGTGCGTGCTGGAATTAAGTCGCAAGTGGCAGACCCGCGGCAGGCTCCGACAGTTGACCACGGGGCTCAACTGCTTGTGGTTGTCGAGACGAACTTCAAGATCTACGCCTACACAACGTCAACTCTCCACGTGGCAATGCTTAGTGTGTTCGTGGATATCGTGGCACGGTTGCCGAATCTGGCTATCGGCTTCATCACACGAGAGAGTCTGCGATCGGCTCTCATTCACGGTATCTCAGCGCAGCAGATCTACGACTTTTTGATGAAGCACGCGCACCCGAAAATGCGGCACAACACCCCCGTCATCCCAGAAAACATTGCCGACCAGATCTACTTGTGGGAGCGCGAGCGCAATCGCGTGCAGTTCATGGAGGGTATCCTCTTCGACGGTTTCAACACCAAGGAAGACTACGAGAGCGTGCGCGACTACGCCAAGGACCTCAAGGTGCTTACGTGGTCGGACCCCATTCATTTCAGACTGTCGATTGCTAACGCAGGCATCGACGATGTGCGTCACTACATCCAGAACCAGCTCTCGTCTCGAGCGTAGACGCTTTGATAGTCGCAAAGCTGCCACGAACGAAGAGTATGTACGTGGTGTGAGGATGCCAAGATGGAGTAACTTACTAATGCAGCACTTGAAATAATAGTTAGTGGCCGCAGCGCGCGATCTAGTCGATCAAACAAGCCCCCTATGCGTCCCGTTGCGCAAAGCGAGCCGGCTGTTGCTGTCTTAATGTCTATGCTAAGCACTCTTTCTCGTTGTTCGTGCTATCATCGGAGTATCGACTGCGCGGTGATGAAAGAAGCGATGAAGTTGACGACGAGGACGACGTCGAGTCGAATAACCGCTTATAAATGGACCCGCAGAGCATCAAAACTGCAATTGGACAAAGCAAACAAATTAGAAACTTGTTCTGCAGGATATCTCGCTTGCAAAACGAATGCGACTTTACCTTTTGTGGAGGTTGATCCAATAGGCTTCTTTCCGTAGAGCTCTGCAGAGCACAAGCAACAATAAAGAAGACAAGTGAGTACTTCATCTTGCCATGAACCACCACAAACAAAACCTGCAGACAACTTACTTGATTCCTCAACCATCTCGTGATGGAATGTTGAGTGACCGCAAACACAGCCGAAAACATTTGTTCGCGTCGGATCGTGCTTGTCCTGCGGGGAAGGCTCGATCTTTTGCATACGGTAAACGCAGCATCTGCCTGGTCGACAGATCTTGCACTTCCCTCGAAGTCGCCCCTCCAGGTCGCGCTTGAAAATAACGTGGTCGATGATATCTTGCGGGACGCCCTTGAAGGTCGTCGTCTCCAGCACCGTGTCCAGGTTCGTTCGAACGTAGTCAGCACAGATTTCCAGCAGAGATGGCGGGGTAAGAGCTCCAATGTCGATCGAATACAGGTCCTGGAACTTTCTTCTGGAACGTTTCACCTTTCTTCATAGTACGCAGCGCAGGAAAGCTTTCGGCAATCTCTTCCAGAACCTTGTCGTATTCAGCCAAAGTTGAAGAACGTTGCAAACGAAATACCAGCGATCTGACAGTGTCAATGTTTGGTTCAACCGAGCGAAAGTGACTGCAGACGTTGAAGATGTGTAGAGTGCAGAATTTCAAGTTCACGCTAATACCGCGTGCACGTAGACGAATCTGAGCGTCTCGTTGCGTTCCACGATCCGAAAAAAGTGCGCGGTCATGAAGTTTTACACCGGCAGCAACACAGTTAGCAAAGAACCACTCGGAGTTGTCTGCTGTTTCCTTGTGAATAAAAGCTATTGCACATGGAATATTAGTCCACTTACCGTCCTTTCCAACGAGCAACACACATACGCCGTTGTACTGTGCGCTTTTCATGTGGGTGCCATCACATTCGAGGACAGGCACCCAATTGTCATGAGCAACGATAAGAGAACCCACAGACAGAAATGCACGAAAGAAACGCCCCTTACTGTCAAGTTGACAGCAGACTCGCGAACCCGGATTCTGGCCCTCGAAAGAATTCAGAAAAGCTGGTAGTTTGTCGTACTTTTCTTAAGTTTGAGTCATCATTTTCTTTGCGCGTACTATGGCTCTGTAAACCAAGGCAGGGCGATGATCCACATTCAAATGATCCACCCGCTTCACGGCTTCTGTAACGCGCTTACGGGCGCTGCTTAAACCCGGCACTATGCAGCTTTTAAATCCGGGCATCTCCGTAAACTGCTCCAGTGAACATTCGCCGACTGAGTCACAACTTGGAGAGTGCACAAGATTCAACTCGCTGACGAACCATGCATTTGGAGGGCAAAATGAATTTTTGGTGTTGGCACGTGTATATTTGCTCTTCTTTGACAATACGACTTGCCACTTAGACAACTCCGACTTGCACGCCCAAACTTTACGGTGTCCCGAATACACTTCTTGGTAAATTGTCTTATATATATATATATTCTCGTTCAAAGCGAATGCGCGAAGGAATTCCGTGTTGAGAGCCGCTGTTGCAAAAACATCATGCAGACTGATAGTCTGTCGTCCGTACTTGTCCACAAGATTGATCTTGCCAGGCTCCATGGTAGTTGGAGAGTGAGCTGAAGACTGTGTGGTTATTTTAATTTATTATTAGTTGCTAAGGAACGTGGCTTCCAGCAACGTCCTCGCGTCTTCAGAAAATATCTGTTCTATTATTTGAGTAGCGTTGACGTTGAAGATAGCTTCAACGTCAACAGCCAATCCACTTGCTTGATATTACCATGTGGAAGTTTACGGTCGGTCCTGAAAACTTTGATGTATTCGCGGTCGCAGTTGATAATTATCCCAAGCCCCAGTCCGGCAGGGCATTCGTGTGGGTGTAGTGATCTGAAGAGGGGGTAGAGTTAGTGGTAAATACACTTGGCAGCAGTATCAAAATGCACTTACACATGCATGAGCTGATTGCATTCTCGAATTTCGAATGGCAGCACTGGCAGAAATCGGTTAGTAAGCTGGATAGTTTGTAAGTCTCCTGTCGTCGCCAATTGAGCTAACTTGTCGGTGACATTCTTGAGCTGAATCCACTCTGGATATGACTTCGGAGCCAAGTCTACATCGATAAAGATCAGACATAGGCACTGACTCAAAGAATCTTGTTCAATAGAAGTCCAACGCCACGCATTGAGTGCGCACTTTGCATGCGGTTTGCACGCCAGCAGCGATGTGCGGACGCTTTCCTCCACGAACACGACCAGCACAGCCGATAGACAAACGAAGAGCGACCCCGCAAAATAGCGGTGTTTAGCGATGAAGGGCTTCATTTGTCGCCAAGAGGAGTCATGAAGCATGAAGCTGCTCCACGATCAAATGTGGACGTACACATAAAAGCGTATTCACTCCCACGCGAGCGAAGAAGTCGAGCACAGACACGATGCGCAGTGACGTAAGGCCCTTGTGGATAATTGCAGTCTGCACAGGATCTGCATTTACACTGGCCACTGTCTCGAACCACCCTGCAGGGTATATCTCCGAATGATCTTCAGCAGCTCGTTGTCGAAAGAAAAAATCATGATGCAAAACGTAAGCACGAGCCATGGGTGTGCATACATGTAGCAACAAGAAAATCGAAGCGGTTCACGTCATACAAAGGAATAGCGTTGAGTAATTCTAAGAATCAAGGTAACGTTAAGACCTATTGCAGAAGTACTTACATTGTATCAATAGGGGGTTTCAGTTATAAGGAATGAACCGAAAAATCGGCTCATCGTTTGAAGGAATGAGCCTCCAGAGGCTTATTCCTTGGAACGATGAGGCTCATTCCTTGATTGTCATTTCTTTCGAGCCCTCCCAAACATACCACAACCGAATGTATCAGGGTATTAGTTATCACAAACCTTTTAAGCTTTAATCCACTGAATTGAAGTAAATGGGTTGAGTCAATATTATATATTGAAGGTCGTACTTAAGTAATTCCATCGACGGATTTTGCTCCACATGAAATTCGAATTTTGAAAAGATGAGGCTCATTCCTTGCGCAAATGAAGGAATAATCAACTGAAACCCCCTATATATATATATGAGAGTTTCCACAAGCAGCAAATTCTTTTCGGTCGGTACGCTCAGTATAGCAGCACTTGAGAGTGCACTCGCCACAGCAATAATTGTAAGTTAACTCAGAAGACCGACCGGTGGGCCACCTTCAAGATATTGAACGAGCAATACGACGTCTGCCATGAGGTGACCAAAATTCAGGGACGCTTTCTACACAAACACAAACGTTTGTTAGAAAACTACCAATTGTGAAGAATAACAGCAAACTTCAGTAGCGTACGGCAAAGTACCCCATAACGCTGTCGCCTGCCAAAACTTCTTTTGTTAATTGTAGTGCTGAAGTTGCCACGCGATGCCATTTAGTGTCACCACCCGATGAGTGCTCGAGCTTGGGTTTTAGCTTATCGCTCTCATTTTCAATTAGGTGGAGAAGTTTCCCCAGCTTTACTATCCGGAACAACAGCGAGACAAACCCAGCGGCTACTACCCATAGCCTAAGAATGCTGAGTGCCAACATGGCCGGAGACGGGTCCACTAACAGCCAGAAAGCCCTCCATCAAATTCTTGTGTCCTCGTGATCCAGTTGACTGTGTAGTTTGTCGTCGCCGTCAACTGCAGCATCTGCAACGTCCACAAAAGACACGCAGTACCCACCACAAACTCCAAGACTCGTGGCTGAAGTCCCATAACCAGACCACTTTAAAGGTGGAACAAGTCACTTTCACCACTTTTAGCTTAAAGGTGACTATATATATGTCGTTAGGAAGTGGGAAAAATGGGAATGTATACACTACCACTGTTATACGGAGAATGGGTACAACGCTAAAGGTTGGAGTAGTAGTAGTATACTCGCTCACCGTAAGTGGGATGTTAGTAGTGATTCTATCAATTCTAGTATTCACCAGGAAATGGAAAATGTGGGAAAAATTGAGAATTTCCCACTTGTAAAGTGGTCTGCGGCAGTGAAAGTCGCAGAAATTTGTTCTTCACATCGTGAGATGAATGCAGTTTCGGTGGAGCTAAGACTTCTGTAGCATCACGAAGAGTGTGCGGGTCTGCCGAACACTCTAGCGGTTGCACCTTGGTATCCACGAGCACTTTACCATGGTACCTGAGAGCATCTGCAGCGGTACAAAGCATACCTAAGGGCAGATGCTGTAGTACAAAGCATAAACTCAGAAACATCCACACCTCGATCTAAATGTGTACGATGATGCAGCCACAAGGAGTGCGAGACTCTATTCAAATTTGTCGGCGCATGAAAAATATACAAATTACTTCAAAGTGAAATCTGATTTGTGGTACGAACGCTTGTTGATTCTTGAGCTTTCCTCACTCTTTGTTACGATGGATGAGTTGTCTTGTGTGTCGATGAATAAAATACCAGGCAGGTCGGATTGGTCACCTTCTTCTCTCCCCCGACTCTGCGATTCTCTGTCATGTTGCTAGCCTACAGTGCGGCGCCGAGTGCAACTACCGTCGCCAGAGTTGCGAATGCCGTCGACAACGCAACCGACGTCGCGCCAGACACCGTGGAGCTGGATCCAGCTGCTGACGCGCTCTGGGTGGACTCCGCCGATGCAGACGTGGTCGAACTGGAAGAACTAGAGCTGTTGGAGCTGCTTCCGCTAAGACTCACGTATAGAAGATCCTGTAGCAGCGTCGTGAGCTCCTCCTCACTCATCTGACTCGCGCTCGAGATGTCGAACATGTTGGCGAGCGCTGGGTCGTTCGCCACGGCGGCCTGTACATCTGCCAGCAGCTGCGCCACCGTCTCGCTGCCGCTGCCACTGGAGGTGACGCTAGCGCTGGTGCTGCTGTTCGTCGCCATGTTGTTGGCCGAGACGAACGTCGTTGTCATCACGCAGAGCGTCCCCAGGAGCACGCCCAGTGTACGGAATCCCATGTCTGCTGTGTGTGTAAGTGTTCTGTGGTTTCTCGGTTTCTACCCTGAGGAGGGTTTTGTCTGTGTGAATCTGCTCCTTTCGCTTCCGCCTTCCGCCTTCCGCCTTCGACCTCCTGCGTGCTTTGGCGTTCTTTTGCGACTGTCTATCCGAGCGTCTATCGAACGCTCGTTGAGGTGGGAGAGACCAAAATCACTTGAAAATTGTATGCGCAGAGGAGCGACAGGATCAAGCGGAGGGCTTTCTATCCACAGCCCCTGGATTTTTCGCCAATAATATCGGCTGAATGTAGCACAGTGGGACAAATGGTCAGCTGCGCAAAATCCTCTCAGTTAGCATACCAGCTACTGTAGCAGCCTGAAAGGAGAGGCTCCCGCGGCATCGAGTTCTTGCGTGCCACACGCTGTGTGGCACGGTGAAACACAGTCGCTATATGTATCACTACTTGGTGCGTTGCTTTCAGAGCGAAGAGGGCCAGGAGCAGTGTCTTAGAGGCCTTTAAGCTAGGAGTGTTGCTCTTGACAGACTTGGTTTCATACATACTTAATACCCTCTTGTTAGAAATAAATATGATTTGTTTCTTTTCACAAGCATCCAACACTGTGTTCTGCACCATTCGGTATGCTTGTTCAGAGGCGTTTTGTACATGTACCACTTTGCCACGGCGGTAATTTTCGGATCGCAAAGGAGGAATCACTTGCGAATTGGACACGATGGACACCGCGGCAAGCAGCTCGTTGAAGGCGCTGGATGCTCCGTTCTTGGTGCATTGGATGTGAACCATGCCCACACTAAGCTGCCGGCCCGATGGTGTTGAGTCTAAGGTACATATATCTAAGTACCGATACCAGTAATATAGATCATGGGTGAATCCTGACCTTCGGCCCTGACGTCGAGCTGCACAAGCAGGTGCTTGGCCTAGCTGGAGAGGAACTGTTGTGCTCCAGCTCGTTGAGGCTAGTGAATCGAATTTACAGCTGCTTGGCGGCGACAGATAAAGTTGGTATGTACGAAGAGCCTTGAGGTGGGCTATTATATGTATGTATCAGCAACGTGGCAGCGCTACTGCCGCTTCACCGAGATCGCCAAGCGCAGGATGTGAAGAAGCCCGGTGTCACCAAGATGCTGGCTGGGTTCTCTGCCGTGTTGCACCGGTTAATAATGTGTCATCTTGCCGCGGAGTGTTTGGGGTGGTTGCTATCACCTTGGTCATGGCAATCTATTGTCGCGCGGCGCGACTCGCGCCTATCCTGGCAAAATTTCGTTGCGCTGGGCGTCGGAGAACGCCGCTGCTACATACTTCGACCTTCGAATCGAAGTGCCTTGGTCGAGTATCCAGTGAGCTTCGTCGTTGACCGGTGCGGCTTCCAGCGTGGTGACCTTTGCTGAGTCGGATCATCGTCCGCTCGCCAGGAGCTGCTGCGGTTCTGAGAAGCGGGTGTCGTGGCGAACGAGTCCAGGATGACAGACACGGCTGCTCAACTGTCGATCTACTTGAGGAGCATCGTGAAGACTCCCATGGTCCACCACGGTCTCTTCACGTAGCACATCGACACAAAAGATACTGAGGGTATCGAAGTGCCATCGCCGAGTCCTTTGCGTAAGGGTTTGTGTGTTGTCTGAGGTTGGAGTGCCATTGGTAGCAGGCGTCGTTGCAAACGCTGGTGTGGCCAATTTGGTGCTCGAGACAAACTGACAATCTAGGCAGACACTCAGCTGAGTGAGTGCTCAGTAGATGTACTGTGTGGTGGCACCATTGGCTCAGATAAACGGTCATTGATCGTTTCCCTGCTCGATCCTACTACCTCGAAGTATAAACTAGCTGATCGGATGACAAACTACCTTACGAGTCGTAGTGGTTGGCGTAGTGGCGGCAAAGTGGTCAGACACCATAAAACGGCATACGATGGAGGCCACCATGTCAGCAAGAAGTCAAGCTCTACGGTGTAGTTTTCTCGTGCACGACACGCTCATGAGTTTTCGCAAGATGGAGCGCCATTTGATTGGTCTCCTGTCAGGAGTTCTGCTCGACTCGAGGAATAATCTATGGACTGGTTTGCGGTTCAGTAGTGCCCAGCCGTCTGTAAAGTGCAAGCCGCTGAGTGCGTTGAGCCTGGCGTGATCCGGGGCCGTTGTCGACGCTCTGTATCTCATGCAGCCACGTAACGATCCCCAAGCTGAAGCAAGGCAGCTGACTATATGTACACGCAACTATTTTAGTTTGGCGTTGACCTGCACGCTCTAAAATTGCCTCGAGCCGTTATTGACACTGTTATCCCAGCGTTACTCTCGTCTGAACCTGCACAGACTAATAATTCTCGAGCTGCTGCTAGGCCCAGCGCCAATGCGTTCAGACACCCTGTAGCATCGCAGCCGTCCTCAGTCCCAACTTGAATGTGTGGACGGTAGTATGACCAGTGCCTGCATCACGCAACGGCACCAGCGGCGCTGGTAGCTCAGCTATAATAGCCTAACGTTAGTTGTGCCCCTCCGCCATTGAAGGGGTGCAGCCCCGCTCTGTTGCGACCTGAGTCGAGCAAGATATCGTCCGATCGCCGATTTATTCCGCGGAGGCTTACAGTTCGTAAGTGTGCACACGTCGCAGGTGCATCAGAAAATTCAAAGCAGCCTCTGGTGTGGCGCACACCACCTTCGCGAAGAGGCACAGAGTGACTTCAAGTCAAGGTCATAGTGAACCCAAGTGTATTCCACGGAAGAAGAAAAACGGAAAACCGAGTGGGGCAACGAACTCGACCGCACTGAGCGCGCACTCAAGACCGCTTCAGTGCAGGATTTGCTATAATAAGCCTAGCTGGCGCGCGGTCGAGTGCGCACTCGTCCGGCTCCAAAAGGGAAACTTTCCCGACCATCACTCCTGCATTCCGCATTCGTGCGCGCGCAGCAAGAAACGACCTCCGCACTCCACGAGGTGCGCTCCAGCAGGAAACGGTTCGGAAACTCCTCGCTGGTCAAGAACACACGAGGCCTGGGATCTGTGGCTCGGCATTCTACGAATCGAGCGAGAGCTGCGTAGACTTGATCCGACACCCCACGCCCTGGGTTGTACCTAACACAGAGAGCTACAACAGACGAAAAGATGGCGGTGACTCCTGTGACCAGCAAGAAGGAGGACCGAGTGAACGTGAAGGAAGCGGCGAACAGCGGCTCCACGGCCGGCAGTCGTCTCGAAGTCCGCTCTTGGGAGAAGCTACACCCGCACGGAGACGTCTACAGTCCACGTACGGGCCACACAGTCACCAGCAAAGGTACGTTGTTCATGAAGAGTGAATGTGGGTTAATATGAATGAAAGCTAAGATGACTTCATGTGTGATGCAGATGGCAGAGTGTATGTCTTTGGCGGCACAGACCGCAGACGTCGGCAACAGGATCTATACCAATTGGATCTCGAATCAAGCACGTGGTCGCAGGTGCAGACGCGCGGCACACTCCCGCCGAGACGTTCAGGGGCTCTTGGCGTCGTCCACGAGAGCGACATGTTCATCTTCGGAGGCTATGACGGCCGCGACGGCAACTACTTTAACGATCTGTACTACTTCAACTTTGACGAGCAGCGATGGAACCAGATGCCCAGCGTGGCGGAAGATCGGCCTGAAGCCCGCACCGACCACATTATGGTGCTACACTCGTCCAGTATATATATCTTCGGAGGCTACAACGGCTCGAGTCGATTCAACGACCTCTGCGGCTACGACATCCAGGAACAGCGCTGGAGCCGATTGCAGGCTGCGGGCGCCGTCCCGTCCAGACGCTTTGGCCACAGTGGTGTCGTACATGCCGAGACGAATCGATTGATCGTCTTTGGAGGCTGGGATGGACGCGACACACTGAACGATCTGTACGAGTACAGCTTTATCACGAACGAGTGGAGGAAGATGGAGACGAGCGGTAACAGTCCGCCGCACCGATACCGCCACACAGCTGTGATTTTCGGAGACAACATGTTCGTCTTTGGCGGAGTAGACAAGACGCATAGCCGCTTTAACGACCTGCAGCGTTTTGATCTCGTGACCAACACGTGGAGCGAAGTTTGCACTACAGGAAGCGTTCCAAGTAGTCGCACATTCCACCGAGCTGTGGTCGTGGACAGCAAGATGTACTTGCTTGGAGGATACGACGGAACCGACAGACTGCAGGACCTGTATTCGATCGACATTGGAGCTCTTACCCCGCCATCTCTGCTGGAAATCTGTGCTGACTACGTTCGAACGAACCTGGACACGGTGCTGGAGACGACGACCTTCAAGGGCGTCCCGCAAGATATCATCGACCACGTTATTTTCAAGCGCGACCTGGAGGGGCGACTTCGAGGGAAGTGCAAGATCTGTCGACCAGGCAGATGCTGCGTTTACCGTATGCAAAAGATCGAGCCTTCCCCGCAGGACAAGCACGATCCGACGCGAACAAATGTTTTCGGCTGTGTTTGCGGTCACTCAACATTCCATCACGAGATGGTTGAGGAATCAAGTAAGTTGTCTGCAGGTTTTGTTTGTGGTGGTTCATGGCAAGATGAAGTACTCACTTGTCTTCTTTATTGTTGCTTGTGCTCTGCAGAGCTCTACGGAAAGAAGCCTATTGGATCAACCTCCACAAAAGGTAAAGTCGCATTCGTTTTGCAAGCGAGATATCCTGCAGAACAAGTTTCTAATTTGTTTGCTTTGTCCAATTGCAGTTTTGATGCTCTGCGGGTCCATTTATAAGCGGTTATTCGACTCGACGTCGTCCTCGTCGTCAACTTCATCGCTTCTTTCATCACCGCGCAGTCGATACTCCGATGATAGCACGAACAACGAGAAAGAGTGCTTAGCATAGACATTAAGACAGCAACAGCCGGCTCGCTTTGCGCAACGGGACGCATAGGGGGCTTGTTTGATCGACTAGATCGCGCTGCGGCCACTAACTATTATTTCAAGTGCTGCATTAGTAAGTTACTCCATCTTGGCATCCTCACACCACGTACATACTCTTCGTTCGTGGCAGCTTTGCGACTATCAAAGCGTCTACGCTCGAGACGAGAGCTGGTTCTGGATGTAGTGACGCACATCGTCGATGCCTGCGTTAGCAATCGACAGTCTGAAATGAATGGGGTCCGACCACGTAAGCACCTTGAGGTCCTTGGCGTAGTCGCGCACGCTCTCGTAGTCTTCCTTGGTGTTGAAACCGTCGAAGAGGATACCCTCCATGAACTGCACGCGATTGCGCTCGCGCTCCCACAAGTAGATCTGGTCGGCAATGTTTTCTGGGATGACGGGGTGTTGTGCCGCATTTTCGGGTGCGCGTGCTTCATCAAAAAGTCGTAGATCTGCTGCGCTGAGATACCGTGAATGAGAGCCGATCGCAGACTCTCTCGTGTGATGAAGCCGATAGCCAGATTCGGCAACCGTGCCACGATATCCACGAACACACTAAGCATTGCCACGTGGAGAGTTGACGTTGTGTAGGCGTAGATCTTGAAGTTCGTCTCGACAACCACAAGCAGTTGAGCCCCGTGGTCAACTGTCGGAGCCTGCCGCGGGTCTGCCACTTGCGACTTAATTCCAGCACGCACACCTGCAAAGGAGCTTGTGAGGCTAACATGGCTGCGCTTTTGCCCCGTTGATCCACCAAAGATAAGGTTCACTGCCAGACTCGTCGTGTAGAAACGATCCGAGTTCGGCCGCTTGCGGAACAACAGTCCAAAATCAATGAAATCTCCGAGCAGTAGCCGCTGGGTCTCCGTAAGATCCGCCACCGCATAATACTCTCCCGTCTGGCAGTAACTGATCTGAAACAGGAACTGCAAAATATCCTCCTGCTTCAGCGTGCCCGTGTTGTCCAGCGTACGAATGTACTCCAGCATAAAGATCCACATCTGCACGTGAATATCCTTCAGCATGAACTCGTAGCCTGTATCTGTAATATGGAGCGCCCTCGAATCTGCGCCACTTGCCTGTAACAATCTGGTACGTAGCAAAATGTCCACCACCGACTGTGGTGGCTCCTGCACAGCTGTAGAGCCCACCATGTAGTGCAGCACCGAATCCCACCTCGCTCTCGCATATCGCTCCAAGTCCGCCGCGGCAAAAGTGTTCTCCGGGTCCTTAGGAAGCTGCAGCCGTCCACGTTCCCACGGGGAGCCACCCAAATTACTCAGCGCGTACTGTACAGCATCAATCAACCCGTGAGCATTGCCCTCCTCTAATTGCCGAAGTTTTAGCTCATTTCCTCACCATAAGCTGCTTCTGGAACGTCGGATGAGGTCTGTACGCTCCATTCTGCTGTATAAACACGCTGAGCCCATCCACTTTGTGCAGCGCGGCGGGGAACTGTGGCGGCATGCGCTTGGTCTCTCCAGGCTCGGGTACGACCCACTGTTCGAGCAACTCACGCGGTACAGCGGCGTTGCTGGGCAGCAGACGCATAACAAACTGTTGTGCGAGGGGTGGGAGAGCCTGAAAAATGGCTTGGCACGCCCATGGATCCTGGTACAATCGCTCTAGCGTCCCCGTTGGCAGAGTCTCGAGGAAGTCGAAGGCGTCCATTTCCATTTCGTTGATGCTTGATATCATCCGACGTACTTTAGTGAGTATGGGGTGCACATCATTCAAACACTACTTTCGGATAATCCGATGTCCGATGTCCGCTGCGTTTGTCTCAGTCAACGTCTTTGTCACTGTGACGGGAAGTGTTACTGGTATAATACATGTATTATACTGTGACGGTTGGTAAGCAACCTGCTACTGTGGAAAGCTCACTAGACGCAGCTGCCTTGGTGCTGTGGGCACCGCATAGGCGTGCTCCTGTATGATCTAGTTTGGGGTTGGCTGCTTACGGCTGCCAGCAATGGCAGGCGAAGGCGTGGAGTAGTTTGGGTTTAGTTCAGTTCATAACTAGCGTTCCAACGAGCAAGCAATAGACGTTGCTGTTGGTGCTCCCAACTTACCGTGTTTAGTGTCTGCAAGGTGCAGCACGTCACATATACCAGTGAACTGAGGTCGTTGGTTATTTTTTCTTACAACGAAATAAAGCAACTAAGAAGAGAAATTCATATACATGTGGAGTATATTCACAAGCAACTGGACGGCATGTGAACCTGATGGTATTTTAGAGCCGTGCGCGTCTTCCCGGGGTCGCATACATGTACTTGGTGGCACCATTGTTGAACATCGCGCCATGCTGGTACAATGCCTACTTATCACCTACATGTACGTGTGCCTACATGAAGTCTGGATAGAGCCAGATTGCACTGTATATCCTGCGGCAGAAGTTCTGCCAAAAAAACCGCGCAGCTTCGGAAGCCATCATGGTTATTAACTTTAATACATATTCTGGAGATGATCAACAAGATTGGAACGCGCTGGTTGTTGGGTCCCAAGTTGGGACTCCCAACTTGGGAAATCCCATCTCAACCTGCATCTTAGACAAGCTAGATATGTTGATCGGCTAAAGCTTTCCTGTGTTACATGTACCGTATTCAAGCCAGCGCCACACGCCAGCCAGAGCTCATTATCTCTTTCTCCGGGACGGGATGAATCTAAGAGTTCTTGCTGCGACGCTATTTGCAGCACTTGCTGCGTGTGCTACTGCGACCGTCGATCATGACAAGCTTGAACCCTTTCCTCAACCGGAGCCGAACACCGTCTCCGAAAAAACTGCGATCAAGTTTAAGCCCCAACTGTACACACCGAAGGACGTCTGTGTCCCATTTCCTGCCGTGAATGCTGCAGGCGAGACCACAGGCGGACTCAAGGGGAGTAATGGAAACAACGCGTGCAAGTATGCTCCAAAGGGCTCTCAGATCTACGGTCGAGCTGGGTGGTACAAGGACGTGTGGGCCATCATGTACTCCTGGTACTTCCCGAAAGCATTCAACGGGTTGGGATACCCCACGAGACGCCACGACTGGCAGAGCGTCGTGGTGTGGGTTGACAAACCTGACTTAGAAACACCGAAGATCGTAGGAGTCTCTATGTCCAGGACTGATTCCAAGTACTCCAAGCAGACCGAGATACATGCAAACAATTTTGCTGGCTACCGAGTCGAGGGCCGCATGTTCCACCGCACTTTCGTTTACGGCTCCAACACTTCTCTCCGGTTTCTGTACGAACTTGATGTAGTCATGTATATGGATTTCGCCGAGTGGGATGGCGTGTACCAGGACCTGATCATGTGGGAACAACTTACGGAAGCCGCTCGTGCAGCTTTAAGCGATAGCGACAACTTCGGAACTTCTGAGGTCCCGTTCAGTGATGAATTCTACCCGGACCACCTCGACAATGCGTGGCCGTTCTAGCTTGAAGATACTATAGCTGCGATAAGGGTGTTATTACTTTCGGCTGCTACTGTTTGAATGCCTAATAATATCATACCCTACCTTTGAGTTGAATAGAAGTCCATGATCAATCTATAATACTACGTAGGTGTTGAAAATTTCCGAAACATGGCTTAACTTCGACGCAGTGACATCGCACTAAATGAGTCAGCGGAGTGATTTTCTTGGGGTCAAATTCTGCGGAGGTCAATTCGTGCGCAACTCGCTTTTTGGGTCAACTCCTGCGCAACTCACTTTTTTGGGTCACCTAACGATAAAAAAATATCACAACCGTCAGGTATTATAATAAGATCTGCAATTTTAGCCTATCAGTTTGCATTGCTACCAAACTAAACAATGGATTCGCGTTCTGCTCAATGTAAAAGTAAATATTAGCCGTGGGTAAAATTCTCTATAGTGTGGCCTATAGTAGTCCATATTTAGTAATAACGAGGTGCGATGTGAAAGAGCTTTACACGTCTCATTTGTCACCTAGTGATGGCAATGGTGCTTCCTCTAGCGCTTGCACGAATTTCATTTTCAATTCTACCAAGCGAGCACCACTAGTTCCGGCTACCAAGGCAAGTATCACCTCCCACCTCGGCGTATCGACCCGATGACTCCACCGGCAACCACTCTGACACGTTTCACTCATATTACAGTGGCTATGAAGGCTCCACGCAATGCTTCACCATGAGCGACGTATCGTCTGGTCACACCAAGGTCATACCGAGTCAGTCATCAACCTCTGATTCCCACTGGAGTGGTGACCATCAAGTTGAAGCACGTGGTACACGTGACACCGAGATGATATCAAGCCAGTCATCGAGTTCTGATTCACAATATAGTGATGGTCATGAAGGTGAAGGTGGTGACGGCTTTGATCAAGAGAGTGGAGGTCGTCAAGTTGAAGATGGTGATGGATGCGCCGAATCTGAACTCCGACACGAGGTCGAGGCTGTGCCAGGATCAAAATCGGTGACCTATCAGGGGAATACTTACGCGTTCTACCATGGAAGAGGGACCACAAGGAACTATCGCTGCGATGTGTACCGCCGCACCGGGTGCTTAGTGAAATTGTGCATCTCAAGAATGGGGTCGTCGTACATGGGAGACACAAGTCTGATTGCGTTCCAGAATTGCGCCAAATTCCAACCGGACATACTCCCCTATGTTCGTGAATTGGAAGCAGCAAATATTGCTGGCGACCGATGAAATCGATATTCGCGATGTGACCCTCGCTCCGGGAGACGTTTGGCGGCTTATCCGCGAACGGTTCTGCAGCAAAGACAACATAATTGAAATGCTCAAGCTGAAGATCACCGAGGACGAAGTAAGTTTTGCCTTGCGTGAAGGGTGCGTCGACCGTCTTACCGTGATCCGTCGATGCGACATCGCTTTCCGTGGTATCCGCGATATCCGGCGCATGATTAAACGTGACTGTGGCGACCAAGCTATCGCCTATTCAAAGGACAACTGGAAGCACTTCTGGAAATACTTCAAGAAAACCTGGATCAAACCTGGACCAAGCAATTTGTGTCCGAATGGTGGAATGTGAATGGCCTGAATGAAGACATCGTCAATAGGACGAATAATCCCCTCGAACGGTACAATCACACACTCAACGAAGCCTTTTCGGTACCGCACCCAGATGTGATAGAGTTCATCAGCGTCATCGAGAAGCAAAGCCGTGAAAATGTCCGACTCATTGACGACATTTCAAACCGCAGGGATCGTGCCCCGAACCATGCTGCCCTCAACAAGCGCCAGGATTTGAGTCCGACTCTGATTGGGTTGTGGACTCTGACTCGGACAGTGGAGACTCAGGTGATTCAGACTCGGACGATGAAGCAAGTTCGGAAAATGCTTCTGGAATGTCAATGTCCCCGGAGTACTGAAGGGCATACTAAATGCCATACTAATTTCATTTTCATCACATACGTATATTGCATTTGAATACCTGAATATATCAATTTCAATTTACCCATGTCATAACTTGTGTACTCACAGGAAATCGTTTCTAAAATTTACAATGATTTGAAAGTGACTTGATTTCACTATGCGGTACTGTTGTTGAAAAATACTTTAAAAGTAGGTGCTCTTGCCAACCGAGAACGTTTGTCCCCAGGGAATGATCCCATTTACCGTCCGCCAAACGACTTAACGACCGGACCCTCACGGTGGGTTATTACCCGTGAGCACTCAATCAGCCTGATCCATAAGAGACTCACTCCGAAGAGCGTGCCGGACGACCCAAAACCTTGGTTATGTCTAAGACCTGACGGAGGATTTAAACACGACCCGTGCCAAGTCGACACATGCCGCAACGCTCGCATGGACATCTTTTGCACAGACAGCTGCTGTGTATGGGAGGAGCTGTGTGCAAATCGACCACGAGAGTATGTAAAGGTGGCGGTTATGCAAGATTCCAAGATGCTTCAGCACGCGCTCGTTGCGACCTCAGACCTCAGACCAGGCGAAGTTCTCGTCGAGTATCTGGGGCAGTTACGCTAAGTACACAAGGATTCATCATGCCGCCCTCGGACCAGGGCTACATGCTAAGCATGCGCTCGCGCACTGATGACGCGCGAGAACTATGTGGGCACCGATGCCCAACGTCTTGGCGGTCGCATCCGATTTGTCAATCATTCCTTCGTGCGTCGCTAACGCCCGGGTCTTCGAAGTCGCCAACGGCAGGCGCCGCGCGGTGGTGGTCGTCACAACGCAAGACATTCAAGCTGGGAAGGAGGTCACCGTTGACTACGGGTCTGATCTGTGGTTCGTGTGCAGATGCCGCACCGCCGCATGCGTGCATCGTGACATCCAGGACCACGAAGATCCGTAGAGCTCCTTGAAGAGAGGTCACGGCGTGGTAGGATCTGTTTATCTCAAGCCGTAGGCGTTGTTTCGTCAACCTACAAGTGAACATGAAGTCTTAAGTCTTAAATGTGTGCGATGGTTTCAGGTTGGCATTACGTGTTTGAAGTTGAAGAAGTTCCGGACCTTCGGAGATGCGATCTCGGACCGCAAAAGGCGCCGGTATCGAGCATGAAGGAGGCACTAATACATTTATCGAGCTTGCGCTTCGAAGCCTGACTTCGATCGGCGCCCATGGCGAGCGGGGTCTTCATGACTAAACTCACTTTGTAATTTGCCACCTCCGAGCCAGCCCTCATCTCCAGACATCCACACGGTATGCGCTCCCTGTAGAGGTCGACACCACTGTCCGACCGACTCTCTAACCACCCGTGTCTCTCTGCAGGCTGATATGGGCAAACACGCCGACGCCATGAACAACTCCCTGCCGGAAGTTATGCATATGCTCGCTATCGTGGAGAAGGTCCTTCCGCAAGGCAAGGGCATGTGGGATACGGCTAGCGCTCGCTACGACGCAACTAAAGACGCACATTGGCCTGAGCGCGACGTGGAGAGTCTGCGCAGGAAGTTCAAGGCGTTATATGGCTTACTTAAGCCTAGTGGGTTCGCCGACATTCCTGTGCATGTCGCCTTGCGAAGGAAGTAAAGAAGCTTATCGATGAGGCCAGCTCCGTATTCCTCAATAGCGATGATGAAGCTGAGGAAGTGAAACTGCCTTCTCGCGGGCAATGCCAAACTCCACGCACTGCTCCTGGACCTCCTGGTGCTCCACCTGCGCCGGATACTTCGAGCATCTCTGGAGAGGAGCCTGCGATCGCCGTCAGCAGCGATGTTCAAGGCAGTACGTCTGTGGACAGCTTTGACGGGTACGAGTCTACGGGGACACTTCCGCCTTTCAGCCTGTCAAGTGAAGACGAGATGAATTTGGACGATACGCCTAGCCAGAAGGAAGAGACTAAGGGGCAACCAAAGGAAGCTCCAAAGGCAGCTTTGAAGGCAGCCCCAAAGGTTGCTAAAGCACGTAACCCCGCAGGAAGCGCCACGAAGAAGCCCAAATCGGCACGTCCAGGGGCGGCGTCTACGACCCAGGCAACCCTATCTTCGAATGCGAAAGTTCCCATGACGGCCGATGCTCGTGAGCGTCTTCGTTATCCGAAATTGTCGGACAGCTCTGACCGTCTTGGCGGTGTCTACTTGGCTGTTATGCGAGACGCAATGAAGAAAGGTACCTACGCTGAGTTCGAAGAGGCCAGCTACACAAAACAGAAGCGTCTGAATGCGGAGAAGACTGCGGCTGATTTGAAGCGCAAGCTGGATGCGGCCACGCAGAGCGCGGCCACCAGTGGCAGCGATCTTGTGCACGCAAGACCATAATGGTCTTGCGTGCAGACGCTGAAAGAGCGGATGCCATTCGCGCAGAAGCTACTGAGGGCAAACGCCGTGAGGAACGCCGCGTCGAACGTTAGGCTATGGAAGCGCGTCGTACCGAGGAGCGTCGAGCTGACCGCGAAGCGATGGATGAACGTCGCTGCGAGGACCGCCGAGAGGCGCGCCAGCACATGCAAGACATGCTCATGATGCTATCGACCCTCAAAAATGAAACGATCCCAAGTGTGCAGCTCTAAGAGACGCCAGATCTTGACACCGCTTGCAATGTGTCGGGGTGTCAGCTACAATTAGTCGCAGGCTATTAGTTAGACCAACAATCGGTAGCACCAACTATCCATTTGCGTATGACGAGCATTCGAATTTATTGTCATTAGACTTTTAACTCTTTGACTCTTATGAAGAGCTGTCTTGAACTACTTTGAAGTATTTGCCTATACCGAAGATGAGGCTGTAATGAAAATGAAACAATGAATTGACTTGCTACATGTAACGAGCGAACGTAGTACGGATCTGGCTGATCCCCGTAGTACGATCTCTGTAGTTCGACAAGCGGAACACGCCGGTCAACAACAGACGCCTTCGTTCGGGTTTATACAGCGGTGGTAGACCTTCTCGACGCTGCCCATTCCCCACTCTGCTGCTTGCCTCACAGAGGTAATTGCGTTGTGCATCATACGGGCGGGACGCCGTACTGACGGCAGCAGTTTGTCGATATCGCCTTCTTTCAAAGGCGTCAAAAATACGCCCGGTCATGACGGACGAGCTTGGGAACGCAGAATCGCTGACGACGCCAAGACTCTGGTCAGGGTACAATTGGGGGTCGAGAAATTTCGCCCTGAAATCCAAGCTCGTGTCGGCGTCGTTTCACGAGCCGGGGCAGTTGTGCTTAGCCCACAAGATGCAGCCATCAGCTCCAAAGCAGATCATCCCCGTGACGAAAACGCTATGGAGCCACCCTTTGTAGTATGCGTTCTGAACATCAGAGCAACTTGGCTGCATCACCTATCAGTCCATTCGATATATACATTAGCATCAAAAGATAACACCAGTAATAAAAGCAAAATCGTTTCTTACTCTGTAGGTTTTGCCATCCACAAAGCCAAAGATGTTCTGCAGCAGCGGTTCTCGGGTTTCCACCCAGCGTGCCATTCGCTGTTGACGTTCCAGAGATGGCCACCCAATCCTAGCAGGACAGAAGCCTCTTAGCGCTGCTTGTTGAGCCACCTCACCCCGGCGAGCGTTCGCTGCAGCGTCGTGGGCGGCACTGCGAATACTTCACAGAGCGTCTTAAGGCCCATGGATCCTTCATAAAAGTGCATGAGTAGGCCGAGCACTTGGTGACGATATTGTAGCTTTGGGGGTCTCCTCCCTTTACATCCAGACTGGCGGACTACGTAAAAGGCAGCCAAACGATTGAGTAACTCATTGAAGGCATCACTACGAAGAAGTAACAGCCCAACAGACATTTGCGCGCAGTAACCTATCCTGTTAGTACAGTTGGGGCCTCTTACCGAGTTAGAGTAGTGACCTCAAGCAAATTAGCGTCTGTCCCGCACTCATACATGATCATCCAAGCCGACAGATGCGGGGCGCCCAAACATGCAGCCGAGAGTCTGCGGCGCCTTCGTAACTGACGCTTGAGCTCTGCCGTGACCAGAAGCTCGTTCACGTCTCGACGCAGGTCGTGCAGCGTTTCATCTTGGTTCTGTAGAATGTTGTCACCAAAACAAGCGGAACAAGTGACATCGGGAGCGAGGAGGGGGCAGCTGGCTTTGGCGTGGATAGTAGAGTGAGATCTGGAATGAACACGTCACAGATGATATATGCAAGGCCAAACTGTGTCCTGTCCCGAATGCCCCTTGTCCTGATATCTTTGTGTCGACAAGGACACTTCAGATCGGACACAGCTATGATCAGGACCGGAGCCAGGGCAAAATTTGAAGGGGACCAGCGATTTCAAGGGGGGAAAGGGGGGGGGGCAGGGATGTGGTTTCAGGGGAAAAGGGGCAAAATAAGCCCAAAAATCGGCCAAAAACCGGCCAAAAACTCCCTAAAACGGTGGGGTTGGCGAAATGTCAGGGGGGGGGGCGGTGTTCCCTCTGTCAGGGTCAAGCTCTGGCATACCATATGAGGGGTGGCCGTGTGGTACTGCCAATCGTAGTGCTTCTGGAGCGCCATCACGGTAGTAAAGGTGATTAACATTAAATATTGTGCCACTCTGTCCCACCTAAGAATCGGCAATTGCTTTTTGTGGACCACACAGCATTTTGGTTAATTAAAATTATTTGAGGGGCAGGGGAAGCAGTTGCACGCTAAGTTCTAGGCACGAAGGGGTTAAAAGCCAGCAATTTCAAACTCCCGCGCAAACCACCAGATCATGGGTCGTCACAGCGCCCAGCCTAACCTTTCTCCTAGCAAGAAACTCGCACTTCTCCTGTACCTTACGAGCCAAGCCACCGAGGGAAAGCTCCCACACGGCGCGAAGTCAGCCGCCGCTCGCGAGTTTGGCCGTAGTCGCGACACTGTCGCCAAGATTTGGCACCAGCGAGGTACTCCGGAAGTACTTCTAAAGCCCCATCGACGACGCTCTGGAGGCGTCCGGTATCTGGATGTGTCTTTCAGAGTAGAAGCGACACCGCTTTCTCTCCGGCAGACACTACGCAGCTTATCAGCTGCCGTGCGAGTGCCACGCTCCACCCTACGACGCTACCTCAAGCGCGGGTTGTTACGACGGCGGTTTTCGACATTGAAGCCTCGCCTTACGCCTGCTCACAAAAGGCGAGACTTGCCTTTGCATTGCGACACGTACGGCACCCAAAATGTATGTATATTGTTTGTTTTGCAGTGTTATTTACCAAATCTAACGGGATATCTATCTTACAATATGCAGAACTCAGACAACCTCGTTTCGTCGATATGTATGATGTCGTGCATATCGACGAAAAGTGGTTTAACATGTATAAAGGGTCCACACACTACTACATGTCCCCCGATGAAGATCTTCCTCATCATACCTGCGATAACAGGCGATATATAGGGAAAGTAATGTTCCTTGCTGCTGTTGCAAGACCACACCACAATTTTACTACCGGTAAATACTTCGATGGCAAAATAGGGATATAGCCAATAGTCGAGCTTGCCCAAGCTCAACGTTCTTCTGCAAACCGTAAGAAAGGGGAGTGGGAGACGAAAAACGTGTCAATGACATCGGACGAGTACACAAAGATGCTAAGGACGAAGGTGTTTCCGGCAATTCGTGCAAAGTGGCCAGGCATGTAATTTATTTTTGAAGGCACGAGTATTTTTATAGCTAACCTTGTCTCTTGTATCTAATTTGCGTTTTTAGGATGCAAACACCGCCCAATTCGTGTACAGCACGACTGTGCTAGCCCGCATGCTGCTGCTGGAAGGGCTGCCGTCCTCGATGCTGCTAAAGAGTGTGGTTGGAAGATCAAGATGGAATATCAACCGCCTAAATCGCCCGATACGAATGTACTGGATCTATCGTTTTTAACGCTATCCAGTCCATTTAGTACCGGCATCCAACACACCAGACAGATGCATTGATTGGCGCGGTGTTAGCTTCGTTCGAAGTACTCCCTAGCCGAACGCTAAACAAGAGCTTTTCACGCTGCAAAAGGTAATAGAGTGTATAATCAGACACAAAGGAGGCAATTGCTTCTCGCTTCCACGGGTGAGCAAGTTTCATATCAAGCTTGGGATCATACCCACATCAATCGGTTGTGACGCTGTTGTCTTCGAAGCAGGAAAGGTCGCGTTAAAACAGATGGAATAAATCGTCATTTGAATACACGTAATACCCAGTGCTAAAACATAGCTTCGTTTTGATTAGGTAAAATACAGCTGTGATTTGTTTTTAGCGATCGTAACAACGAAACAGGCGAAAACCCATCACTTGTTTAATCGACATTATCGCGCTTCTACAGCGCTTTTAACGCATCAGGTCGACCTGGCTGCGTTCACCCCATCGTGGCGGTCACAATAATAGCCGTTTCGTGAATTATCGCTACGAAACGACCGTAACACAGTAAAAAACCTAATCGGTGTAATATCAGCTAGAACAAACGCGTTGTAGTAGCCAAATCCATTTGTTTTGTAGCTGTAAAAAATAGCTGTGAACGCAAGGAGCTCTCAGCTTTCGTCTAAGGTGCGGCGGGTCAAGTTGTGAGTTATAGGTCAAAAGATATGTATGCCAACGTCAAAAGCCGATTCTTAAGTGGGCCAGAGTGGTACACCTTTTCCAGGCGAAACTCATCAAGAGCAACAGAAATTCATCATGTGCAACAGTACAAGTTCAAATTCATTTTTTTTCCTTTGAAATAAATAAATGGCAGATAACTTCAATGGAGAAACTTATGCGGCAAGAACTGCACAGTTCTGGAGGTGTCAATCAATGACCGACAGGCATGTCTTCCAGGTTGATAACTATCACGTGGAAGCGCTGCACTGCTTTGCGGTTGCCGTGAGCGGCAGATAGGTCTGAGCTGCCAATCCAGAAAGGATTGACGGTGATCTTTCATCGTGACACCGTCCGGCACGTTTAAATGTCGAGGCGGCGATCACACATGAATGTCTTCACCCCCAGATTTGAACGAAGAGAAGACATTCTCTATAGGGCTAAGCATAGGAGGATACGGGCTGAGACGGAGCAGTTTAGCGCACGAAAACACCTCCTCCCGGAACACCTGCACAGCTTAACAGTGACAGGGAGCGTTGTCAAGCACCTGTACAACGTCCGAAAGCACCATCTCAGTGGCATCTATCGCATGGCGGAGCAGCGTTCGCATGAAGGCGTTAGTGTTGCTGAACTTGTTGCGGAGTGATTATTGCCACACATGTGTGTAGTTCATGTGTGACTCGAAATAGTATTGCGCTTGAAATAGTATTGAGCGTATAGTGAGTCTAGAAATAGTATTGGGTTCTGAGGAGTTTGGCAGCTTAGACAACCAACGAAGTGCTGCTGCGTAGATGCCTGCTGTCGGGGGTCTCCTTCGCCGGGGTCGTGAGTATCTTCGGCCGACGAGAGAAACAGCGCGCGTAGCAAGTTGATAAGCTCAAGTAGCACTAGAAAAGTAGACGTAAGCCTCGTAAGAAATGCAAAAGTTGTTGTTGCTGTGTTACCTACGAAGAAAATCCACGACTGACTAACATGCAAGCACGGTCGGCAGCTACCCCGCCGACCTGCCTTCCTTCCGTTCTCGGTTCCATCAACGAGACGCCCCTCCCGTTCTCGGAGCGCAGCACCTTTCCAAGCGTGCCATGACACCCGTCCTTGCAGTTCTTCCGTCATACTGCCGTCTCATTCCAGAGTTTCAGGTCATCTTGGACCTCGGAGATCCCTTTAGGCGTGAAAAGCCTGCTGGCCCGCCTCTTGCGCGACCAGTTGTCTCTCCTCAAGCTGGAACACGCGATCCATCATCCCGAGGAGGCATGTCTGTCCACTGGACGGACGCGATCCGGGACATTTCTCCCCGACTGACTGTTGCCGCCATCGGCAAGCACCTTAATCGCCGTCGAATTCGGCCTGAAGCACCTGTCCTCCGTCGCCCACATCGATTTCCACCGTCACTGAAACTGTAGCGTCCTTGTCCTTCTCGGACGCGTCGTTCTCCTTCTGAGCCTCGTCCGTCTTGTCTTCCTCACGCACGCCTCTCAGTCTGCTAAGACTAGCAACTTCCTCCTTCTCGCGCGCCCGCTGCGCGCTCCTTCAGTTCTTGCCACCCATTACGAATTACCGCTTTCGGAGCTGAGTCCGACATCCGACTGTAACACCGCCGGACCGTGTAGCTGTAGACGCCACAGGCGACCAATACGGCACTAGTGTACACAGTAAACACCGAAAAACCATACCACACGTTCCAGAGGCCAACGACCACCGCTAGCCCCGTCGTGCCATGACGCACGCCCTCCAGTATTTCATACACGATTCGAGGAGCATGCACCAGCATCGAGAGACACAACGCCACCACCACATACAAACAGTAGCCAGCGTCACTAGTTCGGCCGACCATAGCCTCCCACGCTTTACCCGTAGCCACTCCATAGCGCCAAATAGCTTGATAGAATATTTGGCCGGCGTCTGGGGCGAAGATAAAGATGATGTGATGCATCACCACACACCAAACGCTCCAGAAACGGCCCCATATCCCGGACATTGTCTCATAGTCTCGTAAGTAGCTTCACCAAAGACCCACACCACGTTCCACAAAGGCAGCATCAAGTTCACCGGGCTCTCATAAGCCACCGTTACCGTAGTCACTACCTTTCAACCCGTTCTCAGGTTGCAGTAGCCCGTTTCCGTGAAAGGCACTGACCGAATCGCCTCTAGTCACTCAATTTTCTTTTTCTTCAGAGAAAAGGAAACTTGTCGATCCAGTTTCATTCGGCAACTTGCCACTTAAGACGCACTCGCTGTCCACCTAAGTCTCCAAGCCCGCCACGGTCAAGGTCTACATGCATCCGGAGATAGAGGAGATCAAGGCCTTCCTCGACGGTCTCCTCGATCAAGCAGCCACCCCAGCCGACACTCGCGCCATTGAGGATGCCTTCTGCGATCGTCTTCGCGCTCCACTGGCTACAAACCATCAGGTACAATGGTTAGCCGTGCTCGACGCGCTGGCGCAGGCCGTCCTCAATGGCGACACGCAGGTAACCCTCGGAGGCTCCGTCATTTTGCTGCCGGAGCACAAGCCCAAGAAGAAGACGTCCAAGTCCGCTGGTTCGCCGCCACGAGGTCGCTCAAGGTCATGCTTGCGTTTGCCGACGCCTCCACGCCCTGGAAAGGGCAAAGGCAAGGCTCCAGCTCGACGTGGGAAGCGCTCACCGTTCGTATCGAGGTCGTCGCCTGCCAAGAAGTCTCGCACCAGTTCATCGGCTTCGTCGTCGACAAGTGCCAAGGATGCTTTCTTGGGCCTCACCAAGGTCAGTCGAGCTGCACCCGAAGATGTGCGCGACGCAATCGCTGCCGTGCTTGAGAAGGCCGCAAAGCAGGTTAAGAAGCCGTGGCGCCTCGCGTACCCGTTCGCTGGGCAGCGCCTCTGGTACAACCCCGCCTGCTATAGCGCCATCTATCGCGAGCATTGGCGGGTCTTTATGGCGTTCCGTGCTTTCTTCTGGCGCTGGGCGTTCAATGCCCCGTTGGAGTCGATGGAGTTAGCGGGTGCTCATCGTCGATTCAAGCTGCGTGCTAATCAAGCCCGGATCCGCTTCATCTCTCTCTGCATCGAGACATGGCGTTGGTACGACTTCCAAGAGCGACTTGAGGGTCACGACCGTCTCTTCTGGTACGGAGGCGCCCCCGGCAAAGGTTCTAATGGAAAGCGCACAGACGGTGGCGTCTCGGCGGATGACCTGGGCTCGCTGTACCGTACCGATCCGGAGCGCTTCCAGTTCGTGATCGAGCACGTCTTGGACCCCGAGATGATCGACGACTACGGTATTCACAACGTGCGCGCCATCGTGAAGCAAGGCGATACCCTCGACCCCCACGCCAAGCCAGCATTCCGTCTGTCTCTCCGAGCTTTGGCTCGCATCCGTCGAGATATCATATCAAAGCGAGCTGTCAAGGCCGCCTATGCCGTTGATACCAAGGTCGAACCGTGGAAGACGCTCAAGAACAGTGCCACCGATTGATGGTACTTCATCGCTTTCGCCGCTTCTTCCGCCTTGCTGTCTCAAAGTCCGCTATGAGATCAGGGACTTGCGAAATAATTTTAACTGGTTCCGAGGCAGGCTTCTCCTCGCCCACCCACTCCACAAGGAATTCGGTACGTCGTTTCCGACGGCACTTTCCAAGTAGACGTTTGACAACTTGGCCGACACTGCCATCAGCAAGGGTCACATCGCTTAGTCTCGATAAGCGAGTGGCCTCCGTGTATGGCTTCAACGAACCCGTGTTAAAAACGGGATGGAGCTTGTTTCCAACCTGGATGCTTAACTCGTAAGCGTGGTTGTGTACTTTCCGAACGACAGTGTACGGGCCCATCCACTTCGGACCGAACTTAGTTGAATTGGGTAAGCCAGTATGCTGGGGTCCAGGTGCCTGGTGCTCAAGTACACGGTCGCCAACTTTCAAAACTCGTTCCTCTCGGTTGTGATCATAGACGTCGCGCATTCGCTCCTGAGCTTCTGCTAGCGCCTCGCGACAACGCAGCAGAATAGCGGCTTGGCCTTCGTGGAATTCGGCACCTCGCCGACTAGTCGGCGCCTTCCCAAGGTTCTCAGCTACCAGCTGCAACGGGTTGAGCGGGGTGTGTCCGAGGTCAGCCTCGAAGGGTGTCATCTTGATACTACTGTTCACGGTGGAGTTTACAGCAAACTCGGCGTTCGCGAGAAGGACATCCCAGTCGTCTTGAAGAGGTCCAACGAAACACCGCAGATACTCTTCAAGTGTTCGATTCATCCGCTCGGTCTGACCGTCGACTTGCGCTCGATGTGCAACGGTCATGCTGAGTCTCGTTCCTATGGACTTGAACACGTGCTGCGAGAAGGTTTACACAAACTTTCTGTCGCAATCCGAAACGATGTTGGTTGGCATTCCGTGAAGCTTCCAGATGTTGTCAAGGAAGAACCGAGCAACGCCTTCTGCGGTCACCTTCTTGATCGTCGGTACAAAGTGGCATCTCTTGGTCAAGCGGTTGACGTCTACCCAGATAGAATCGACCTCCTGCTTCGTTCGCGGTAAGTCAGTGATGAAGTCCTTCGAGATAGATCGCCAACGCTCGTTCGGGATACTCAGTGGTTCAAGCAATCTAGGAGGATTGGTCAACCGAGGCTTCTTACGTCGGCATGGTTCACAGTCAGCGATAAACTTCTGGATCGAACTCAGCATCTTGGCCAGTACCATCGTCGTGCAAGCGTCAGATGCGTGCGCTCCGCACCTGGGCGGCTCCATAGTTGGAGTCATGGCATTTGCTGATGATCCGCTGCCGCTGCTTCACATCGTTTGGCACGATAATGCGTGGAACCTCATCAATAGGAGTTTGGTACCAGAGTAAACATTTTTTTCTCCTCAGAGTGACAACGATACTGTTTCAAGCTCTTCTGTAAAAGAAGGATTAGACGTTCATGGCATTTACTGCAAGAGCGCCAGACCTAAACTCCCGAAAATGCATTTCAAGTCATCATTAGCCAATATATATACAATGTCTAGCCTGAAACTATTAGCATTAACCCATTGGCCTTAACATGTAAGTAAGATCCTTATATTGCATATTTAGCTTTATCGATTGATTTATGCTTCAAGAATAGAACGAAATTCGCACGACGAACATGTTCAATACGTAAGAGATTTTAGTTTCGTAGTGTAAGCGACGTCATGGCGTGCACGACTCAAAAGGTGTCTGCAATAGGGGGAGTCGAACTTCAGAAAATGCAAAAAATAATGAGCAGAAACACTACCGAATTATGAGCAGGAAAACGTCGGAAAGATAAGCCAAAACGGATGGGGGACTCACTTTGCTTATTTTTAAGAAATCGCACTTAACCGGAAATGCCGTCTTCTGCGCGAAGATCGTGGTCTCTCTGCGCGCCACCATAGCGCGGCCATTTACCAGTGCGCGTGCTCAGGATGCTCTGTTCTGCTGCGTTGCCACCGCCACACACGCGTTTGACAACCCATCGATTGACACGTGCTTCGCAGCAGCAGTGGATCTCAACTTTAGCGAAGGGGGTGCGGCAGCAGCAGGCGGAGACGCGCCTACGCCGAGCTCTGCGTGCCGTCGCCTGCAGCGTGTTGGGTTGGGCGGCACTTCTGGACTAGCGTCCATACCGCACATGCATTTCATCTTAACGGCTCCTAGCTAGCACCTATGCGCGCTGCGCTGCCGTCCGAGACGGCTGCATGTAGACCCCGGTAGTTGAGCTCCACCTCGGGTAGCTTCCGGTGCGTGTTGGCGTGCACATGTGCATTTTCGCAACGTCGAACTTGAACTTCAAAATGAGTGCTCATTTCCAAAATAAACCATCTCCGGACGTTGCTTGCTTCAGAAGTAAGCAAAAATAATTCGGAAAAGTGAGCAAGTAGAGGTCCAAAAGATGAGCACTTTTTTGCAATGTTCGATCCCCCCCTAACAGATGCCTTTTATGGCTTCTACTGTTAATTGCCACAAAAATAATACATCTCCTGATAGTGATTCCTCTAGATTGTGATAAAATTTGCTCTCCCGAATCTATCAATACCGAGAGGATTGTCTGTACCGTATAGCAAATGTCATATCCGACAACAGATTCTATCGACTCCCAATCAAGTATTTAGGCTATACGTAATCTATTCAAATTCAATTGTTATATCCGACACCAAACTGGTGATAGCAGTACAGTACATAAGGAGTATCACTAGATACCGTAACTAACAGGCTAGAATGCGCTCCTTTTGTAATAGGCGAAGGTAGCCGGTGGCATATCAACATCTGAGCAAGGCTACGGGTCATAATGCAAGAGCTTCATGCATATATCCTGTCAAATACGTTCACATGACTTGATTATCATATTGGGGGGGATTTCATACTTAGTATTTGGCTGCTGGATATAACATTTGCAATACGGTCTGTCAAACCTGTCCCAATTAATCCCTTGTATGCAAATATTCAGTACCACATCAGGTGCACACAAAGCTTTTTAACTTGGTGTTTGTATTAAATTCCCTGCCCTCCTCAGTTAATTAATTCGAAATCGGTCCGCGGAAGTATGAATTAGGACAGGGTTAACAGTAAATGGTGCCAGTACTGTAGTCGTAATCAATATTTGGTTACGCACAGCTCGATCAACCAAATTCTCTGGTAATCAATATTCGATTACCATATTGCGTAACCAATATATTGATTCCTTACTTGATAACTAGTTTTGCAGGCTGTGCATAACCTAAAAGTGTTTATTTGTCAACGCGACAACTACCATGCGACTGAGAGGAGCTTTGCCTTCGCGAATTTATCAATACCTAGAAAAAGCAAGCTTAATACCAGGGGCAGAATCAGCACCAATCTTGTGTAGGTAAAAAAGGGGCAGGGTGGTGGAATTCAGCAAAAAAAAATATATCTTTTTTGGCCGCACTTGATCTAAACCACAACAATTTCTTTGGACAAAGTCGCACTGTGCACAAAGACGCTTAAAATTTAGTGAAGTGAATATACCCTGGTTGATCGTCATTTTTCTAGAATTAGAGCACCAACGGTGATCGACATCTTCAAAGTGCCCTGAGTCCACCTTAATAATCTTTTTTTGATTACTTTTTTTCCGTTTTCCACGCAGCATCTGCTCACTGCTGCTAAAACTACGACGGGATACGGGCCACTTAAGAATAATGCACCGAACACAATTGTATCGACCCAGGCGGGTATTAGCTTCTATGTTCTCTTCGCGCAACATCCAATTCATTAATGCGCGGACTATAGTGTACATGTAACAGGGGCGGAGACGACAGTCAACATTTCCGTACTTAAGCTAATCGTAACGTATAACTTCCTACAGGTACTGGCTAATAAATTTCGCACCTAGGTGACACAGACAACCAATTGGCACATAATTTCATACTTACTGTTAAGTGAGGAGGACGACACAGGCAAAGCCGGTATTATTTTCCAGGTAAAGACCTCAACGGATTTATTCCACAGTGTCATCTCGCTCAACATTCAACTTCGGTCAACTTTTGTAAAACATTCAGCCGAGTCGTCCGTATCTGTCATGGTTTGCGGCGGCGACCTCGTAATATATCATGGCGGGGGCTTCGCGACGCAACCAATCTTGCTCGTGGAGAAATTTGAAGCATCTCCCCGGCATCAACTTCACCATGATAACCGCCTACAACTACATGTAGTACATGTACCACGACGTGCGCAATGAAAGATGCACAATGCGTACTGCGCATCGACAATTAGCTAGAGACCAACACGCTCGTACCCAAGATCACGGCGCTTTCCAGATCGTGCAGGGACAAGGACGGTGTTCACGGAAATGTATTTTAGTGCTAAGGGATCCGAGAGTCCGATTTTCCGTTAAGGCATAACCTGATAATTTAGATACGGTTTATCGGAAACAATTTTAACGGGGAGCGTACAAATTTCGATGGTGTGGAAGTATGCGCACACACTTCATTCTGCAATTCACTCGGCAGTCCACAAACCACAGCAAACCGCTGCTGTAGTTCTCAAGAACCGACAACAAGTTTGCGTGTCACCTACATCCTTGCGGTAGTGATTGCTGCCACCCTCCTCACCAGCGGTACTGCGCTCGCTGCCACCAAGAATTCCAATGCTGTGATCGAGAACGGGGCTTCCCTTGATATCGTCGACTTAACCCACACGAATGGAGGGCGGATGCTGCGTCGTGTCGACGCCAATCTCGATGCTGAAGATCTCGACGAAGAGAGAGGTTTTGCGGATCATGTGAAGGGAGCTGCGCTGATGATTAATCCGGTTGTCTTTATCGAAAAAAGAATCAAGCAATTAAAGGAGGCCTTAAAGCACGAGTAGTGGCTGGTACGCATGAGAGAAGTCATGAGAAAAGTCTAAGCAGTGAGTGATCAACAACGGAATGTGCGAGAAATCCGCTGGCACATTCCGCACGATTCGAAAGGTATTCTCCTCGATACACACTACAGCAGCTTTAGAGCTGTGGTGTTGGTCAACAAGGCTGTACCACTAATCAATGGGAAATCGCAGCCTGGCATCAACTTTATAGTTTGTTACCTAGGTTCCCTTCGTTTATCCAGGTATGACGTGTATACTTCCAATTACACTAGTATACAGTACCTGTAGTATACAAGAAGAAGAATACGTTGAATAACTAGAAGCTTCGAAGTAGGTATATAGTATAATACATGCATACGTACAATACTTAGGTACAGTGTACGTGTCCTTCATCATCGCAGCACACCAGGTTGGCTGATGGGGTGTCCATCTTGGTCACCATTGTTCCAGGACTGGCCGCCACCCTGACTACCTTGGCCCCGCCCTGGTGTCCGTTGTCCGTCGACGGTTGACCTCCCTGGGTCGCCGGCTGGGCTCCTTGGGTTACCCCTGTAGATGAGCCATGCGTCACACCAGCTTGATTGCCGGAGACTCCTGGGCCACCGTATCCGCCGCCGTCGAAGATGTCGAAGTCACGATATCACCGCCAGCGCCAAGATAGCGAACAACATTGCCGGTCATCGGGATGAAAGCGTCGGCGAATGAGTCGACCGCCAGGGTAGCAACAGACAGGTATGCAACCAGCTTGGTGAGGTTTGTCGTTGAAGTAGTCCGTGTATGGGGCTCGGAAAGGTAGAAGCGTCGAGTGCTGGGCGAGGAAAACTGTGCTTGTCGGAAACTAAGTAAACTGTAAGGTAGGCACGTTTAGACAGCACCGCAAAAGGCTTGTATTCTCACCTCTATGGCGCCAGAGTATCGGCGTGTCGGTCTAGTAGTGAGTCAGCGCTCCCATCCTGTGCGCACTCCTAAGCTTCATAACCAAGGCAAATTTTAAACGTTGTAGTCGAACATGGGCAGTAATTCCCCGATGCTTGATAGATAGAGCCTACAGATGAGTGCACTGTTGCTCGAGTAATTACCTTGCTCAGTAAGTCGTGCGCCTTCCTGGAACCCGAAGCACCTTTCTCGATATACAAGGTTAAGATTCACGCGCTAGTAGCGGCGTGTAGGTTCGTCAGCTGTCATTCTCGCAAGACGTTAAGCAATCAAATAGTCGCGAGAGTGTTTGATTGGTAGTGTACGTTGCAACGATGGTCGACAAATACAAGAGTGCTAGTACACTTCAGTGTGGCATTAGTTTTGTCAAAGAGAGACATTTCCAAATCCTCGGTCGTAGTTGTGGACCGAGTGCCCTCCTTACTACAGCTCAGTACAGGAGCTCGGACGAGAAGATGCTGCATTCGCAACTTGTTCAAGCGATTTCTTCCGTCTACGCACGGACTCGAGTGTAAATTGTTGGAGTCAAAGTCTAGTGCAGTAAGATTCAAGATATTACTTAAGTACGAGTCTGTAGGCAGTTCATGGGGACATTAGTAGTCCTTTTATGTTGCGACGCAATTAAAAATTGAGTCAGCCCAGTTTGATGATGTGTGGTTAGTAACCAGGCATCAGCAGGCGTGATACATCCGAGCTTCGTCTGAACTTCGTCTGCTGAGTTACGCCGTTGCACACCAGCGTCACACACCACCCAGAGCTCATTATCTCTTTCTCCAGGTCGAGATGAATCTACGAGTTCTTGCTGCGACGATTTTTGTAACTCTGGCTGCTGGTGCTACTGCGACCGTCGACCATGACAAGATAGAACCCTTCATCAACCGGAGCCGAACACCGTCTCCGAAAAAGTTGCTATCAAGTTCAAGCCCCAACTGTACACACCAGACAACATCTGAGACACATTTCGTGCTGCAAATGCTGCCGGCGAAACCACAGGCGGACTCAAGGGGATGAATGGAAACGACGCGTGCAAGGTTGCTCCAAATGGCTCTCAGATCTACGGTCGAGCTGGGTGGTACAAGGACGTTTGGGCCATCATATACGCCTGGTACTTCCCGAAACGGTTCAACGTGTTTAAATTCCCCTGGAGGCGCCACGACTGGCAGAGGGTTGTTGTGTGGATTGACAACCCCGCCGTGGAAACACCGAAGATCGTTGTAGTCTCCTTGCCCGAATCCGAATCCGACTCCGAGTACTACAAGAAAACCGAAATGGATCCATTCAATTTTGCTGGCTTCCGAGAGGAGGTTACGTTTTACCACTCCATTTACATTTACAGCTCCAACACTACTCTCCGCGTTGAATATGCGGTTGAGCTGAGCCCAGATTTGATATTTGGCGAGTGGGATGGCGAGTCCCAGGACCTGATCATGTGGGAACAACTTACGGACGCCGCTCGTGTAGCTTCAAACAATAGCGACAACTTCGGAAAAGCTGAGGTCCCTTTTAGTGATGAGACCACCTCGACAATGCATGGCTGTTCTAGCTTTATGCTGCTTTAGCTGGGATAAGGGTGTTAGCTTTCAACAGTCGCAGGATCTACTACTTGAATGCCCAATATACCCTCCTACCTTTGAGGTGTTATTAACGCAAAAGTTAAGATCACATGTAGTTTCTCAGCTAAATGAGATAATGATGGAGTTTCTTTTGGTATGAGGCTTCCGTAGCCGGTCATATTTGAGCACTAATGAACCACTTACTCCGCAGCACCGTCAGATTCGTAAATTATTTAGTGGCGAAGGTGGGACTGGGTGGTCGACTGCTGCGTGGTCGAATCGTCCGACTGGTGGTGGGGTAGTGATACCAGTCTTGGTCGCTGGCATGGTTCCCGTCGAAGTGATCGGAGCCTCCGTAACCAGAGGTGCCGTGGCGGTGGGGGCATCAGTCGTCGGAGGAGCACCAGCAGATCCTTGGCTTAGCGCTTCATCCGAGTTACCACCCTGTGTAACAGGGTGCTGGTCGCCTCCAGCCGAGTCGTGGTTTGGTCCAGTCACGGTGCCGGTCCATTGGTTCGAGTTGTTGTCGTCGACGGGGCAAGGAGTCTCTGCGGAGTCCCTGCCTCGAGTAATTTCACCACCGTTATTCTGTGTGTTGCCAGTCGAGGTTTGGCCACCCTGTTCATGCGACTGGCCGCCCTGGTTTGAGCTATCGCTGGGGCACGGAGTCGCCACCTTAGTTTCCGTGGCCGGTCCACGCTTGTCCGTGGTAACCTTGCGACGGACCGCCCCGGTTCGAGTGTCCATCTTGGCCGGTCTGGCCGTCCTGATTGGGGTGGCACCCTGGACGAAGGACTGACTCCCCTGGTGCCCTTGTTCTAGCTGCCGGCCTCCCTGGTTGTCATCGCCGATCGAGCACGGCATAGCAGCCGAGTCACCGCCTCGGTTTGCATGGCCATTCCAGGACTGACCGCCCTGGTTCCAGCCTCCCTGGTTGGAGTGGCCGCCCTGTTCACCCTGGCCCCGATGGCCGCTGTCCATCGACGACTGTCCGCCCAGCACACCTTAGTTCCACGACTGCTGTCCCTGCGACTGGCCTCCACGGTTGCCATCGTCGCTCGGACATGGCGTGTTTGCTGAGTCACCGCCTTGTCCAGTCCAGGTTTGTCTGTCCTGGTTCGAGTGACCACCTTGGCCCCAGGACTGGTTCTGGTGTCCATTATCCGTAGACGGCTGTCCTCCTTGGTTCCAGGTCTGGCCGCCACCCTGGCCACCTTGTCCACCATGGCCACCGCCCTGGTGTCCATTGTCTGTTGACGGCCGATCTCCCTGGTTCGCCGATTGGCCTCCTTGGTTGGCATCCGTGGATGCGGTAGGACCGCTTTGTGTCATGGAAGTTTGACCGGCCTGGGTCGCCGGGGACTGCTGGGTCACCGTATCCGCCGCCGTTGGAGTCGTTGACGTCACGACACCACCGCCAGCGCCAAGATGGCGGACAATATTGCCGGCCATCGGGATGGAAGCGTCGGCGAATGAGTCGACCGTCAGGGACACAACGGCCTGGAATGCAACCAGCTTGGTGAGGTTCATTGTTGAAGTAGTCCGTGTGTGGGGCTTGGAGCAGTAGTAGTGTCGACTCGACACTGTCGAGTGCTGGACGAGGAGAACGATGCTTGTCAGAAGCAAAGTAAATTGAAAAGTGAGAGATCCGGGGAGGCTGCAACTTCGAACAGCACCACAAAGGGTTTACATTCTTCACTCCATGGTGCTTTATTCGAGCATAGAGGTGAAGCACTGCTCCCATCCAGTGATCTTCAGAACCAAGGCGATACATTCCAGCTCAGGCGGCAATTCCTCCATACGTGATAGGTTCTGCACCGATAGAGCATGGAGACGAGTGCATTGCTGCTAGAGCATCTTCCCCTACGTGCGTTTTCCTTTGCAGTGTCATACCGGTAAGTGCCTTCCCGGGATTCGTAGCGCCTTTGCCAAGATACAAGTTTGAGATTCACGCGCTAGTAGCGGCGTGTAGGATGAAGACGTTCGTCAGCTGTCATACTCGCAATACGCTGTCTACATGTATAAACTGTCAAATAGTCGTGTGGGCGTTTGTGCTGATAGCGCATTGTTGAGCAACAGCAAGTGGTGCTCAACAAATACAAACGTAGCGAGGAAACTTTACAACTTCAAGGTCTCGTTTTTGTCGTTTTCAAACCATAATCATTAAGTGTGGAGCATTGTGCCCCGCGGTTCACCGATAAAGACAAAGCACAACAGGTAGGCTGTGCTGTGCCAGGCCAATATTTATCTGCAGAAAGGTATCCAACCAATTAGCATGCTCAGGGTATTCGAAGTAAAAGAACTGGTAGATCCTCGTTGCCATCCTCGATATGCTGCATGCGGTTGATTCTCATTCGCTCCGACAAAACACCGCAAAACGCCACACGCGTGTGAATTTTGCTTTACAGCACAGCAAATATTTGTTAGTAAAAAAATCAAGATACCAGCTAATCTCAAAGAGTTTTTTTACAACTGGTATGCATGCACCAGTGGCGCCACGATGCACACATGTAGTACTCCTAAATCCTTGTAAAGCACAGTCGATGCCGCTGTAGCCAGGCACTGGATCCGTTGGAAACACCACTGCAAGCATGAGGATCGCAGGTCTATTGAAGAAGGTCTGCGGCGAGCATCCTCGCCCGTACAAACGTGCCGTCTTAGCTATAGTGAGCTTAGACGCAATCGAACGAACATGGTGTAGTAACATCGCGTTGAAGTTTTACAAAACGTGGCTATTCCATCTCGGTATGCAGCAAAGCAAGACTAAAGCAACATTCAAGCACAAGGCCATGAACCTGGAGATGAATTATAGTAACCACACTCGCTCTTGTTGCATGCATTATGGTTACAGGCGCGTAATTCGAGACGCCAACTACTAGTAAGCAGCAATGTATCTACTATTATAATAGTAGTTGTACACTACTGTACTTGTCGCTTGATAACCATTTCATTTATTTTTTTTAAATAAAAGAAGTAACCTTGTTCAGCAATTGTGCATTGATAAATTGATGCTTGGTGGTTCTCTCAAACGTTTCTAGTCTAGCAGCTTTACTTTGTCCAGGAGAATCCGGACGACAGTGTTGTTAGTCCCCCTGCACGTTTTGACTCAGATACGCGGGTCTCGAGAATTGGGACCGTTCCTTGACTTTTTCGCTCGATCATGGGGCAATCGGAGAGTTTCTGGTTCCCAAGCTTCGCTTGTGACGCCGCTGCTTCATGCGGTAAATTGACGCTAGGCGCTGAGGATGACGAGACCGTAGACGTCTTGTCGTCGCCACTTCCGTCGAACGAGTTGCGAACTGCTGCTATTGACTGCTTCCTTTGGCTGAAATAGCTGTGCCGTTCGTCGTAGTGCTGATAGGTCTTGTTGGTGGACACCTGGTCCATATCACTGTTATCTTCGACCCAATCATCCTCTTCAGCTTCATTGAACGTTTTGGCAAACGTGAGCTCAGGTTTACGGACGAAAGCTTGCTCCATAGACGAGCTGTCGAAGAATTTGCTGAGTACTTGGAACCAACTATTCCACTCGGGTGACACCGAAGCTCGGAATTCCTCTCGACGTGGAGCTCCATCGGAGTCCACGCCGATGATATGAAACGAATCGTTCTTGTCCGTGAGCACCACGCGCAAAACCTGGTACCGCTGCTCCAGTTTACCATTGATTGTGTCTTCGCTCGTGTAGAGACAAAGGCTATCGTCGCTCTTAAACAGGCAGTAGTATGGCTTCCAGCGCTTAAGAACAAGTCCCTTACGTTTCTGGAGCCAACCTCGCATCACCACAGCCGTCAATTCTTTCTTTTTGGCCATGGGGAACCCAGCCGCCGCTGCAGTTGAGCTTAGTTGAAATGTACTTCGGTTAACATCACTTCCACCGTTGACACTAGTACGCATGCTCTGATTCTGACACGAATTCTGTCGAAGACGTCGAGACATCTCGAAATCTTCAGTCGTAGTGGTGGTCCGAACGCTCCCCATACTACAACTCAGCGGATTGGGCTTGGTATTTTCGTCGTAGTAGAACGCACAGTAGTCTCCAGTAGGCTGTTGGTCACAACCGGTGCTTGTAACACGTGAGTTTGGACGGGCAGACGCTGCAGTCGCGTCTTGTTCAAGGGATTTCTTCCGTCCTCGCACGGACTCGAGCGTGAATCTGTCAAAGTCGAAATCTGCTGGATCATTATTGTTTTCCTTGTCTTTCGTGATATTTTTCACGGTTTTATCCACGAAGGACGAACTGAGATCGGGTGAATCATAGCCTGCAGGAGGTGTCGAGCTCCAACCGAAATACTCCGCAGGGTGCGAAGACGACACAGTTGAAGTCGAGTTTTGAATCGATTGCTGCAAAGTTGGCGACAAAAGCTGGAGACCTTTTGACGCCTTGCGAGGTCGGGACTGCGACTGATTTCCTGGCATGGCTGAACCTGGTGCTGCGAAATGCGAACTGAGCTAACAAACGGTTGCAACTCCTCGATTCCTTCTACGGTTCAAATCGACGGAAGGTGGTCGGGAACAAATCAAATTCTTGATTGAAGACACGCCGAGGAATCTTCCGTTTCGGTTTAGACTTGCGCCTCTTGCTTGTCGTACTTGAGCACTAGAATCAAGAGCACGACAATGAATAACTGAGACCTTCGTTACCGCGTGCGTTGCAGCATTGGATCAGAGCCATTCAGTAGAGTAGGAGACCACCCGGTAAGATTTCAGGCTATTCAAATAGGGTGGTGGACCGACGGCCATGGAGATTAAATCGTGGACGCGACCATGATCAACAGCTGATCCCTTCCTTTTGGTGGCCATCATTCATTTCGGTATTCCAGTGAGCCAGTCGTCAACACGATGCAGCCACATGAAACTTGGACAGGCTATCATTGCCTACGCACACTTGAAGTGCAGATTGTGGTGCTGGTTTTGTTCCAAACGTTCACTTTGGCGAAGAGAAAACCGTATTGAGATGGAACGTCCAACGCCCTGGCTTCAAGTACAAGTTTACCCGAACAGCTAACTAGCGCAAGAAAACAACTCACGTTAGTGCTGTGCACCGAATCACTCCGAACCGTCAAACCAGATCTATTGCAGTCCTATCCATTGGATACAACCATAAAATAAAGGTGTACGATATGTTTGTATATTTCGCTGAGTTTGAAAGCACCAGCGACACCTCTTAGTTAGCGGCCTCAAAGTACTCCTTCGACTCGCTCACCGTCGGCTTGATCGTCTTCTTGCCCTTCTTCCAACCAGCAGGACACACCTCACCGTGCTCGTCCGTGAACTGGAAAGCCTCCACTAGACGAAGAATCTCGTCCACGTTGCGGCCAACGGGGCAATCGTTCACCGTGCTCTGACGAAGCTTACCCTCGCCGTCGATGATGAACAGACCACGGAAAGTAGCGCCAGTCTCCTCACCAACATCGATCAGGACGTCGTAAGCCTCAGCGATCTCCTTGTTGAAGTCAGCGATCAGAGGGATGTCCAGCTCACCCAGACCACCCTTCTTACGAGGAGTGTTGATCCAAGCCAGATGCGAGAACTTGGAGTCCACACTGCAGCCCAGCACCTCACAGCCCAACTTGCGGAACTCGGCCGCCTTCTCGCTGAACGCGATGATCTCCGTCGGACACACGAACGTGAAGTCCATGGGGTAGAAGAAGAGCACGACGTACTTGCCCTTGTAATCCGACAGGGAGACGGTCTTGAACTCTCCGTCAACGACAGCGTCGGCCGTGAAGGCGGGGGCGGCGTGGCGGATCTTGAGAACCATTGTGGTGAGTAGATTGTTGGTTGGGGTTGGTTGTTGGTAGTGATTTGAGTTTGACGTTGCAAATTCGAGAATGAGGATTTACTGGAGACCGTCAAGATTTGAGACGTCCGCCAATGAGGTTTCGTACCATTCATGTTGATCTCCTCGAAGTCTATCGCTGATGCATAGAAGTTGAAAACCAATCGCAAGGGTCAAGAGTGAAGGTTTGGGTTACCTTGTCCTCCCATTTCGATGAGGCGCGTGCCAGGCACGCAGCAGTGATGCGTCTAATCGAGATCTTGACATCTTCGTCGTCTGCAGTCTCAATTCAGGCTCTGAGAGTTTAGATGTCAAATGTACAGTCCTACGTGGAAGTGCTGCCACTGCACCAGCACTGAACAAACGTCACCAACCGAGACCCCTGCAGCCAAAACTGCAAACATTTGCTGACCTGGATCAAAGGAGCCTGGTGCTGTTGTGACAAGATTCGTGCATCGAAACTGATCATCAACCTGTTCACTCTGCCTGCGGGCTGTCCGACCCGCTGCAACTTGGCCTCCAAAGACTAGGAACGGAGAAGCAGCAGCAACCCCCTCACGGGTGAGTTAGTTGCAAACTGAAGCATGAACCAACTGGCGAGATGCAGGCTGAAGTTTTTGCTTCAGGACTGAAGGCTGAAGCCATCTTGTCGCTCCTAATCTTGAAGACGCGCTGTCCTACCTACCCGTCTCTGCACCAGGTTGCACATGGGCGGACACTTCACTAGTACTTTATTAACTAACCACAGTACACTAAAGACGAAAAACATCCATTACACTTGCAATATCCTCTCTTATCTGGACAACTTGTTATCTCGTCAATCAATACTTCTTACAGTTGATCGATCATTAGCTTGGATGATGCGCGGCACTTGCCACGTACATGTACTTGGTCTACCGTAACGGATCCCCCAGCCTATGGCTGTCGTCCAGCAGTCACCTCTGCTATGCCAGACAAGCAGATAAAACCATTCTCGAATTTGCATCGCATAACTCAAGACTCCCCAATTAGCACCATGTCCCCCAAGATCCGCCACGCCGCCCCCGCCTTCACGGCCGACGCTGTCGTTGACGGAGAGTTCAAGACCGTCTCCCTGTCGGATTACAAGGGCAAGTACGTCGTGCTCTTCTTCTACCCCATGGACTTCACGTTCGTGTGTCCGACGGAGATCATCGCGTTCAGCGAGAAGGCGGCCGAGTTCCGCAAGTTGGGCTGTGAGGTGCTGGGCTGCAGTGTGGACTCCAAGTTCTCGCATCTGGCTTGGATCAACACTCCTCGTAAGAAGGGTGGTCTGGGTGAGCTGGACATCCCTCTGATCGCTGACTTCAACAAGGAGATCGCTGAGGCTTACGACGTCCTGATCGATGTTGGTGAGGAGACTGGCGCTACTTTCCGTGGTCTGTTCATCATCGACGGCGAGGGTAAGCTTCGTCAGAGCACGGTGAACGATTGCCCCGTTGGCCGCAACGTGGACGAGATTCTTCGTCTAGTGGAGGCTTTCCAGTTCACGGACGAGCACGGTGAGGTGTGTCCTGCTGGTTGGAAGAAGGGCAAGAAGACGATCAAGCCGACGGTGAGCGAGTCGAAGGAATACTTTGAGGCGGCCAATTAAACAGCTTGGCACAAGAGTGCTACACAGTGTCGGGGTGCTCAAATATAAGTAAGATTTTGATTCACGAATTGATAGGGACAATTTGAAGTTAGTTAATCGCACCCCAGCCACGCTTCGTACTCTGGATTGCAACGATCGCCAACGTCTTCTTGAATTTGACGACGCCGCATTTCAATGGCTAACAGACTTGGATCACACGAGATCGCCATGAATCTGGTATTATAGCACATGACTTCTTCAAAGCCAGAGACGTTGCATCTACGATACAAGATGCCTTCACACAGAGCAATGCTTTCGGAAGTCGGAGGTCCTGAAACGAGGATTTGTGACTAAGGTTTTCGACATACCGTCGAAGAAAACCTTTACACAATTGCTAAAGTCTCACTTGTCGCTCGTTGATCCGTCGACTGCAGACATGAAGCACGAGGTATTCCCAGTAAAGGTAGAGGCCCGCAAAATGTGTTTTCTGGATCACACTCGTCAAAAAACCATCGCAACACCACTCGCCTCGATCGTTGACAGTAAATGTCTTGAGTTTGTTGAGTGTCTTCAAATCCGGCAGTCCATCGATATTTGGTAAGGTAATGAGCAGCAAGCGCTCTAGATTCTTCAAACTGTCGAACGACAGCAGCTCTATCGGAGAGACAAAAATTGCCAGTGTCAATGCCTTTAAATTTATGAGACCCTTGAACGATGGCAGGTGCTTTATTTGAAGGTGCATCCCGAGATGAATAAACGTGAGAGACGCTATGTCGTTAAACATATCTTCTGGAAGTTCTACTAACGAGTTGGTAAACGTTCCCTCGACGTAACTTCAAATACCAAGCCATCATCGTGTTAGCAACAGGAAAAAAGAAGTTAAGATAACGAGCAACAACTTACAGATCGACGAATTCCTTGATCCATTCAGGCATTTTTACTGTGTACGTGTATACCGAAGACCTACCAACACAATATATTAGTTCAGGCCGAGGATAGTCAGTTTATTGTACGTACAGGTGCCTCATGTGACGACATGTTCGGAGCTCGACAGGAGGTACTGGGAAGTATCGATTGATCAGTTGAACCGTCCGGAGATCTCCTGTCGTGGCGAGCTGAATGACTTCATCTGTAACATCCGGCGGCTGCATCCATTCGACATAGGATTTTGGTGCGAGGTCCTCGTCAATGAGAGTCAAACACGGGCACTGAGTCAGTGAGCCATTCTCGACACTTGTCCATCGATGAGCTTTCACTGCACACTCAGGGTGCGATGTGCACGCTAAGCTCGAAGTACGTATGCTCTCCTCGACGAAAACGCTTAGACTGACGATGAAAGCAAGCAGCATAGTTGTCGAAATGCGATGGCGCTTAAGATAGAAGCGAGTCGGTCGCTTGGCAGGGTCTCGGACAAGACCTACCACGTTATACAAACGATACGAAAACACTAAACTGAGCCCCACTCGAATGATAAAGTCCAGTGGCGTGAGAATCTGGAGTGACTTTAAAACCTTGTAGATAATGTCGGTCTGCACTGGGTCTGCAATCACACTCGCGTCCCGCTCCAACCATCCGACGGGGAAAATATTCAAGTTAATATTTAACTTGGCGCGATCAAATTTAAAGCTGGAGAGGCAGTAAATGACGGTGAAGATGGGATACCCGACAGCAACAAGAAAGTCGAACCTGGTTAAAAAGGAAGGAAAAGCTAACGTTACCATGCTGCATCTCCTTATCTGAGAGAAAAAAGTGAAATGTACATTGTGTCGACAAGGATTTCAATCAGCCTGCTTTGGCCATCAGGAAGAAACATCATGATCGCACATGAAAGTGCATTCAAGCCAACTATTGTCGTAAATGTGAGGACGAGTGCAAGGGGTAAACCTGCCTCAAGAATCAGCCACAAAAGTCCCGTCTCGACAGCAAGATCTATGAATTTGGTCCGGATTCGCTACATCAGGCAGAGAAATTATCAGCTCATGCGACGGAAACTCAACTACACTCACTTACAGCGATTGGTACGGCGAGATTGTCGTTTTTCACCAAACATAAAGTCACCCGCGTAAGAAGCATTGTGATAATGCGTCCCTGTCGATTGTTTGCATGTTGAATAAGACTATTGCACAGGTCCGCTCTCATTGAGACGAGAGCGTGAACAACGCGGGTTCTTCTCTCAATCAGCTTTACGAGAACGAAAGCGTAGGATGTCGCCACGAGCGCGAGTCCACATAACGAAAGCCACATCATCACAACTGACGGGTCTACGAACAACCAGAACGAGCCGTTGTCAAAATTCTCGGTCTTCATGACCCAGCTCACGGTATCGTCGGGTTGGATTGTCAATAAAATGAGCCAAATCGTCCAAATGATGCAGACGATTGCTATCGTTCCTGGTAAACCAAATATCGTCACCGAGAGTAGCAGATTAACTGACCCCGGAGACACTTTGCTAGGATCGATATGATCTGGAAGCCTTGAAACACTGGGAAATATTTTTCCTCGAAAGAAGGAGACTTGTTGGCACGAGTAACGCGCCGCTTTGAGGCGCTGTGCCTCCCACTTGTGCCATTGCTTCGTATCGCTGTGGCTATCACCTTTGGGCCCGACTTAAAGGTGGTCAATCGGCCTTATGCGTTATTCGACTATAGTCTAAATCTGACTGCCGCTACGCAATCTCATACGCTCGTGATGTCTTCGTGCCTTGAATAGCCCTCCCACTGTTCCATGTTGACAACCAAATCGTCCCTGTGGAAATGGTTTTGCCCATTAGAGCAGCCTCATCCTCTAGGAGAAGAATGTTCGACGCATGCTTGGCCAATACAAGACGAAGATAGCCCACAGGATAGCTACCTACACGTTCTCACAGCAATTTTGACCACATGGTTGGATTTTTCACGAAGTGCGAAGCTGTTGGGTCAAGAAGCATTATACCAGGATGCGCTCCTCGCGCTGCGAAATAATACCTTGCGACGATCTTAATTTATCCGAATCCGGGATATGAGTTACAGGGATTTGTCACCTTGATGATTTCAGGAGACTAGAATGTCATCAGCAAGAGTCCACACAAGGAGGGCCACATTGTCGAAGCTGGATGTCCTACCCAACAGCCAGAACGACTCGTTGTCGAAGTTTTCGGTCCTTCGTGACAAAGATGACCTTTTCAATCGACATTGGGTCGAATTTCCATAACTCCTGGTAGAGCGTAACAGCATCACCGATCTTAGCATTGTTGTCGTTGTAGAAACGATGTCACCATCATATGAAGTCTTCAACACACTCGGATTCACTTCTTTTGAAAAAAAAAGATGTGGATCCAAAGCACTAAAAAACTCGTGTCGCACTCAGTACCGCTTCCTTGGCATAGACTGAATGGAGCTCGAAGTACGCTTTACTTCCCTGGAGGCGATATGCAAAGACGGAGGAACGATACGTGGATCGCGAACTCTGGCTTATCGCTACTGGTCGCTTTTGGGCAAATTTGAGGTCGACGTAAGAGCTGAACTTGTACTTCAGGCTCCGCATCAGCACGGCATTGCACGTAGCCCACGCCCATACAGGGTGTCGTAAAGGCCACACCCAGTTGAACTCGCCGTGACGTATCACCTTCAGTTGCATCTTCTTCAATTGATGGTGCAGACACAAGCGCCAGCACGCCACCTTCGATCCCAACGCCACCATTAACTTCACTCGCCTCAACAAACGCCTTACGCAAACCTCTCTCCAAATCTGTAGACTTGCTCAGTCTCCTTGTCAACGTTCCCACAAAGTTGCTCTGAATAAATTGTTCTCCTCGACCTGTACACGCCACGGCAAACGCATTCTTTACCTTCTGTCGTTCACTTCTCTTCCTTTTGCGGTTAATTGCACTCTTTGTCACCACTGCATTTGCAGCGTCACAACCCATTCGGGGACACCCCGCAAGTCCCAACCGACCTGGAACCTTGTACGCCACCCCACCACTGGACAATGCAGCAGCTACATTCCCCATTGGATCCATACAAATGGCTCCAACAGTGTCTAACCGGTCAACATCATCTCCTTTGGTCTCCGTTACCTCTTGGAATCGACGATGCCACTTGTTCCAATGCTCTTGAGTGTTCTCCGTCACTTGGTACTTCATCAACTCTTCGTCGTCTTCCGTCGCTGTCTCAAGCCCAAAATCCCGTGCCAATTGTCGAGCATGTTCGCCTACAACCACCAGCGGAGGCTGTCGACCGAAAGCGAACGTCGCGTTCGAGTCACTCTCTTGAGCTTGCTCGAAAAGCTTCAACGCCAATGCACTGGGCTCCCTCACGCCTCTCACAGCTCCACAGCAACTCACTAAGTGCGTCTGACCACATACAACGCTGGCCTCGCACTCCACTCGCCCTTCTTCGGTGATATTCGCTCCAAGCCCGGCATTCGTGAGTGTGTTGTGTTCAAACGAGTGCAGTAAGTGCACAGTGATTTCTGTGGCTGTAGGAGGAGAACTGCGGGTTGTAATGGCTTGGTGAGCACTCTCGAGAGCCGAACGAAGCAGCGAGAGGTACGCAGCTTCGTTCGAGGAGCCGTAGCGCCCAGCACCGCAGTGCACAGCTAGCAACCAGTCGCTCATGACGTGCAGAACGGGTACCCTTGTATAAATGGCGCTTGATTAGAGGTTAGTATGGGAATATAAACTTAACTGCAATTTACACACCGCGTGTAAGATGACAAAAACCGTTAGGAATGTAGCTGTGATTAACATCGTACATTGCTCTCTGCTTTAGACGCCGATGTCCTCGTTCCAGAGCTGTGGTTTGTCGTGGATGAAGTCCTCCATGAGCTTGATGCAAGTATCGTCTTGCAGCAGCTTGACATTCACTCCTCGCGAGCGCACGTACTCCTCAGGGCCCTGGAACGTCTTGTTCTCGCCCACGATGACCGTCGGATCTTGTAGAGCAGCACGGCACCGCTGCACATATCGCACGGCTCAGCGTCGAGTAGAGTGTGGCGCACGTATAGTCGGCGGCCGGGAGGCGCCCAGCATTCTCGAGGCAGTCCATCTCGGCGTGCAACACGGCGCTGCCACGCTGGACACGACGGTTATGTCCACGCACGACGATCTTGCCGTCAATGACGAGCACAGAGCCGATGGGGATGCCACCTTCACTGAGACCCTGCTTGGCCTCGTCGATTGCAGCCTGGAGGAACGGGTCCATGGAGTCAGTTTGGTCGGCGAGGAAGGGAATGACGTCGCAGCAGCAATGACGACGAAGTTGTACGTGTCAGGGATTGGACGAGGGTGTTGCACCACGCCCGGGTGGTTGGCAACGATGGCTGCGAGGGTCCAATAGCGAGCTAAAATAATGCCGAGCGTGGCTCAACCAGTTGCAGGAGGATGGCGTTCATGCATGAAGTCATGGACATCACTAGCGATGACGTGGGGCTTATGGCACTGCAGCCTTTTGCTTGTGGACAGAGCAAGTCGAGTCTTAAGTCGTAGCAACACTTTCGCCAATCGCGCAACACAAAAAAAAATATTCTGAGCTTGGATTGGCTGAAAAGAAACATTTCTCAGATACCTGGTAAAATCGCGGTCTCAGATTCCTGATAACGACATCGCCGTTGACGTGTGGTGGGTACCCTCCTAGTAGGGTTTCCTCACTTTTGGACTTTGCGCCCACGTCTCACGATCTTATTCACCTCAACTACCGAGTCATGACGGCCTCCACCCTACTCATCGCCCCACACATCTTCGAGAAGCTGCTGGAACATCAGAGCGCCGTGGCGCTGACCTTGTCGGGTGACGAATCTCTCGAGTGGACGTATGCGACGCTGTTGCGTCAGGCCTTCGCGCTGCGTGACGAGCTGCTGACTAAGTTGCCGAAAGATGAAGAAAACTTTCGCGTTGCGCTGCTTGGAGCTCGTGGGGCGTCGTATCTCATCATCCAGTGGGCCATTTGGCTGGCAGGAGGCATTGCGGTTCCGCTTCATCCGGCGCATCCGGAGGATGAGATGGACTACATCGTGTCGGACTCGGGGGCAGCATTACTGGTTGTCAACGAGTCGTTCATGGCGCCGGATTCGAAGCTAAAGGAGTACGTCGCGGATCTTCCGACAAGGTTGAACGTGGAAGTGATTGTGCGACCGGATGACGCCAAGGGGGGAAATGACAAGGAGCTGTCTAATGAACAGCAGAAGGAGGTGCAGGAGTGGCTGGACACGCAGGACTACAGCAACGCTGGTGCCTACATGGTTTATACGAGCGGCACTACTGGGCGTCCAAAGGGTGTGGTGACGACGCACGCTGCTTTGACTGCGCAGATTAGCGACCTGGTGACGGCGTGGGAAATGTCGAGCAACGACCATTTGATCCACTTCCTGCCACTACATCACGTGCATGGCATTTTGAACAATCTGCTGTGTGTGATGCACGCCGGTGGATCTGTGGAGTTCCTGCCGTTCGCAAAACCTTCTCTGATTTGGTCGAAGCTGGGCGAAGCTGCGAACACCAAACGACCCGTGTCTATGCTTATGGCAGTGCCGACAGTGTACATGAAGCTGCTCGAGGATATCGAGAAGCAATCGCAGGACGGCCCGAAAGTACAGAGCGCGTTGGAATGTGCGCGAGGACTGCGCGTGGCGATCAGTGGATCCATGGCTTGCCCGGTGTCAATTTTGAACCGCTGGGAGAGTCTGACGGGACTGCGTTTGCTCGAGCGCTACGGAATGACGGAGCTGGGCATGGTGCTGACCAACCCGCTGCACGGCGACCGTCATCTGGGATACGTGGGAAACCCCTTCCCGAGTGTGTCAGTGCGCGTGGTGGACCCCGATACGGAGAGTGAACTGCCACTCAGCGAGGAAAAGGAAGGCGAGTTGCGTGTCAAGGGACCGTCGGTATTCCGCGAGTACTGGAGAAAGCCTGAGGCCACGGCCAAGGAATTTGACGCCGACGGTTGGTTCAAGACGGGTGACATCGTTCAGTACAGCAACGAGCTAAAGAGCTTCCGGATCCGTGGACGAGCGAGCGCGGATATTCTCAAAACGGCAGGCTACAAAGTGTCAGCTCTGGATGTCGAACGCGTACTGTTGACTCACCCGCAGGTACTTGAGTGCGCTGTATTCGGCCTGCCAGACGAAACGTGGGGGCAGATCGTGGCCGCTGTGATTCGGTCGGACGTCAAGGGTGACAAGGTTGGGCCGGAGACCTTTGCTCCGCCTTTGGTGAAGTTCTCGAAGGAGCATCTCGCGAGCTACCGAGTGCCACGCAAATACTTCTTCGTTGAAAAGATTCCTAAGAACGCGATGGGGAAGGTAAACAAGAAAGCGCTGGCCAAGATGTACTCGGAAGAGAAGACTTACATGTAGTTGTCCGATCGATTGGTGGACATGCTGGTCAAGGTTGTTGGCTAATTCGTGCGCTTTGGCGAAAAGATAACTTCACGTCGACAGGCTGTTTGCATGGTCAATGAAGCGGCCGTGGTCGGAGAAGAAGCTTCGGATGGTAGTTGAGTGGCTACTGTTGAGCTGTGTTTGTCAGAACAGTTGTCACAATACAAGTGAGCATCGTTCCCAACCGCGTAGCCGAATGCTGAAAAAGCGCACATACCGAATCTTCTCGTCGATTTTGTAGCATTGTACCAACGTGTACATGTAGATTGCGACGCTCTCCATTTCTTGGTACTTACTGTCGTGCTTTTTAATCGCGTTTTCAGTTGGAAGAGCCTTCGATGCTGGTACCGAGTCCAGAATTGTCTTCGTACGCGACGACATAACCCACGACTGTTGTAGTGCCATGTTTGTCCTGCTGAAAACTGTTTCGGCGCCGTTTGCGTTTCCGAGTCCTAGCAGCATGACACCATTCCAATACATAAAGGTTGAGCGAGTGCAGAAGACGATAGCCGATCCGTTATCACGTCCATACTCGTTTTGACGGGCCGCTGGAACCATGACGACGAGTCCTCGGTGAGTTGCTGCGAAGTTGCAGCCGCCATTATGCGCTCTTTCGCATCAAATGGAACAAGTTCGTCGATGATCGAATTGTCGCCACCGCTTCCTCTCGAACTACTGGGCGAAGGCGATGATTCCAGTGGAATTTCCAGCGAGTTATGTGGCTGTTGAGCTGTACGTACGAAACAGGTAACGTGAGTAGTTCAGTTAAACAGCACATATGAGACGAACATAAAAAATAGGGACTACTAACCTCTCTCCAGCTTGCTGTCATCAGCACCGGTAGAACTCACCACCCCGGGGAGACGGCTGAGTCGATTCTCGGTGTTGTCGCTGGTATATTCATTCATCGACAGCAGCAATCTCTTCTGCCAGCCCAACGGAGGGCGGCCAAGCACGACGCTGCCTTGTGACGATGTAGATGTCGATTGGGACGGTGAAGACCTCGGAGTCCGTGTGAAGCTCAACCCAGTTTCCAGCGGATCATGTGACTGAAGGAAACACTTATTAAACGGGTAGAACTTTCAGGATGACCTCACGTTTCAACACGTAACTTGCCGCGTGCGAAACTCTGGCGGATAGCTGTGATTGAAGAACTAATGAAAAATAAGTCGTCAATGAGCCGTGCCAACGAGCGGGCAGGTAGAAATCGTAAACCTTCAGTCCGGCTCATTCTAAAAGACAGAGGCGAGGCTTTAAGTGGGCTTGATAGCGGGGTGCCATGATAACTTTCACGGATACTCGAAGCACAACGACAGTATCAGTCTTTTTCACGTATTTCAACGGACGATAGGATCTTACGGGTCTCTGACACTCCTGAACGAGGCACTGTCTGGGTGATCAAATGCCTGTAGCGCAACCGTGTTACATCATTCCTGTAGGGGTGATGAAAATCTGAATCGACCACACCGAATCCGGACTTGAGCCAGCCCACGAATTCGAGTTGACTCTCCAAAGTTGAAAATCTCGCTCATCAGTCTTGTTCCCGTTGTCAAGAAATGCTTGGTCACCATGAAAGCTAAAATTTCCGCCGTCGGATGACTGCTGAGCGTCAAATCTGCTGCTGCGGCTGTGGAGGTCTTCGTCTCGATAATTCAGGTGTTGGTGCTGCTGCTGTGTACCAAATAGCAAACGTCAGCAACGACTTCAAACGCCATGCATGCCTCAAACACGTATACCTGCGATTCTTCTTGATTCCCGTCATCAGCAATGTGCTGCGGAGCTGGCACAGCAGTAATCCGCTTTGTGCGTTGCGCACGGTTCTCGTGTCGTAGCTCTTCGCCATCACTAGAACACAGCTAAAATGCTTAGCAACTCAATCCGCCAACTCTTCTCCAAGATCAACTCACTTGAAAAAGAGCATGTCGACGCCTGAAGCAATGGAAGATGGCGGTCGTTCCTCACGAACACTCTTCCCGTGCTGAACTGCTCCCAATGGTTGGTCGTACTTTCTCGCCTTCTTCACGGGCGTGAAGATACATCGGTTATCACTTCTCGTAGTTTGCTCCTTGTGTTCTCGGCGTCTCTTCTGACTCGGGGTCGATCGCGCACCACTGCCGGCCCCGTGAACACCCGTATGCTCAGGCTCTTCAGTCTTCTTCTCGGTGTCAGCCTCAACTTCAGTTGCACTCATCGCGCCCTTCCGCTCCAGCTCCAGCACGCGGATATCTGTAGATAGCACACACCTCAGTACAGATAAAGAAGTCCTCCTTAGCTGAGCGTGCGCCAGGACCTTGAGACTCGTCGTCATCTCCGACAGGTACAATGTACCAGGGCGTTGCCGAGTCCCGCGCTCTCGCTGGTTGGGAGCTGCGTGGAGGGCTCGTGGGCTTCACTCGCTGGCGCTGTACTTGAGACGGAAAGTGCATCTGTCGACGGCGGCCGCGCTGCGAGTACAACGCGCGGTGTCTTCCGCTCGTCATCCAGTTCATGTCGGAGTGTGTGTCTGTCCTTTCCTGTGCTTGTGCGGCTTGCAAGACAAAATGCGGGATGAAGTGGAGCATGCGAGTGCGGAATTGCCCGCGTGTCGCACTTCAACTTGCCTTTTCAAGAGTGATGGTCCTGTTGTCGTTGAAGTTTGTAGACATCACTATACACAGCTATACATTTGTAGACTAAAGGAAGAGAGCTAAGGTAATGATCGCGTTAAGAAAATATTAGGGTTGCTGCGGTCTGGTCGTTGGCTAGTCCAGGAAGTACCTGTAGACGTAGTCCTCGTCGGTCTTGTCTGCCGCTCCAACAACCTGAGCGCACTGATGATAGAGCGTCGATACTTCTTCGGACAGGTTGCGAGCTGAGCCGTGGTAGGTAATGAGACAGGAGGTTGGAATGGATTGCAGCAGCGTCTTAACGGGCTTAATGCACCTTGGGGTGCGACAGAAGAGGAGGAAGTCGCGCTGGGAGAAGTTGAGCACATCGAAGAGTGAGCGAGCGTCACTACGGACGCCGGCAGATTCCATGGCACATGTGCTGAAGAGATTGCCGTTGTCGAGCGTGGCTTTGATCGGGGAGCTTACATGTAGCGGGCAATCCGGCGTGGCAAACACCGACGGAATGGAAATGCTGAGTAAGAAGAGAATGAAGGTGAATGTAGCGGAGATGGAGTTGGGCATCGTGCTTGACGGAAAATACTGGAGGGACAGTGTCGGTGAGACTGAGAAAAGAAGAATGGCAGGTTCTCCACTTGCTTGATGGAAATCTGGGGTAGTACATTCGAACCGCAAAGGCGTGAGTTATCCCACCTACCTCCAGACAGCTACTGTACAAACCGCCTCTGGGCGGAATTTGTGCATTTTGTCTGCGCCGAGCAAAGACGCGCCCGCCTCATGCCATTTGATCGCGTGGTGCAGGACGTGGACTTTTGCTGTCCGAAAACCATCAGATCACTCGACGGCCTTTGCACGTCCCGTCATCACGCTCCACTCATCGCAATCCGCATTCTGGGTACCGTACTGGATAATATCCAGTAGATGCAACAGCAAGCTGAAAGTGACGACCGGAAACGACGTTGCAATTCACTCCGAGATGGTCATCTCCAGCCTCGCGATTGCTCATCACGTGCGTTGGACACCGGAATTTTGATATGTGCAAAAACAAAGTTGGTTTATTTACATGGATACATGTAGCAGCATCTGCATCTGCGTTGCAAGTAAACTTATCAATGTCGTGAAGGAAGCTTGCGAAACGGCGCCTAAAATGGTCGTACGAAACAAAATGAACAGCATTGCATCGGCAGAATTGGACAGCGGTTGTAAAGACTGCCGCACATTGAGTAAACGTAGGTGTGGCTCTACGATGAAATCCGCTTCGATAGAGCCGACAACTCGATCGTCAAAGACTGCACTAGTCAGAGCTTCAGTTCCAGTAAAACATGGTCCAAGGCTAGCCAACTCAATGCCAATTCTCACTTCGGGGGCACGAAAAGTTCATCCAGGTCGGACGACGACCACTCCAGGAGACAACTGGGACTGCAAGCCTAAGCGACGGGGCCTTAAGGGATTTTTACGACTGAAGACGGCTGTGTTGCAGTGGGTTGTTGGAGCAATGGCACTGAGCTGTATCTTTTGGAGGATGTGGCTTTTGCTTTTAACTATCAAGCCAAATGACACAGTCAACTGGATCATGAAAACGGAAAACTTCGACAATGGCACATTTTGGCTGATGGTGGACTCTCCGACAACGATGATTTGGTTTTCTGTATTTGGGCTTGTGATGATGGCAAATTGCCACTGGCAATAGCCTACGCTTTTGTTGTCTTCAACCTACTCAGACGGCGAAATCGCATTGCTGAAGCTCCACATTGGTCACTGTCTGGACATGTTGATGCAGTGACAGCAAGCTTGCGACGAGAAATCTTACGCAATGCACGTACCCAGCACGGAAGCAGGTTAAGGGCGCTCCTTGGACAATCAGTCACCTTGATCATGCAGGACAACAGCCACGCCATTCAAATAATTGTAAGTTGCATTTATCAATGGAAGGAGCTGGTTGTCCTAACGTTACTGGCAAATTATGTAGCGAGTCTGGGTCAAATTTGCAGATCTTGCTGTCGAGTCGGCCATTTTGTATCAATCATCCTCGAAGCTGGGTCTCCTGTTGTGCTCGTCGTTGCGTTTTCAGCTATCACCGGGTTAAATGCGCAATCATGCGCGACAATGATGCTGCTTCCTGACAACAGAAGCGGACTAACGGAAGTTTTTGCGGACATTTTGTAAGTTCGCCATGCGCTCCGGTTGGAGTTTTTTTCATAAACTTACTGACATTTGTGCTCTTAGTTTTGACTTTTTAGTTGTTGTAGTTTATCCCATGCTGGGGGCAGCTTATTGTCTCTCCACATTCAGTCTTGACCGAAGGAAAATTGACATCAACCTAGGTATTTTTCCTGTCGGATGATTTGAACGGAACGCCAGCTTAATCGCAAACCCCGTCCAGACTGACGTCATTCACAAGGCCTTGAAGTCACTTCAACTGTTTTCTCTGGTGGATTTCAGCTTGCGCGTGGGAGTTCATTTCGTATTTTCCTATCGACTTTATCGCGTGACGGAACTTGTACAAAATCCGCGAAGGAGATCCTTTCGTCTCTACCCCAAGCGCCATTTCTCGTCTATCGCTTGCTTGATCGCTTTCGTTGTCGCGATGATTATTTTTGTTGTGGACGTCAGCATTGGCGTGTCAACCCCACCCAGAATGCGCTGTTAAGGCACATCGATGAACTAGTGTTGAGAAAGATTCTCTTACACAATGCCCTTGTCTTACCCTTATCGATGGAGATAACGCTCCAAAGACACACGATGAGTGGATGCATCCTAAAGATGTGACGACGAAGGTAGTGCAGTTAGCGACGACTGGATATCTCAGGACGATTCAATTGACAAATCGCTACTTCCCGGAACTTCCTGAAGAATTGAGGGCTTGTCGACTTTTGAGGCATCTGTAAGTTTTCTTACTGCAGCGAATTTGTAGCTTTGGCATCGAACTAATACGTGTGTCGTTCGTAGGTCTCTGGTTTATACATCCACTGAGCGTATGCCGCCTTGGATCAAGGAGTTTGTCCATATTGAATACCTGTACGCAGTCTATAGCGCTTGTGTTGAGGAAAGAAACCCTTTTCAGTGTATGACAGCTCACATTCTAATGGTACAATGCATACAGATACGTGGAGGGAACGTTTACGAACTCCCTCGTTGAGCTTCCGGACGATATGTTTGACAGAATGTCGTCCCTCGCATTCATTCATCTTGGTATGCACCTTCGATTGGCAAAGCTTCCCTCTTTTAACGGGCTGGTTAGTCTCAAAGCACTCACTTTAGCGTTATTTACCTCGCTTATCGAGCTGCCGGCATTTGACAATCTTCATAACCTCGAGAGATTGTTGTTAAGTTTTGTGCCGACCATCGAGACGCTGCCTGGTATGGAATCCGTGACAAAACTCAAGGCATTTTCAGTGAATGACCGAGGCAGTTGGTGTTGCAATGCGTTTCTTCACGATTGTGATCTACAGAACTCATTTGTGCAGCCCAGCCATTCTGGGGAGTACCCGCAGTCTCTTGTCTCTCACCGACTACACCCAGAGCGACAAATGCAACATTGGCTCTCGTGGAAAAATTTGCTACTACGGTGTGTCAAAAGCAGAGAACGGGATTTCCTACTCCAGACACTATTGCCCAGTGCAACGGAATTTTGTATCGAAGATGCAGCCTTCCGGGTTATCCAGAATCGATGTGCTACAACGCTAGATTTATGGCCATCTTTTACAGCTCTGACCCGTTTACCATCGAGATGCGGCGACGTCAGATCCAATTGGGAGTTGGAGATAAATGTATTTCCGATTATGAAGAATGGCTTGGATGTAAGTAGACGCATCAACCATGTTCCCTACAATGTCGCGCCACATTTTGCTTTTAGCAGTTGACGGCAGATTCACCTTAAAATTGATGACAAACGCAATCCAGAGTGCAAAGAGTGCGCTCAGATGTGAATAACGAAGTGGTATCTCTCAATAAGTCTGAATACTGAGTATTAGGATCGTACGTTGATTTTTTGTCAAGTCCACGTTGCCTTCGTCGTGCTTTCGCCTGACAAAACTTTGCAGGTAATTGAATTCGTAATGCCAGTGGATCCGTGTGATTCTCGTTCAGCAAGTTCTCGAGTGATGTACTGTGCCAGTAGTTGAGATGGATACTCCACCAGGTGACACGACGCCGTCGCTAGCAAGAGTGTAAGACCGAAGCGAGAAAACATTCGATCGTAGTAACTGGGCTGATCACTTACTGTATCCGCGTAGATGACGAACCCATGGAGCAGGTAGATGGAGAAGCTAACTTTGCCACAGTACCGAAAAGCACTCCACTCGAAGAAAGAAGACAGAGAGGACGGAAACAGCATCTCGATCACGAACACCACAGTCAAAAGTACGCTAATGAATGGGAAACCCGGTGTCTCGGGCGCAATGTTTGCATGTACCCAGTGGAAGAAGAGTCCTCGGAAGCTCAGACTGAGCGATAGCGAGAGTGCAGTGAACTCGAGCGTCCGAACCGCGTAGAGAGTAGCAGGACGAGGTTTCAAGCTTTTGGCCTTCATCCAGATATCCAACTTGACAAAGATGACTGCCGCCATTGATCCAGCAAGAAACGTCGGTGCATGAGGCTGTAACTCCATGTGATCCCAACGATAAGTGTACCAGCCTTCGTAGACGACCCAAGTGTACGCTGGGACGAACGGGACCCACCAATATTTGCGCAAGTTCAGCACCGCAAGCACGAACAAAGGGATGAAAAAGTAATACGAGATCTCCAATGGTAGAGTCCATAGCACAAAGTAGCGTTGGTCGAAGTTGAACGTAAGCACTTTGAACAAATTGTAGTTCTCAGGGTTTTCGATCAAGTAGTACTGCCGCTTGCCATCGTCTGGTACTGCCCACAGTACGGTTGCTACCAAAGCAAACAACGGGTAGACGCGGAAGAAGCGCTTGGAGAAGTAGTTAGCTAGTGTGAACATCCACTTCCGATAACTCGCACCTTGAGCTAGTAGTTTCATGCTCTTCTTCATGAATAGCATCGTCAGCAGGAACGACGACAGCACGAAGAACGCGTCGACAGCACACGCTCCCAAATTCAGATCCTGCATGTACTCGTGTGAGTGTTGGGTCACGACTAAAAGCGCCGCTAGTCCTCGAATACCGTCTAGAAACAGGATCTTCGCGGGTGCCGCTGCCGCCTCCGGTGTTTTTACTGGTTTGGCATTGAAGTCGCTCTCGGGGATATCTTGGATAAGTAACGCAGCACTTTCAATGGTGTCATCGACAGCGGTTGTCCCAAAGCGAATCATGTCAATCTGAAGAGAAGGGGTCTTGGGACGGGGCTGGCAATTCGTGAAATGTCCAATGTGCACAGAACGGCATTCGACAACGCCGTCTCCGTCGTTGCAGGCCAAGAACTAAAACGAACACACGTTGGCAACCAGAATCCGGTGAGCATGAGCACAGACGCAACAAATTTTGTCAACGCCAGAATCATTCGTACCCCGTCAACATGCCGCGTTACAGGCACCACGCGGACATAGAGCTTGGAACGAACACCCAAATGCCCATCGAGAAGGATGCCAACTACCCCCTTCTTGAGGTATTCCAGCTGATGAGATTTATGAACACTTTGAGCCGGGGAGGTTGGTGTCTGTCCCTCACATGGTTCGTCACGCGGCGTACACCTTCAAGTATCCATTGTCTGATCCTGAGACGTAAAGACCACGTCACCTTATGCGAACAGCAAATGACCAAACCAATGAGACGGGCGTTCGTTGCAGTCCTTGCCATCCTTCGGTTTGATGGAACCTGCTCCACCGCAAGCTTTGATCACTTCTCCTTTCTCCGTGTCCACACACAGTCAGATGAACTGCTTTATCGTGCTACTACTGCTAGGACTCTCCGTTCCGACGGTGCTCGCCGCGACCGAGTGTCCATTCGACGTGAGCGACCCCATCAGAGCCACGCTCGACAACGGAAAGCTCTTCAGCACGTGCGCCTCTGGCAACACAGGGGCGCATTTCAACTCGCTCTTCGATGTGCTCAAGCTCTCCCAGCGAGATTTTCTCCTATTCTGTCGCGCACCAAGTTGCATTAAGCCAGTGGAGAAGCTGCGTCAAGTTATCCCAACCGACTGCCTTATCACCTATCACGGATCGGCACGTAACCTGTCGGAAGAAGTCTCGAAGCTGTATCGTGAGTGTGCTCAAGTTGTTGGTGCAGCGGACAAGACCGACGAGGATTATGTCTACAGATACTTCTTGGACTAGGTGCTTTGACAGGCTCTAATATTTACTTGGCTCTACTTCCAATATGTGTTCACCTCAGCAGGGCTGTGGAGTCGTCTCGTTAACAACTCACTTGACGTTCAGTTCCTGCGTCATCCCGAGGAGGCAATTCTACGGCAAATAGTCTTCTACTCGCACCCGATCGGTTCACACACTGCTTGCACGCCATCCCGACCCACTGCTCATCGATTACATGTATTATCTCTGAAGAGTTATGGACGCTAGCCAACAAATGCACAGCAGTCACCAGGAGCGGGCCAATCTGACAACAAATATTTCCTGGACCAGCGTACAATTTTAATTGTTAAAACATATTAATATCCTTGCGATAATTTGACTCCCATTCCTTTAGAGGTGAGTACTTCGAAGACCTACGCATCATATCACGTGGTCTCGACGCTCTGGATATTGCACATTTGATGAAGCCTGTGTCTTTGAGCATTTCGTTGGTGTCGACTATACCTCAATCAATTTCGTGTCACGCGGCATCCGTTCGTGCCTTGTGGCAAGGCGAATTGCCTGGCCGATACGCAGACGATGCGAATGATTCTGGCGGTGGACAAACTTGTCCGTGTCCGACTGCCCATCGCGGTGCGCGTGCCACATTTCAGTAGATACAAACAACCAGTAAATCGCGAGCTCTGTCTAGTAGAGTGCCATTCGGTATTGCGGCAAGCTGGCCTTCTCGATTTACTGCACCATGCCTCACGGATTCGCCGTTTATGAATGTGAAAGTAACCTGATCGTGAGTGTAGCCATCCTAAAACTGCATTCCATCCTTCTCAACTACGCAGTACATGTACATCACCCAGAACTGACTAAACAGGCGCAGCAGCGGTAAGGTGAGTTTGTGTTGTCTACTTCAGCCCCTTTTGATCTGCATGTACCCAGAATTGATCGGGGTGTTGATGATACGATGCCAAACGCTCAATCCGTCGCGTGATCCAATGTCACACTTGCTGTTGCATTCCTACTCTTCCGGTGGACCTAGAGCAGGCCAGAGTCGCGACACAAAATCGATTCCTGGTTATCCTCTGACCAAGCTCAAGGGAAGTTCATTTCCTAATTCTCACAGTCAGCACCACAAGGCACCCTTCCGTTTCGAGTCATGCATGGCTCCACGCTCGCTTTCGTGTTGCTGGTGGCACTCCTAGGTCTCTATTTTCCGACTGTAATTGCTTCAACGGAGTGCTCCCCGGTCGTGAGTGAGCATATCACGGCGACGCTAGACAACGGAACGCTATTCAGATCCTGTGCGGTAGCCAAGAGGGGACTTCGCAGCAATGTCAAGTCTCTTTTCGACGTGCTCAATTTCACGGAGCGTGATTTTCTCACCTTCTGCCGATCCTCGGGTTGCACTAAGCCAGTGTACTCACTGTTGCGTGTTATTCCGACGAACTGCCTAGTTGTTTACCATGGATTGGAAAGGAACTTGTCCGAGGAAGTATCGACGCTAGTCAACAAGTGTACTGCAGTCACCAGAGCAGCGGACAAGGCCGACGAAGACTACGTGTACAAATACTTCCTGGACTAAACGTAACAATATCATTCACGATCAACACTAAAAGCTACACAAAAGAGCTGATTGTAGTGGGGTTAGACCCACCATTGCAATGGTACAGACTGGTGACTCCTAAATTTAATTGCCAAAGTCAATGCGGCCACGAGAAACGTACCCGATGTCAGTTTCACCGAGTATCTGCCCACACCACCTCCTGTTGTAGCATTTTTCGAGGTTCTTATCCATGCTCTGGTGGTACAGGTTGGTATGGGTTTACCACTGTTCAGCTGGTAAACCCAGCAACGACGAGATGGATATGGTGAGTTTGCCGTTTTTGGCAACGACTGAAGAAAGTTGCCGATGAAACAGCTAGGACCAACTCGGCTGAGAATTCAGTGGGCACTGAATTCAATTCACTACATGTACATGTATTGAGTGCTCTCCACGGTGGTTTCTGTTAGTTTCGCTTTGCAATCTGCCAATGGTGGAGGTCGACAGTGTGCCACGCTCTATGTATATTCATGTTGATGTGCGAAGTGTCTGCTGGAACTAGCGTATTCGTGGACGCCATTATAGCTCTGGTCATTAATGCTCGCAGCTGCGTGGATAGTTTCATAAGTTACGACCGCTGCCGCTCGTGCGTTGATGATTGTCAGTCTCCGAAAATCTCCTCTCCTGCAAACCCGCATCGGCCGTCGATACACATCAAAATGATCCGTGTCGGAGCTAGTAGCGATGATCATTTTCAGGATACCTCTGCTGAGACTGTGACGTTGCTAGTCCAGGATTTCGAAGATGCCAAGTCAGACACGAAGAAGAAGCAGAAGAAGACCCCGAAAGCTGCAGCGGCACCCGCGAAGATCCTGTTTCTAGACGGCGTCCGAGGACTAGCGGCGCTGATGGTCGTATCCCAACACTCGCACGAGTACATGCAGGATGTGAATCTGGGAGCTTGTGCTGTCGACACGTTCTTCGTGCTATCATCGTTCCTGCTGACGATGCTATTCATGAAGAAGAGCATGAAACTACTAGCTCAAGGTGCGAGTTATCGGAAGTGGATGTTCACACTAGCTAACTACTTCTCCAAGCGCTTCTTCCGCGTCTACCCGTTGTTTGCTTTGGTAGCAACCGTACTGTGGGCAGTACCAGACGATGGCAAGCGGCAGTACTACTTGATCGAAAACCCTGAGAACTACAACTTGTTCAAAGTGCTTACGTTCAACTTCGACCAACGCTACTTTGTGCTATGGACTCTACCATTGGAGATCGCGTACTACTTCTTCATCCCGTTGTTCGTGCTTGCGGTGCTGAGATTGCGCAAGTTTTGGTGGGTCCCGTTCATCCCGGCGTACGCATGGGTTGTCGACGAGGGCTGGCACACTTTACGTTGGGATCACATGAGTTTATCGCCTCACTTCTCGACGTACCTCGCTGGTTCTATGGCTGCCGTTATCTTCGTCAAGATCGAGGCGTGGATCACGACAAACGGCTACAAGGTTGACGGACGACGTCTCCGCGTTATTCGAGTCATTGAGTTGTCTGCACTAGTGCTGGTGCTGAGTCTCACCTTCCACGGGATCCTTTTCAACTGGATGCATGCCAATATGGTGCCAAACTCTCCAGGTTTTCCATTTATCAGCGTGCTCTTAACGGTGGTGCTAGTGATTGAGATGCTCCTGACGTCTGGTCTCTCGAGTATCTTGGAGTGGAGCGCGCTTCGGTACTGTGGCAAGGTGAGATTCTCCATCTACCTCCTCCACGGATTCATCATCTACTCCCCAACTATCAGAAACGAACTCGGTTACTACGATCGATTATTTTCCCGCTTTGGCTTCACGCTACTGCTAGCGACGGCATCGTATCATTTGGTAGAGTATCCGTCGCAGGTGTTGGCGCAGTATATCACTCGAGAACTAGACAAACGAGAGATGCGGGGATCCTCAGTTAGTACTGTTAACTCCATTGCCTGCGCGTTTAGGAGACGTGAAACTGAGACGCATGCTTGACTGCATAACCGGTTAGAAATCCTCACAATGAAGCGGTTGCATACATGGACATGCCCCCTATGACATTCGAGAAAAGATTAAAACCTAGTATAAAAGAGATGACTTCCAAGTGCGAATACTCACATTTCCAAACATATAATCCACGCAACTTCCCTAGCTGCAACAAGGAGTAGTGTAGCACCTATAGTTTTCCCCAGGCAATGATTAAAACCCGTATCAATACCTGGATAGGGAGCAAGGGAGGTCCTTATGAGGTAAATTCACGGGATTTCAAAGACCTTCAATCGACGATGCATATTTCACCACGCGATTGCGCCTTACGGAAACCACGCTTCATATGTGATAACAAGATCTTACGCTTGCTGGCTCGCCAAGTTGGATCTCTTTCCTTTGCCCAACTTCGCTGGAATCGATGGTTAAATAGCGCACACGAGGAATTCATCCTTTTGACACTAACGTTAGAATTAATCCGCACCCATGATATTCTCGAAACCATGTTGAATGTTTGAGCTGGCCATGCTACATTCTCCTACTTTCATAAGTTATATATGACGTTTCCCGTCAAAACGTCGGCATTCGGGCTCTTGTTTTCCCGAATTCAAGTATTCTCGTCGTTTGCGTTGACTTAGATTCACTATGAACAAGCACGAATCACGAATCGAATCTTTTCGAGAAATCATGAGTAGTATTCGCCGACGATAAGCCGGCACTCTGATTGGACAAATATGAACGTAGTCAGTGCTGCTGCGCACTCGAGAACGCAACGCGAGTGATAGAGAGTCAACGAGCAGTCTCGCAGTTGCCGATGCACAGGCAATACGCGATGCGTGTGTATACCCGGAAACGAGGAAGAAGTATACGGGGAATGGGAACGCCATCAAGAAATGGATCAGACAAAATCTCGCGCTCGAAGATCCAAACACAGCCAGATTTTTCGCTGCTAGTGACGACTTAAAGCTTGATGAGTTCACACCAGAATATTTTGAAAAGTTCCTGGTGTCCAAGCGCGGTAGTGTAGGCACTTGTACCGGTAAATGCATTGGAAAGATTTGCCATGTGTGCCAGTTGGCAGAATGTTCGCAGCGGTGGAATGAATGTTGCTGAAGGAAAGCCACGCACTAGGTTTGCCATCCAAATGATGGTGCTCGGGTGCATATCGTTATTTAGTGGATATTGGCGGAGCGACTAAAGATGCTTGAACAACAGTGAAGGATATTGCATTTGAGCTGGTATGCACAAGAAAGCGTGCGCTCAGGGGGGGTGCGAGCTGAAAATTGATTTCAAGCTCCTTGCAAATCGAAGTGTTGGCCACGGAAATCACGTGATATGAAGCAATGGTTCGGAGATCAGGGACAACACTATCACGTGCAACTACTACAGTGCTCGTACATGAATTGTGATTACTGGGCTATCAAATGTTCGTGTATACGGAGTTGGCATGCGCAAGGAAGAGTGAGTTCAAGGGGAGTATTGTGTGTAAACCACCTTGGATTTGAACTCAAGTTCCTAACGAGATAAATGTTGCGTGTTGGAGATGGCAATGAAGTGACCTGGAGCAGTGGTGTGAAGCTCCACCGGTACAGCATGAAGCACATGCAACTGCTGGAACAGATACAATAGAGTTGCAGTTGGGCGTCGAGGACACGATGTCAAAGATACAAAGGAACAAGAGTTCAGGGGGGCTATGAGGAGTTCCGGAGGAAACTTCGAGAATTAGAACTCATGTTCTTTGTCAAGGCTCTACCTGTCAATAGGACAGGTTTTGGGATCGACTCAAATTGATGTGGTCACTGAGCCAAAGGGGGTTTTCTGTCTGGGACTTTCCTCCTCGTGCTACTGTACCTTACTGGTATTAATAGGTGGGATGCAAAGACATCAGCATCGTGAATTGGGGCGGGGCGCTTAGCTTGGTAGGAATTGAACGTCGAGAGTCACAAAGAATCATTAGTTGGTTCGTGTATTACATTGTGCTGCAGTGTCAATGGATTCATCAATAGGGTTAAGCAGGAGGGCAGGTCGCTTCGTTCGGCTTCGCTTTCTGTTGTGGCATGGGTGCCAGCGAAACGGGGAACTCTATCCAAAGCGTGACTGCAAGATGGCGCTCAACAGCGCAGTGCAATAGTAAACACGCCATGTGAGTGAAGTATCTGCGCCATCCGATGCAGGCAGTCACGAAAAGCGCAGGCTGCTAACGCTTTCGCATGGAAGGACAGTTTTCCTGTATCCACCAGTTGTCGGTCCTCTCGTTACGTTCTGTAGTGTCCACAGCTACGATTCTGTAGTCATATATGTGGAGAATGTGGCTTGTAAGATCCCCGCAACGCACATCCTAGAGGCAATGAACTCTCGTGTATCAATTGCCATTCGGATCGCTCGGCCGATGCCTAGAAGCGAATGGATAGTGCGCGGCAGCACCAGCGATGCTCCCGGCGCGCCAGTAAACCATTGCTTGTATACATTTGGAACTAGCAATCTTAGCTTGGCGTAAAAGATTTTGGTTTGGAAGCCACTGTATGACGGGGAAGCTGAGGAGATGATGGTGTTTGTTTGTGGCACGGCACTGCGTGATCGTGAAGGACCTATTCGAATAGGAGAACACGAGCATGCTGATCCCCTGGTAAGTACGTTGTTGAACAGTCTTTCCGATCCAAACAATCATGCTATGGCGTGAAGAGCGATTGATTTGAAAGCAGCTACGCGCTGGGGCATCATCAACGGCTTCCAGCCTGGAAGGATGCCAGTGAATCGGGGAGTTGTAGTCACACGGCGGCGGAACTAGATTGTTGGAATGGCGACGGCATACGCTCCTATCCTGGTCGTGACGCTTTTAAGCGCGGTACAGTATCTCGTACAGGATGAGCTGTGACCTCTGTTGTCTGCAAGTATCCATATGAAGTCGAAGGCTAGAGGCGATGGTGTGGCGAGGGTAACTGCCACAGAGTCCGTTTTCCATGTTGGCAACTCGTCAGCCTAGGGATTGTGTCATAAAGCTTTATAGGAGAACCACTTCAACTTGCACGTCAACTAAGGTGAAGTTAGCCTTGCCAAACATACATGGCTACATGACCCAAATGCCTATAATTTGGATGTGTCCACGTGGTTAACTTAGTTGATTTTCATTGGATTACATAAATAATCACCAATCAAATGTGATTGTCCGCGAAGGGCCGCGATTCGCTGGCCGTGCGCGTCACGGGCCGACGTGGCGCACCATTAGGGCTATTTTATGGCAGGGACCCACTGTCTGACCACCGCTGCAAAAATCAGTGACCCAGCGTTGTGCTGTCCCTGAACGAGCAACCGAGCAGTTGAAGTTTACACAATAGTCTTCGCAAGACAATTTGCCCAATAATCACACCAACCGTAGAGGGCAACATGATGGGCACGTCGTCTCGGGTCAACGGAAAATGGAGACGAACGCGGCGCATCCTTCAGCCGAGCGGCGATCAATGCGCTTGTGACTTAGTGTTCGCCGCGTGACGGTCGTTGCTTTTTGTTGCCATGGTCTCCGCTAATAGCAGGTGACGCCCCATCCTCGTGTCTCGACAGGTGTCAATCAAGCCATCTCGGCGTTGAAGTGAAGTCGCATGTGGCGCTTCTGCATCCCCTTGATGACCATGTTGTCGTTGACGTTGGTGTCAATGTCATAGCACATATCCTATTTACAACATTACACTGCAGGCTCGCTCTCTCCTGTCTACCTGCCTCACTATTTTCAGCAACTAAAATACTTTTCCACTCCACCACAGAGTCTCCGAGCTTATAAACATATACCACCACCTCCTCCTCCTCATGGCACTCCGCTTAGGAGTCCTTCATGAGCTCCAGCACGGCGCTGAGCTCCTCGCCCGTGAACTCGGCCGGCGCTGGGTTGCCTCCGTACCCCGGCTGTGACTGTGGCTGCCGGGGCGGGGACTGCTGCTGCCGTACGTCGTGCGGAGACGAGCTCTCGTACTGACGTTCCATGTCCTCATGCCGCATAGAGTGCGTGTACTGGTGCTCCGACGTGGACAACGTCGTCGTCGTCGATGTTGGCTGGTACGAGCTAACGAGCACGTTGCTCTCGCCTCCACGCAGATACGACGAGTACGGCACTTGGGCAGTCACGTACGACCCCACTGAGGCATAGCTCGGGCTGCTGGACGTTGCCATCTCAACTGAACTGGCCGGTGTCGTAGTGTCGTAGTAGCGGTGCGAGGACGTCGGTGGCAAGTGGGTCAGCGGGTGGAACGACGAGCCTAGCAGGCCGCCGCTTGACATCCCTACAGACTCTGAAGGGAAGGCACGGGTTGGGAACGGAAGTCGTGGAGCAGATGGCTGTGATCGTTCGTCCATGAACGTCTTGGTCGCCAGCACAGGCGCCAACAAGCGACGGTAGTCGTTGTCTTCCCGCTGCTGCTGGGGTTCCTTCTGCATCATCATAAGTGTTGACGGCGCACCAGGAGCACCACCATACATGCGGTTGCGGTCCTGTTCCTGGTAGAAGTCGTCGTTCATGACAGAAGTAGGTTGCACCTGCTGTGGGAACTCAAGTCGAGGTTCTGCCTCAGACTGCATCACTCCCATAGGTGAGGGCATGACACGCGTCGACTTGAGACTCTTGGGACTTTTCTGGTCCATGGTATTGCCATTGCTGGCGTTCACGTTCTCGTCTGCTGCGTTGTTAAATCCCTCAGCTACACTGCAGTGTAGCTTCTGGTGCTGCACGTACTCCTTGTAGTTGTCACAGGCCCATGAACAGGCCTGTTCTGTACACCGGAATAGGTTCTGTCCATCAGGGAAGTGTATGCGCATGTGGCGCTTGAGCTTAGTGCTCGTGTTGAAGCGTTTACCACACGTCTCGAAGCAGCACGGATAAGGGCGTTCACCGCTATGGATGCGCTTGTGGCGACTGAGGTTACCCGACGTATTGAACCGCTGTGCGCAGCCCTGATAGTCACACGCGTATGGCTTAGTGCCTGTGTGGATGCGCATATGGCGTCGTAACGCGAAAGAGCGCGGGAACTGCTTGCCACAGTGCACTTCAGGACATACGAAGACGTCGCGCTTGGGCTGCCTGGGGCTCTTGCCTAAGATCGTGGACGTGAGCTCCTGTTGCGTCTGGATAGGAGGCGGGGCCATGGTCGTGTCGGACTTGACAGTCCATGGCTGAAAGACAGCCGACGAGGCAGGAGGATGGGGAAGATGCGCGACGGGGGACGCATCCTCTTCGTCAATGCGGCGGTACGTGGCGGGGAAGGCCGGTTTGGGCGCGTACACGACGGGCTCGGCGCCGCTCAGCGCGGACGACGGCGTCATTTGCATGCGCATGTAAGGCGCTTACTTGCTGGTTTGGGGGTGTTGAAGTGCAAGAGCGGAGCAGCCTGCGTAGAAGGCGGCAAGTCGAGGAATGAAGCGTAGCCCGCAGGCAAAGTCGCCCGGTACATGTAGTCGACTCACACACCCCTCATTCCGCAACAGCCCTGCGCCCTGTCGCTCCGAGCTACACCACTGTGGGAATCAATATTTTGTCTTAAATATAGGTTATGACAAGTTTTCAAAAAAATGAAGGTCAACTAAAGCTACAATTGTTTTCGTAGGTGCCATATATCGCAGGTATATTGCTATAGAGAGGTGATTGCAAGAGGTCAGGTGATGCATGCAGTTGCAGCAGCGGGCCAGTTAAACCATCCTGCGCGGGCTATGCTCCGCGCAGCTCCCACTGTCCATTTTGGGCACGAACATTCCCATTTCCAAAAAGTGGGTACATGCTCGAGCTGGCGGGCTCATGCAGCAGGGCAACGAGTTTGCAGTGCCATTTGCATCGGCCCAAGGCGGATTCCAACGCTGTAGTGACCTTCTTGCTGGCGATGTTGCTTATGTCAGATCTTGAATAAACGTCGAGTAGTATAATACATATAACGAAGTTACGGCTCTTCGTACACGTGTTGCATTCGTTCGCCGGTGATAATTGACAACGTATCTTTGGGGGCGTAGCATAGGAAAAGTCAATGCAACCGCCAATGCCGAATGCAGGATACACTATTTACCGCTTACAGATGTACGTGTTCTCGCTGATTACACTCCTGCAGAAATCATCGCCTTCAAATGAGGAGACGAAACTTATGCGATCACTACAGAGTACTACCTCCGGTCCGAAAGACAATAGGCACTGTCCGTATTGCACTGTCAAGAGACAAACCAATCTGAATGAAGGTAATATTTAGCTCAAAATTACCGTTCCCATACTGACGCTTTATCCTAGAGCGGCAGCCTCAACCGCCCAGCAGAACACGGAAGACAGCGTGGCAGCTTGTCGGCTCTTATCAATGCATCCTTCTTCAAATGAGGAATGTCGTAGCTGTTGCCACCACCAACAAGCATCGACATTTCTAGTGCACTTTGCAGCGTAAGAAAGCACTTGGTCGTGGTGGCACTTACCAATTCTTCAAACGCAGCATTCACGGCTTCAATGATCCCGTCAACGTCTCGCGTCTGCTTATTGTACTGCAACGGCTGCAGCGAGTTGAACCAGCCCAAATCGAGGATGTTGAAATCCGGGCTTCGTGGTGGCTGGTTGACGAACTTGATCGACCTGCCGCCCGCTGCTGCAGCCGCTTTCACTGCAGTCCGATCTGAGGCACGGTGGGGTGGGGCATTGTCCTTCTGTATTGTCACCTGCTCCTCGCCTGTACACAAAATAGTCAGCGTAAGTACTGATTCAACACAAATTAACAAAATCACTTACCTGTCCGAACTCGCGTGATGGCGGGAATTACATGCTGCATTAGCATCCGCTCGTAGACATCTTTCATCATCTCGACTGGCGTTGTGACTGGAGTCTCCTTCGGCCGGGTTTTGTTGCTGCGGACCGCCAACCTGGTCTCCACCTCAGGCCAAAGCCCCACCTTGTCGTCAAATGTCATGCGCTCGTGCGCGTCGTACCGTGGACGTGCCACCGCCACCTAAAACATAACCTTCGTGCGGTGGTTTTTATTCTTGGTGACGGAGCGTGGGGCAGTCTCAGTGCTCGTAAGATAGTACGTGATGCGGTTTCGGTGCACGTAGAACCACTTTTCGTCAACAAGCACAACGTTCTGCATGTCAACGAATTGGTATCCGCGCTCACCTAATTGACAGGCGAACATGCATATAACGTCAGATCGACAACTCATCACTACATAATTAGGCAGCCAAAACTCTTACTAGGAAGCTTCTTCACAAATGACCGCGCCAACTGGCGGCGCATCGCCATGTGCTCGGGCGTAATCAGCGGCTTCGGTACGACGGTGACTCGCTGGACCACGCTGTACTCTTCAAGCGCCGAAAGAGCTGAGTCCGTGGGGTTCCTGTCGAGGCTGAGAGGCCACGCAGCGTTGTCCGACTCTCCACTGGAGCCGCTTCGATCTTGGCCTTGGGCTTGCCATCTGTGAAGGCGCGAGGTCGGCCGCGGTTGCTACGCCGCTGGACGGTAATAGCAGCACGGCCACACCTCACCTTATGCACGGTGTTGCGATGACAACCAAAGCGTGTTGCTGCCACGGAGATAGCCCTTCGTGGAAGCTGAGCACGGGTGGCTATCTCCGAGAGGAACAGCACGATCTCCAGCCTCTTGAACAGCGGTAGATCCTTGGCGTTGGGCGAGCAGGGTATCTTGAGAGCGGCTAGTTACTGCGAAGCAAATTCTGTTGTGAAGCGGCAGAGTTTTGGTTCGAGTTTTGGCGCGAGTTTTGGCGCGAGTTTTGGCGCCACCAGCGCGTCAACCGAATCAATGGCTCCTAGACAATTTAAAACGTCTAATTCCGTCCAATGAAAACGCGAATACAGCTATGTGGACACACCAAGGTTGAAGTGACCAATATATAGGTAGTACTTAGTACATAGTACATGTACAGTGCGTGGCGTCTAAGAGAGCCACCTAATAAATAATCCCCTGCTATACAGAATACTGTCAATTATTCAAGTATGAAGGAAAATATATCCGGAGCTATCCTATCAAGACATGACCCGTCTAAGTCGAATACATCAGGTGGCTCTCTAAGACACCCCGTACTGTACTTCGAAGTACCAATCAATGTTGCGTTCGTAATTGGGGAGTGTCTACGAAATCTTCGACATCGCTGCTCGAACAAAATGTTACAGGGAAACATTCACGTAGAAGCTGCGAAGACCACAGTGAAGTGGGCCTGCTGGGCTCGCAGCAGCGGCACATTTCATTCACACCCATCATCCGTGCCATCTCACTGCACAATGCGGCCAGATTTCCCAGTATAGAAAAAATCAAAACTCCACCTACAGTAGGGCCTGGAGCAAGGCTCTGCTTCCCAGCTCACTCCCACTACCGCACTGTGAGCCTCACAGTGTGAGGCTCTGGCAGAGCCGGAGGCCATGCCACTAACATTGCCAGAGTGAGCTGCCTGCACGGCAGAACTGCACGTACATGTAGTTTTTGCTGCTCATCCGACCCAATCTTCGTCGTGAGCCCAATTCCGAGGCCCAAATGTCAAGCTCATTTGGACGCGCCCGGCTATGATCAAAAGAATCGACGTCCACAAATCGTATGGCTACACAATCCTGGTGAAATTCCTGATGATGTGACTTGGAACTTCGACTTGCTCAGCTGATTATGTGGTTGTCTTCTGTCGATGAGCCCTTTGTGCCTTGATCAGCCTCAAGCCTGCTTTACTGACACAGTTCAGCATGGCAAATACCCCAGTGCTCATTGAGCACTGCTCAATGCCCATTGCAGCGTCCGCGCCGCCATCTTCAACAACTGATGCCGAGGAGCTTTGCTACAACCGCTGCGTCAACGCGTTGTGCATGCAGTAGCTGCTTCCGCCGCTGCTTGGCGGAGCTTACTTACGCTTGCCATCCTTTTGCGCAACCCGGAGTGGCCAAGGTGTGGGCGCATTGCACGGCCATGTCGTTCGTTTCCGCTGCCCCGTATGGAAATTCCAGCATCAAGGCTATCCCTGCGCAAAGAGTCGAGGATGACAGCTTCACTTCACCCTCCTCCGGTGAATCACCGGGCTGTATTGCCGCCGCACTCCAAATATCGTTGATGTCTGCATATTAACGCAAAAGATGGCTACAACACATGTACACCGCGTGAAGGCGACAAACAAATGTAGCCATCTCTAACTGCAATTATCAGGGGGATGAGTAAAACAAAAAGTCGCCACCACCAGAAACGGTATCCAAAGATCCACTTGCAGCGGGGTCACGCTGCGTTACTCCACTGCACGCCGTGACTCACGCCTCAGCCTTCACTGAAGGCTCTTCAGATGACAGAAATCACCAACTTCGTGTGCAATCTAACGCCGCCACATTTTGATCTGGTACGGGTTCGTCGTACACGCGATCCCCATGGGCTGCGCTTTGTTGCGCATTGTCGGCGTTGTCGAAACAACGTTACATTCCAGCTTCGAGTACAAGAACGCAAATGCTGGGCGAGAACTTCTCTACTACATGTATCGACCAGAACGCAGCATAGTAAATAAAGGTGGGAGACAGAGCCTGGAAAAAATAATATCCGTACAATAACTATGGTATTTTTCCGTGAAAATAATTATTATTGAAGGCTACTTGAATCGTGTGTAGATCTCTCGAAGTGGCTAGTTGTGCTACCTTTTCGGTCACATTTGGGGGAGGTCTTCGGAGCTATTTCTCGGTCGATTAGCATTAAACACTGGCACTGTCGTAACGAGTCACGTTCAAGAGGAATCCATCGATGCGCGTTCACTACGCACTCTGGGTGCGGCTGACACGCCAGTCTAAAAGTTCGTATACTTTCCTCAACAAAAAGTAACATGGTAGCAGCAAATATCACCAAGACGCCAGCAGCAAGACGCTGTCGCTTCGGATACATGCTGTCATGCTGTCTGTTTGGGTTTTGAGTAAGCTCCACGAGGTGTCTTAGCCTCAAACAGAGAGTAATGTTGACTCCCATTCGTGTCAGGAAACCCAAGATCGACATGATACGAAGAGATTTGAGACTTTCGTAGATAATGGCGGTCTCAACGATGTTAGCGATCACTTCAGCGTCTTGTTCAAACCAACCTGTGGGGAATACCTCCAGATTAATCGCAAACTTGGCGCGATTGAAGATAAACAATAGAAAACCACGATCATGGGGCATCCAACCATGATAAGAAAATCAAATCTACACAACACAAATCAATACAAAGTGGAGGAGTCGTAGCAGTTAGGATAAATAATACTTACAGGATGTCGAGGAGGATTTCGGCTAGTGGTGCACGCTCGAATGGGACGAACATCATGACTGCACAGGAAAGCGCGTTCAATGCAACAACCGCCGTGAATATCCCTAAAAGTTGGGTAGGATACCCAGATTCCAACATTTGGTAAAGAAGCAGCGTCTCAAGCGCCAAGTCTCCGAATTTCAATCCTCGCTTCTGTAAATCACAAGAACGTTTGTTGTGAGAGGCAGAAATTTGGTTGTAGCTTTTGCAAAGTACCAATTTGTTGGGCTGTCTTCATGAGTAAAAGAAGTTGCCAACTTGACGGCTGAAGCCACTCCATTCCCTGTTCGTTGAGAAGCAGTATCCAGAGCTTGTTCGACCTTTGCGAGAATGTCAATTTTAGTGGGAGCCGTGAGGGTCTTCGCCGTGTTCTTCCGATAGTTAATCATCTTAACGACAACACCCAAGTAGCCGAATGCAACCATCGATAAACCGAATGTCGCTGTGATCATCATCGCGCCGGGTGCGTCAACCATTAACCAGAAGGATCTGTGGTCGAGTGTCTCTGTATTCATCACCCGATTCAGGGTGTCATTGGGCGCAATGTTCAGTAAAATGAGCCAAACCGTCCAAGCCAAGGACAGGCACGCTATCAGTGCGATTACACCTATCCAAACAATTGAATATGAGTTTTCAATGATAAGGAAATATGTTTATACCTGCTTACATTTATTTTGACGGGATGGTTGTTGCTATTGGCACCTTCGGCACCCACTGGATAAACTTTCGTTGGGAAGAACAAGGAATTCCTTACCGAAGGCCTATTCAAAACAACTTCACCTTTTGGCGGGAAAACTTTGCGATCACCGTTGTCGTCCATCTAAGAAGCTTTCACTGCTACGACACCGATGCTATATGCTCCGTACTGTTTTGAAACTAGCGCTTTGTCGAATTCATGCAAGTGATAACGTGCCAGGAATATCTTTTGTATCAGTCAGACACGCTTCTGATCTTACCAACGTACTAAAAATACTAAAACGGTCGACAACGCGAGTATTTTTCGCGGTAACGGTGCATGTGTAAGTTTAGCCGCACAGGTACTGTTGCTCTTTTTCGGTGGAGACCATCGACAGTACAGACAACGACGTACAAATCCGGCGTCATAAAAATCCGGCAGAAAGAATTGTGCATTTTACTGTGGGGAATCCCGTTAGCCAATCAGATTCCACCATTATACTTGGTTTTTGTAATCCATATGCATTTGTGTATCTTCTTTGGGTTTATGTGTGTTTTATGCTCTCTGCGTGTGTTCTATGTCACCTCCCATGTACATTTTATACAGATCCCGTCAGATAAATCCGGCATTTACTATGGGGGATGCCAGTCAGTGTTGCCGGATTTGTATGTCGTTGTCTGTAATGGTGACGCAGGTCGACTGTAGTGAAGATGATTTATGGTAACTTACAACTTGTCGACAGCGTTGAAGCCGCGACTTCAAGCGAACTCTTTACAAACTCGCGTTACCAACATGAATGGAGCCACGAACTTGAGTTTCGCTCGCCAACTGGGACGTTGCCTTCCTCGCTGAACACCGGGTGTCGCGTTCACGTCGCCCGAACACCGACATACGACAGCAGTTTTAGGGCGGAAAGGCAGTTAATATCAGCTCTGACACGACGCATCTACACAGCATACAGGCGTCGAGCTGTCAGGAAAAAACTTCCAGAAAAGCACGTTTAATCTTCCGCCAAACTGATGGAAGGCGTTCGTAGCAAGGATCGGTGAGCGAGCGCCGTCATCTCGAACGCGTCGAGTACATGTACTGTAGCATGCACACACAAGCCTCTACGGGGTCATCAAAAGTAATGGACGGGGGCTGTCCATTGCAATACTTGAAGTTTTCAGTGCCCGTACAGTCCACGGTCTCTACCAATACATTAATTTGATATATTATCCTCTGTTTTATTAAGTTTTAGAGTACATAATAAGACAAAGGTTTAATTATTTGAGCGCACAGCTAAATCTAACTGAAGGCAAATACAATTTAAGAGCTTATTAGTTTTCATAGCTATGTAATTGAGGCAAATTACTGTATGTAACAAGCGAGATTTTCGTGCATATTCCGCCGTCGCTTTCGCTGGTGGGGACGCACGCCACGTTCGGTCTATCGCGTCGCCGATCCCTCCAAGCAATTCCATCGTGCGAACGTGACATCAGTCGCCTAACAATACAGTAATGGAGCTCGGGTACTGTAACTGCATTGCAGTTACTACAATAAAGGTGTCTTGTATCCAAACTTTTTGGCCAAACTCGCCACTGCTGGACGCTCGCAATCGGACTTTGACGCTCGCAACCTGCTGCTTGTTGTTGCCTACCAGCTGCACAACAATGCAAGTTGCAGTCCTTTATCAGACTCTGCAATTGAACAACTCCCAGTTGGCTGGACTCTGGTCGTACCGGGGTTTGTGGCTCGAAACCTCTCGCACAAGGAAACGCAAGTGCACGAGCAGCAAAACGCCTCAGCACGTTAATCGGTGCTGGAACTGGCCTTACCTTTGTTAGTACTCAATCTCTGGCTCTTTTGCCTTGACCAGATGGAAGTGCTGCCCGTATGTCGTGCGCTCGCGTGGTAGAGAGACCGGATAGGCCCGGCCCAGTCGAGTCCTCGCGTGACGGCCTCTCCATTCAGGAATTCTCCCTCACGCTCTTGCATCTCGTCGTCGAGATCAGCAACAGCGTACAGGTTTACTAAGCATGGTCATGCAGACGCTTTCGCGCGCCCTTATGGGTCTCGCACTGCTCAATGGCGTCACGCAAGGTTTCAACGTCTACGTGTCCAACATGTGCGATGAGAGCATGACGCTCGCTCACGCGACCCCCAACGGTGTCCAGACTGAGCAAGTGGCCGCTGGTGGCACCACCACCAAGTCCATCTCGGCCGGTTCGGCCTCGCACGTGTTCAAGTGGGGTACCGGCGCTCAAGCTACTCGTGAGTACATCGTACAATTTTCTGTTCGTACAAGTTTTCATGAAATAACGGTTCTTTTTATCATGCAGTTGCCGAGCTTTCGGGTGAGGGTGGTATGTGTTGGTATGACATCAGCATCATCCCTACTGGTCCGAAGAGCGGCGTACGTACATTTTTTCGCTGTCCGAACGGCTCCCTCTCCTCTCTCCCGCCAATGTGCTAACGTCATGTCATGCGTGTTATATTTCTTCAGCCTGAGTACTGCTCCAGCCTGCAGGCTTGCAAGGACCTCACGGGTGGCGTTGGCTTCAATGTTGCTATGCAGATCACTCCGCACACGCAGGACGGTGGTCGTTGCGTAGAGTTGACGTGTATGGCCGATGGCTGTGCTGACGCCTACCAGTTTCCCAAGGACGACACCAAGACACACACGTGCCCGTTGTCCACGGACTTTGACCTTACGTTCTGTCCTGGTGGTACTGGTGGTTCTACGCCAGCTCCTACGCCGGCCCCGACACCGGCACCTACGCCCAGCCCCACGCCGACGCCGACGCCTACTCCGACGCCGACCCCCACGCCGACGCCTACCCCGTATGACGACCAGCAGCAGCAGCAACAGGGTCAGCAGTCGGCTTCGGCTGGTTCGGCCGGTCAAGGTAGTGCCACTCAGTCGTCCAAGTCTGCTTCGGACTCGGATGCTGAGGCTGGTGTCAACAACCTCCGTCAGGTGAACGCCAAGAGTGTGCAGAGCACCACGACGCAGCAGACTACGCCGACGACGGACAGTGCTACTCAGCAGATCGGAGGTGAGACCCCCGCTGCCGCCTCGAAGGAAGATGACGTGCAGAAGGTCAACAACAAGAGCGAGGGTGAAACCACGAACAACACCCCGATCCTTGTTCTCTGCGTCGGTGGCTTTGTCGGTATGGTGGCTGCTGCTGCTATCTTTGTTGTGCGTAAGAAGAAGGCTGCCCTTGATGAGCTGGAGAACAAGACTCCGATGTCTACGACGGCTCACGGTGTGCTCGCTAACTTCCGTACCCCGCGCGACAACGTCAGCGTGCTGTAAGTTTTCAGCAGTTTTGGATGTGGGCATACACACTTTTTTATCTGTAGATATGGTAGCTAGCTAGTCGCGCGAAGTGTAAGCGCTCCAAGTGGCTAGCCACGAGAAGACGGATTTTGGCCATACATTGCCGTGTGTGAATGCTTTATTTGTTGTACTTCAGCTTTCGAGAAAGTCAAAATGTTTTCGTAGAATGCTGTCTTGGTATCCTCGAATTTCTTGACTTTGAGCCATTTCCAACCAAATTAGCGACACTTGTACGGCGATACCTCTGAAGGTGTTGCCTCGTGTTTGACGTTGGGAATAGAAATGCTCAGGACATCGCACTATGAATAGGAAACGAAGTCGGATAACTTGGCAAAGAATCCCAACAATTCGCCGACAACTACAAGCCACGAGAGAATGAAAAACATCCTATCCCAAGTAATTCTCGGGGTAGCGGTGTGTATCTGTCTGAGCTGGACACTTTGGCTGATTTTAGTGAATGTCGCGCCCAACGACACTGTGAATCGCGTCATGAACACGGAGAATTTCGACTATGGCTCGTTCTGGCTCATGGTTGATCCCTCGAAAACGTTGATGGGGTTTGCTACGTTTGGATTGTCGATTGTCGCTCTTGGGTATCTATGCGTTCTCATCAAGATGCTCATGTCTACGGAGTTCAAAACAAGCTTACATGGTCCACCAAATCACCAATAAAGCCTTGTTGGGGAAGGTTGGGAAGGCTCTGAATGATGCTGCTGAACAGCGAACAAGTAGCCGAGTGTCTTCAGCTACGATGAAGTTGGCGGCTACCCTGACTCATGAAGATAGTCCTACGCGGAAAAGAATTGTACGTTTGGTTGCTACTATTGATCCTATAAGGACGTTTAACGTAAATTTCTTGTGTTGTGCAGAAATTATTGATGAAGCTCGGTGACTTGGCGCTGGAGACACTCCTTCTTTATCAGATGCTCGAGTCTGGATCGCCTACGCCGCTTATCGCTATCTTCACAATCATCGTGGCATCCAACGCTTTGTCATGTGCAGCGATGATGTTTGTACCGTATGAACGCGCGCCACTGGCAGAAACTCTCATAGACATTTTGTGAGGAGACTTAACCTGTATCATTGATTTTAATGCTGGTTCTGACTTCATTCTGCTACTTTTGTTGCTTTAGGTTTGACTTCTTGATTATCGTCGGATGCCCAATGCTCGTGATTTTCTATTGTCTTTCAAGCTTTACATTTGATCGTGCGAAATTTGCCATTATTCTCGAAGTTTTCCCTCCCGGTTGGTTCGAACAAGGAGCTAGTGTGATCGCAGACGCTGAGCAAATTGCTGTTATCTACAAAAGTCTCAAATCGTTGCGAATCATGACAGCTCTAAACTTTCTCACGCGAATTGGTGTCAATATGACGCTTTGCTTTCGACTTTGGCAAGTTGTGGATTTCGTCCGAGACCCAATGAAACAACAGAGCAGTGTGTACCCAAAACGACATCGTCTTGGTGCTGCTTTCTTGACCATTTACGCCTTCATGTTGATCATTTTCGTGGAAGAAAGTATGCGTACGTCCTCAATTGCTTGCAACCCGCACCCAGAATGTGTTGTCAACGCTCGTCGATGGACAATTCTGGAAAGTGGCTCGTTAACGCAGTGTCCGTGTTTGATGCTCATCGATCGAGATATTGCACCAAAGACCTACGCGGAATGGGAAAATCCTACCAACATGACGGACAAAGTGGCGCAATTAGCGACCATGGGGGGAACTTCAAACCGTCCAGTTGACAAATCGTTACTTGGCAATACTTCTGGACGAACTGCAGCACTGCAAGAGTCTCAGACATTTGTAGGCGTCTACTAATTTAGAGCTTTATGCTTACTTACATGAATTTCTCACCTTTTCATGTTTTAGATCTCTGGAATACACCCACACACAGACATTTCCGGCATGGATCAAGGAATTTACCAAGCTGGAATTCTTGTAAGTTGTGTGAGGTTTACGAAGTCAGATGATTTAGTTGGATATTGAGTGTTTTACTCTTTTTGTATAGGCATGTGGAAAGCAAGTTTACCAGTCCTATGGTGGTTCTTCCAGATGATATGTTCGACGACATGTCAGCTCTCACCTTTATCCACTTTGCTGCGTTTATTCCGATGGCGAAGTTGCCATCTCTTGACGGTCTCACGAACCTTAAGTCGTTGACACTTGCTGTCTTCTTGCTCCTGGATAAGGTACCATCATTCGACAACCTTCACAACCTTGAGCGTTTGGTACTCGCTTCAATGCCAGCAATGGATAGTCTTCCTGACTTTTCTCCGATCAAAGACCTCAAATCTTTCGCAGCATCAGATCGAGGTGCTTGGTGTTGCAATGGATTTCTCGGAACTTGCGGTTTAAATGACGGGAAGTGTGGCGTTCATCCACTTTGGGGAAGCCCCGCTGCTACTTGTTTAGCTCCCAACCGAACCGATAAAGTGGCTACTGCAGCGACGATAGCGGACGTGGAGAAGTTCGCTATCACCACTTGTGGACCCGTGCTTCAACCAGGTATTCTCGAAGGTCCACCAACTCCTGAACTCATGGCACCTTGTAACGGAACTTTATATCGTCGATGTCCTTGGCCAGGAGGAGTGGAAGCTATGTGTTACAATGCTCGACTTATGGGAATTGCGTGCACTACAATTTCCGATCGAGATGCGTCGACGACAAATTGCACGAGGAGTGGGCGATAAGTGTGATTCAGAGATCGAAGCATGGCTTGGGTGCGAGTGGTCGCAGTAAATTAACCCAGAGTTATCATTAAAATTTATTACTGATCACTCGTAGTCAAGATGAATAACCGCAACTAAATTGAAGCATTGTCGAACCTTACGGTTAGGGTGACTCCACAAAGCAGCAGACCGATACAAGACGGCTATGGATAAGTCTGGAGTCAAACCTGAAGAGGGAGAAGACGGACATGAAGTCTTCTCTTCACTAGAAAATGAAGGAGGACCTTTGCGTCGAAAGTCCCTCTTAGCGAACCCTACGGCTTCTTCTCCGAAAAAGGTTTATCCTGCAGGAGCAGAACCTGAACTTAGCATCAAAAGTTCGAGCCTTGAGAAGAAGTCGAGAAGATACACCAAGGCGGAAACCCAAGCAAAGCCACTTCCAGGAGCCTCTCGTATCGGTCTTTCAATTGTGATAGGACCGGCAGTTTGTGTCTGTTCAGTATGGACACTTTGGCTGATTATGCTCAACGTTGCGCCTAACGATACGGTGAACAAAGTGATGGATACAACGACGTTTCATTCTGGCTCATGATTAAACCCTCAACAGCTTTGGTCGGACTCACTACGGTTGGATTCTCGGTTGTTGCTCTGGGTTACCTCGTTGTGTTGATAAAGATGGCGCTCACTTGTCGCCGTAATTCGAAACAAGCATACGTGGTTAATAACTCAAGTGAGAGAGTTCACTTTGCTCAAAAAGTTGAAATGGTGCTGGCTGATGACGCTGAAAAACAAACCAAAGGGAAAATAGTCGAATTTGTATCTTCACTCACTCGAGAAGACAGTTCCGCTGGGAAATACGTCGTATGTAAGGCTGTGTCTGGGCTTGGATTCTTTCTAGATGTACTAACTTGATGTTTTTGTAGAAACTTGCGATGAAATTCGTACACCTGCGCTACTCATAGGGATCTTCACGGTGATTGTAGCATCCAATGCGATCTCATGTGCTGCTATGATGTTTGTTCCATACGAAAAAGCGCCACTGGCAGAAACTCTCGTTGACATTCTGTACGTCCTTTTGACTTACAACTCAAATGAGCGATAGTTTACTGATTCTTACAGGTTTGTGGTGTCTGTTTGCCTATAGTTTCGACTTTCTTATCACCGTCGGATGTCCCATGCTCGTTCTTCTCTACTGTTTGTCAACTTTCACCTTTGATCGTGCCAAATTCGCCATAAACCTGGAAGTATTTCCTGCTGGATGGTTCGAACAAGGTGCTAGTGTGATTGCAGATCCCGTTGAGATTGCTGTGTTTTACAAAAGTCTCAAATCTTTGCGAATTATGTCGGCTCTGGATTTTTTCACCCGCATGGGCGTCAATTTTACACTTTGCTGTCGTCTCTGGCACGTCGTGGACCTGACTCAAGACCCAAAGAGGCAGCAAAGCAGTATATATCCGAAGCGACATTATTTGTCTATGGGAATTTTCGTACTATTTGCTGTGTTTCTAGCAGAGGTCGCCAACGGTTACCCGTACCCGTCCGGTTAAGGTTTACCTGTGACCACGGACGGCCGAATTCGTAGGCCCCATGGGTCACGAACGGGTTTGGACAACCGAAACCACCGACAGGTCCTCAGCCCTCCTTGCCATCGCTGTTTCGTCGTTATCTACTGAATATCCTCGCTACTGCTCGACCGACACCTCTCTCCTCTCGTGCGGTTGCTACACAACCACTTGATCAGAACAGCCGACATGGATTCGTTTGTGATTCGAAGTGGAGTTTCTGATCAATCTTCACGACATCATGATACTGGAGATCCTGGGTCGCAGGAATTGAATTCGTTCGGGGGAAGTCTCCCAAAACCTAGCCAAGCTCCGTTCACTCGATTTAAAAGCGGTCAAATTGGCAATAACGCACGAGCTAAAGACAAAAATCTCAACCGATATTAGCGTTGCAAGAGGAGACCTCGGCTACAAAGTCACAGTGCTGGAAGTACTTTTCACGTGTCATTGAAAAAGAAAGTGGTGCTCGTTTCACCGCAAATGAGCGTCACTACGTAGCCTGTCGGGCATGCCTTCTTACATACGCTTTCAATAGTGTCAAAGGAACAACAACGTTAAACGCGCACACGAAGCAGTGTTCCATTACAGAAGCTAATGCAGGGGCGGGATCAATGGTCGGGTTCACAACTAGTTCCGTTCCAGCTAAAGAGAAACGCCGAGTATGCCGAGCTGCGGCTATTATGTGCTATAAGGACCTCCGATCATTTTCGTTCTGTGAGGGAGATGGGTTCAAAGAGCTTGCTCGTGCTCTCGTTGAAATTGGAGCTAAAATAGGGTCATCGGTGGACATTGATGAACTGCTTCCTGTTGGTAACACTATCAAGAATCATGTTGTCAAGGCAGCACGTGACGCTCGTACAAGACTTCAAAATATTCTGATTGCACATTTCATGAGTGGATGCTCGGCAGGATTTACCGTTGATTTGTGGACTGTCAAGGTTCGGAAACTAACATTCGCATCAGTAACTGTGCATTTTATCGACGAGCACTTCAAGTTGCATGCAAGGACGCTTCAAGTAGAACATTTTGAATCTAAAACACATTCGGCTACCGCTGTCCTGGAATTCTTCAATGATTGCCTGCGATCATATCAGATTTTTGATCGAAGATTGTTTACTGTGGTTGCTGACAGCACCCAAAACATAAATGACCGTGGTTTGTTTACAATTGTTACCGACAGCGGCTCCAACATGTCTGGTGGTAGTGGTTTTCGGTCCGAATACCATTGGATTGCTTGTGGAGACCACAAGATTGCAACCGTATTAACTACCATTCTCTGTAAAACAACCCAAATGATCGATAATATCAGGTCACCACCATTTTACAGGTTTCGATCCAACGCCCCGAAAGTGTTTGATTTGATTGACGGGTGCAAAACATTAGTGCGCTACATCAAACAAGCCAATTTACAACATGAGCCGTCAAAAACTCTGAAGCAAGAAAATATTACCCGGTGGGGGTCGCACTATCAAGTGTTCTCGAGATGTATGATGAATTGGCAACTTTGTTGACAGCTCGACACAAATTTCACTATCTTGAATCCATCGATCGCTCTCTACTCAAGGAACTTGTGCGGTTTCTAGAGAATTTTCAAGAGGCGACGCTAAAACTTGAATGTTGGACAAAACCCACTTTGCACTTAGTGGTATTCGAAAAGTTCCGACTAATTCAAGTGCTGAAAACACGGACGGAACCTGAGATTGTGTCACGAGATGGCAAACCTGACGAAGTAATTCCGCATCTCTTGTTGCTATCAAGCAACTAATTAAGGAGCGTGCGCTGCCTAAGTGGAAACTCACTGAAAAACACTTAGTGGCAGCTATGTTAGATCCTCGACAGAAGCATAGGCTTCACAAATCTGGAGTTGATGAACACAAAATTACAAATGCAAGGAATAACTTCCTTGGTTCGATGCGAGAGTCCATGGATTCGAATAGAAGTCACCACGAACAGCAGCCGAGTGCCCCCGCAAGGAAGAAACGGAGAACCACACCAGGATTTACTAGCTTGGGCTCATCTGACGAAGAAGAGAAAGCACCATCGGCTTCAGACAAGACTCCAGAAGAACGTGAACTCGATGGCTACATTGCAATTCGTTTGAGTGATACAAAGAGGGCAAATTTTGACTCGCTTAAATGGTGGAAGAACGTTTCAAGTCCTGGTCAGCACGGAGAAGCCCCTCTCTTTCCTGTGTTGGGACGAGCTGCCAGATCCGTTTTGGCAGTGCCAGCTTCGAGCGCTATGTCCGAGAGTAATTTTTCAGATGCTGGAAACGCGTTTGGAATAAAGCGTACAATGCTGAGTCCTGCTGCTCTGAACGACATACTGGTTGCTCGATCTAATTCAGATGTGCTGTAGGTTGATCTTCATAATGAATACATTGACATTTGTTTGAAATTACGGTTAACCGAATTTTTTTTTTCGGGTAGCCATGATTGTCTGAGCCAATCCTGCGGGTGGTCACGGTCATCCATAAGATAGCAGTTAAGACACTTGGACGGGTATGGACATCCGCCATCTTACGTTTGCGACCTCTTGTTTCTAGTCGTATTCGTCGAAGAAAGTATGCGAACATCGGATGTCGCCTGCCATTCACACCCAGAGTGTGTGGTTAAGGCTCGAAGATGGACTCCGTGTTTGATGCTGATTGATCGAGATATTGCTCCGAAAACATATGCGGAATGGGAAAACCCAACTAATGTGACGGAGAAAGTAGCTCAATTGGCTACGACAGGTGATCTACAGACGCTACAGTTGACGAACCGCTATTTTCCTGTTCTGCCTGATGAACTTCGCCGCTGTACCAACTTGAGGCATCTGTTCGTTTACCCTTGATTCTCGTTGTATGGTAATATTTAGACCTAAGTGTTCTCTGGTAGATCACTGGAGTACACGTATACTCAGACATTCCCGGACTGGATCAGCGAACTCAAACTACTCGAATTTTTGTACGTAGTTATGCAGATTTGTGTGCTATATTATGATATACATTATTAACTCGTACATGATCTTTTGATAGCCATGTTGAAAGCAACTTTACAAGTCCAATGGTGGTGCTACCGGATGATATGTTCGACGATATGTCGGCACTCAGTTTCATCCACTTTGCAGCGTTTATTCCGATGAAGAAGCTGCCATCATTATGGGGACTTACTAACCTCAAATTACTCACTTTAGTGGTATTTCTCCTTCTGGAAGACGTTTCTGATTTTGATCATCTTCACAATCTTGAACATCTGGTGCTTGCGTCCATGCCAGCAACGGAAAGTTTGCCGGATTTATCATACAAGTCATTTGTCGCATCAGATCGTGGAGCTTGGTGCTGCAATGGATTCCTAGGTGACTGTAACCTGGACGACGCCAAATGTGGTGTACATCCAGTTTGGGGGAACCCTGCTGATCGAACTGATAAAATCGCTACAGTGGCAACACTTGACGTGGTAACGAAGTTCAACGCTACAACATGTGGTCCCGTGCTTCAGATGGGAGTATTGGAGGGCCCACCGACACCAGACGTCATGGATCCGTGTAACGGGACGTTGTATCGACAGTGCCTCAGAGACGATAATGTGGAATCCATGTGCTACAATGCAAGGTTCATGGGCATCGCTTGTACCACGAACCCGTTTCCTATTGAGATGAGACATCGACAAATTGCTCAAGGTGTTGGAGATGCATGTGACCTACAGAATCTGTAGGTCTGATTGAAGCTTGGCTAGGTTGCAAGTAGCTGCATACAATTAATCCAAAACTTTTTCATCTGATGATGGACAGATTAGAACTTATGGCTCGGGTGCGAAACTAGGAACGTCCCAAACTTCACAAGTACTTCAACTTGTTCGGTTGGAGGCATTTGTATGATCGGTCATGAACGTCGTCTGGTCAACAGAAACAAGCATTTGATAAGTTTTTCACTACATCAACCTCAACGCTCGAAATTGCTTCACGCTACGAATTACCTTCCTCGCTTGAAAAATACTTCAAGTATTGTTGAACAGCAGCAACCCTGTGCTGCACAGGCTGTGCATGTACATGTACACGAAGACTGAGTAGTGAACAGTGGGAAGGCGATGGTTAAGTGGCAAGTTATCCCACTGAGCAGACGCAATTCTGATGGCCAGCTCCACTCACGTCATTACGCAGGAAATGTGGATTCAATCGAACAACAACCGCATCAACGACACAAACATTCTGTCCCAAAGGATAAACAACTAACGTTACATGTCGATATATCATTCACTACTGGAGATCTAACTCTTGCATTACTCTAAGGGAGTTTGGTAGAGTCTTGGCAGATCCTCGAGCAGTACACCAAGGAGACTTGCCGGACATCCAGACTGCTTCAAGTTTTTTAGTCGAAGGCGACCAGACTGGTTGAAACAAATCGGTAATCGCGGCTTGTTCATCACGTATTTCGCCGACATCTCAACGCCTGAGCTCGAACTGGAATACGACGAACCTATGTGGCATATTTTCGATGCGTTTCTATCCGACCAAACCTATATCTTCTGTTTTGGAACCCGCGGTTTCATCTAGGTGAGGAGCATGATAGAGAGAGGAGCTGATTCTACGCTTAGCTAAACCAACTATTGCTCACACTGCAAACACACACCAAGCATTAACCTCGTCCACTGCATGCACCTCCAGCCAATAACTAAAGTTGAGTTTCAAACAATGCACTTCAATGATGCACCATTGCTTGGATTTGCTCCTTCTCCTGACTGGCAGCGACTGCACGAAAGAATGCCTAGTCTGCCAATTGCATAGGTGATCGAAAACCATGCTGAGGCTCCTCTTCTGCTGTGGTGTCAACTAATGCCAGCGCTTGTAAAGCTATACAATGAGCTAAGCTGAACGAATAGCGATGAATTCGAGAATGGTCGGAAGTTAGACGCTAGGTGAATCGTGCACAGGTCTAAGTCTATTATTTCTTGACGCGATGAAAACCTTAAAGCATGCGTTTTCCCGCAAGGTAAGACACGCTCATGTTGTTTGGACAAGATCGTCTCAGCCCATTTTGCGGCAGTGTGGTCAAGCTCTTCGGAGGATTTCAAGCTCTGAAATATGGCGACACTAACACAATTGGCGTCTCCCGTGTTGCCTGCTCTACCGAGGAAGTACAGCACGCAAAAGTTTGGGCACAAACCTCCTGCAAACACGAAACCTCGTGACTCATTCGTCCGTGCCAGTTTCGGTGATAAACAAGATGTGTACATCGGTGAAGGTCTCATCGATGACGAAGACGACGATCTTGACAACCACCGACGCAGTCTATTTGACTCGTTGGCGATCGACGTTGGCGAAAAATATTTGGACGATATGTACCGAGAAAATGGAGGTGGTAGCAACGACAACAGCGGTTTCCCCCCCATAGCGACGGATCTCAATCCACACGACATCCTAACGATTCCTCGCAGAAGAAGGGATTGGCATGGCAGAAGGTGAGGCAACACCTGATCGAAGAAGAAGAGAAGGCGGCGATGCGCAAGAAACCACGCACACAAAGTATGGGTGAAGAGGACACGGATACTGTGAGATTGTTGGATATTCTGGCCGGACCTGGAGTGGAAGACTTGTACAGCAATAGCAGTGCATCCTCCAGTGTATCCAGTCATGAAATTCACTACGCGCCGCAAACATTCGCTAACCATATCGATCGGATGGGGAACAAACTTGTCCACTGCCTGCATCGCAAACAAGCTTCTGATGACGAAAGATCAGATGTAACGAGGTCTTATGTCTCGCGGTCATCGTCACACGAAGGGAGTCGGTCAACTCGTTGGCTGCTGGCGTCGTTGGGACGAATTACAAAACTTGTCAGGGGACGGAGTTATCTGACTCATCCACAGCGAGGATTTCATCTCATCTGGCGTCAATTGACCGAATTGTCCGTGAGGACATCAGCACCCAGCAGAAGTGCGGCTTTCGTCGAGTTTCCAGTACTCAATGGTCTAATGACTCGAGCGACTATGAGCTTCGAGACCCAAAGATTCCAATGCTAGCGCACCCTCGAACCAATGTCGCACCAACTGTACGCAGCGCGTTCAAGGCTTTCGTCGCCGCACAAGATTTCTGTGATACTCTAGCAGCTTTTAACCATCTTCGAGCTGATTGTGGTCTCAACGGAGTCAAGATGAACGAGCCGTGGCACATGTACTACCACATCTGGGCAGCCGTTTACAGTAAATTGGGTTTCCGCCAGAAGCAGCTCTTCAGATTATTGGATGCACGGTTTAACCTGGATGTGTACAAGCAAAGACCGGTTAATAACAAGCGCGTTTGCATCGTCGGTGCCGGACCCGTTGGCTTGCGTGCAGCAGTAGAACTTGCACTACTCGGTGGTCAAGTATCGGTACTGGAGAAGCGAACCAAGTTCAGTCGCGATAATCGACTTCACCTGTGGCCATGGGTAGTCCAAGATTTGGCGATGTTAGGAGCAAAAGTCCTGTTCAAGAACTTCTGTAAGTCACGAACATATTTCCACGTGAGTACGCGACAGTTGCAAGTCATTTTGCTTAAGGTGGCACTACTTGTCGGTGTGGAGGTTTACTCAGCAACGGGCTTCGAGGCGATTATATCTCCCGAACCAGAGAGAAAATCGGGAAACTCGTTCTACTCGATTAAGACCAAGCCTCAAATTCCTGTGGCGGAGTATACAGCGGTGCTTGGCGGGGCCTACTGGTATCAACCGCTTCGTGTTCTCTCAGAAAGTGTCACTCGGTATTGTCTGCTATTTCCCCAATCTGGAGACTCCAGAGGAGACTAAAGTGAAGGAATTCTCGTGGGCGACCCAGCTCAAGCACCACATGCTTGACAAAATGCGCGAAGTTGGTATCGATCTGGAAAACATCGTGTATTTTCGAGGTGAAATGCACTATCTCGTGATGACACCGAAGCGACACAACTTGCTTGTCCAGAGAGTGGTGAACCAGAACTACCCGAACTCGAAGGATCTGGTTGATGATTCAAACGTGAATCTAAATACTCTACACGCGTTTGCCAAACGTGTGGTCGAATTCGCTGGTATCCCAAGGAAGACCGACTTCACGCGTGTAAACCTGTTCGACTTCAGCTCTTTAACTCGTGCTGGAAAACCTGCAAATATCCTCACATCGCACGGCAAGAAACTCTACGTTGGTCTCATTGGAGACTCGCTTCTGGAACCTGTGTGGCACGAAGGTGTCGGAACTTGTCGTGGATTCTTAAGAGCTTTAGATGCCGTGTGGATGTTGGCGCAAATTGGGACGAAATCGGACGAACAGCTGCTGGCCGATCGCGAATTGGCCTATCGAGTCATGCAGCGTGTGTCAGGACACTACCGCAACGAACTGCAGAGGAATGTGAGGAAGTATACTGTGGATCCGAGATCACGTTACGCCATCAACTTTCCTGCAGTTGTCTAGCTGAAAGGAAGGCTAGCTTAGGATACTGTACATGTTTGTATCCAAGTAAAAATCCAAGTAAAATCTGTCTGTATGATTTCAGTAAAATCTACGATATGAATTCTTCGCAATAATCTACAGTACGGTATATAAAATCAACGGGTATATTTGTGGAATTACTGTAAAGTGACAAGCGTGTGTTGTCTTTTTTTTTTCAGTCCAGTGTAGCTGCTCACTTCACGTAATGATGTTGTCTGCCCCTTGTCTCGCGTCGATTTCAGTTTCCTCGGGACGATTGCACGAGCGGAACAAAGTATGCAACAATGCTACAGGAATCATTTCACGAGCCCGGTACGATGCTGCCTCTCTAGCCCTGCGCTTGTCGTGCCGTCGATATCGTTGGTGGGAAGTGCGACTGTGAATCGCAGTCTGCGATAGTGAAGGCCGCCATCCTTGCTCCAACCCACGAGTTCGAGGTCCAACTAAAGCACTCTGCCTTAGTACTTGGGTCGCTTCTAAAGAAACCATTTCACCCAAATATCCTATGAAAGACCCAAGTTGAAGTGCGTTTATTCTATTTAACCCATTGTGTTATTTTCAATTTACAATCAATGTCAAATTTAACCTACAGCGGATTTTGTGGGTAGAGTTTTGGAAAACCCCAAGTGAACCCACCTCAAAAAACGTTGATAAAATCCAGTCAGAGGGTGGACCATGATCAGCACGAAATGATGATCGACTGAGGCTTCCCCCTCACCGGTATCCCCGCTAAGGTCAACAATACCGGGCATTTGTAAAACCTTGGAACGAAGAGAAGTTGAACAAGAAGGAAAAATAGGAAGAAAACTGTCCACAAATCGGCCACCAACGAATTCGAGGCTTTCTCTTTCTAGTATATTAGTGTCACCAGGCAAGCCGTTTTTCCAAGAATTTCTGACGTAGTGCAGTGAGCCTCGAGGTGATTCGTATCCAGGTCTAAGAGAGAAAGTGCGCGTTTAACATGAAAAGATAATGGCTCAACCTTCCCGCACAGTCGTCATGTGGTTGCAAGTGCTAAATGACAACCTTTCCGCAGTCTCCATTTTGCACTGTTCCAGTCAAGTCGCTTCGAGAACCTTCAAAACTACCAATGGCGACACTGACCCAATCGTCGTTTCCGGTGTTGCCTCGGAAACACAGCGTGCAGAACCCTGAACATCGGCCTCCACCACATTTCGGTCCTCGCGACTCGTTCGAACGTCGCAGTAGCGTCGGTGATAACCAAGACGTGTATATTGGTGAAGGTCTCATTGATCCTGACGGTGTTGACGCACTGGAACACTACGAAGAAGATGAAGATGTTCCTCACAAGTCACACCACCACCGTCGTCGGATACTCGACTACTTGGCCATCGACGTTGGTGAGAAGTATCTTGATGATATCTACAAGGAGGACGACAGCGATACGTCGGAAGGCGAAGAAAGTGGCTTCTACAGCGACGGACCTCGGTCTTCAACGCACCAGTATCACTCGACCAACAGACAACCGGCAGCGATCAAACCCATTGATGTGGACTTAGTGCAGTTAGATCAAATTGAAGAGGAACATGCTTCGCATCAACATGGAGGCAAAGAGATGGCGTGGAAAAAAGTGAGACGGCTTTTGGTTGAGGAAGAAGAGAAGGCAGCAACTCGCAAGAAGATGCCCACAACAACCAAAGAAGTTGATACTCCAGGCTACGACACGGTCAAATTGCTGGATATCTTGGCTCGTTCAGGAACCGAAGATGTGTGCAGCAGTAGCAGTTCTTCCTCGCGACCTGAAGTGAAAGATTCGCCGCACACATTTGCAAGCCACGTGGGCAACAAATTGGCTCAGTTTTTGCATCGTAGCCCTGCTCCACCTCCGCCATATTCACCGTTTCCTACCAAGTCAAACAATGACTTTGCACCTGGAAATACGTCGGCCCAATTGGTGTTACTCGCTACTCTGGAACGTGTTAGTCTGTCGTGTCGAACAGCAGATCTTTCAGACGTGTCGATAGCACGAATCACACCACATCTGGCCATGATCGACCAAATTGTACGTGAAGAATTTGAGCATCGACAGAAGAGGGGATCTCGTCGACTTTCCAGTACGCAAGCTACCAATGAGTCAAGCGAGACCGAGTACCGACACGCGACGTATTCTGTGGGAAAACCTCGCTCGTTAATTGCACCAACTGTACGCAGTTCCTTCAAGGCGTTCGTCGCTGCTCAAGACCTGACCGACACATTGGCTGCATTCAATAACCTCATAGCAGATGCCGGTCTTACTGGCGCCAAGTTACAGGAGCCATGGCATGTGTACTTCCACATCCGGAATGCTGTCTACGGCAGACTGGGATTCCGTCAAAAACAGCTCTTCAGGTTGTTGGACGCACGTTTCAACGTGGACGTATACAAGCAACGCTATGCTAGCAACAAGCGCGTTTGCGTCGTGGGTGCTGGGCCCGTCGGACTTCGTGCAGCTATTGAGATAGCACTACTTGGTGGCCACGTGTCGGTACTGGAGAAACGAACCAAATTCAGTCGTGAGAATCGACTTCACTTGTGGCCGTGGGTCGTCCAAGATTTGGCGATGTTAGGAGCGAAGGTTTTGTTCAAGAACTTCTGCAAGTCGAGGACATATTTCCATGTGAGTACGCGACAGTTGCAAGTTATCTTGCTTAAAGTGGCACTGCTTGTTGGTGTGAAGGTTTACTCAGCAACGGGTTTTGAGGCGATAATTCCCCCTACGCCAGCAGAAAATGGCGGCAACTCGTTCTACAGCATCAAGACGGAGCCTCAAATTCCAGTCGCGGAATACACAGCAGTTCTGGGTGCCAGTGGTGTCAACAATCAAATCGCTCACCCCGCCGGCATTAATCGGTTTGTTTTCTCCCAGAAGGAGTCACTGGGAATTGTCTGCTACTTCCCGAACTTGGAGACAGTCGAGGAGGTGAAGACAAAGGAATTCTCATGGACGTCTCAACTGAAACATCACATGCTACACAAGATGCGGGAAGTTGGTATCGATCTGGAGAATATCGTGTACTTCCGTGGGGAGATGCATTACCTTGTGATGACACCAAAGCGGCACAACTTGTTGGCGCATGGAGTAGTGAAGACGAACCAAACGAACTCGAAGGACCTCGTCAAGAAGGAGAATGTCAACCAAAGTGTCCTACACGCTTTCGTTAAGCGAATTGTTGACTTCACTGGTATCGTCAGGAGGACAGACTTTACTCGAGTCAGGCTATTTGACTTCACATCACTTACCCGAGCGGACAGAGCTGCCAGTATCCTCTCAACGCACGATAAGAAGCTCTACATTGGTCTTGTCGGGGACTCGTTACTTGAGCCTGTGTGGCACGAAGGTGTGGGTACTTGTCGTGGATTCTTAAGCGCATTGGACGCCGTGTGGATGATCGCTCAGATTGGGAGGACCAAGGACGAGCAGCTCCTGTCGGATTGTCAGTTAGCCTACGAAGCGATGCAACGACTGTCAGGCCACCACCGAGACGAGATGCAGAAGAACGTGCGCAAGTATACCGTGGATCCTAAATCTCGCTACATGATTGAGTTTCCTCGTGTTGTCTAGGTACATGTACTTCAAAGTACACATGTTATCTAAGTCCAATCGAAAGTATTTTTTGTTAAAGTGTATCCTCACTCGAGCATCAAGTTGGCTTAGTAGCAGCTGAAACCAGAGCATTTCCACCTTCAAACTAACTGTGTTATTTAGAATAACATAGCTGCCTAACTACTGTGGAAACATTTTTTGACGTACCATCACAGATATCGAAATGAAGGCATCCTGATAAAATAGAGATGATTTAAGAAAATCTAAAAAAATATCTGGGAAAAATAATTAATGTCGGATAAATTATAGTACCGGCGAAAAAATAAATCTAAAAAATATCTGGATAAGCTGATAATATATGACAGATAAAATATTTAACCGGCGAAAATCTAAGGAATATCTGGATAAACTGAGAATGAATGACGGATAAATTATAAAACCGGATCGCCAATTTTCATGGCAAGTCCACGTAACGAGTGCCAAAGCGAAAAGCGGTAAATCTTAGAGGACCTTTGTAAGCACAACTCGACATCCTGCCATTTTTCTGCGGACTGAGGAATCACCGGATGAAAGCGACCGTATACGAGAAGAAATTCGTTGAATATTAAAGTCCTTCTCACCTCCTCCTCATCGCTAGCAACCTCTTCTGAGTAGATTTTTTGGATATGGTATGGCGCTCGTGGATATAATGTTAGGGATGTTCGTACTCGTTACTGTGTCTGCTTACTTAGGTGCTCAACACAAAAAATGTGTTCATCTATATAATTATGTCATCTGCGACTTACGCTTGCATTTTTTTTGAGGGGCTCGTAACAACACTGTAATTGTCTGCTAGAAAAGATGTTCTTGATGAAGAGCACGAATCCTCAAAGTGAGCTGCGCTGAATAGAACGAGCGCAATGTATTGACGCCTCTTCCATACATGTATGCGCTTATTCTCATCGACGTCGGAGTTTTCGTTGTTCGTGTCATGGGGTTGCAATGCGTGCTACTCTTTCATCGGGGGTGGTAGACCCCGTTGGCGCCTGGGTTTGGCTGCTAAGTGCCTGGACACATCTGCGCTAGTCATCGATCGTTACCACTATTGTGCACTCGGTTAGAGATAAGCAACACTCGCAGGACTTAATCCCGTAAAACCAACTTGCACTCGATTTTCTCAAATTTGCACTCGAAAATAATCTCGTTCCGCAATTGTCTGCTAGAAAAGATGTTCTTGATGTAGGGCACGAATCCCCAAAGCGTAAACAAGAAGTCAAGGACGGCTGTGCTTGGTAGCCGTTGGTTGCTGAGCAATTATATGGTCGTGGTGTTTCTGCTTCTGCTGCACTGCGAGGAGTGTTGTTACTTTTGTTCGCGTATACGTGTCTTTTCCTCCCCGCGCTGCTGACGTCGCCTGGAGAATCAGTGCCTCGCGCCCTGCTGTTGCTCTTCCTGCGCTTCTCGCTTCTTCCTGGCGAACTCTTCAGATTTTGCTTCTGCTGTTCACGCCTTTGTTTTAATAACTGCGCACTGCTCCGTGATCTTTATCCATTGTTTGTGAAATTTGTCAGATGTCTTGGCAATGCTGCAAACTGTGTGCGTGTGTGTGTGTGTGGGGGTCGCGGTATCTTGGCAGATTTAGTCACAAAACTTGTCAGACAACATGCTGCTCCTTTGCTGGAGCTGCTCAGCTACTGGGTACGAGGAAAAAGGCATGTACACGGCAAATCTACAAAACGAGCTAGCGCCATAGTAGCTGTAGCTGAGCTACAGCGTTGCAAACTTGGCTTCGCTATAATCAGTTACTGCCTGAAGGCTGAACCGCTGCAGCAGCTACCGTATTGGAGATATACTAGGTTCGCTTGACACGTTTTATTACAAAATTTGTCAGACACAATGCTTCTCCTTTGCTGGAGCTGCTCAGCTATTGTAGCTGAGCTAATGTGGGTTCGCTATAATAAGTTACTGCCTGATCGCTGCAGCATCTACCGTATTGGAGATGTATTGCTTTCACATGTCTGCTGTATGACATATCAGATACGGTACTACAAGGTTCGCTGTTGCGCCATGTGGTACGAATGTCGACTGAAGTTACGAGTTACGCAGTACCGTGGAATTAACCTCACATTCTGCCAGTATAAATTCGATGCGCTAATCCGGACATCTGAGATAATATTATAACTAATTCCCATACTTTCTGAGTATCTTTTTCTAAAATAGTTGCGAAGGCGCTGTATTTTCAAATTTCCGGCACTCGCTGCATTCTAGTGTGAATATTGTGTTCGAGCGAGCTCGTGAATCCCGTTCGATTATCGACAAAAAGAAATGGAGTATACGTGTACGTGCATCTTTGATCAGCAGTCATCTTGTGCGGCTTTCAAGGTCACAAGCTGAGACCCTCGCTGAAGCGGATCCAAGTCTATTTGAGGACACATATATCGGGTAAGTTTGCCCTTGATCTATGTGTGCGAGCTGTGCAAACATAGCTTACATTCTATCGTCCTCAGTTCGTGCATCCATTCCGAACTTTGGAAACCGAAGTTGCGAATCCAGCACCACGCCTCTTAATTCACTAGGGGGCGTACTTCTGCATGCATGTTGGATGCCAACGAGTTCCTCACCCTTGCTACGGAAACATACAACAAGTCCAACGCTCCATTCCTATGCTTTAACATGCGAGTCGAACTCCTCGCTTAAACCCGGAGAGTCGAAGTGTTACTCGGTCGTCGTTTAGCACATCCAAAGCAACAACGTTCCGTCCGTTGGATCAACATCCACCCAAAATGTGACGCGAATGTCGTTCTTCACCGGTTGGGTCAACATTCACCCAGTCAGCATCAGAGCTGACGGATTATCCAATATTAAGGCTTTTTTATCTTGTACTACATGTACGTTAGTAGTTTGTACATGAAATGATAGTTATGTGAACTACACAAGTCTCTAAAATAGATTTATACAGGATCCACAATGGTCTCGATCCCACCAAAGACTCTGGATATAAATATCCAGAGAACAAGACGCTGCAGTTTATGAAAAAAAAAAAAAAGCATCATAGCGTGGTTTCCGTTGCCTTTTATAGTTGAAACCATCTCGAGAAGATGACCTAATGCTAGATACACTCGATCTACGGCGTGTTCGACGACATCCTTCATCCTCTCGACTTGATCATGTCGAGTGGTGTAGAAACGGATTTCTAGGCGTCTTTAATGACTCAGGGTAACACTACCAACTCCATACAAAGATAAATGTCTGGTTCGGTTGCCACTAGCCGTGAACTCCATGTTGAAGGGGCACCTTTCGTTAAATGAGCGGTCGAGATCACCTCATGACCCGCCACTTTGGAGAAGGGTCTCTGGCGTCTTTTTGGCTTTCATCCTCGACGCTTGTGAGCCGTTCATCAACCAAACACGATCTTCATGACGAAAGATCGGTCTCCGATATCTCCAGTGCATGGCCATAATTCGACTTGATCCAAACGTGCCATTGATCGAGGAATTCCAAGATGAGAGCCGAACGTGGGGAGGAGGCAGCTATGCTGCTGTCCGCGTACCAACAAGCCGCTCGACGTGACGCTGCCGTTATGAGGCAGCGACGTCGTGCCATCCGAACTTTATTCGGGGTGGTTGGAGCCGTCGCACTGTTCGTCGGATGCATTGCAGTAGTCGACGTATTCGCGATGAATGGTAACGGGGTCGACACTATGACGCTGCAGGTGACAACTGCCGATACTGACAATGAAGCGGTTGAAATGGAGGCGCAATTCGGTTGGAGCTCGATCGGTTATGGCTGGTGCTCGGTTAAGGCGTCGACATGGTGCATGTTCAGTAAGGATAAGGAGAAATGCAAGGAAGGTATCAACTGCTACAAGGATCGAGTGGAGTCGAGCAGTGAAGGCGCTGGAAGCGGTAGTGGTGAATATGGCAATGTCACAGTTGGAGACGCCGAAGTAGGCTCGGACATGGGCTCGGATGAGTTTGAAGATGCTGATCAGCCATATTGGGGTGGCGAGGAAGAAGGAGGAGAGGAAGAGATGGGAGGGGAGGAGACTGGAGGGGAGGAGGCACCTGAGGAAGGTTCGGCTCCAAATGGAGAGGAAGGTTCGGCTCCAAATGAAGGTGAACAACCTGTGGCGAAGGGGCAAGAGGAGGATCGGCAGATAGGAGGGGAGGATTAAAGGGAAGGGGGGTCAGTTCGACTTGGAAAGAACCTGAGTAGGTGGAGAGGAACAACAGGTCAACAACAACTACAAGTAGTTGTGCCGAAGAAATGGAATTTGTGTTTTGCACGACTTCGATGAGTTAGTTCTTTACTGTCCTTACTTGCATTCTATCCACGTTTTCGTCTTCGTCTTCGGGATTGCAAATATTTACGATTTCTTTGGATCTGGTTTGCCTCATGCAATGTGAACATCATTTTGTAGCTGGTCGCCTGTAGCTTGCATTGCTTGTGTAGTGTTCCATAGCATCAAAAACTATCGGCTTAATGGTGGGGTTCCCAGCCTCTGAAGTTAATTTTTTTTATATAAACATGAAGCTGGGGGATGTACTCTTATGAGGAGGTTCTTCAAGCCATGCCTATGCAAAAAAAATGGAGCTCGAGCAGTTCTCACACCAGCCGAAGAAGCTCGCCATTAGCAAGTGGGCGAATCCTTCGCAGTGTTTGACATGTCAACAACTAGCACGTTTTGTTCTAAAGTATTTGAAATTAAGCCCTTACCAGCGTCTGGTCCCTGTTAATTTTCTGTCCTTGCGTTGGGTTATACGCGCAACAGCGACCTTTTCACTCAGCGCAATTGGAAGAGGTCAACCTGGAGTTGAGGGGCAGCAATCGTTTATAACAACATTGATTGCAATTGCAATTGCGGATATGCCAATGTTTTTATTTGAATCGGTTAGATCGATCCCTTGCTACTCCACGTTGTAGGTGCGGTTTTACTATTTTACGTAATTCGCGAGGTAGTACGGAGCATTTGTCAAGCGTGAGACGGACACACGAGTCAAAAGCTTGCCCTTGGTGGGTTTTCATTCACAAATGACACTGACCGACGCCTGCCCTAATTTGAAGTACGAGTAACACCGTAGATAATGGAACCGACAATTGTGATGATGAGTGCGAGTGCCGACGAGCCGAGCAAAAGTTTGACAATGGTCGGACCCTTTTGAGGGTTCTTTTCCACGAATGATACCATACTTTTCAGTTGATCCTTGGTTAGATGCTCCGGATTCGTCCCAATGAGCGACTTCACCTTGCGCAGGTCAGGACTCATCTCCACTAGTGTCTCCAGTTTGGTGACTTCAGCTTTCATAGCTGAAATACTCTTTAGGTTCTTGACACTTGCCGATTTCTTCACAACATGCTCCAACTTATCAGCGAGTCCTGGAATCTCGATTCTTTCTTCATCTTGAGCGGTTGTTGTATCGATTTCGTTATTGTTAGCTTTCAGATATCGATATGGGCTGTCGACAGCGGTGTCAAGGTCATCGTTGCTTGTAGTCTCCAAGGTCTTGATGGCTGCCGGGACAGCAGTAGAGAACTCCCATCCAACGAGAATGATTGCTATCAGAAGCACAAGCAAAGTCGTACGCATTTTGGGCTTCCAGGAACAAACAAATGACGTCCGAAACCTAGAAAGCAAGTTGGAAAGTGAACGCGGACATGGTAACGAGATGGTAAGACCGCCTCTCGTCAGCGTTGGGATGTTCTTGGTATATTGTATAACGGAGATCAAGATGACGAACTGGCCAGCGCAAAACGTGAAAGCGGATGATTCGATAGTTATCCAGCGTCAAGATAATTGTGTGCTGAATTTCGATACCTCCTCTAGGCACAACGCATCGTGGGCGCTTGTATCGCGCTTCAGGGCTTTAGAGAAGTCAGGAATTGTACCTCATCTTGAATCTCGGGCTTTGCCAATAACGCAAAACCAGATTTCAGCGGGGCTATAAGCCTCAAACGCTATTCGGATCCTGTTAGAATGCATGCCATAGCTGGACACAGCAAACGTTTACGGACTCGAGAAAGTGGAGGCCATTTTCGAACCCCTGGTCAAAACGCATACGTGCACCTAGTTGATCATGACCTCATTTGGCGCAAACTTCAGTAGGATAAGCCACGTGGTCCACGAAATGCAGTGCCACTGGTCTTCCCTGAAAATATGATTTTCACCTCTCGCCAAAAATTGTTTCTGTCTCCATTTGCGGAACTCCCTTTTCTTGCCGTCTTGAACTTTATACTTTCGTTGGGTTAGGATAACATTCATTACAATTTCACAAACGGACTTGGGTGGATACTTTGGGGTCTAAAGTATGTGAATTCCATTGATAATGGTACCAACAACTGTAGCAATGAGGGCAACTCCGGATGCGTACAAATGTTTGATAGTGGTCGGACGCAAACGAAGGTTTTTTTACACCATCTATACGACATGTTCAAGGCACGATGCTGCTGATTCAGCCAATATTTAACACAATCCGTCGTGTTTTCTTTAGGGGATTACAAACACGTGCAAACGTTTCTGAACCGGATTGAGGAATACAAGAAGCCGCGGTTTTGCTACGTGTTCGCCGTGTTCTTCATGGGCTACTTGGTAAAGCAGTGACAGTAAGCTTTTTGATAACTTGATTGGGTCCAGACTCTGCTTCGTATCCAAAAGAATATACATGTGAATCGGCATTTCACGAATCATTTAAAATTCGTACTCCATCCTTCTCTCTATCCTATATCTATTGCGGCATCAGCGCAGTAACTTTTGACGCTTTTGATGCGGTAAAGACAAGAATCGAATCTGCATGGGAAAGACTCCATTTGAAGGCTTTGTTGTCCCCGTCAGAAGTTCTTTTACCATCTTGAATCCGTTAGCTGGACACCTGAGCACCATTCTCGCGATCTTTCTGTCTGGCGTGAACCACAGGAAATATGGTGAGCAACCCAATAGGAGCACAATGCTCTTCACTTTTCAAGTCCGCTGCAATCAGCTCAAGGAGAATTTTAGTTCGTTCTTTGGCACTACAACGGTTCTTGTTGAGTTCGATCACATGCTGAAGGACCAGCAACACTTCATCCATGCCTTCTGCCACTTGATCAATTATCATCATATCCGTAGTCCCCATCATTTTGAAGGGCATACTGCTTGGAACATCGCAGTCGAGCAAGTCCTTCGTCTGTGACGTGTCCTTGAGACAATATTTGGGCTGGAGTCTTGGGGAAGTCGTTGATGGAGTTGTTGTGTTTCCGTCTTGATGCAAAACACCCTGAAGGTGGTCTTTAAAGTACTGCATGTACCCATTTCGTTGGTCTGGATGGTCTACGGCTACGTTTTCTTGCCACGGATACGGATCAATCGAGCCTATCTCTTTTTCGACAAAAAACGGTCTTATAACGATAGCCCAACTTATTCAAAACACTCGCTTCTTTCGAGGGTGTGCGTACCGAAATGATTGTTAGACGGAATCTGCAGGACATTTGCAGGACAATGAAAAGGTGCACCTTTTAGCCAATCAAAGACAAATGAAAATGAATTTGAACCAATCAGTTAGTGCTACTCAACCGGCAGCCCACACCACTACTTCGAAGTATTTTATAATGAATAGTCCATGCACTACACCGCCCGTGTGCACTCTGTTTGGGCTAGCCTGTGTTTGCATACAGTTCACGCCCCTCATAAATTCCACGGTGTCGCCCACGCAATTGCTTGCGGTGTCGGTAGCATCACATCTCATCGAACAGTCAAAAACACGCTTCCACCAGCGATACCTATGCTATCACCTACGTCTACATACCAACGGCTAGGTACGGACGCAGCAGCGACTTCTGTTCTCTGCGACTGAATATCGTGACTTTTGTTACGTGTGCTGCAACACGCACACCTTCTTTCACAATAACGTTTTGTTCACGTACGACACCCACGTTCAACCGTACAGTAAATACCACACCTTCAGAAGCACGCTTCTCAGATAAAGCGTTGTCTACTTTTTAGCGTCGTCACCCGTGCCCATCTTGTACGATGACATCACCTAGGCTCTGTGTTGCCGTCCATCGACGGTGAGACCGACACCGCTCCCAGGCCATACCAGCCGCGTCCGCGGCGTCTACAGCGCCAGTATAGCACTTCTGTTCCTGGCGTATCGCACTACGTCCACCTCCTGGTATTGCATTAGTATGGCTAGCTTCAACAGCTCACTTTCATCATTGATCCATCCCTCGCAGCCGTAAGCTTTCGGTTACCTTTGTTGCTAATCGACGAACTCGGCTTAGTACTGTATAGTATGGGTTTCTGTGTGCAGGACAAATGTCCAGCAAAATTGGTGGAAATTGGTTTTTGCCCTGGCCCTATAGTGAATCCCTGTTTATTTGATGGTTACGCCTCTTTCCATTTGGAAAATACAGGACATGTTGTACTGCACTAAGCAGCAGAATGGGTACAATGTCCTGCAAGTTCTGGAGAATGGAATACCCCAACAATTGTCGATCACGTTCCTCGAAAACCTCCATTATGACCATTTTGAATTGTTCTATTGTGAAAGGCATCGGCGCGGACACAGCTTCGCTCGCCGGGCTTTCCGGAACAACCACCAGCACATGAACTTGGTCCTCAGTCGATTGAAACCCTTCACCAAAGTACTCGGCGTTCTTGATCCGCCGTAAGGAACTCATGTCAACGAAGCCTTGCAGGCTTCCATTGTCATCGAGCGTTTTAGCTGACGCGTCAGCCTCATTCAGCCACATGCCATCCCTATTGGCCAGGAAGAGCTGAACCTCGTCAACTTCGACCGTGATCGTTCTCGGCCTCGCATCCTTGATCGCCTTCTTGAGGAGATAGATCGTATCAGAGTCATCAATCGCGATAGAGAACTTTTCCGATGACCACGTAGTTTAGGACCACCCTCATATTTCGTCGACGTAGCAGGTTGTGTAACTTTGTCTTGTTCTTGACCGAGAAAATGACCTGTATTACAAGAGAGTAGGCAGCATGGTTTTGATTGAAACGACCTCGCCGTCTCGTCCAAGAAGATTCTTCGCTTAAATCGAAAGTGACTACTTCTGTCTTGCGTGCGTACACTACACGTTATGGCTGTCAAGTTCCGTCAGGGCGAATTTGCACTGTTAATTTCGTTTATAACAAAACGCTTTGTCGTCAAAGAGCAGGAAGGGGCTGAAGCGCCAAAAACTATCGCCGTGGTACACGAGAGAAATCAACTAACGTGGGTTAATAACCTTTCTTGAGGTGTTTATCTCGCTCAACTACTATCTCTGTGGTCCAAGTTGCCTACACAACTTGCGGAAAGTCGATTGTATAGCGTGACTTCGGATCCAACGTGTACTTTCGGACATTCTTCAGCATCTCGTCTCGGTGGTGACCCGATAAACGTTGCATCATCTGATAGGCAAGATGCCGCTCTGCCAATAATTGTTCATCGGTGTTCCTTCCGATTTGAGCAATCATCCACACACCATCCAACGCACTGAGTAATCCACGACAAGTGCCGCCACCTTCGTGCCACACAGGTTCCAGCAATGAATCACCAATGACCCCGACGTAGAGCTTCTTACCATGCGACGTCATGATGTTCGCTGCCAGCTCGGGTAAGCTGGCTGAAATCGAGCAGACTAACTCGTGTGAAATTTGTCTTCCTTGCGATTCCTGCGAACTTGACGATGTTCTTGACAAATGAATTGAGAGCGGTGAGACTGACGTTCTCTTTTCTGACGAGGTCCTTGGAGTCAGGAAAATTTTTCTTCACCACGCCATGGATCAGCAAGTTATTTCGCTTGGGGGTCATCACTAAATAATGCATCTCACCACGGAAATATACGATATTTTCCAAATCGATACCGACGTCGCGCATCTTGTCCAGCATATGATGTTTGAGTTGAGTCGTCCACGAGAACTCCTTGGTCTTCATTTCGTCAGCAGTCTCGAGGTTTGGGAAGTAGCAAACAATTCCCAAAGATTCCTTTCGTGAGAATACAAAACGGGTAATTCCAGCAGGTTCAGCGATCAAATCGTTCGTGCCTGTCGCTCCAAGTACTGCAGTGTATTCCGCCACTGGAATTTGGGGCTCCGACTTAATGGAGTAGAACGGATTACCGCCAAACTCCTCTGCTTTAGGAGGCTCAATCGACAGGAAACCTGTCGCCGAATACACCTTCACACCAACTAGTAGAGCTACCTTTAACAAGATAACTTGCAACTGTCGAGTGCTCACGTGGAAGTAGGTTCTGGATTTACAAAAGTTCTTGAACAAAATCTTGGCTCCGATCGACGCGAGGTCCTGTACGACCCAGGGCCACAAGTGAAGCATATTTTCACGACTGAATTTAGTTCGCTTTTCCAAAACAGACACGTGGCCACCGAGTAATGCTAGTTCAATAGCAGCTCGAAGACCGACCGGACCAGCTCCGACGATACACATGCGCTTGGTGACACAAGGTCGTCGTTTAAACACATCCAGACTGAATCGCACATCAAGTAGCTTGAAGAGCTGTTTCTGGCGGAAACCGAGTTTGTTGTACACTGCGTCTCTGATGTGGTAGTACATGTGCCACGGCTCCTGAAGCTTCACACCGTCTAGGCCGCAATCTGCCGTGAGGTTGTTGAAAGCTGCCAAAGTATCGCACAAATCTTGAGCGGCAGCGAATGTCTTGAAGGAGCTGCGTACTGTCGGTGATACATCCGCTCGAGGGTATGAGGATGGAGTATCTATCACTAAAATTGGGTCGAATAAATCGTTCGAGCAATTGAAGAGCTGCGTACTCGAGAGCCTTCGGCCTCCTCTCCTTTGGTTGTTATTGGTGTCTCCACGCACGATCTGGTCCATAAAGTTCAAGCGCGCTGAAATTCGAACTTTCGGTGTGTCTGAAAACTCCATTCTCTGGCAGGTTTTAATTACTTGTTCCACCGTAGACAACAAAGGCCACAGGGTTGACGTGCTTCCGCTATACGTCGAAGGTCGGGACAATTTCGAACTGGTACTTTCATTCCCCAACACATTTATTGCCCTGGGAAATAGCGCGAGTCTGCTAACTTCGGGTCGGTACCTACCGATCGATACGCTGCTGCTGTATGAATAGTGGTGCTTGGGTATACTGCGCCATGGAATCCAGCAGTTTGATAGGTAGCAGACTTGTTATAGTCGTAGGCTACCATCAACAAGTCTGCTATAGCAAGGGAACCCGATAAATATATTTACGTAAAATATATTTATATTTCTTCCGTAAATATTTTATTCTTCAATGGTGAGATACACGCACATAATATTTGCATGTACCGGTACTTCCTACACCCAGATTCGCGCGTTAAACATTTCGGCGGGGCCAGGATTATTTTAGCCTTACCCCTAGCTAACTACCAATATTATTCCACGATCACCAAACAGAATTTGTCCAGGAACGTAGCCAGTCATTCCAGAAACCGACGCTCCCGCAAGACAGCAACGCACACCTCGCTACGATGAAACAGGAGCGACTGCACGTACTCGTCGGCGCGGGCCCGGCCTATCGACAGACCCACCATCTGACCACAGCTACGACCACGGGAGAGCCGTCGATGGTGCGTCCAGCGTGAGTAAAGACGGCAAGAACCAGGACGAGACCATGGACGACGGAGTCGACGGCAGCGGCGTTCTCAGTGGTAATACGACTGGCGGAGGCGATGGCAGTGCTAGTGGCACAGCACAGAGTGGCGTGGAAGCTGTAGGGGACTGCGGAGTCGGCACAGATGTGGGCGAAAATGGTGGAGATGACGTCGGCGCTGTCCACAGTGACGACGCAACTGAAAGTGTTAGAGAGGACGAGAAGCCAGGCTCGAGTGGAGACGAACACGGCCAGGAAGCTGAGAATGATGACGCAGCTGAGAACGAGGACGAAGGTGAGGGAAATGATGAAAGTGCCGACGAAGCGAACCGGAGCAGTGAGAACGGGTCTGAAGACGATAAAACTGGTACAAGCCAGACTGTTTCGGTTGCTAGAGACGGCGAGAGCTCCGGGGAGAGCAGTGCGGAATCGAACCAGGATTATCCAGGATTTCTGTCCGCGTCGAAGCGCCCAAAACCTGGTATTCAAGTTGGGAAACATGACAGGTGTATTTTGCTCGCTACTTTGAGCGGACGATGCAGATACTCCCCGGTCATGGAAATGATGTCACGTGCTGAGAGCAAACGCCGCATAAAGCGTAAGAAGAAGGGCAAAGACGAGTCTGAGCTAATACTCGAAGGTATAGATCCGTACCAGAGGACGTACATTTGCACTCATGGATGAAAGCAACGCAAGTCGCGCAGTTCCGGAAGGCGTCCAAGACAACACATCCGGCTGACGGATTGTCCGTTTCGTTTTGTGGTCTGGTGAAGGTGGACTGCAAGTGACGAATGGTTGCTACGTGCACAATCATGAAGTTTCAACGGAGACCTACGCTACATAGCCCAGTGTTCGTGGTGTCGACAATGCTTGCGTGGAAGCTCGGGTGGATGGTATGCTGTCGGTCGGTGCACAGCGGTCGCGTATATACGACTATTTACTCGAGTACGACCAAAACGTGATTCAGAGCGATATGGATAGTATGGTGCGTGAACACACTTCCTCAGTCTCCGCTGCGGATGATAACAAGGCTACAGCTGCCGAGGTGGCGGCGTTTTTGGCGGCTGATTCTGATAATGTTGCTACCGTAGCTGATACTGAATCCGGAGAAACTGGTGTCATTTCGCTGTCCACGGCTCACATGTGTGCTATGTATGAACGCTTCTACGAGGTGTTGCTTGTAGATCGCAGCCACAAGACGAATAGGTACGCTACTGACACACCTTGATTTCTTCATGATTTTTCCAGGATAATGTTTGATTGGTGTATGTTAAGGTACAACTACCAGCTCTGTACGTTCTTGGTCATGATCGAGTTTGGTGAAGAAGCCGTAGTGCAACACTCTCTGCTCGAAGCCAATAGCGACTGGCATATGGACCGAACTCTGGAGCCCTTCAAGGGAGCCCACCCTTCACGATGGAAAATGTTGCGTGTTATCGTTTTTGACAAAGATTTGAACGAGATTCGCGTTCTTCAAAATCACTTCCAGAAGCAAAAATCCTCGTGTGCCATTTTCACGTTATCAAGTGAGCCCAATTTTGGCAAGCTTGCTGGCGATGATGCTGCACAGATCGACGCTGTGTTCGACAAAATGGTGTACGCAGATAGGGAAGAGGTGTACGTCTCCGACTATGGGTCATTACGTGGAATATGTCACCGTGTAGGCTTAGACGGATTTTACGAGTATTTCCAGAGGAATTGGCGTAGCTCTCAGGACATGTTGGTGATGTTTCGGCGAACTAAGTTGCCTCACTTCACGAATCATACGAATAATCGTTTGGAGAGCTATTTTGGGAAGTTGAAAGACGTGGTGGATGGAAACATGAGCATGGCAATGTGCGTGAAAGCTCTGGTTGCTTATGTTCGCAGAGTGTAGAACGATTACAAATATCGTGTCTCCAGGATCGGAAGGTGTGTTAACAGCAGCTACGACGAGGAGAGGTCGAACGTGTTGCGATTTACTAGTTATTTTGTTGTTAATCAAATTGAGCGACAGTATGCGCGTGGTCTTAAAAAAAGTGTACAGCTTCAGCCAAGCTTCAGAGAGCGACAGCCATGTTACTGTTTCTGGAGGTTCACAGTTGCACCAATTGAGCTGACGGACTGGGCTTGTGACTGCGACTTCGCCTCTACCATGTTGCTACCGTGTCGGTATGCGACCAACGCCGCGAACGGTTACAGTCAGTATCGCCACTGGTAGACAGTAGCTAAGATGCGGATGTGCATATCGAGATGTTCAAATGTGTGCTCGCTCTGTATAACAAGGGCCTGTCGATGGTAGCGTTTCTGGTTGCTGACAATTGCAGCACCAACAAGAAAATCGCTTCGCAATTGAGATTCCTGCTCGATGGTTGTGCCAGTCACCGGTACAACCTGGCGGTAACCCGGTACTTGATCGCATATGAGGCTGAGCTTGACACCGTCAATACTCTCATGGTGAAGCTTCGCCACTGCAACAACGCCGCTGAACTGGCGAAGCTCACGGACCTAAAACCTATCAAACGGAATGTAACTCGCTGGTGATGACATTCGATATGCTGGCTCGCTATAAGCGAATCCGTGACGCTATTCGCCAAGTTGACGCTGTCGAAGAGTATGTACCCACCGGAGCGGTATATAAAAAACTGCTCAGCCTCCACGAGCACCTCAACTAGCTCGACAGTATCTGCAAGGTGCTCCAGAACGAGAGTACTACCGTCGCCAATGTGCGCACTCTGTTTGATCAAGCCGTGGACGATTATCCAATCATGGCGAGTCGCTTGTGTGCGAATGCAAAAATTGTGCATTCACCTGTATTTGAAGCTGCACACGTGAAAATTTCCAACGAGGAAACCCTGACTGCGTCAGAGGCGCGTTCGGTGGAGAGACTTGTCGCCACGCCGGTGACCAGTGGTGGGAAGAGAAAAGAGCGCGATCCTGAAAGCTACGCTAGCGCAATTCTCCGAGGAGGCAAGCAACGACGGCTTGCGTGTCAATCGTCGGTGCAGTACGACGACCTTGTCAAAATGGTGCCGCCAACGTCCAACACTGTCGAACGCTTGTTCTCCCAGTGCAAGTTGATACTGAACCCCCAGTGTGCGTGCGTGCTGCCTGCCAACTTTAAATTGTTGGCATTTCTTCGCGTGACCCGAGACTTGTGGAACGCGTCGTCCCTTCTTGGTGAAGACTGAGGTCAACTCAGTGAGGCGAGCACGCAGTGTCAGGAATGGTAACAATACTCTGATATTGTCCCAGTTATTATTTTTGTTCTGCATCGTATTGCCGTTATTATTATTCCGTGCTTCTGACGACCGTACAATAGAATACGGAATTGTCCGACCACTATCTTATATACGACTCGTAGCCATAGCCAGGGAACCCAACAATATAATTTATACCTATTTCTAGTAAACACAACAATAAATGGCGTCGGATGTTCTTTGTTCAAGGAAAATAAATAATGGGGGCTTGCTGGCAAGGCAAATACATTATCAGTGAAACCACATAACGTTGACCAGTCTAGATACACTCGTCGAAATTGACTTCGACATGAACTTGCTCTTCGAGCGGTGCGAGGCTACAAGATATTTGGGTATGGCGTGCTTAGACATGTTGGCTTGGTGGAGGCTGATGCAAATGGCAGAATTAACAAATAAACTACTATTAAATAGTACATAAAATGTTTAGGCGAGTGTTGGAGGCCAGGATTATAATACTGAAAACGGTCATGATTCCGTACTGGAAAAATTCTGGTCCTCCAAAACCTTCCTAAAGTGCGAGTCGTACGGGTAAGATTTGTAAGATTCGTTGAGGACGAAAAAGATTCACTTTGTGTGGTAGTACGATGTACAGGTTTTGTCCAAGATTCTTATCCTATAAGGCATTTAAGATCAACAGACGCTGACAAATTCCTTCGTAGTGTCAGTGTATAGTGGAGCCGTGGGTGGCGTAGATCTAACATGTTCATGAAAACTATAGATTGAGGTGGTTTGTGCTTTGGTACTGTGTCATTGTCCTAGCTGAGAACTACTGTGCGTCCACATTAGTTATCTACTTGGGTCGGCTGGATGTCTGCGTCGTCAAGATCATTGTCATTGGGGTCTAGGACTGGCGCCTTCTCCACCGTGCCATCGTCTTCTACCGAGGAATGCCTCATTAACGGTAAGCGGGTCTCTGTTAGTATGTAGTAGAACAACTCGAAACGACGTCTTGGCAGTGAATGAATGCTCATGTCGAGATCTGGGCCGGGGGTAACTTGACGAATGCACATCCAGCAGACAAACACCCCACAGGTGAACGCGTCGAATTGAATGGGATTGTTTTGGGCCACCACATCGTACCTTGTCAGCGCTCGATTTTTCAGGTTGGTAGCAATCGTTTAGGCAGAGTTCATGTATCCGGTTTGGTTCAGTGGGTCGTAGAAGAATATATTCTTTGTGTTCACTTTGACAATGACGCAGCACCAGTGAGCGTTGTGAAAATGCAGTGGAAGTAATACTGTGGACACGCCTTCTTCACCCACAGCTTGCACAACATTTCCCACGATACCTTTGCTGACAACAAGCCTATCTCCATTTCTCGTTCGAGCTTTTTTTTTGCATAAGCATCTTCAAATCTTGCAAATCTGCACGGCGGGACGTTGTTACAGAGTCGTTCACTAAGTGCGCGTATTTAAGCGTCGCTCAACCACGTCGGTGGTGTAGCTCGGTACAGCATAGCGAAACGTAGTCAGCATGGTATCCAAGGCCTTCAATACGATTGAGCAGGTACGTTCGCAGCACCTTGTCTGCGACTGTTTTAGCTGATTCGTGATATTGCGCAGGAAGTTCTGGGGAGACCATCCTCCACGAGCCACTTATGCATGTCTAGACCAAGTTGAACGGCCTTCATCGAATTTTCTACGCGCTCGAATATTTCGATTCGCTCTCTCGAGAACGATCCCACGTTCTTGACCTGCACCACGTCAACCTTTCCGTCCGTTTGCGTTGTGGGGATTGCAAATACATTCGATTGGGACTCAACATCTACTGCTGTTTCGGCAGTATTCCCGAGAGGCAACCCTTTCAAGCACACCTCCATGATTTGTACAGGATTTTTCATTCTCTTGAACTTGGGCTTTTCGTTGGCGAAATCGTGGCAGCGGACGAACACACCGGACAGCCTACGCTGCGTCTCGGCAAGTCCAGGCTGACATTGAATTGTCCGGCCACCGTGACCTCCCCCACCATTTTACGACCCGATTCGCCAGCGGTGTGTCAATGTCTGCCGGTCTTTCTCCCGATTTTCTCTTCTTCTGCTGCTTTGCCGGTCTCCCGACTTTCTTTGCCTTTGGATTGACGTAATTACCCCGTCTAGAACACCATATTTGGCAGGGCTCTAGCTGGTTGGTTCTGGAAGCGCTCGCCTCCCGCTCCGCTCTCTCTTCGTTTCTCTAACTCATCAATCTATTTCCTTTTCTCCTTCTACCTGCTTCATCGGCTTCTCCTCATCTTCTTACTCTGTCAAGGGTTGTCGACATGCCTCAACACCGGTGGCCGCAGGATATCAACGTGTCAAGGGATGAAACCTCGTTTGGCCAAGTTGGGGCGCTCCGACTGTTCAACACGGAATGTTGAACAGTGAATAAACCTTGCCGAAGGGTGAAACTCTCAGGGATCGCAATGGCGCGGGTTTCATTGCATTTGACACATCGAGCAGAGTGTGTGTGATCTCGACAAATAGTCAGAAACAAATAGCCAGAAAATCGTCGAGGTACTTTGTCTGTGTTGTTGGAAAAAGTGCGGCGGGGTGTATCGATACCACCGTATTTGAGATCTCATAATTCTCGTACCTTTTTTTTTTTAAAAAAAGGTACGAGAATTCTTGAAGATGCGCTGTTGTAAAGCGGATAGAACAATATGATTGGCTGTTGAGAGGTAGGAGCTATGTAGTCTCTCTGAATTGCGAGATCTCAAATACAAATTTGATATATTGGTGTTTTTTTAGAGCGTTGATGCTTAGCCACGCCTCGATCTCCCGGTTGGCATTCTGTTCATATTTGCGATAAAGGGATTTTAAGTGCAAGTCACCAGCATGAGGCGCTCAGATTCGTTCGAGGCGCCTGGTACATGTACATGTACATGCATACTACATATACACTGTACCATCGGCTTCGAATTTTCTATAGGGATAACAATGCTGCTACTTCATTTTGGCAAATTTTTCGCCACGGTCCGGTGATTTTTGGCTCCAGGACCCTCCTCGTCGTGAGTGACGTCGCTCGCGGTATGGTGGCGAAAACTGTTGCAAGATTAAAGTAGCCAAGTCAGTACACGTTACCTCATAATATAAGAGGTCGGGACAAATAATATCAAACCAGTTATTATTGTATTGTCCCGCTACAATTATGTATTACTGGAAGTTCACAAAGTCAATAAAATATAATATTGTCCCAATAATACCAATACAATACCGGTATATACTGCTGCCACATTTAAACTCCCCCCAGCGTAACAATATGCTGTCGTGCGTGAGGTTGTAAGTTTGTTATAGGGTCCGTTCTAGATTTAGAATTTAGTCGCAACTCGACCACGGTAACGACTGGGTCTTCTTGTACTTCGGTAAAGGCTCAGCGGGGCGTCGTGTGTCAACCGAGATACAGATTTTTGTATTTTTTTCACAGATTCGATTAGGAGAACAATTAGCTTTGTGATGGCTACAGCCAGATTGCCTTTGTACGAACCGCCGCTTCGTCAAGCGAGGAGTATTCAGACGACGATTTCATCGACAGTGACGATATCTGCAGCAAGGACCTGAGTGACACTGGCTCGTCCGGCGAGCACTGCTTTGACCACTTCTACTCGGATGATGAGAACGCCGACGACCAGCCTCTTTGGGACACCAACCCAAAGCTCCGTTGGGAGGTGTGGCAGATGGATGAGTTTGTTCTCGTGGAGGAGACAGATACCGAGACCGGCAAGACCAAGTGCGAGTATTTTGTTGGGGTACTATGGGATTGGAGAGTAACCCCTGAGAGTACACGCTACCGGACTATGGAGCCTCTCGACAGCATGATCGAGATGCACCGCGAAGAATGCTGGCTTGCTTTCCGGTTCAAGTCAAGTGGAGCAAAACACTTCCGCGAGCTCTGCAAGACTGATTGGCACGACAAGTCTATCATCGCTGCCAGCGAGGACTACTCGTGTATGTTTAAGGCCATGAAGGTAGCTGCTGTGCTCCTTGGGCCCGCCAACCAGCGAGGACTACTCGTGTATGTTTAAGGTCATGGAGTTAACTGCTGAGCTCCTTGGGCCCGTACCTGGTTCCTCAGCGCGTGCCCGACGACTACTTTGCTGAGGGTCTGAGTAAGTACGAGGTGGATCTGTCCCTTCACTGGATTCTTGACGAAGTTGCGTCAAAGTGGAAGTGCACTCAAGACGAACGAGACGATCAAGAACAACTTTTCCTGAGGCGGTCGCCGTGGCACTAGGGTGCTACAAGAGCTCACGCCTGAAAGGGGTGTTGTTGACGGTCTCTAAATCGTCGGGGCATACATCCGCAACTTCTTGGGACATGCGGTGATTCTCCGCGTGGCAGACAATGTTCAGCACAAGATGGTGATCGACAAGGGCCAAGAGATGACTCTGGACAAGTGCGATTTAATCCGCTTCTACTCTTTTATTCGTCCATTCCGCGTTTGGTAAGTACGTAGGACCTGCCTGGAGAGGATTTCATGGTGAGGGTTTTTTAAGGATTATAAATAAAATGGCCCCATCACATATATATCTTGTGCTTTTATTGTGTTTGGTGTTGTTCAGCAACACCCAGTTGCTCTCTCATTTTCTCAAAGGTTGGCTTCGTTAAGGCCTCCGTGAAGATATCTGCACACATCTCGCTCATGCTACAGTAGTTGATAGTGAACTCCTTTCTCGACACATTTTCTTGTATGAAAAATATTTAATGTCGATGTGCTTGCTGCGGCCGTGGAGAAGTGGATTGTTGCATATCTTGATGCAGCTTTGGTTGTCTTCTAGGATCAAAGTGGGTTTGGTGCTGTCGTAGCCTAGTTCTCTCAGCAACAGTTTAAGATAGATCAGTTCTTGCATGCAATAGCACAGTGCCATGTACTCTGCTTCTGCTGTAGACAACACCACCGTGCGGTGACGGCACGAGACCCTACGGATAGGACCATTACAGAGCATGGTGACATATCCACCGATGAAGCGCCGAGTATCTTGGCATGCTGCGTAGTCTGAGTCTGTGTATGCCATTAGGTAGTCATCTGACTGTAGAAGACCTAAGTTTTCAGTCCCACCACAAAAATTATGCCAAAGTCATTGGTGCCGTTTGGGTAGTGCATGCCATTCTTGACGGCATTCCAATGAGGCTGTCCTGGATTGTCCAGATACTGACTGACTTCACGAAGGAAGTAGGCCAGATCAGGTCTCGTGCCTGTCGTGAGGTACATGAAACTACCTACTGCTTCTCGGTACAGCTTGCCTGCCATGCGGACCTTTCAGACTCGTCCGTAGGACAGTCAGTCGTACTTCGCTTTTGGTGATGGCACGCTTTTGGGGTAGCACGCCAGCACGGAGAAGCGGCCGAGCACCTTAGTGGCATAGATCTTCTGGTGAATGAAGATAGACCGGGTGGCACGGTTGTGTTCTGTCGTCCAGCCAAACAGGTAGGATAATCCCCCTAAATCGGTCATGTGGAATTCTGATCTCAGGGCTGATTTCACCTTAGCAATCACCTGCTTGGAAGGTGAGATGATCAACAGGTCATCAACGTAAACCGAGATGTAGCACGGTGCATCGAAGATGACTTTAAAGAACACGCAACGGACCAAGCGAGCTTTAAAACGGCCAATGTGGCCGGCAGAATCGCGCTTACGCGCAAACACCCACCTGCATTGAAGCACCTTGCGGTGGTGAGGGCGAGGGACAAGAGTCCAGGTCTGATACTGGTAGTGCAACGGGTACGTTGTACGGACAGTCCTATAGGGATTAATTCGTGCTGTGTATACCACACCAATACTAGGTACTGATTCGCTACAAACTTCAAGTGATATGGTCTTATGAATTCATGATTTTGTATCATCTTCACCGACTCTGAGCTGGAGTCGCAGAGAGAAGAAGTAGAGGCTGCTGAGACCCTAAACCAAGGTCTGAAAAGAAGATGTTGTTGAGTGTGGTGTCGTGCCTATATACACAAACAGGGGCATTTGGGATGACGACAGGTGCGGAACTGGGACCTTCCAAGTGGGAAACAAGTTTCGTTTGGCTTACCTGGATACACCTGGCGCTGGGAGCAGGTGCTGTGACAGACACGCGACTGGGCACACAGCGTAGACCTAGTGTAAGGACCTAGACAAGAGGATAGCAAGTCGAGGACACACACGCCTCGCCGAGACCCGCCAGCCTCAGATCTCATAAATCTGAGTCCAGCGAGTCTGAGCGATCTGATATCAAAGTCAAGACTCTGAGCTTATTGTTTTCTGGAACCTGCCTCACCACAAGTACGAGACCCTCATATATAACGAGAGAAGTGGGCTGGTATTGCCTGGCAAGAATGGTGATGTTTTGCCAACGGCTGTTGTTGGCGCCGCCGTGAGGCCAAACGACACGTAGCGCGGTTTCTTTGTACGTTAATAAGTTAGTAAGTTTGTGATGGTTGCACCCATCGAGGCACCGCGGCAGCAAAAGTATAGGCCTCGTAGCTGCCGCGGCGACCAAAGTGGCCATGATGATGTATGCACGTTGGTGCGACATGATCAATGGCAGCATCGAAAAGTTGGCATCCTAAATACACAAAACAAAACGAAGACGCTTAGTCAGTATCTTCAGCAGTGGAGCACATTCATGCTGAACCTGCGGCTCCAAAGCTGGAACACCAACAGCCCTTTGTTCATGCTGTACCTCTGTTCTACAAATGCACCGCAAAAGTATATCAGCGTTATCAATTTATTACGTCTGCATGTTTTGGTACTGTAACCAGGGACGAACAACCTACCGGAAAGTAGCCGCGCGTGCAGGTGGCATGATTTCGTACTCGCAATGTGTTGAACTGAATGTCAAGAAGCTACCGGTACAGAGCGAAACCGTCGCGAATTTGCAAATGAGCTGGTCACTCCCAATCGAACAACGCCACTACCCCAGTTTCGAAATAGTGACTCCTGAACCGCTAACTTTATAACCTGTGAACAACTAGGAACCCCAATTGCGTGCTTCAGGGCAAATCGAATTCTGATTGAAAATTATCACATGCAAAAGACAAAGAACCAACTAAGTGGGAGTACAACCGTCCTTCGGCTATACATTGAAAAAAGTTAGAAGACCGCACACTCATCGGGACTGGTCAACGGCAACTTGAACACTTGAATAAAATCTCGGTCAGTGATTGGCCAGTTTGGGTGGAGCATCTTTGGTGTGGATTGCACCGTGCACTCAGTGGCTCTGAATAGTCCGTTGGACATGAGGCGTCTGGGTTCAGTCGGACACGACTAAGCTGATATACGACTTGTCATCATCTAATGTCTGACTCGTAATCACCCGATACGTGATCATGGGCGACCCTTCACGAAACGGCTGTTTTTCTTGGAAGCGACCCTCTGGCTCAGAGTCGGGTGAGTCTGAGCAGACACCGCTCAGACCCCGGCTCAACTGCTCAAGCCAGCAACACGTTTGACGACCCCAGCAGTCATCGCGTATCACAAATCGAACACCTTTGGTCGCAACCAAACCAGTCGACTTTTGACCCCAACTTCCAGGTTCTCAGCTCGAGGAAATCTCAGCCTTACTCATCCGTCACAGTCTCACCTCGCCAATCGCTCAGCTCGCACAGCTGATCACGAAGGTCAGATTTCTCAGTTCCAGCAAAGCGGAGACCTGATATCGGCTCAGACCTCAGACACCTCAAGGCACCAGATGGGTTCCGACCTTCAAAAATCCAGTTCCGGGAAAAGTCTATGCGTCACCCCTGGTCGCCATCCATCCATCACTTGCTTCAACCATCCAGGACAAAGTGAGATCGAGCAGCCGAGCGATGGGTTCCGGAGAAATCTTCGTGGGGCCTCGTTACATACTCTGGTAGAGCATCAGCGTGCCAGCCATATGCATACGAGGAACGCATGGCTTCCTGATACGTCTTAGGATCGAGGTCATAGCGTGCGGCTAAGAGACTAACGATGGTGTGATGCTGGGATTGCTCCTCTTCCAAGTCAATGGGCTCGTTAAGTAAGAGTGCCATGGAGTAGACGGCAAGAGCTTCAGTGTGTTCGACTTTCTTGGTGGAGGGGGTGCAAGCGCCAGTATCAGTGGCCACCAGAGAGGCTTGATTGCGTTTGAGCAAAGCACTGAAGGGAGGAAGGAGTTCCTTTTTGAACAGGCAAGGAGGTGCTGAGTGGGTTAGGAGTTGCACGCTCTAGGAAGGTTAGTGTAGGGAACGTGTCCTCTTTGAAAGCGACGTCGCGCTTATAGATAATTCTGTTCTCGGTCGTGCTCAGCAGGCGATAGCCTTTTTGGTTCTGAGGAAGCCCAACAAACATGAACAGTTTGGCGCGAGCCTCAAGCTGGTTTCGATGCGGCTCTGACGTGAGAGCAAATGCGGCACAGCCGAAGATTTTGAAATATTGCAGAGATGGCTTTTTGCCGTGCCAAAACTCGTACGGAGTGACGCCGCTAGGGAGCACGCTGCTAGTTGTCGCGTCAATGAGATAGGTGACGTATTGACAGCACTCCCCCCAAAAGCTGACGAGGTAGATCACCGTCAATAAGCAGCGCACGCACTCGCTCAAGAATAGTACACATTCGTCGTTCCGCAACGCCATTCTGTTGAGGCGTGTATGCGAAGTTAGTAAACTGGGCATTGGTGCCGTAGCGATCAAAGATAATCTGACCTAGCTTCCCATACTCCTTGCCGTTGTCGCTTTGAAGTCGTTGAACTTCGGGGTCATACTGATTGAATTGGGTTTCCAGAGTACCAACCTCAGTGTTGAAGCGGTTCTTAGCTGCCTTACGAAACGTTTCATAGCAGTCGTACATACCGACTTCCGCTCAACTACATATAGATGCATGAAGCGCGCGTAGTCGTCAATGAACGTAATGAAGTAGTGAGCGCCGCTTAGGCTACGGTAAGGCAAGGGACCATTGATATTAGAATGAACTTTTTCAAGAGGAGCTTTTGAGTCAACATTGCTATTGAAGGGAGCACGATGGGCTTTAGAAAAGATGCACGAAGGGCAAAAGTGTTCGGGGATCGCAGATGCGTGAGAGAACGCAGACATGGTCTGCATCACACGAAAGTTAGTGTGACCGAGGCGTTTGTACCTTAACAAGACATTAGGGTCCATATTTGGTTGAGCCACAAGGGCGTTGGCGGGCTTGTCTTTCGTAGGAGCCGAGGCCGCGAGCGCGCTAGATGGCGTCTTGGGTGGCGTCTTGGTCGTGAGCCGGAACAGGTCCATGTTGGCGGCAAACCCAACGTGAATCTTGTAGCCCACGAAGAACGTGCAGCGCATGCAGCTGATCACTAGACGAACGCCCATCTTCAGGACTTGAGCGATCGCCAGAAGGTTGAACTTCATGTCGGGCACGTAGAGCACATCGCGGAACTCCAATTGGGGCTTAGTGCCCGCAGTGTCAATTACCTCGAAGACGACGTCGCCGATGCCGCGGATGGGCAGCTGTTGCTTGCCGCCGACCATGATGGCGCCGGCATACGGCCTGATCTCTTTGAACCAGGACTCTTGGTAGGCAGCATGGCGCGTACATCCCGGGTCGTGGGAGTCCGTGCTCGTAGCCGAGCGACTAATGTCCGGCACAATGACGGTCGCATAGGCGCTGAATCTGACTTCACGACCGCGCGAGCTGAACTTGCGCTGGAGATCGTCAAATTTCACCGGGTTTCCAAAGCGATCGTAGATCTCAGGGTACTTAAACCGCTGGCGTTGCGTGGGGCAGGGCGCTGGCGGTCATCCGAGCGGTGGGTGCGCTGCTGCTTGGCCAGGAATCGGTTGTGATCATCACGAGGCTTTCGTTCGATGATGGCGAAGTTGGCCGGTAGCACCTTGCCCTCTTTCACCGTCCCAGTGCGCAAGTGCTTTCGCAGGGCACGGCAGTCACGGATGACGTGGTTCGCGCGCTGACTTCGCATAGTCGTCCGGCGCCTTGCGCTCGATGTTGTTCTTGAGATCAGTATAAGGGATGAACTTCTTACTGCCCTTCCAGATCGCAAGGTCAGGCTTCCAAGGGCTGGACATAGCATGGTACAGATAGAGCGACTTATGCTCGCCAGTCATCACAATACCAGTCGCCTCAGCAACCGCCTTCTGTGCGCGCTCAAAGGTCAGAAAGAACCCCATGCGGTCCGTACCCTCCTCGTACTTGATGGTCATCAAGTAGTGGTTGGTGTAGTACGGGTCGCCGTGGGCAGTCGAGCTCTCACAGCGATCTCGTAGCTTCTGGTAGATCGCGTAGGCCGACGTGCACCCCTCAACGGGCAGTACATGATAATCATCGATCGTCGAGATCAAGAATGATCGGGTTTTGCGCTCCCTACGGCGTCTTTCGTGCGAGCTCGGCTTGCGAGCGCCACGCTTCTTGGTCGCTCGGAGCTTGGCTCGAAATTTCTTGGCCTGTGCGCGGAGCTGTGCTCGACGTCTTTCCTTGTCCGTCTTTGGATCAGTGAATTCCTGATCACAGGAAGAGAAGGATGAGGCTTGGCGGATGGCCGGAGGGACTTGGAGTCCGTTCCATCGCCTCGGATGAGTTGCTTGAAGACGCGTCGGAATATGCCTCAGAAGAGGATCCATCAGCCTTGGGTTGAGCAGCAGCGTCGGAGGCGTTGGCATCCTCATCAGGACTGCTAGCAAAAGGGAGCGTGCCCGTGTCAGAGAGCAGGTCTTCTGACCGGGTAGGCGAGGGTGGGTGGGAAGGCTTGAGTAGGTCGGGGTCTTCGTCGTCGGAGTCGACGACAGAAGAGTCCGAGTCACTGTCGTAGTCCTTTTGGTCGATGAAGCCTAAGAGGCCTTGATCGTCGAGGGCAGCGCGGACGCGGGCGTTCCACACCGCGAAGTTGGAGCCATTCAGGCGCGGGGAATCTTCGCCGGTTCTCCCTAACGTGGGTCTCAAAACCTGTCGAGGCATATCGACAACACTTGACAGAGTAGGAAGATGAGGAGAAGCCGATGAAGCAGGTAGAATGAGAAAAGGAAACAGATTAATGATTTAGAGAAACGAAGAGATAGAGGAGCTGGAGACGAGCGTCTCCAGAACCAACCATCTAGAACCCTGCCAAATCTGATGTTCTAGATAGGGTAATTACATCAATCCTTTTACAGATTGTGTCAACAGATGTACTGCTGCCACATTGACAACCGGGAAACATGATGACGGCAAAAGACACACTCACTATCTGGCCTCGTCTCGCTTTTGCCGTCTTCATTAGCGTCAACCGACTGGTGCAAAAAATATAATTGTTAAAACAATACATCGGAAGTTTTTAATTTAATGATGAACGCTTCATTATTGTTTCATTATTTCATTAATTGTCCAGTAGTATTACAATAGGCAGTCTAACGCTATCCAGGCCATATTTATCTTTTCTGTTTTTCATGAAAAATTAAGTGTGATCATCGATTCTTGCATAATTAGACCTTCTTAGCTTCCCGTTTACGCAAAATGAAACAGACCTTGTATGCCCTGCAGAAAGGTTAGTTACGACGTAGAAAAATAAGTGAAATATTAATTTTGTTGAGATTGACCTCCAAATTAATCCAACATTATACTTTTCCGCTGCCAGGCCTCGTTGAGGATAGGCACCTAAAAAACACCAGGAGTTTACGCTCTCATCAGTGATCAATGATCATTGCGTAAGCTTACTAAGCATAGCTTAGGAATACACCGGTAGTGATGGGCTCTCCGGATCACGATCTGCCAACCCATTTCGTCGACTTTTAAACTGCGTGATCGTTGAAGCGAGTTGCCTATCCACCGTCACAAAGTTGGTTGAACGAGCGCGTTGCACAATGTGCATGTTTTCATTGTCCTCCCCGCAGCGGCGCACGCGACATGTACCCATAAATGTTAATGCTGATAAGCTTTGTGCTAAAAAATCATCGACAGACTACGACATGGTGCGTACAGTAGGCGTACAGTACAGTGCAAGAAGATTGCGGCACATTGACGTGGCCGCTACGCAGATCAATATTTTCAATGTCTAAGGCGCTAGCGCCTCCTTTTGTAGCGAACTCGCGTGATTCGTCCTATTCATGACGTTGTTGGCAATTCTTACGTCGGATCGCGACGAAACACATGTCACGACATTTGGTCGTGTTGTGTCCGACCCAGGCTCATATCCACCCACGGGACGTCAGAGTAAGAACTGATATCAGTGAGTTGAATCATGAACGAAACCAGAGACCCTAAAGAATAGTTTCTGGAGAAATATTAGCCCACAGTCTCCAGCCGATGAAGTAACGATAGCCTTACCATACTAACTAACGGTTCGTCACCGCAGGCTCAATGTTGATGATCATTTTGGTCGCATGGCTCCATTTACATTCCTCACCTTTACCTCGTCCGACAGCATTGCCATCAAATTCGTTGTCCTTCACGTCCGACATGCTCTTGCCCACTGAACTATAGTCTACTTAGTACACAGGATCTAGTTGTACAGCACACGGCAAAACTGCGACACGGAATTGTAGACGGCGCTGGGCTCGTGGATGCCTCGTCAACGGCGGACCACGGTGACTCGACATTGCGAAAACTTTCCCGATGGCCATCTGGTTTAAGTCTTCGCAGGTTTACGTCCGTTGCAACGCAACACGAAAAGGTTACCAGTCAAGCTGCTGAGCAACAAGCAAGTGGACGATGGACTGCAACGAAATAACGGAGACCAACAGTGTACTGGTTGTCTGAATGGTAGCAATACAACCGCCGAAGTCTAGCCATCCAGAAACTCCAGTTTTTCCCGGATGTTGAGTAGAAAACCCGGTGTAGTTAAGTAGATCACAGGTTGTTGTCCCCTTGGTAGGATCAACGTCAATTTACGATGTCTCCGATGGTCTCGTCTTACAGAATACCCACCTCATCCTCAGTGTGGATTTTGTAGTGAACTGGGCAAGCCACAATAAGTTTTTGAGAAATGGCGTCATCCGACCTGCCTAGTAAATACGGCGTAGATCGCCGACCTCGGATTCATAACCCGTTTGATCGTCCGAGAGCGATGGATCGACACGTTGCGTACATTGGTGAAGGTCTCATCGATCCGAATGGACTTGAAACTTTGGATAATATCGGAAATCTCGACATTGACGAGAAATCTCCAAAGCAGCGTCGAGAAGTGCTCGATGACTTGGCAATTGATGTTGGCGAGAAATATCTGGATGATATCTACAAGGAAGACGGAGACGGCGCGGATAGTGATGAAGCAGCAGAACAAGTTCGACACCATTTGACTGCGTCTTCGATCAAAGTTGGGGTCAAAAAGCGAGTCAAGACGGAGAAAGAGCTGGCGTGGCTGAGAGTGCGACAACTTTTAATTGAGGAAGAAGAGAAGGCGTCAACGCACAAGCAACCACACAAGAAGAGTATCAGTCGATCGGTTGAGCAATCTACTGTTCGAAGTGAAGCGAGCGACGATAGCTGCAATACCGTCAAATTGCTGGATTCCATGGCGCAGTATACCCATCAACTACCCAAACACCACTACTCTTACAGCAGCAGTGTGTCATCCGGCAGGTCAGGACCCGAGGTGGATACCCAGTCATCACCGCAGACTTTTGCTAGCAGAGTCGCGCAGTTTCTTGGGGGAGGAAGTGTGTTGGATAATGAAAGTACCAGCTCAAAATCGTCCCAACCTTCGACGTATAGCGGAAGCACGCCGACCCGGTGGCAATTGTTGGCTACGTTGGAGCAAGTGACTAAAACCTGCCAGCGTATGGAACTTTCAGAGTCAGCGATGGCTCGAGTTTCAGCACATTTGAACTCTATCGACCAAATTGTGCGTGACGACATCAGCAGCAATCAAAGGAGAGGAGGACGAAGTATCTCGAGTACACAGCTCTCCAATGACTCGGACGATTCATTCGATACGTATTCAGTGATAGATACTCCATCTTTGTACCCTCGAGCGGATGTATCACCGACAGTACGCAGCTCCTTCAAGACATTCGCTGCCGCTCAAGATTTGTGCGATACTTTGGCAGCTTTCAACAACCTCACGGCAGATTGCGGCCTAGACGGTGTGAAGCTTCAGGAGCCGTGGCACATGTACTACCACATCAGAGACGCAGTGTACAACAAACTCGGTTTCCGCCAGAAACAGCTCTTCAAGCTACTTGATGTGCGATTCAGTCTGGATGTGTTTAAACGACGACCTTGTGTCACCAAGCGCATGTGTATCGTCGGAGCTGGTCCGGTCGGTCTTCGAGCTGCTATTGAACTAGCATTACTCGGTGGCCACGTGTCTGTTTTGGAAAAGCGAACTAAATTCAGTCGTGAAAATATGCTTCACTTGTGGCCCTGGGTCGTACAGGACCTCGCGTCGATCGGAGCCAAGATTTTGTTCAAGAACTTTTGTAAATCCAGAACCTACTTCCACGTGAGCACTCGACAGTTGCAAGTTATCTTGTTAAAGGTAGCTCTACTAGTTGGTGTGAAGGTGTATTCGGCGACAGGTTTCCTGTCGATTGAGCCTCCTAAAGCAGAGGAGTTTGGCGGTAATCCGTTCTACTCCATTAAGTCGGAGCCCCAAATTCCAGTGGCGGAATACACTGCAGTACTTGGAGCGACAGGCACGAACGATTTGATCGCTGAACCTGCTGGAATTACCCGTTTTGTATTCTCACGAAAGGAATCTTTGGGAATTGTTTGCTACTTCCCAAACCTCGAGACTGCTGACGAAATGAAGACCAAGGAGTTCTCGTGGACGACTCAACTCAAACATCATATGCTGGACAAGATGCGCGACGTCGGTATCGATTTGGAAAATATCGTATATTTCCGTGGTGAGATGCATTATTTAGTGATGACCCCCAAGCGAAATAACTTGCTGATCCATGGCGTGGTGAAGAAAAATTTTCCTGACTCCAAGGACCTCGTCAGAAAAGAGAACGTCAGTCTCACCGCTCTCAATTCATTTGTCAAGAACATCGTCAAGTTCGCAGGGATCGCCAGGAAGACAGACTTCACGTGGGTTAGTTTGCTCGATTTCAGCCGACTTACCCGAGCTGACAAGGCTGCGAACAGCATGACGTCGCATGGCAAGAAACTCTATGTTGGTGTTGTTGGTGATTCGTTGTTGGAGCCTGTGTGGCATGAAGGTGTTGGCACCTGTCGTGGATTCCTTAGTGCGTTGGATGGTGTGTGGATGATCGCTCAAATCGGAAGGAAACCCGATGAACAACTATTGGCAGAGCGGCATCTTGCCTACCAGGTGATGCAACGTTTATCAGGTCACCACCGAGACGAGATGCAGAAGAATGTCCGAAAGTACACGGTGGATCCGAAAACGCGCTATAAAATCGACTTCTCTCAGGTTGAGTAGCTAGTTGCCCAATCAAGGTTATTAACCCACGTTAGTTGATTTCTCTCGTGATAGATATTTGGTCTGCAGTTGTCGCTTTAGCCCCTTCCTGGTCTTTGGCGACAAAGCGGACGATTGTTTTGTTGTAGACGAAATTGACAGATCTCCAATGACTTTACGAGTACATTGATGAAGATCAAGTACTGCACTACGTATGGTTGTGCTTCCGCGTTGGACATGCATATTGTCGTGAGGGTTAAAAGAACAAGGTATGCACTACCATTCGTCAATGCAGCATCAGAATCAATAACGAAAGCGGGAACTTTCAGCGTATAAAGCTGCTAACTTTACTTCGTGAAGAACGACACATGTAGTCACAGCAAAAAATCTTCTTTAAAACGAGTCCGCCAGATCATTTTCAATCAAAACATGAACTGAATTTCAGACCCAACTTTCTAGACACTCCAGCATTTAGTACAAGAGAGCTGTTCCGAGAGCTAAATCGCAATAGTTTATACGAGCAAACAAGGAACATGCCATCCAATTACATTTCACTATTAATACATGTAGAACCAGTGAACCTACAGTATCACAACTTTAAGGTTGTCGGTGCCTTATCTACAGCAAACAAAGAGCATCCCATCGAGTTGCATCTCACTACACTAGAACCTACCACAACTTTTCTTGCTTCGCTGTCGCTTTGAACCATAGATGCCGCCTGTTTTACAGCACTTACTGCTGTAGGGCTTCGTGGCTGCAGTATCCAAGGTCTTCTCAACCTTCTTCGCGATAGAATCAAGCATACCAGGGGGATTCTGAACCGTGAAAACTTGTTTAAGCCATCCGAAAGAGAAGCACAAAGGATGCAATTGTAATAACCGAGAATCCGCACGTAGCGAGGGTAACCAAAGCTGCTGGAGACTCGACGAGTAACCAAAATGATCCATCATCGAAGTTTTTTGTCTTCTTGGCGTAGTTAACGGCGTCGTTAGGAGCAATGTTTAGCAGGATGAGCCAGATAGCCCACACAAACATTGGCACACAGCTACCATCAAAACCACTCGAAGCAATAGCGATTTCAAGGTGAATCTTCTACTCAAAGCGAATTGTTCATCCTCTCATCGGTACCCATTTCTCCTGGTCGCGACCAGGCAAAATAAATTTAGTGTATGCCACACGAAATCCTCATGTGCGCCACACAACCTTCCAGTCCACTTTTCCCAAAAAGCGGGCAACCTTCCGATTCCGCACTGGGGTCGGCCATGGCGAACGCGCGATTGAAGCAGGCGCGGCGTCGCGGCTCCTCCCGACTCTCAACCGCCGCGCAACCTGTCGCTCATCCCTCTACGCAGACGCTGACGGGCGAAACTCCAGCTCCAAACGCTTCCCTGCCGCAAGATGAGCAAATATCCGACCGAGAGGCGCTGGAATCCGCTCTTCTGGAGCGAAAATCTGCTCTGGAGGATAAAATCCAAGCCTTAACACTAGGTAAACCCATCCACAAGGAGGCTGAGCCTGGCTGTGACGCGTCCGGCCGATGTGTGGCCCGTTGTCATCGAGATTTCCTACTCCAAGAGATGGAGTGGATGGCAGCGGACTTCAGTCAGGAGCGCAAGTGGCGTCTTCGCAATGCCAAGACACTGAGTCAAGCACTTAAGTCCCATCTGGACAGACAGGAGCAACGTCTCGCTAGACAGAAGAAGAGTGAGGAAGTTGCAAGACGTCGAACTGCCGCCAGAGTGGGAAGAGATGTGAAGAAATTCTGGACTAAGATCGACAAGATCATTGCCTTTAAGGTGAAGCTACAGGCTGACGAACTGAGACAGAGACACATGCAAAAACATTTGATGCAGTTAGTGGAGCAGACGGAGAAGTACGCGACAGCATTAGCTGCGAGCTTTCAAGAAGCTCAAGAAGGGACTGAGGACAGTGAAGATGAAGATTTTGAGATGATTGAAGAGGAAGAGGACGATGAGACGACAATTGAAGAGGAGGAAAGGAACAGTGGACCGATGTCGAGAAGACAAGCGGCGGCGGAAGTTGCAGTGTTGCAGGAAGAAGGAGAAATGGAAATTGAGGAGTTGAGAGCGAGATATGCAGCTTTGGAGGAGAGTGGAGAGGAAGCTACTGAGGATAGTGTGGAAGGGAGTAGTGAAGATGACGACTTTGAGTTGACGAAGGAGGAAGAGGACGACGAGACGACGATTGCTGCTGAAGAACGTAGGAGTGGACCGGTGTCGAGGAGACAGGCAGCTGCTGAGGTGGCAACGTTGCAGGAAGAAAATGAATTGTCGATAGAGGAGCTGCGTGCACGGTACGCACAAGCATTAGGGGATGATGAGATGACGAATCAAGACGATGAAATGGAGGTGGAGGATGATACCGGAGATGGTGATTTTGTGCCGACGAGACGTGAAGAAGAGGATCAAGCAGACGATGAGACGACCATCGAGGAGGAGGAAAGGTTAGAAGGTGATACCTCACCGTCCCAGAAAGCGGAGGAGTTAAGGTTACTTGAAGAGGAGGGCGAGATGTCTATCGAGCAACTACGAGCACGATATGCAGCAGCATCAGGTGAGCCGAGCAACCACGAGAACGAAGATTCAGAATCAGAAGAAGGACATGACGCAATAGAAGGAAATAGAGAACAGGAGCGTCCCGAAGCTGACGAGATTCAGGCAGAAGTGGTTGAGGCACCGGCTTCTGATGCAACTGCATCAGAAACTTCACCAGCTAGAAAGAGTGGCTACAAGAGACCTTACCTGCTGACGTCGCGGCTTGATCTGCGAGAGTACCAAGAAGCAGGCGTCAATTGGCTCATCAGCATGTGCGAGCGACGCATCAACGGCATCCTTGCAGATGAAATGGGCCTTGGTAAGACTATCCAGACGATCTCTCTTCTGGCCCACCTCGCGTGCGCTCAAGGGCTCTGGGGGCCTCACCTTATTGTGGTACCCACGAGCTGTCTTGTGAACTGGGAGATGGAGTTCAAACGTTGGTGTCCAGCGTTTAAGGTGCTGACGTATTTTGGATCTGCAAAGCGTCGGAAGGAACTACGACAAGGTTGGTCGAAGCAAAACGCGTTCCAGGTGTGCATCACCAGTTACCAGCTTGTTGTCCAAGACGCACATTGCTTCAAGCGCAAAAAGTGGTATTACTTGATTCTCGATGAGGCACACAACATTAAGAACTGGAAGAGTTTGAGGTGGCAAACGTTGCTGACCTTTAGTTCCCAGCGCCGACTGTTGCTCACAGGTACACCGCTGCAAAATAATTTGCTGGAGCTATGGGCCCTCATGCATTTTCTTATGCCGCACGTGTTCGCGTCGCGTAAGGAATTCAGTTATTGGTTTCAGAACCCTCTGGCGCTTATGGTGGAGAATGGTAGTGATCCAGCCCAATCGGGGGACAATGGAGTCGAAGGTGGCAAGGACTTGGTGACACAGCTGCATGGTATCATTCGTCCTTTCGTTTTACGCCGGTTGAAGAAGGATGTGGCGAAACAATTGCCAGGCAAGTTCGAGCACGTGATCACATGTCAGCTGTCAAAGCGACAGCGATTCCTGTACGAGGATTTTATTTCTCGTAGCAGCACCCGTCGTGCAATGTTTGGGCGTGGAAAAGGCCGTGGTGCGAACTTCATGAGCATGATGAACGTCCTCATGCAACTGCGGAAGGTGTGCAATCATCCGGATTTGTTTGAGCCACGCCCAATTGCGTCTCCGTTGGATATGCCTAGTATTCACGTGCACGTACCATCGCGGTGTGGATACTTGGTTGACGAGATCGTAAATGAGCGTCCTTGTGTAGCACTTTGGACAGGCAATAATCTACCAGGGCTGGAACTGCAGCACAGCGAGAAGCTTATCTCGAAACGACGCCGAGAACTCTTCTTCTACGATTTGAGTGCCCCGCTTCCAGATGATACTGTTGCATCGGTTCCGCCGGCGTACGAGGGGAAGAAAGATATCGTGCGAGGAATCATGAAACTTGCAGCAAGGAGGCGGCAGTACTGGCAGCAGAAGCGTGAAAGTGTTTCGCAGCTTCAAAAGATCCATGCTGGACTGTATCTTGATGAGCCTGTGTTTGGGGGTGCTCTTATCCGGGCTTGCACGATGCCAACCTTCATCTCCCCAGCTATGGAGGTTCACATGCATCGGACTCGACCTTTACTCGACTCCCGGCAACTGACACAAGCTCTACAGGCTATGGTGCGAGACCCCGAGGAGAGGCTAGCGTCTCTACAGCCTGTGGTGAACAAATCCGTTTGCTATGTGCCGAAGGCTCGTGCTAGACCTGCTCGTGTGATATATGGAGGTGGCGGCTTCGCTTATGATGACAACTTCGTTCTGTCACGCAAAGCGCACTCTGAGGAGCTTGATGTAAAGCATGTACAGCCCGTGGCAAGTCGCATTTTGGCACCATACCACAACTCTTTCAAGCGTACGCAGTTATTTTTTCCCGACAAGGCGCTGGTGCAGTTCGACTGTGGTAAACTTCAGCAGCTGGCAGTGCTCCTACGCACACTAAAGCGCGGCGGGCATCGATGCCTCATCTTCACGCAAATGAGCTCGATGCTGAATATCCTCGAAGTGTTTTTGAACTTGCATGGCCACACATACTTCCGTCTGGATGGTGCGACGAAGGTGGACAAACGACAAATGCTGATGGAGCGTTTTAATCGCGACGAGAAAATCTTCTGCTTCATCTTGAGTACTCGCAGCGGTGGTTTGGGAATCAACCTTACAGGCGCAGATGCTGTGATATTTTACGACTCGGACTGGAACCCAGCCATGGACGCGCAGGCTCAGGACCGTGCTCACCGCATTGGGCAAACTCGTGACGTACACATTTATCGTCTTGTAAGTGAGCACACAGTGGAGGAGAATATTCTGCGCAAGGCGCAACAGAAACGTCATTTGGACTTCCTCGTGATGTCAGAGGGTCAGTTTACTACTGACTTTTTCTCCAAAGCTAGTTTGCGCGAGCTCATGGTAGGTAGCACTGGCGAAAAACCTGAAGATTTCGAGTCTGATTCTGAGCTTGAAGATGAGGCCACAGATGAGGACATGGATGACGACAATGAAATGTCGCTTGATGCGGTGGAGAGCGCAATGGCTCAGCTTGAGGATGAAGAAGATGTTGTGGCGATGAAGGGTGCACGAGCTGAGTACTTGCAGGAACAAAATGAGTTCGACGATGATGCTGGCGGTGGAAGCAATATCACATCCCCAAGAGCTACAGTGCGGGTGGGTGGCTATTCCGGTGACACGGCTTCTTCGAGGCCGTCGACACCATCGTCAGTAGTATCGGCCAGCACTGCGGGAAGTGAAAGGGGTGATGACGAAGACGATGAGTTTGCAAATGAGGATACAGCAGAAGAGGACACGGCGGAAGAAGTTGATGATCGACCTGCTAGAAGAGGAAACAGACATGAATTAACTACACCTGATGGGTCGGAGCACGACGAGAGTATGGATGATGATGATCAGAAGAAGAAGACCAGCTCGAGTCGGAAGCGGCGGCGTCGCAGCTCGAATGATCGAAGAAAACTGTCCAAACGTCCGAAGCTTTCGGAGCCTCTAGATCGCCATGGAAAACATGGCGATAAGGTCCGCGAGAAAGCCCGTGATGCTGCCGAGGAGCAAAAACTGCAAGCTTGGAAGGCTTCGGTGCAATCATTGCAAGGATTTGAGGACTCACTGAATCCAGTAGATCGCTACGCGCTGCATTTTCGCGAGGATGTGGATCCTTTGTTTGCATATACACCGGCTCAACAAGCGGCAGCTCTTGCCGGTGTGGACGCTAATCCTACTGCGCCGACGCTGCTAGAAGACATTGAACACACAGAAGCAGAAAAGCGAGAGGAAGAAGTTCGCCTTATTGCAGAAGGTGAACTTGTCGTTGGTCAGATGGATGACAACGATGTCACCACCCCTGAAGCAATAGCAGAGCATTACACGGAGCTGTATCGTCGCGAGCGAGCGCACGTCCTCTTCGAAACTCGCAAGCGTTTTCTTACTGGTGCGGCGTGGTCGCTCATGAAGTGTGTGAACACTGATCAGCCGTTCTACTTCAATGCCGATACCCGTGAAGCTACCTGGGAATGCCCTCCTGTGTGGCTCGCACACAAGCAGTTTAAAAGCGCGCAGAAGAGAGGGTTTGAAGGCTTGCCACCTCCAGCGTTGCATCGTGTGCTGTCGATGTTAGCCCCGTACCCAGAACGCCACCGAGTGCAAATGGTCTGCCGCAGCTGGCACGCTGCAGCCCAGCACCAGTCACTATTCGTGAAAGTATCTTCCAGTGACTTCGATCCAGGCTCGCCAGCATCTTTGTCGAAGTTTCTGGCGAAAGTGGCCCCGGGTGACACTGTTCTTTTCGGCCCTGGTGTGTATCAGTTGGATGAGACTCTAGACATTTCGAAATCTGTGAGGCTACTAGCGGCTCCAGACTCGCACGTAGAGCTGCAAATGCGTTCCTGTCGCGCACAGCTTCGTTGGAGCGCTCGCGGTGGTGTCATTTGTGGCTTCCATTTCACGCGTACAAGTAGCACTCCCGATGCGGCTGCGCGTGATATCAAACTAAGCAGTGATGTCAAGAAAGCGGCGCCAGTGGTCAAAGAAAGCAGACGCACCTTGCGCAAGCAAAATAAGAAGCTGGCGAACTGGCAGCATTTGCTGAGTGTGGAGGGGGACGGACAACTGCGTGTGGAGTACTGCGATTTTGATGGCAACGGTTTGGGCAACGCTTGCGTGTGTGTTTGGGGCCGTGGTGAGAAGAAGAAGAAGAAGAAGAAAAAGCGTGCAGGAGGCAGCAGTACCAACTCGACTTCCACATCGAAGCCTACTACACCCCTCGTTGGAACTTCAGCGTCTTCTACTCCAGTAGCCGCACCACAGGCTTCTGCAGCTTCCACGCCAGCAGTTGCTACCAAGCCGGGTGCTACACCAACAACGCCGGCTTTGATTATTACGACGTCAAAGACTGGCGCACCAGCAGTCCTAGCCACAGCGACCAACCCTCACACAGCGCGCGGTACCGCAGCAGTGGCTGCTGCTGCAGCCGCGAATACGACGCAACTTGTTGTGACACCAGGGACTTCGACGCCGAAGGCTACGATGCCAGCGGTTACTGTTCCTACATCTGCTCCAGCACGAGTTGCCACACCAATGGCTGCCGCCGCAATGCCTACGGCCTCTGCACCAGTGAGTACCATAACGAGGATTTCGACACCAGCAGTTTCTACTCCGGTGAGTATTGCACCGAGGGTTGTAGGGATGACTACAACTCAGCGCGTGTCTACGCCAGGGGCTACATCAGCGACTGGTACACCGCGTGTTGTTGCAGCACCCGCAACTGCGACTACTATTCCTGCAGCGGATACGTTGCTAGTGCTTCAAAACTGTCGCGTTCGTGGTGCTGGGAGTTCAGGTGTGCTTCTTGTGCGCGGGTCGTTGGTAATGTCGATGAACACTGTGGAGAGTAACACGCACTCGGGTGTGACTGTACTGGGTGGACAGGCATTGATGAGACGAAACAAGATTCAGCGAAATGCTCGGTTTGGCTTGCGGCTGCTGTATCACGCTGGCAATATTATCGTTGAAGATAACGTAGTGTTTGGTAATGCTTGTGGTAACTTGGATGTGGACAATTCGGGCCGACGGTTCGTTGTTCGCTTGAACGACATGGACAAGGGCAAAAAGTCATCAGAGAAGCTGCCACATTCGCACGGCAAACTACGGCTGAAGACGTATTCAGTTCTGGAGAAGGAAGTGCCGCGTCCTACGCCGAGCGTCCCCAAGCCTGCCACTAACATTACGAGCGCTACAAGTGAATACTGGAAACGGCAGCTGACTGGTGCAGGTACAGCGCTACCAGCATCTTCAACGACGCCTACAGCCACTCCGGCAAGACCCGTCATCACTGCTAACAACATCATGGCAGCTGGAATTCCTATGGGCTTTATGCGACCAGTAGTGTTTCCACAAGGGTCTCACGCGCTCCACGTCTCACATCTGCCGATGGCGTTTGCATCGCTGGGAGCGAAGCCTACCATACCATCCGTGACGCTAAACCGGTCTACTACAAGTGTGCAGCCGCCAACGGCAGCAGCAAACCTTCAACGGACTGTTAGTGCACCAGGTGCTACAAGCGGCGTGCCTGCAAGGCCAGTAGTCTTACCTGGAACTACAAGTGTAGCTACTTCTACGACGACTACTGTAACTACACCGAGTGGAATGTTCGAGCAGTCTAAGCAGCGCCGGAAGCGCCGACCTAAGACGCAGCAGGTTATTGTAGGTGGACGCGAGATAATTCTGCGTGACACGTGCGAGAAGCCCACCGAGAAGGTGGTAAAGCCACGGCGTCCGAAGGACCCACAGACACCAGTCCCTGGGCCTTCCACGTTGCAGCAGATGACTTCACCTTCTGCGCTGCAGCTGAAATTTGCTCCTGGATCAACTGCAGCAGCGGTTGCAGCAGCGATGAGTGCAATGATGGCAAACACAGCAAAGTTACAGGCTGCTGCTGCATCGTCCACGACGCTGATGAAGACAGGAGGTACTGCTACTTTGGTTGAAAGTACGGTAGCGACCAAACCAGCAGTGGCTTCGACAGGTACCGTTGGCATGAAACCTGTTACCCCAAGGCCAGTGGCACGGCCAATGATGTCAGTAAGCACTCCGTCTGCAGCTGCACAGGCTGCCACGACGGCGAAAAGTGCTACACCTGTGGCGCCAGCAGCTCAAACTGGTACTACTACGATTGTAGCTGCAAAGCCAGCAGTGGTTACTACCACGACCATTACTTCCAAGCCGGTGATAACTACGACACCAGCATCGACGGCTGGAAATGTTTCAACCGTGGCTCCAATGCCAGCAGTGCCTGCTTCATTGACCGAACCAGCAAACAAGTCTGCTAAGCCAGGAGAAAAGCGCCAGTTGGAGGCTGCTGGGATAGAGGCCAACGGAGCTAAACCAGAGGAAAAGAGTTCTGGTGGCGACAGCGGTCAGCTAGAAAAGAAGGTTAGCAAGCCTTAAATGCGAGTGTGCACTGGAATTATGACGATAGAGAAGATGGCGAACAGGGCGCTTCGCAACATATTTATCAATGAGAGGCAATTTCCATGAACTGAGCGCTGTTGGCAGATTGCTTCAACAATGCTTCAACTCCATCAGGTGAGCCGATGCCCTCCGGCCCATCAAGGCGTCGCCCCAGAAAGCGTTTGCACTGCAAACTTGCAGACCCCGAGATGCCACAAACGATTTGGTAGCCAAGTTACATCACCGCGTGTCAGAGGCACGTAGCTCGACTACATGTACCTGTATCCAAGTTTCGTGAACCACAATGGAAAGGTCTGCGTGTTCTCGTACTCCTTGCCGCACATGACAGCGCATTAGATGTTGTACAGGCAGCGAAAAGTACCACAGGCGGGCCGGCTTCGAGTCGCTCCGTCACCAAAGCATCATTAACAAGAACGAGAGCCGTGAAAGACGTGAAATAGGCTACTTTCGGTGGACTGTCATCGTGAGCAAGTGTGACTGCCAATTTCACAACTTCAGTAGAAGTCACTCTACTTGCAGTTATCAGCGTCGTCCAAAGCTTGTTTGGGGCAAGTCAGCATGCTTTGCGTTCCGTCGGCACATTAAGATACCCAAGCACAGAGTGTTACAAGCCCACCAGTGATCGATTGTTTACCTAAAAGAGTTATATACTCGGGTGTTCGTGGCACGTGCTGTTCGGCGCAATATTGATGAAACATAGGTATTGTCTTCAAGACAAGCAGGTACAAAGTACAAACGAACGTCGCGATCAAACTTTGGAGCGCTAAAGCTTCTGTTGTGCTGCCAGCGTAGCAGACTCGTAGTAGAACTTTTGTTAGAAATCTTCTCAAGACTATTGCCAACACTGCATTCAGTTTCTGGTGAATTGACCTAGCGCCAGATGAGGAGCCTCCACATTCGGACGGTACAAGCAGTTCACGATCTCCGTCATACAATTGTGGGAGGTGCAGCATGGCCGGATGCAGCCGTGACAATTACACCGTCATGTTCATCCACAGCCCTGGACCACGAGGGTTTGATGCAAAACGAGAAGGATAAAAGGGATTTCATCCGCATATTCTCTTGCTATCTTGAAAGTGAGGCTGCGTCAAGGACTCCGATCGCTTATGGCTGGATACTATGAGACTGGGCGCCCCACTAGTGCGTGCAGGGCGGCGTGGGTAGTGGCTAGTATGCTTTACTCGTCGGCCTCCCCCACTCCAATTCCAGCACTTTCAACATGCAACTTGTATCACACTATGTATGTCTTGTTTATCGATGGTGGAACTCGAGGTAATCGGGGCGCCGGCGGGAGCGGCACAGTCATTGTGCAATTGGATGTCGGATCGGGCGCAATAATCCCGATCTGGATTGCAGTGCGGGGTAAAGGGACTACAAACAACGTGGCAGAATATCGTGGATTATTGCTGGACTCACACATGCACGGACTGCTGGGCTCCGACCGCACGGAGCGGTCGGTGACAGCAAAATGACCATTAACCAGCAAACTCGCAGAATATCTGCTACATTTTGGCTAGCAATCCACCCAAAATCGCGACATCTACAGCATGAATTCTAGCCCCCACAATGGTACGATACTGGGGGCAATATCTGTGTGCGCGGCCCATTGCTTCCCTACACTTATCAAAAGGGATATCCATGATACAGTGCTATCCATGTATTGTACTACACTCGTTGATTGATAGCCCAGGCATTCGCTTTTTACGAATCGGCAAACCAAACGTTGTAGAACAGTTTTAACACGACAACGCGCTCGCCTCCTTCGTTTTTCCTCTGCTGGTCTCTTTGTGGTGAAGGTTCATCTCGGCCTGCTTACATGTGAGCAACTGATTCGGTCTAACCTGAACACCATTGATGAATCGCAGCAACAGGTCGCCATACAGCTACATGTACGCAACGTCGATAGAAATTCAGATCGGCATAAGCGTCTGGAAACTGTACTTCTATTTTATATTACAAATCCTAGTTATTTTAGGTTTGCTGATTATTATTTTAATACTATTAATATATATGTTTTAATACTGTTAAAATAGCATGTCTAAGCATTATGTAGTATTTGTAATTTACTATAAGTGATTGTGGAAAGTATTACGAAAATGCATATGATAATATTACTAATATTGGAAATTAATATGTAATGTGTGAAAGAAATGCGATATCAAGATCAATAGTGATCTCGAGTTCAATATGAGATGCCCTGTTTAGCTGATACAACCAGTCAGCCAGTTCTGAAAGGGATTGGTTGTTCGTGTGTTCAAAATACTCAGCGGTATCTGTATTCATTAAAATGAATAAAATACATGGTCACTATGACTATCGCTAATAAACATGTATTTTTACAAAAGTATATAATAATTAATATGAAGTCGGCTCGCATCGTTGTGTAGCATACGACACCGTTGTTTCACAGGAATACGATACATGTATGGGAGGTCCTGCTGTGGGCCACATGCTCTCCGATGCACGGATACATCTGGAAGTAAACCTAAATCTGTACTGTAAGTACATGTATTGTATAACATCAGCACATGTGTTATACTGTAGTGTCGATGGCTCGTTCGTTCGAGGCAAATCGTCGATCAGTTTCGCATCGGATGATTAGTACCCGCATATCCTCTGAGTAGCACGGCATCATCTGCACTAAAAGTGCGTTGACGAGAAGCTGAGCAAACCCGGTGATCTAAGGTTTGATTCTTGTTCCCACATCTCGTCTTAGATAGGAGCTTTCGAGCTTTCAAGCCTTATGCTGCTACCCTAACTTATCGCCATTAATCGGGATCGACGAACTGATCACTGCCACTGTTTCGCCGATAGTTGGTTCCCTGAAAACTCCCACATGTAATAGTAGACACACGACAGCACGCAATGACCTCACGCTTGTGTAGTCTGTTGGTGTTTCCAAAAAAGGGCGAACACAATCAATCATTGAATCAAAATCCTTGTAGATCGGGGAGTCACTGTGCTTCTCCACCAGATCGGCACATGCACTCGAGCAGCGGAAACCATGTAAGCTATAATACTGTTCATACGCAGTAGCCCCTCTTAGAGAAAAAAAATGGTGTCCGCGCTCAACTCCATTCAGTCGTTATTCTCAAATTCTCCACCATGGCCTCAAGCCACCAAGCACCTCTTCGTCGCTGCACTCGCTGCCGCAGTTGCCTGCACCACTCAAGCGGCTGGAGCCAACAACTCCACTTCGATCAACCACGCTACCTTCGGTACCATCACGTCCGGCAGTGGCAAATGCGTCACCAGCAACCCCGACACGGGCGGTCTCACCAGGTGGACTGGGTCTGGAGGAACACCATGTCCAAGTACATGCCGCAGTTCAAGAACCTCATCTTCGACCAGCTCTTGAACAACAAGGGCAAGCTCAGCTACTGCGTGAGCTGGGACAACGACAAACCTTTGACCAAGGCCACGGCATCCAAGTTCCAGGCCATGCTCGAGTCGCAGATCAACCTGTGGGACCGCTGGCGGGTTACGAGTGTTGGCCGTTCAACCACATCGACGTCGACATCGTGGGTTACGCTGTGAAGGATAAGTCCATCATGGATTGGAGTGACGACTCGCTCGGCACGATCTACGAAGGCATCTTGGATGACGAAGGAAGTCCCAAGTGCCCCGATGAGTGCTACAAGCACCAGGGTCAGGCTGCCAGTGCTGACACGAGCGGTTGCAAGGGCAAACCGTTCGACATGTCACTGTGGCCATCTGCCAAACTCGGAGAGGTGCTTGGTACGGGTGGCGACTGGGGCCAGCGTGTCGAAGTGAACGACATGCTCAACAGTATGGGCCAGGAGCAGATGATGGTGCTGCTTCACGAGATGGGCCACGGCTTCGGTCTGCCGGAGATGTACGTGGACGCGAATAAGCCGAGTGGATATCCTGCGTGCGTGATGGATGAAACTTTGGACCTTAGGGACGGCGATGGCTGGCTGCTGCGCAGCATCCTGGAGAACATCAAGGATCGCTACAACTCTTAGTTTAGGTAGGGACAACTTACTATAGTGGATTCTGTAGTGCTACTTTGTATTTTGCGCGTCCAAAACACTCGATGCTTGCGTTCTAGAATTGTTGTGATCGTATCTACAGCCCGTTGACCACGAGTTCAAAGCAGTAGCGCCAGGATGTTTCGGTGACAGAAATTACTAGTATTTGGTGAAGTAGGCATGGGTCTACCACACAGCCTGGAAGAGGGAGGCGAGCGCGTTGTCATGCCGCACCCAATGTGACAGACCGCTGGTTCATAAGAAGCGCATGCCAGACTCAGGTTTGGCTGTCAAGCCCGACGTGTATACATGTGTACAGATACCCCTCGCAAATTAGGTGCATTGCAGATATTTTGGCACTCGCCTTTATATTACTGAGTTATAATCTCGATTTTATTTAAGCCCAGCTCTTATTTAAGACTTAGCTCTGATTTGTAAACAGCCTAGATTTATATTCAAGATCCAGTACGGAAGTTCCTCAATTAGCGTACCATTTTTTTTAAGAATGGAGTGGACGTTAAAAATGGCACTTCAAGTACGTTTTTAAGAGGAAGACTAAAAATTAGTCTTCGTAATATCCTATACAGATCATCCCGTTCTAACTGATACACTGTAGTTGCCGTTGCCTCGGTCTCTATCAAATATAACAGGATATCATTTAAAGGAGGAGCACATTTCTAGACACTGTGCTACAATGTATCTGGCGTAAAAGGCACCATAAACCTCGTATTTATGCAGTAGGACGCTACATGAGTTGTATTCACCCACTTGGAGCAAGTAGGAAGGAAAAATGTCCAAGACCTGAGAAAATATACGAAAAATCTCTTTTCACGGATATTTTATATATAGCATAGTAGTTAGCAAAATTATGTAGTTTCTGGTCTCAAAAGCAGCTATTATAATGTAAAATTCATATCAATCAACAAGTTTTGGACCCATTCTTGGAAAATGTGGGCATTCAATCCGACCTTTTCTTCGAGTTCTTACAAGAATTTCTTCAAGTAAACTTGATACTTAGATTTTAATCTTGCTGTTTGTATAGGGGCCTTTGAAATCGAGTATCAAATATGAAATTTGACAAGGATGTCAACTTGTATACAATTGACTGGGAACCAAGTCGATGGACTCTGTCCGCATCAAACATACCAGGATATCAGAGATGAGAGGATCATTTAGGACAGGATGACCTGTAATTCCAAAAATATCACATCATACTGGATGTTATCCCAGCTGGAATGTGAGAGGAAAACAATTTGTTTTTCTTTTCGTATTCGACAGGCGGCTTTTGGTTCTGCTTTGACTTGTCAAGCACCTTGCAGCCAGCAGTGTTGCTACTGCAATAACAGTGCTGCCAACTGCACTATCGAACTGCATTTTAATTTGGTATGCTCAACAAATTACCGTAATCCAGGTGTCATTTTAGTTTGGTATGCTCAACAATTACCGTAATCTAGGTAACGATCCAACGAACTATCGACCGCAAATCTTCGGGGCAAGCACTTCAAGTATAATCCATGTACTATCGACGTCAGTTAGTTTTGCCCTCACAGCTTGAAAACATGTTTTTTCATGGAATGAAAATCGCTCGAACGGGGTGATTAACCATGTTTGAGAACCCTCCTCTTCCGCACTTGTCATTTTTCATATCTCCACCATGGCGCCAAATACCCCTTCTTCACGCTTTTCAACCAAGAACCTACTGACCACTGGGTTGGTTGCTTTGGCTGTCAGCAGTATTCAGGCAGCCGAAACCACCAACACTACTGCAGTCGACCACGCTACTTTCGGCGACATCACATCTGACAGCGGCAAGTGTGTTATCGGTGACCCCAAGACGGGAGGAGTCACCCGAGAGCAAATCGACTGGGTCTGGAAAAACACAATGGATGAGTACGTCACCACGGCTACATTCCAGAACCTCATCTTCGACCAGCTCGTGAACAACAACGGCAAGCTCAGCTACTGTGTGCGTTGGGACAACGATCAGAAGCTGACTAAAGCTGTGGCGTCCAAGTTCCAAGCCACGATCGAAAAGCAGATCAACCTGTGGAATCGCTGGCTGGTTGGTTACGACTGCTGGCCAGTCGACAAGGTCGATATCACCGTCGTGGGCATCGCCGTGAAGGACAAGTCCATCATGGACTGGGATGATGACTCTCTCGGAACGATTTACGAGGGCCTTCTGGACAATGAAGGCAGTCCTAAATGCCCCGATGAATGCTACAAGCACCAGGGCTGGGCTGCTAGTGCTGATACGAGTGGTTACAAGGGTAAGCCGTTCGATATGTCGATGTGGCCATCGACATCTCCGGGTGAGGGTGCAATCGGCACGGGCGGTGACTGGGGCCAACGTATCGAAGTGAACGAATTGCTGAACACGATAGACCAGGAGGAGATGACAGTGATGCTGCACGAGATTGGTCACGGCTTCGGTCTGCCGGAGATGTACGTGGACAAGAACAAACCTGCGGATTACCCTGCTTGTGTGATGGATGATAGCGACACGCTGACCGACGGTGACGGCTGGCTGCTCCGCAGCGTCTTAAAGAACATCAAGTCTCGTTTGAAGTACTAAGTTTTGCTCGAGGCTATGAGTGCTCTTGCTTGTTTCTTGTTGAGAGTAGAATAAAGTAGATGTTTGTGTTACTTGTGTTTTACTTGGTAAAATTTTGTACATTTGAGTGTTGACCAAAGTCCAGCATAAGATCCAATACCTATTAAGACAATTTCTCCGAACTCAGTACTTGTCACGCCAATGGTCCGCGCGTAGAAGCTAAAACAAGAAAACTAAATCAAGCTCACCGTGTCCGACGCGAAGGATAAAATATTGGTCAAAGCGGTCTGCTCTGTACTGTAATCATCTTCGAACGCATTTTATTTTTCTCTGATGGATCAGCAAGCCGAACGCGCCAAACATGACACCACACCATCAAAACCGCCTAACATCGTCGACTCAGTAGTACCAGGTGCAGCCTCCGTTATGACGGGGTGCAAAGCCTTCGTCATTGGTGGGAAAGTTTCGCCGTTGCAACCTGGCGAGCCAAGTTCACGGCCAAAAATCATCAAACTATCACGCCTGAAATCGGCAGCGCTGCTAAGTGTACTTGGTGTGATATCTCTAGTTTGTATTTCTTGGACACTTTGGCTGATTTTGCTGGCGGTGAACCCAAATAAGACCGTGAACTGGGTCATGAAGACTGAAAACTTTGACGATGGCTCGTTCTGGTTGATGGTGGAAGCGCCTCAAACGATGAAGTTGTTATCTCTGTGTGGTCTCTCGGTCGTGGGGATAGCATACGCTGTTGTTCTTGTTCAAACATTCAGACGGCAAAACCGCGTTGGTGTAGGTAAAAAATCATCGTTAGTTCCAAAATCGCGTGCAAAACGCTGGCAGAGGTGTGAGCTGGGTCGCGGATGGGGCCGAGTTGCCTCATTCTTCACGCAAATGTATCAACACACGGTCAGACATTCATTTTTGCTGATTTTGTAGATAATTGCTTCAACTGATCCTGTTCCTTTGTGATTCACTTCGTTCATAGATAGTTTGGCAGAAATGTGCAGATCTGGTAGTGGAAACAGCCGTATTGCATGTTATTCTCGAAGACGGATCTCCACTCGGGCTGGTTGCAATACTCACAACAATCATCGGGATGAACGCTTTCTGTTGTGCAGTGATGATGTTCCTTCCTGATGGATGCTCGGGTCTGACTGAAGTCATTATGGATATCATGTACGAGGTCTTGTTTAGTTCCTTTTAGTTTCTGCTTTCACACTAACTCAATCGTTTCGTGTTCTAGATTTGATTTTCTCTTTGCCGTTGGTTATCCGATACTCACTGGCATCCACTGTCTTTCGAGCTTCAGCCTCGATCGCGCCAAGTTAATCATCAACATGGAAGTGTTCCCCATTGGATCACGTGAGCGAGAAGCGACCGTAATGGCGGATCCGGTACAGACCGACATTATCTACAAGTCACTAAAATCACTTCAGATTCTCACGATTTTTGAACTCATCGGTCGAGTTGGAGTACTTCTTGTCTTCGCGTATCGACTGCATAGTGCTGTAAACCTGGTCAAAAACCCAGCCAAGAGACCAGAGCGACTATATCCCAAGCGGAATTGGCCTTCCGCTGCTTTGTTGCTACTTGTTGTAGTAATCTTGGTTGTCTTTGTGGAAGAGAGTGTTCGAACGTCGGCAAGAGCGTGCCAACCTCACCCAGAGTGCGTTGTCAAAGCTCACAGATGGACAATAGTGGAGAAAGGATCGTTGATTCAGTGTCCGTGTCGAACGCTTATCGCTGGAGATGTGAAGCCCAAAACTTTCGACGAGTGGATGCATCCAGAGGATATTACTGTCAAAGTGGCTCAGCTAGCTTCTACAGGTGACCTTAGGACCGTGAAGCTGACTAACGTGTACTTTCCGGAGCTACCGGATGAGATACGAAGCTGCCAGCAGATACAATATTTGTGAGAAAATCAGTATTACATTGTCCCTGTTGGTGAAAACTAACTGTTGTACATGTAGGTCGCTGATGTACACATCTACACAGGAGGTCCCTGCTTGGACTAGCGAGCTCGTAAATCTGGAATATCTGTAAGCGGGCGTAAGCTTCTGAAGGTTTGGATGAATTGGGTTTATCGTTTGTCCTGACTTTCTGAGGTTGCCATGATGGTAGGTATATCGAGGGAACATTCTCGGACTCGCTGCTTGAGCTTCCAGACAATATGTTTGACAAGATGGCATCGCTCACATTTATCCACCTAGGACAGCACGTCCATCTACAACAACTTCCGTCTTTTAACAATCTCCATAAACTCAAGGAGCTGGTATTAGCGGTGCTGATCTCGCTTGCCGAGCTTCCAGAGTTTAACAGTCTTGACAACCTTGAACGATTAGTGCTGAGTTCCTTACCAGCCATCACCACACTTCCCGACTTGAAGTCACTTGAGAAACTGAAGTCGTTTACAGTGAATGACCGCGGAACTTGGTGTTGCAACGGGTTTCTTGGGGAATGCAACTTGACGGACTCATTTTGTGAAGCTCAGCCACTTCCCGGGTCATCTGCTGCGACCTGCTTGCCATCGAATGCCAAAGCGACCAACGCAACATTAAAAGTCATCGAGAAATTCCCAGACACTGTCTGTCGAAATACAGAAACGACATCCAAAGGTTCAGGTTTTCCAACACCAGATACAATTGCTCAGTGCAGCGGCGTCATGTACCAAAAGTGTAGTCTCCCGGGTTACGACGAAGCCATGTGCTACAACGCCGGGTTCATGGCGATATCTTGCGATGGAAACCCACTGTCAATTGAGATGCGACGGCGTCAAATCCAACAAGGCGTTGGAGATCCTTGTAACCCAGTGTATGAAGCCTGGCTAGGGTGTAAATGAGATACTACAAACACCTTTTTACGATCAATGGCTGGTTCATATTATTCCTTCCTCCCTCGTTACATGAGCATTGTCTGCACAGCTCCACGCTCCAGGCGCTGGACAGTCTCCAAAAGCCATTCGAAGTTGTGCTGTTGCGCGATTCGCTTCAGCAGACGCAAAGTCTCGAGAAGCGACTCGCGCACCCCAGGCATTAAAGCGTACGTGCCCGAGCATGGGCAATACTCGCGCATTTTGTGCTCAGCTGGCAGGTGACACTTGAGGCAGTACAGATCCTGCAGCTGGTAGGCCACAGACTGAGCCTGAACCAATTCCACAAGTCGCATTTCGAACGCGGTCTTGTCGTACGAAGCGAAGCATCGAGGGCAGTGCCACGCAGCAGTTGCCTCAGCGTCCTCAGTTTCATGGCCTTCATCGTCATCACCGAAGCCTGATGCACTGCCCTTGAATAACTGCGGGTCTCGGCACAGATCGACAGACCGGCACAGGTTGCAGCTCAGGCAAATTACATCTTGCACCGTGAACGACAGTGACGGATTGCGAAACTGGGATACCTCGCCAAATTCGCTCGTGCGCAGCAATTTGAGCAGTGTACGTCTCATCTTGCCCACCTGGGCCTCCACACTTAATTCAAGCTGGAATACAGCACTCACGAACTTCACTAACTCCAGTGCAGGAGACTCCAAGGGGAGATGCGATCCGGCAAACACAGGGAAGCTATCCCGATCCATGTTGTACGTCAGAATCTCTGGCACTAGACGTAGCATCTTGTCCGAAAAATACGATGACACCAGCTTTTGCGAGTACTTTGCAAGCGGGCTCAATTGCTTCTCGTCCTCGTCCAAAGGCTGATCGTCATCTTCAGCAATGTCAGGCTTGGAGTCGTGGCCCTTGGCAAGCCGCCTACGCTCGCGCTGCTGGAACTCTGCTCGCCGACGAATAAATTGACCCACCAATATAAGGAAGTACTCGTCAACTCCTCGAGGCAAGTAGTTCGCGATGTTCCAGTGAGCAACAATCTCCAAAGGCTTCTCCTCACTACCGTCATCGTGATCAGTCTCCTCCTCTTGCTCTTCCTCCGGCACCACGTTCTTCAAAAGAATGCAGCCATAATTTTCCGCGTCCAGGAACAGTAGATTCGAGAAATATTTTTTCGGGGTAAAGTTGAGTACCTGGAAGAGCTCGTTGGACAGCACAGTCTGCAGGATAAAGTTTAAGTAAGTCTGAGCGTCACGCACCGACTTCTTTTTGGTGCACACAATGATTTTGCTGAAGTCGGCATACACGATCTGGGATCCAAGGCGCCGGAACTCAGCAAGCAGCTGCAAAAACAACTTCTCCATCAGTCGCTTTACCATAGCATGCAGCGCTGGGTCAAAGCTCAACGAATTTGGTGAGCACAGCCAACGATAAAACTGCTGTAGCACGTGATCTGCGAATTTGTTGCGACTTGCCAAGAAATCCTTAAAGAGAGTCGTCACCATCACTCGCAATAGCCGGAATGCTTCGTGGCAGCTCTCCTCAGCATCGCCCTCGGCCACTGCAGGAGCAGATGTCGATCCTTCTCCCTTGGCACTTGACTCACCTTCACCGCTGCCGTCAAAATCAATCTCCATTTGGTGCGCAACTCCCAGGCCCTCAATACTGTGGATCTGAGACGCCACGAGAATCGCGTTGACGGCAAGGCCATCCAGCTCAAGCTCGACACAAACATCGACAAATGATCCCTTCTCGCACACCACAACAGAAGTGTCTACACGATGTTGTGAAACCGCGTCGCCCTTCTTTTGCGCTGCTTGCTGTGCGGATCCTAACAGGGATTGACTAAAAAGCTGCTGGAACTGCTGCTCCTGCTCGTTGCCGCCGAGGTCCGGCAGTGACGTTGGTGAGTGCCACCAGAGATGCTTGTGTTTGGTTAAGATACGCGAGTACAAGGTGTCGAGAATAGCAATCGAATGATCACCCGTGAAATTACCGACCGGCAAGTGTGCGTACCGCGCACAGTCAAGCACATCTGCGTAGTAGTGAGTCATTTCGAAGCAGCGCGTCAGCATCTTTTCGCCCATCAGTTTGCGCCATGTAAGAGCTGGAAATAATGTGTCCTCTTCGTTCCAAGGTAGCATAGCAATGGGAAAGCTGTGGAGACCTTGCATCTTCTCACGAAGTCGCTTGCTTGATGGAATGCACGTCTGGGCCACGACAATCGTCGGTTTGGGGGCAAGTTGCTTGTTCGAAGCCAAGCGGGCAAGAGTAGCATTCACGCCAGAGAAGGCTTCCTGTGCTGTCTTCACGACGTGGGTGTTGAAAGAACAGCTCTGAATAGGAGCAGTAACACCTTCCTCTTGAGACTCTAGGAGCAGCTGCTCGAAGAACTGCTTCAAATCCGAGCCTCGAGACTTAACGTTGGAGAAAGGATCGACATACCAAACGTGTGCATCGCCCTTGCTGACTGCTTTCCCTACGTTCTCGGTACTGACATCGTCATCGTCTTCTTTGAGCACAGCCAGGCCCAGGATAGCACGTTTCTTTTGCTGCGCAAAGTAGAGCAGCACTCGTCGCATTAGCGAGTTCGATGGTGCCGATGCCGCTCCATTGGCCGTTAGTGAATGCTCCGGGTCCACGAGATATGGTGCCTGCGCGGTAGATTGGAATTGCAAGTCACTCAGTTCGTACTCCTGGCTGGTGCTGGAAAGATGAGGGTTGACAACTTTAGCCACGCAGCCAAGCGCACAAACAGCCCGCGTCAAGGCAGACACCTGCAGCTCGTACACACCGTGCACGTGAGGATCGCCTAGAATTTGATTGATCTCCTTGTTGTATTGCTGGTACTGTCGCTCGCTCAGCATAACCTCCAACACTGACTGGGGCTTAGACGAGTAGTGCGGCACGATACGAGACACACGCCGACAACCTGGTAGCATCGAAAGGAGATTCTCCTGATCTGCCTCCTCGCATGTGATGTAGAAAACCCGTGGCATCTTTAGGGTGATGCGCTGTAGCATTTGCGAGTGCGCAGTAAGAACCCAGCAGGTAAAAATTCCGCCTTGATCTTGTTGAACCTCCACAATCTGCCAGTACTCGCGCTGCAGTGCACCTCCAGCGTTAAAAACGAAATTCTCCATGCCAACACCGTTGCCCTTTGCTGCAAGCGTACTGGTAGAGCCACTCTGAAAACGTTTTGCACTACCATGTGCGCTGTTCGCCATACCAAATCCACCTGCAACACCATAATTGCGCATGCGTTCCTCTCGTTCTCGTCGCCGCTTTCCCAGCAGCGACTTCCACTTCTTCTTTCGATTCTTCAGCCACTCTTTAAATGGCACTTCTCCGAGCTTCACCTTAGCCGGGGGCGCGTCGTTCACAATATCGTCATCAATTTCTTCAATCGGGCGGCTAGCGCTGTCAGTGTCGTCACTTGCTTTTCTCCCTCGCTTTCGCGAAAGCGGCTTTTCTGGCCGCGAAGATTGTTTTCCTTTCATTAAGTCCTCCATATCGATCAGCTGGGCAACGTAGTCTCCATTGTCAGAGTCCTTCGCACCAGCCTTGAAGAACTGCTTCATGTTGCCCTGTTGGTACTTTGCATTCTTTTCGCGAACCTGCTTCCTCATCCAGTCTGGAAGCTCAATGCGAGGAACTGGGTTCTTCACATTCTGAAAAGCAGCCGGAAGCGAAATAATCTTCTGCACTGTCGAAGCAAAACGTGTACGGTAGTAATCCCAGTCAAGGATTGACCGAATATCGAAGTCCTGGAGGTGTGGATCCTTCAACCACTTTTTCAGGAAGTGACGCTTGACCGCATCCTCCGTTGCGAAGATGGCCGTTGGGATAGCTCGTTCAGTCACCTTTTCACCGTAAGGACGAGCAGCAATAATCATTTTACAGGTCAAACCCTTGTCCTTAATCATATCCTCTCCAAGAAACTCGCCCAAACGCCTGGCAGTAGTGATAGACGTGGATTTCTGGCCTTCGTATTCATCTAGCTTGCCGGACATACTCTTATTCTCTGTAATCAACGCCATCAACTCTTCATCATCCATAGACTTGCCTCGGGTATCAATCACATCAAGCCAACGGTTCGCGCACTTCGCGACGGATGCATAGCACTCTTCCAGACTGTCACCGTCAAGAAAACACTCAAATACTTGGCCCTGGAATGCCTTGATAAGCTGCAGCTCACCACGTCGCTTGAGCTCGAAACCCTTCAGCTCTGCAAGCGAGTGGTCAAAGTTGAACACTGCATAACGTTTCTTCAGCAGCTTTCCCTCCTCCGTAGAAGCAGGAAGAACCATCGCCTTGTATGGGCCATCCACCTCAAACAGAATAGAGCACTCTTTGTGCGTGTTGTACTTCCCTGTGGCTGTGTCCAGCTCGTGATATTGCGGGTTCGTGAACTTCGCATACACATCTGCATTCAGCATCACACATGGGTACGAAATGCTTCTCGAGCCGCCATCCTTGAGATTAAATGAGAAGGTTTCAGGGAACGACTTAGGAAGAATGGCCCAAATACCATCAGTATCTAGCTCCAGCGGTCGTCCGATCTGCTCAACTAGCTCACGAGCACCAGTAATAATGTTGGAACCCGTGTGCGTCACTATACCAGCCATCTCCATAGAATGCCAACGAGCACCTTTACGCATCACGTAGCCATAGAAAGAGTTCAAAATACACTTGTGGGCTAGCTGCAGGGAGTCGTATACAAGACACTTGTTTTGCGCATCACTCTTCGCCAGCAGGTCTTCCGCATCTGCAGCCTGTGCCACCTTTTTCTTCCAGACCTTTGTGAGTCCCTTGTATTCGTAACGACGGTCACGGAAAGCGCGCACTGTGTTAACATAAAACGGATTTTCGCGCATGCAGACAGTGGCAGATCTTTTTTGCTCTTCTGTCACCTTGGTTTTCTTGTACACACTGGAACAATACGACTTGAATCGTTGTTTCAGCAGCTGTTCTTGCTTGTCATTAGGAAGTTGAGCAAAAGGAACAGTCGCTTGGGCACCACGGTTGGGACCCTTGCTTGCCTCTCCATTCGCGGCACCTCCCTTCTTCTCCAGAGGAAAGTTCTCGTACTCAAGCTGAGTCTTAATTGAGTAGTACTCTGGTCGAGTGGCAGGGTAGAAATCACCACGCCACACCCAATCCATTTCACGCTGACAAGACGCATTTATATCCTTGATAGCTGCTCGGCCACATTCAGTGTTGTATGCGCAAGCAGCACAATCGGCCTCGTTCACAATAGCGCAAGGCTGCAAACGGTTTGTGAGAATAATGTTCGGGTACATGGCAGCCACATCCAAATGGTAAATGAGAGGCTGCTCCTTCCGGTTCGGTCGCTCGCGAAGTGATGCAAGTCGGTCAACAATATCCTGTTTCACTTCTTCATAATTGGCGACTTTGTCAACAGGGACGTTCATTTCAACTTCCAGAGAGAACGTAAGATCACGATCAATATTGTCGATCAATTGCTGGAATGCACTGGGCACCAACTGGAAGTCGTACAAGAAATCAGCGCGGAAGACACCAGATTCCAAACACTCAACATGACCACCCACATACGTCTCACTTTCCACAAGGTGGCCCTTGTAGAACTTTTCATCGCGAGCTGAGCTTTGCTTGTTCGGACAAATGATATTGCCACTAAAGGCTTCAACCATAAGCAGAGCCTCACAAAGAGTTCCCGAACCCTTTCGTAGGACATCTTCCGATCCCAAAGGAATAATTGTACATAGCGAAAACACGAACAAGTGCACATAATTGTCGTATAAGTAAAATGTGGCGACGGCATCGGAAACTGAGTACGACGCCATCTTCAGTGGTTCATCACGAGCCAACGCAACCATATCTTCTGCGTCCACCTCCACTGGATCGTATCCGAGCTTGTACTTAGTCACGGCCTTCAAACCCTGACTTCCCTGCGGCAGATAAGAGTCGCGCCTCACCCAGCAAAATGCGTCCATGTGCACACTGCAACGTCCACGGTATTCGCCGCTACGTTCGTCCAACGAAACTCCAATCTCACGCGCCATATTAATTCCATGAACTTGTGCACGCGCATCAATGAACGGCCAATCGAAGAAGTCACCGTTATAAGTCACGAAAATGTGCGGCTTCTCCTCAACCACGCGCTCGAAGAAGCGCTTCAGTAGCTGTTCCTCGCTTTCCTCATTGAACACAATGAACGGTCCAGGATAAGCCTCCTTGGGCGTATACTCGAAGTCCTGAACGTCTTCAGACACAAACTCGCGATTCACGATCAAATATCCCTGCTTGTCGATCATGTACGAAATCATGTATATCTGGTCCACTTGTGCATCAGGAAACTTGAGCGGAGCCTTGGTACACTCGATATCGAATGCACACACTACAGGTTCTGCCTTATCCACCATATCCTTCTGTCGTCTTACATCCGAGGGCGAGTACGGCGCCGTCGGATCATAGTCCACGTGATACCATGCACCCACTCGAATGTCCAGGTCAATAGCCACTCGCATGGGGTACGGGACGTCATACTCCCTCAGTTCAAGGAGCGAGCTCTCGCTCTCATCTGTTCCTGCTCCTTTAGCTCCATCTGCATCAGCTCCAAAGATCAGATCGTCCTCCGTCACTTGTTCTCTTGTCTGTCCTTGCATCTCGTAGGCTTGTCTGGCCTGAAGTCTCTCCTGGTTCCTAGCGACCAGTGGGGCCAGTTCTTTCTTCACAGTCATCAAGTCTGCGACTGTAGCGAAACTCAGCTTCACATAGAGAGCTTTCTTGCCGTTCAGATGATCAGCCATGTCTAAATCTTCACGGAAAACTCTCTGAGCTTTAGCTACAAGTCCTTCAAACTTCCTAAGACAGTAGGCAATGACCTCCTGCGACCTGTTAACCTCCGGTCGCACGTAGAAGTAAGGCTGGTAGATGATCCTCGTCTTAAAAGCCTTGCCGTCTTGCTCCAGGAAGTATAACTCAAGGCCACTGACCTCGTTCTTGCCCTCTATAGGGTCCAGGAGGGTGCAGGAGCGTAGATTTAGCAGCCAGCCAAGCTTGGCGTGGTCTTCTCCGTCCATAGCGACGTCTGGCTGCTCCTTCCTGGCCTCCTCTTCCTGCTCCAGCAGCTCTGGAAGCAGATAGAAACCGAATTTGCGGTCTAACTCGTCACCTTTCTTGAGTGCGTACTGCTTGGCTTCGGTCATGCCGCGGCCTGGACGATTGCGCTGCGCGTTGGCGCGTGCGCCCTGCGAGTTACGGGCCCATGCTGAGCCACCGCCGCGACTGTAAGGGTTGCGGGTGGAGTTGCCTCCGCCATACTGCGTCTTGTTGCGCTCGGACATGCTGAGGGAGGCGCTTGGTGCGGGTGGTTTTCCGCGCGGAATTGCAAGAATGAAGGTCACAAAAAAGCGCGGGAAACATTATGCGTTTTGATAGGTTTGATATGATATATGGTAGGTTTTATGCGCGTGAACCAACGGATACCAACAGTAACAATTGAAATAAGCGTACATGTAATGGTGGTGACGAGTGTTTTGGTTACCAGAGGCTTAGTGCTTTATATGTTATTACTTTCATCCTGTAGCTATAGAGTAGCTAGGGGATCAATGGAGAAGAGCTCTGCTGCAATCACAAGCCCGGTAGGTTCAAAGCCGACTTACTTGGCAAGCTTGCGCTTCTTGGAAGGCTCCTCGACGGTCTCAAAGTACTTGAGCGAGTCCTTGGGGTTAGCAGTCATAGCCTTGGCGCCCTTCTTCCAGCCGGCGGGGCACACGTCTCCGTGCTCCTCGTGGAACTGGAAAGCCTCGATGAGACGCAGCACCTCGTCCACGTTGCGGCCAATAGGCAGGTCGTTGATGGTGATCTGGCGCAGGACGCCCTCCTTGTCAATGATGAAGAGGCCACGGAAAGCCACGCCCTCGTCGTCACCTTCGGAGACAAGAACCTCGTACTTGTTGCACAGGTCCTTCTTGACGTCGGCGATCAACGGGATGTTCATGTCGCCCAGGCCGCCCTTCTTGCGCGGCGTGTTGATCCAAGCAAGGTGCGTGAACTTGGAGTCGATGGAGCAGCCAATCACCTGCGTGTTGAGCTTCTTGAACTCGTCGGCGCGGTCGCTGAAGGCGCAGATCTCCGTGGGGCACACGAACGTGAAGTCCATGGGGTAGAAGAAGAGCACCACATACTGGCCCTTGTAGTCCGACAACGAGATCTTCTTGAACTCTCCGTCGACGACAGCGTCAGCAGTGAACTCCGGGGCAGGCTTGCGGATCGTAAGGACCATCTTGGCGGACAGGAACAACGGAGACTCGCGCAGGTGAAGGCAGATCTTGAACTGATGGATCTGAATTCGTGCGGCACCGGACCAGCTCTGTTGACAAACGAGTTTGAGAGGGGAAGGCTGTCCGACGTCGGACACACCACTTTCGTGTACAATCAATGTACATAGTACACTCGGTAAAGTACGTTATGTGGTACGCCACCATATCGTACTTAATCGATCAGCCGTGAAAGAAGCTGCCCCAAAGAGACCAAGTGGAGCCATGTCGTTCAGCAGCTTCTACTCGGTGGTGAACGCCATCAAGGACAAGTCGACGGAGGCCATGACGACCCTGAGCTCGGACCTGCAGGATTTTAAGTCCATTGTGCAGGAGGACGTGGCTGAATTGAGCAAGAACGTGCGTCAGAACATGCAGGAAGGTCGGTTAAGCATGGACGCCCACGACTCGGACGAAAACGAATCTAAGCAGGACGAAGAACGGGACGAACAGGACCAGAAGAAACCTAAAGATCCTACGCAGTCTGAGACCGAGGAGCAGGACGAAGGGGACCCGTTGACGTCGCTCAAGAACTCGCTCTTCTCCTTCGATGTCACCAGTTCACTTAATTCAGTGGGTAGCAGTGTTCAAGGTTCACTTAGTTCAGTACAGGGTTCTCTTACATCAGTAGGCAGCAAGTTGACGTCTCTGAACGTCGGCACCAGCTTGGGCTCGCTCGAAGCTATGGGTTCCAAGCTGTTGAACTCGGCTGACGAGTTCCTGGGCACCTTGGCAGGAGATACTGTCTATGAGGACGAAGAGGAGCTCAGTGAGAGCGAGTTGAGTGCCAGACGGTTCCGACTATTGGCACTACAGGAGGACTCGGAGACGTACATTGACCCGCCGCTGGATGCTGAAACCTTCGAGAAGTGGAAATTAACGACGTCCGCTGAGGAGCTGGCGGAGATTCAGAAGGAGGTACTAGAGAACTACCCCACGGTGGGGACGAAGTTTACTGAACTGGTGCCGTCAGTGGTGGAGGCGGACGTGTTTTGGACGCACTACATCTACAAGGCGTCACTGTTGGCGGCGCAGGAGCAACGTGGTGCCGATCTGCTCGAGCACGGTACGACGTGATAACTCTAGGGTTTATGCAGCGTGACTGACGTTGTATTTTTTGGTAGCATTGAACGATGACGAGGAGGAGATCGGCTGGGACGTGGACTCGCCCAAGGCCAAGGACGACGAAGGCAAACCGATTTTCCCGGATGACGAGTCCAAGGAGGAGGAAGGCAAGGCGCCGGCTTCCACTGCTGCGAACGGCCAAACATCATCTAGCGACGGCGAGAGCTGGACTGAGCTGGACGAGCGTAAGGAGTCAACTTCTTCGGGTGCGTCGTCGACTGTGAAGGAACCGACTAGTGCCCTGGCTGACTTAAAACTAGAGGAAGGAGACGAAGGTGCGGAGGAAAACGCTCTGGACTGGGGTGATGATGCCGATCTATCCGTCCCAGAGGCAACAAATGCTGCCACGTCGGATGCCAAGGCTCCTGAGGCTACTCCTGCTACGCACGAGGACTCCAGCAAGCGCGGCGAGGACTGGGGCGAGTGGGACTAAGTTACGTAGCTGGGCGAGGCGCCCGCGCATACTCTATCGATCCTATCGACTTCGTTCACCATGTTGTTGTGGCAGCCTGTATGCGGTTATCGAGCTTCATATTTTGTGTGCTAACCTCGATTGCCTCATGCTTTGCGTGTATGTCTTGTACTTGCTCACATCTGTTACATGTTTGTTTGGTAGTGCTGTGGCTTGCATATTTTGTGCAATAGACTCAAGGGAGCAACTTCTGGCACAACATCATGGATATTGCAAAAGTTGTGGGGCCGACTACTCTTGCTCAATGGCGTAGTCATTCAAGATCCCGCTTCTAGCATCTCGATGAACATTTCGGACCTGGTGTGCTCGACTGTTGAAAATAAGGAGAAGGGAGTGTCTCGTGAAGAACGAACTACAGCACTGCTTCAGCTCGATCTCGCACCCTATCGGCACGGAATCTTCAAGACCCCACCGAACCAGCTCATCCATGACGATTCTTGTGCCTGATAATTAGCCCAAACGACCGTATTGAACGAGTGTTTCGCATAAGTTTGTCCCGTTGAGCTTATGAGGACTGTGTTCAACCTTACACTGGACAACAACCAGCTCCGATAGCGAGTCCAGTATTTGATGGAGTGTCGGGACCTACTGCTCACGCGGCTGTTCCTTTATCTCCAACACTTTGAGGTGGACGACGTTTCAAAGCATTTCGGAGAAAATGGTGTACGGATTCAGCGCTAAAAGACTTCGAATGAGCGAAGCCGACAGCGTGTGGCCGGCTCGGAAGCAAGTCAACGAGTCCACAGCCTCGCCTTGACGCGGGAAAAACACATTTTCAGCGTTCGTGAGTTACCGGTACTACTTCGAGCCAAGTGGTGCGCTTTGTCGAGGATGACGAAGGTGAAGGCGTTCCAGACACAGCAGAGACTGTGTTGTGGTAGCTGCGTCGTGGAAGTAATCGGCACACGAGATGCCCCCTGCTTCAATTTGTACGTTTTGTCCGACAAAGCTTTGGTGTGTGGGTGTATCTTGGCGTGCCCAGTGCGGTTGGTATTGTACTTGTACACTAACAGATGCATCACTAACCAGGTCGCTCAAGTTGATGTTTTAGCATCGATGGAACCTCTCCGGAAGGCCAGACCAAGTGATTCAGCTCTCGTCGAGCTACATGCATCCAACTGCGGAGAATGCAAGTTGGCAACTTCTGCAATTACAACTTCGCGAGCGTGATCGCCTACCGAGTGCATTTCAGATCTACTGTAATGATGAACATCTCGTCAAGCACATAAGACCAACAAAGCAGATCGATCTCGACAGCGCAGCAACACTGCAGACACAGGTAAACCAAAGAGAGAGACAGACTCAAACTTCAATACTCTATGCTTCTGTAGTCAATTGCCGGTTTGCACGTCTTCATTCATCGTCACAAAGACGGAGACGAAAACACTTTACAGCAGCTATGGGTGCACTTCGAATCGCAAGACTTCACAGGCAACAAGTAGAATCAGCCCCAATTAATACAGTACGACACTTCAACTACAAAATTAGTATGCTGGTGTGGCGATGTCGATGCCAAAGCTGAACCAGGAAATGTTTTCAGCAGCGTTTGACGTGCAGATTCTGTAGCCATCCATGTCGATACTGAAAACAAGAGATTCAGTTCGATTAAGTGCGTATGGTGTGCGACACACCATACGCTTTTTGACTCGAAGTGGTGCTGGCTGGGATATGCTCCGAGATCGGCTTGATGCGGAGAGAACGGATCGTCAGACTCGTCAAGCGATAGTGCGACTCCATGAAACCAAATGAACCTTAGTTGACGCAAAAGCGCAAACCGTGGCATGAACAATAAGAAGTGTGCTGGCACTTTCTGACCCCGACATGATCCGGGTGAAAATACCGTTAGGTAAGTTGTGGTCTCTTTGCGCCATTCCAGATTTCGCGTCGCACTAAGTAGGTCAAGGAAGTCCTCGATCAACATTATATTGCAAGTCGCACGTGATATCAAGATGAATATCGCGGATCTATTGTGTGCGCCGGTCGAGATCACCATAAAACCTCCCGGTAGCGTGCAACCTTATCGGGTTGCTACGTGTGAGCCTCCCAAACGCCCTCCAGCTCAGTCCACGAAGCGGCAAACACGTAGCGCCAAGTTTGTGCCCGACGATCAACGTAAACGTCCGTACCGGATGAGTGTAACCCAGAGAAAGTGTCGTCAAGACTTCCAGGAGCACGAGTCTGAAGTGTTCAACTTGACGCTGGACATCAACCAACTCAAACAACAAGTGCAGTACCTTTTGGAGTGTCGTGATCTACAGATCACATGTCTACTGCAAAATCGTCAACGATTGGAGACTCAAGTGTTGGGGACAGTCGACAAGATTCTGTTCGGTGGTAGTGATCGACCTCGATCGGGTGAGGAAGGCTGCAGTTTTTCGAGGATGTTCATGGATCAGTCGGACGGAGCGACACCACCGAATGGTATCTACGAGTTCTGCTTGCAACTCGACAAACCGAACTTCAATCACCGCTCGTGCACTATTGCTACGACTCAAGTGATGACGGTCGTTGAGGAAGACCCTGAAGGTGACAATGAAGAAGCTGCTGAAGTTCGCAAGATCTGCGGAGACCACGGAGGTTGCATGGTTGAGGCTGTGGGTGAATTCACTGGCCGATTCACTCGACAGATCATCGTCTCCATGTTTCCTCATGTACTCAGCGATGAAATGATGGTCGCGCAGATCATCGGACTAAGCATCACGTGTCCGGCGAGGTTGCTGTTGTATTTCAATGCTCACAGAACGGTTGTGCGGCAGATAGCCCAAGCCGACGTATTTGCTGCCCTCGCTGCGTTACAACAAGCCAAGCCGAGTGAATTTGCGGCCATCATGGGCACTACCGCCGCATAGGACGTGGATGATTTAGGAAAAATGTACAATCAATTGAAAAGCTGATGAAATGCAATTAATGAAAAGGTGAAGGTACAAAAATGAAGTCACAAGCCTGTCCCAAAACTGACGCTACGCGATAACGGTGCAAAACTTGCTGGCTCTTGCTTGCGTTTGCTGGTTACATCTGATCAAACGCTACCGGTATCTCTCAGTCGAATGCGAAAGGTGTCGTATAAAATCTAGCACTGCCAAAGGCTTACCGACCGGCTTTCTCGTTTGGGTGGAAATCGAGCTTCACTTGTTCATTTCCCCAATAACCAGCATATTGAAATGGACTTGTCCAGAATCCTGTGCTCGACCCATGAGCAAGATGAACTCAACGTAGCGGAGCTTCCGGAACGAGAAGAAGCGGCCCAGCATGCTCAAGTATCTACGGAAGACAAGCAAAACCCAGGCGCCCTTCACAACGATCGCAAGCGGTCATATCGACTAAGTGCCACCCAGCGACAGCGTCGTCGAGATCACAGAGCGTACGAATCGCGCGTGTTCAATCTCAAACTGGACATCAACGACCTCCGACAGCAAATCCGTTTCCTGACGGAGCGTCGAGACCTGAACACCACGCGCCTTCTGCTGCACCAGCAGCAGATTCAAAGCCAAATTCTCGAAATGACCTACGACCTGCTATTCAGCTATCGCGGCGATGCCTACGGTTTAGTACCAAGCGGACGAGGTTGCTACGTCGGTTCTGTCCTTCAGTTCGAGATGCAACGAGGTCGACCTGCCTTCAGTCACCCTTCGTTCATCATCAAATCCGTGCGAGTGCTGGACATGGCCTGTGACAACGACATTGCCGGGGAATACGCTTCCGAAATTCGACAGGTGTGCGGCGCTAGAGGAGGCTGCATCGTAGAAGTTTCAGTAAAATTTTACCGCCCGAATTACTCGTGAAACACTTGCCACCATGTTTCCGTTAGTCCTCCGTGACCAAGTGTTAACCTCACAGCTTATCGGAATGACAATCACCTTCTCGGCGCGTTTGCTGCTCTACTTCGACGCCGGACGGAGATTGATACAACAGCTTATGCAAGCTGAAATTGTGGCAGCTCTCAACGCGCTTCATCTCGCTGGCATGAATGATTTCGCAGCGCTCGCAGGCTTCGACTGAAAACCAAGACTTCTGAGAATGCCGCTGAACAGAAAATACTAACTCTTGGTCCACTGCAGAAGTAGATGTTGCGACGCTCGCGACGAATAAAGTGTTGGCCATTGACAGCGAGTACTTGCATAATGAACGGCACCCTGTCGCGTTAGCACCGTCCCTCATCCCATATTGTTTACTATTGAAGTAGGTTCTCACGAGATTACTCTTCCAACAGAACAGCCTTGAGGAAATTTGATGGAGCCCTCGCTCACGACTTCGCTGGTTGAATCTCCTTTCGCAACACTTTTCGCATGATGAACAACAAGTTTGCACGCTAGGGATCATTTGTCATTCTTCCAACGGCGAAAGGATGAAGCTGTCCAAAATACTGTGCTCGTCTCCAGAGGAACAGGATGCTCCATCAGTGATCCACAAACCTGCACCACCTTGTACTGACCAAGAGCACGACAAACATGAAATGGCCATCGCGACACAGAAGTTTTCTTGTGTGCCGGACAAGGAACGCAAACGACCCCATCGATTGAGTACAGCACAGCGTCAGCGTCAGCGTCGTCGCGAGAATGAAGCCTACACTTCACGTGTGCAGAATCTCATGTTGGGTATCAATGATCTTCGACAGCAGACCCGGTTCTTGATGGAGCGCTGAGACCTGCATATCACGCGTGTGCTGCTGTGTCACCAGCATTATCAAAGTCATGTGCTTGATATGGCCTGGCATTTTTTATTCAGCTTGCGCAGTGAGAATTATGGATTGTCCCCAAGTGAGCAGGCGTCTGCAATTGGCGGACTCCAGGAGTTCGTGGTGGAGCGAGGACGGCCCGCTTTCACCCACCGTTCTTACACCATCAACGCTGTACGACTTCTGGCCTTTGTTGACAACAAGGATACTACTGGTGAAGCCACTTCTGTGCTTCGAAAGGTGTGTGTTGCTGCAGGGGGTTGCGTTGTTGAAGTCTTGATGACGTTTACTGGACGAATCACTCGCGATACGCTTGTCTCCCTCCCCGCATGTTCTCAGTGATGAAGTCTTCGTGTCACGGCTCATCGGGTCGAGCGTCACGTTCTCACCACGCTTGCTGCTCTACTTCGATGCTCAGGTAAAGTTGGTGCGTCGGACTGTACAGGCATATTTCGTAGGTGCGTTCCAAGCGCTTAGCCTTGGTGAGTAGGTGGATTGTATTACATGTACTTGGTAGCGTAATCGGAAAACTGCAGGCCTGAAGTAAAGAATAGTAAAAGAGTTAGCCAGCACGTACATCAAATCTTTTTCGCGATTTCTCGTTTCATTTTCTCTTTCCTGCGTGCAGGCAAGCGGGTTGCCAACGACTTAGTCGTTCAGGTTGTATGATACATCGCTGCTCGTTGCGGCCGCCTCGTTCACGCTCTGGCTCTCCTTACATATTGTCAAAAAGAGTGCGAACGCCAGCCGCAGCAACTGGCCGCACTTGGTGATGTTTACTAAATCGTGGATACCTCTCTAGCTTTGCAGCGCAGTTAGAAACATTTTTGTGTGGTTTCCATCGCCGTCTCCAAGCTGCAAATTCGCTGCGACACTCCTCAACAAACCGTTCATCTTCCATGGTTACGTACAGTGCACAAGGTGCACATATCTCATTCTGCAGTGTCTCGAAACAATGCTTGTAGCCGCCGTCAATCAGATACAACTCGGGATAGTACAGTTCCGGGTAGCTGTCAGCATGTAATCTGCGATCCACATTCCGCACATGACGCAGCATCTTAGGCGCTCGATTAGCTGAAAACTCGCAGAAAAATATCAGCGCTGTACGTGTGCAATTCTCCAACGCCATTGAGTCGAAGAACTGCGCTTCCATCATTTCCGGGTCACACAACGAGCTGGCCCCTCTCAAACTCCCGCTGTCAAATTCAAATGGGAACCGACAGTCCAATAGTTTAAACCCCGACAATTTATCCTGAAACTCCCCTCGCAACACCTTCATCACGGTCTCTGGAGTGATAACATTGAGATCCGGATGCTTGTTCGAGTACATCGTCGGGAGAATCGGCTTTGGTGGTGGTGCAGACGCATTTTTGACACTGATTGCCTGTTCCGACGTATGGTAGCGGAGCAACTTTGGTGGTACCACCGGAGCGGGCGGTAAACTGCCCGACGTCACCACTGAGTAACTGGACATGGCTCGTTTGAGCACAGTCTTGTTGGTCTTCATCATTGCAGCTTCAACTTGGTCAACTTCAACTTCCGAGCCTGTAGCCATCTGTACCAGTCCTCCTCTCTTGGACTTCTTCTTATACATCTTCTGCTGCGTTAATGTCGATCTCGGGGACAACTCGACTCCATCTGCACCTCGTGCGGAAGCTGCACGCTTCCTGTCTTGGAATGGATCGTCTTGTGCCACAAATTGTGGTATTTGTGGCATTTTGACAGTATTGTCTGCCATATGTTCAGCATTTTTGATGGCAAAAATAGCACGCCGTCGACTTGAATGTGGCGCGGAGCTTTCTGGTCGCCGGGACCTGTTGCTGACGCGTTTCGTGGGCCTCTCCGAGTTCTGCGCCGTGTCCTGGTGCGTCGAGGGCGAGGATGGAGGAGTGGATAACTGCAGCTGCGACGAGAGCAACGGCGTTAGATGGGAGCGCCGCGGACGCCAGTTAGAGGCAGACAGGTCGCCGTCACCCGCCATTGTTGACTCCAATACCACATGTACTGATTTTGTTTTGGCGGGAAAATACTTTCAGATGTGGACCACATTTACCTGGTTTGGCAAACGCGGAGCGCAACGTAGTCTCTTAAAGCAACTGAGTAACTTCAACTTCGATTTACTGAAAACGAAACAACCCTCAAGGTATCATAAAGAAGTCGATCCAGACTTCGATCTACAAATAGGGATGCCGAAAAAAAATGCATTAAATTATCCTAGGCCCTTACCAACCTGGTTGACGGCAATACAAAATCTGGATATCCGAAGAAAGTTTGGTATGAGCCACTATATGCGACAAACAAATGTATCAGTCTTCTTCCTGTTTATTCACTGCTTAGTTCATGGTCATTGTGTCCGTTAGCGCCATCAGGTCGAATTGCTGCTGGGTTGTAATTCACCTTCCATGGCATAGTTGCCACGGTGGGGCCCCTTCGCTCGCTAAAGCTGCTGAAGGCTGTACCTGGAGCAATACTGGTGACTCATCAGTGGTAAGCTCCACTGCAGACGCAATTCGAAGTACAAACGTTTGCTTTCTTAAGCGTCAAGTCTGAATGCTCATCATGCGCCTGCGAAAGTCACCCTTGTTGCGGTAGCTGCGAATGAGCACTTTACGTTGCGTTTGCAACTTGGCTGCGAGAGCTGCCACCAAGAGAGATCTAAAAAAAACGCATTCCTTGGTCAGAACCACATCTTTCGATCACCGACATCAAGATTGATCGTGGGGGATGGCCGCAATTATCACACCAACAGCCCCACCAAGTAGCATTCGGCAGAAATTGTTACCACAATTTCCGACACTTGCCGGGACTTGTATCGACCCTTGTCGCGGCTTTTGGATCTACTGGTAGCTGGTTTTGTATGGGGTCTTCATCCTGAAGGTGGCGGTGCAGTGGTGCTCGAAGCTTGGGTCCATTACATCGATTCAGGTCATTTGGAAATGGCGCCTCAAACACCTGGAAGCTGTGCCCCTGGTTGAGGAACGCATATTCTCTTGCTATCTTGAAAGTGAGGCTGCGTCAAGGACTCCGATCGCTTATGGCTGGATACTATGAGACTGGGCGCCCCACTAGTGCGTGCAGGGCGGCGTGGGTAGTGGCTAGTATGCTTTACTCGTCGGCCTCCCCCACTCCAATTCCAGCACTTTCAACATGCAACTTGTATCACACTATGTATGTCTTGTTTATCGATGGTGGAACTCGAGGTAATCGGGGCGCCGGCGGGAGCGGCACAGTCATTGTGCAATTGGATGTCGGATCGGGCGCAATAATCCCGATCTGGATTGCAGTGCGGGGTAAAGGGACTACAAACAACGTGGCAGAATATCGTGGATTATTGCTGGACTCACACATGCACGGACTGCTGGGCTCCGACCGCACGGAGCGGTCGGTGACAGCAAAATGACCATTAACCAGCAAACTCGCAGGTGCGCACCACGATCCCCGCATCTGACCCGCCTGTATATTCAATGCAGACTCCTCATTTTTGAGGTGTCCGAATTAACGATCACTACGTCTGCCCATACACGTCTGCGGCTGTCATTGCCAAGTCTCTTCTTACGGGCGACTACCCCGTTCTGCTTGGCCAGGTTCACCGAGTTGCCATTCCAGACACAACTGCCAGTCGGCAGCTTGGCATTCAAAGCAACCACCTGGCCTGCAGGGTGCTGGACTACAGCATTAAGTTATGTTCAGAACGAAATGACGCATCTTAGACAAACGTCCATAAGCTTAGCATAACGCAGTTACTGTACGCTTTGCTAAGTTGGGCCGTTGGACGCTATTCAAGCCAGCGCCAACCGTAAGTCAGAGCTCATTATCTCTTTCCCCAGATCAAGATGAGTCTACGACTTCTTGCCGCGACGCTTTTTGCAGCTCTGACTGGTTGTGTCACTGCGACCGTCGATCATGACAAGCTTGAACCATTTCCTCAACCAGCGCCGGTGAACATGTCCGAATAAACAGCCATCAAGTTCAAACCCCAACTCGACACACCAAGAAACGGCTGCGTCCCGTTTCCTGCCGTAAATGCTGCCGGTGAGACCACTGGCGGACTCAAGGGACGAATGGGAACGCAGCCTGAAAGTCTGCTCCAAAGGGTTCTCAGATCTACGGTCGATCTGGGTGGTACAAGGACCTGTGGGCCATCATGTACGCCTGGTACTTCCCGAAAGGCTTCAACGAGATGGGGCACTCTACGAGACGTCACGACTTGAAAACGTCGTTGTGTGGATTGACAACCCTGCCGTGGAATTACGGAGGATCGTAGGAGTCTCCTTGTCGAAGTCCGACTCCGAGTATCTCAAGGTACTCCAAATATATGCAAGCTATTTTGCTGGTGCCCAGGCGGGCGATAACCCCATTTACGGGTCCAACACATCTCTCCGATTTCATTATATGCTGGATCCGGGGACGTACATAAATTTCGTCGTATGGGATGGCGAGTACCAGGACCTGATCATGTGGGAACAACTCACGGACGCGGCTCGTGTAGCTCTAAACGATAGCAGCAACTTCGGACAAGCGGAGGTCCCGTTCAGTGACGAACACTACCAGACCCACCTCGACAATGCATGGCCACGCTAGGTTCAATGTTGCTACGATAAAGGTGTCAGCTTTCGATGACCGCAAGGTCTACTGCGATGGAGCTTTGAATGCCTACAGGTAAAATACCTTTCCTCTTTGAGACTACTGCAAGATTTTACATGAAAAAGTCGTTGCATGCGCGTTCAGGATCAAACATGATTATCAGTACTTGATGCTCACCATTTCACGGTGAAATGGTAATGAAAATAAAAAATTAAAAAATGTTCCATCCTGGTCGTTCTCGAATTTCTCTTGTCCACTTAATGGTCAGAGCGGGAGGGAAATCCACAGCGGGGTCGATGTTATCGCGGTAACAGGTAATGGGAAACCAATATCTTGAAAAACGAAGAAGACAATACTTTCATGAGAGTATACGAGATTGTGGTGTGATCATCATGTTGTTCTAGTATACATTTTTGTATGAGAAAATATTAATTGCACGTATCAAACGGATTAGTGTCATGTGCCGCCTCTAAACGGCAGAATTTCATGCACGCAGGATGAACTCCAGATACATCATGCATGTGTAAGCCATCTGCCACAAGCAGTACCCATCCGGTTGTCCAAGCGAAGCGCAACATATCTAAGCAAGAGTAATTGAATGTTAGCGTAAATGTGCCTTGGCTTCCAAAGTGACATTAATCCAGTAGACGAGAACTGGAAGATCACCGACGTCCCACACGTGTGATCGAGCAAGTTCCGTGACCAGCGCCACCAGTGCGGTGATTGGTGCCTTCAGGTCTTGGTAGAAATAGTCAGCAAACAATTCCAGTGTCTGACAAGCAACCACCACCTCATGCATATCGTTCGGTTGAGCGGCTGGTTGTCACAAACTACCGTACAGGTCCTAGAATTTCCAAGTTTATCAATCATGTCCGCTCAGGACTGAGCTTCAACACTGAGCTTGACTTTGCTTCCTGATGACAAACGAGTTGGTGCGCCGCTATTCCAAAATTAAGCATCTATAGAGTTCTAGTGTTAATTCAATTGATCCTCCAAAATACCAATAAATACGTACGGTACAAATTACTATATTGATACTTCTATACTGTAATAATACCGCGATATCACAAACAAAAGGAAGATACCCAGAGATGAGCTATGGATACAGCTGGTTAACCATATGCAGTAGTAATACTTCCTGTACATAAAAGTCTGCCTAAGTGCATGAAATTCTGCCTTATTCTGACGACACATGCCCTTCATCCGAATGACACATGAAAATAATCCGCACCCATTTTGTATTACTACCCACACGGCAATGGTACTGTGCGTTTTACTGCTCAATTATCCACCACCAGGACTAGGCAACAGCCAAAATATGCAGAACATTGGAGCACATACATGTAGGTAAAACGATAAAGTTTTCTGGATTTTCCGAAAGTAGTTGCGTGTCGATCGGGTTAAGGAAAGAAGAGTGATATGCCGAGATGTCCGCCTCCTGCACTTTGAGGTGACCCAGTTACATCATATCCAGGCAGCAACGCTCCTCCAGCGTGGAATTCACGAGACCACTTCCTTCAGTCGAGCCAAAGGGAAGAAGCTCGTCAACATCCGCCGCATGGATCGTTCCAAAGACGAGAAGAAGAGCAGCGAAGAAGGGAAATTTGGCCATTTTGTCGTTGTTAGTGAAGAACGGTTTAAGCTTGACTGGGTGAATTGGTGAATGAGCAGTCTACGGGAAGATTAGCGCTCTATATGTTGCGAAGTACTGGTGCAATCGTTTCAGGTATCTATCAGCAGTGCTTGGGAAAAAAAATTCTATTTCAATAGTACTGGTATTTTTAGTACGGAATTATTAACTATTGGTTTCTCTGAAAGATGCATATTATTGATTTCGACAGGAATAATTGTTTTGGCGCAACATTTGTGGTTTGGCCCACTATAACTTGTCAAAGTTGTCATTTGTATGGCTGAGGCTAAGCTTACAAGAGTGTTGCTGCTGCTTACTAGCAGCTTTAGCGTTCCATAGTGCGTCTGAGGTCTTATTGCTGTGTGGAATTACGAGGTTAGTCAAAGCATAAAAGGCACTTGAGCAGTAGGATTCCAGTTCCAAGGTAAGTTCATTATCCATACGCACTACACAACATGTAAAACGCCAACCTGTCACTCGGAGAGCCGAACCATGCTGTCTGCTGGAAGTCTGAAGTTCGCAGGGTATCCATTCCACGCACTCCATTTTTCATCTTATCTCTTATTTTGTCAAAAGAGAAGGATAACCCCTACATGTACCTGGTATCGCATCGTTTCAAGATCACCTCTTCATGTCTAGATTTGCTTGCTCCGGATATCCATGCAACACGTAGCGGCACATATGCGCTACGAGACATAGCGTATTTGCACCCGTTATCTTAGACTGCGTCGCAAAGTGCTAGCATAGCACTCGTGTTATTAATACTTAAGTATCAGACTGCCAGCCAACGTTACTATAGATTTGCTCCTCGAACCATCGAAAGCTGCGTTCATGGCCATGGACCTTGATCTCTTGACGAAAACTTGCCCAGCGCGTGACGATCTCCCAAATCGAGCAGCTCTTCATGCCTTGCTTCCTTTCATGTCTTGCCTTGAAGGCTTCAATGAAGCCGATCGGTATGTGTGTTTATTGGCGCACTGCTGTCAGGCGCTCCATCACGTGCCGGCCCAGACCCATCCAAGGCCTCGGTAGCATGGCGCAGATCGACCCGCCTTGCGCCACACCGAAGCGCAGCCAAGTCAGCAGCCTTTGGTGGTTGGCAGCGACGCACCGAGAACGCCTCTGGCCCAGCTCAGCGTTAGCTACGAGCCACGCTGAGCCATTCCCACCCCGCGGTCTCGCTTGCCGAGCAAGCGAGTGGCGCTTGGGGCGAACTGTTGACGTTAGACGGCTCGTCTTGCACGCGACGACGCGGCAAGCTCGGCGCGACCGGCAAAGACAAGACCGAGCATGCCGCAACCGAGGTGCCCTCGATCCTGACTAAGGATTTTGGAGTCGGTCGCCACAAGGGACCGACGTGCGCGTCTCGAAGCAGACATCATGATCGCGCATGGTGGCAAACTGCGCAACGCGCCGCATGATCCAGCACTGCTGCGCACCACGTCACGTGCAGCTGGATTGCAAGGCGATGCGTTAAACCCGCCGGCCTTGATCGATCGTGATCTCGATGCGGGTGGCACCGGGCTGACCTCGCGACACGCCCTGCGAGACGCCGAGCTCACCCAACGGCACAGCACAGCCCCTCGAGCTGCTGCAGCACCAGCAGGCGGCGGCGCCGCCGCAGCAGGTGCCATCTTTCCTGCCGTGTGCACTCGCGGCACGCCGATCCAACTTGGATTCCAAGTGACTAAGCTCGCACGGCCAGCCGATCGTTTCTAACCGGACGGCTGACCCGGCCATCGACGAGAGACCCTGCATTCACCGGACCTGCCGTAATCGCTTCACGCTCTCGGGAGCCGCAAAGCGCCACTGTGTCCTCTTCACTTTCATTTTTGCCACACAGGTCGCATTGGCTCTCTTCGAGTCAGCAGCGCATTTGCCTTGGTGCGTCTCACGCCATAGTTTAATCCGCCCGTACCGGACCATGTCGCGCGCAGCACAGCCGCAGCCGCAGCCCCAGGCACAGGACCCCGCGGACGGCACGCCAGTGAAGGAGGTGGCGCCGTTCCTGCGCAGCCTGCGCCTCATGCTGGACACTGAGAGCCCGCGCATCCTGCGCTGGACGGCCGACGGCAAGGCCTTCGAGATCCATGACATGGCCGCCATGACCGGCTACGTGCTGCCCAAGTACTTCAAGCACCGCAAATACGCCAGCATCCAGCGGCAGCTCAACTACTTCCACTTCCGCAAGTGGACCAAGTCGCGCGCCGTCGTGTGCACGTTCTCCAACCAGTTCTTCCAGCGCGACCAGCCCGCGCTGACCTGGCGTATCACGCGCAAACGCGCGTTGTCGCCGGCCAAGCACGCGTCGCCGCGCAACAATAGCACGAGTCCTGTGAAGCAGGAGATTCGCGCGGCGCTGCCGGCACCGGAGTTGGCGTTCGCCAAGCATCTCGAGCCCGTGGTAACCGTGCAGACGGAATTGCAGCCAGGCGTGTTCGACGAGGACGCATCGCTGGCCTGGATCGACGCGCTGTACCCGGAGCTGAACCTGGATTTGCTCGAGGACAGCGACCCGACCGGCACGGACTGCTTTTTCTCCACGTCCAAGCTGCCGCCGCTATAACCTGACTTGACCTGCAGATTATTATTTAACGACGGCGAGGGCCGCGGCCAACGCGTGCGCGCGAGCGGCGTCGACCACATATTCGTTTAGACTACAGACTCAACCACGGGCGACTTCGCGTTGGTACTTGGGACGTCTTTCTAGCTACGTACATATAGGCGTCTTCTACCATAAATTACATGAACATGTATACATGTACTTCGAAGTACATGTACTTACCATTGGTTGAGTCCGTCTTATTATAACACCATCATACGGTCGCAGAGACTGAGGTGGCGGTCTCTGCTGTCGTGCCCCCATGTCAAACCCGGCAACAAGTTGGCCGCGCGACACATCGCGCTTCGGTCCTAAAATCCAGGCAGCGCCGGGATGGATAGGCCTCGCGATCTCGGGGCGATTGCAAGCTGTGCAATGCAGTGTGCATGAGGCGCAATGCGAGACGAGGCGTTCGTCGTTGCCACCGTGTATAGCCCGCCACAGTGGGATGGCGGACCATACTCAAACCAAGTTAACACATACATTCGTGAAGCGCTTCGAGGCGCAGCTGAGACCTTCAACGAGTTCGTGAAGGTGTCCGCCCTCAAACTTTGAGTCAAAGGCATTGAGTAAATGCACAGCATTGAATGCAGCCTTTGGTGCAACTCGGACTTTCGTGCGGATGACGCTGATTACGAGCGCGCCGGCATTTGCAGCGTACTGGCAACATCTGGCGTGGCGCGTGAACCAATTGACAGGGTGGACGAGAGACTAGTGTGCATAATGACATATGTCACTCAGACGAGGTTCCCCTACTATGTCGCCGATGAGTCAGACTGAGTCGTGCGGTGCCACACTTCGAAGCTGAAGGGCATTGCGCAATGGAAACGGGAGCTGATGCTTGTTCCCAACGGATGCTAGAATGGAGAGGGAGGGCGCTCAGTCAAGCCATCGTGCTCTTCTTCTGATGCGTACTGGGCTGCAAGGGAACTTTGGGCGATGGAATCCAGCCTGGATTGTCGCCAGGGTGGCTCAAGGTACCTTCGCGGGCAATGGTGCCAGCCTGGCATCATTGCCAGCTCAGCGACGGCATCCTCGCTGCATAGGACAGCTATGCCCTTCAAGTTGCGAGTGTTGTGCATGGACCTTGCGGTCGTCTCGATGGAGCTGTCTTTGTGGGTGCAGCTCACTCAAGCTCTTCTCAACCAGGACGGCACTGTAGATGACAAACTCGGTCGCTGTATTGATGATAGGGACTTACTACTTGGCAAGGCCACTATTCGTACTTAGAATAAAATAAATCGCTCTCTTCACTCAAAATTGTCGTCGTTATGGTCATTCGCACGGCATCGCCGCCGGCAGCCGCACGTCAGAACTGAGCGTAGTCGAACGCGTGGTCGCGGAACGATGGGTACGCGGCGTTGTCTAGCAGCGGCTCGAGCGACGAGTACAGTACGTCCACCCAGTCGAGCGAATGCTCGTCGTCCAGCAGCGGCGCGTGGAAGGTGATGTCCGAGACTTCGCCGCACACATTGCGCAGGTCCAGTTCATTGGCCAACGAGAACGCGTCCGTGGGGGACGGGAATGACGCCGGACTGCTGGCTTCGCCCGCGGGCAGCTTGATGAGAATGGGCTTGGGCGGCGCCACGCGACGCGTGACCTTCTTAGTCTTAGTAACAGCGTTCTTGGACGCCTTGGCGGCCTTGGGGCTCTCGGGCTTCTTGGCATCAGTAGAGTGCAACGACTTCTTGCGTGTGATGCGCCAGCTCAAGGCGGGCAGATCACGCTGGAAGAAAGGGTTGGAGAATGTGCACACGACGGCCTTGGACTTGGTCCACTTGCGGAAGTTAAAGTAGTTGAGTTGGCGCTGGAAACTCGTGTACTTGCCGTGTTTGAAGTATTTGGGCAACACGAGGCGCATCATGGCGTCCATGTCGTGGATCTCAAAGGCCTTGCCGTCCGGCGTCCAGCGCAGGATGGCCGCCTTCTCTGTGTTAAGGATCTGACGCAGGCTCTTGAGGAACGGTGCCACCTCCTTGGGCTTGGCGGCGGCGGCCGTGGGGCTGCTTTGGTCTCCGCTCATCGGTGCGGTGCTCGATACAAATCTGATCTCACCGGGGGTTTCTGAGGCACCGTCGGCCGCGATTTGCTTTACGTTTGCGCTCGGTGGATCGCGCGTCTCGTGATCGACGTGTGGCGTCCGACGCAAATTGCAAAGTGAGCTCCTGGCGGTTGAAGTCGCTGACGCCAATCCTCACGTCTCTGTCACTGTCGATACCGCGCAGAGACGAGGCGGAAGTCAAGTTGAAGCGGATACGACCCCAACTGATGCGATGAAGGGGGCTCATGCTGTCCTCCATCCGCATTACCTCGGCACGACGGCCGTGCCTTTGCCTTCGTATGAAGGGCACTGATCGCTGGCGTCAGGGTGAACGCGCGCACTGCGCCCATCTGACTTCGCATTGCCCTCTGAGTCCGCTCTGTTGCGGGCAGCGCATGTAAACTGGGGGCGATTACTGGCGCGAGATCTTCCTTGCCCAGCACACCTGAGCCTGAACTGCAGGGGCAAATTGCCTTCAACTGCGAAGGCGGTGCCACTTTGGCGCCATTAAGTGGGAACCGCAGCCACCATTGTTGCTGGGCCAGCAAATTGCTGGCAGCAATGCCAGCGCACGGCGCTCGCAAGTTGCGAGTTGCAACGATCCGCTGATACCTTAATTGTTCGTTGCCTGGCAGGCCGCGTAGAGTTGCGAGAGAGATCGCTTTCGGGCGCACGTTTCTGGCATACCACTCTCTGGATACGTGTACGCAGATTACACATGATCCAAGCAATCGACACACCGAGGCGCATTGCACTGCGCATTCGTCGACATCGGGGGCTCCTGCTCCAGGCGCCGCACTTGCCGTCAGCGCCACCACCATCTTAAAGCGGCGTCTATTCATTATGCCCCGCCGTCTATGCGGGCGTCGCCGTCGCCGTTGTCATCTGTAGCCCTGAGATCGCGGCTGGTCAAGCAAACGGAGCTCCCTCCCTCCATCACCGCAGCCAGCAGCTGGCGTCGCCGGTCAGTCGACCGCTGGTTACGGGCGTCTCGGTCGTCCTCAAGGCTGTGACCATTGCGGTCCACAATTTGCTGGCCATGCAGACAGTGCCGTTCGGAGCGAGCGGGGCTGGCAGCCAGCCTGGCTGCCATCGACGATCATGAGATGGATCGTTGTCAAGCACGACGGTCGTACCGACGGATATCCGGCGTTGCGAGCGGTCGTCACACTGCACCCACTCCTGCCTGTTGTCAACTAATGGTTGAAGCGCACGTTGAAGCGCGCGCAGCCGCTCGTCAGGCGCACGCTTGCTGAGCAAGCAAGCTCGACGCGCGACGGTCCGCTCTGCATAAAGCTTACGCCGGCAACGCTTTGCTCGTATGATCATTTTTCCGACTATACTAGAAATCTGTATGCAGTACTATAGCCAATCAGATTCACATAGGATATAATTGACCAATCAAATTGGGTTGACTATGATAAATAACCAACGAGCATGGAGTAAGTCCTGTAAGCCAGCCGTTCCGACGCAACGGGTCGGAAAACTTTGAAAATATGTGGATCGCCATTCATTTACCAAGTCAACTACGTATCACTTGCATATTTGCCTTTCATCCGACAAGTGTCACGGGGTTTGAAGAACTAGAGCCTGGAAACACTAAGCGATCTAAGGCTACAGCAGTAGCAACTTTTAAGACGTTCTTAAAATCTGAGGGTGTTAGTGACAAGTATGGACGTACTTGTATTGAACGTGATGGCAGTGGAAAGTGTTTTGTATCTGTAATGGATAAGTTTGGTATGTATCTTGCATTTACCGAGGGCAAACAAGGCAAACTGTTGGCTCTAAACACTTCGATGCAATACTATCTGCAAGTTAAACTATGGCTACTCGAACAGTTCCTTCAGCACCGAGCTGCACTAGAAGCACGGTTACTGAAAATGGGGATAACGCTTGACAACTTTTGTTTGAAGAGAGATGGTGGTGACCTCATCAGTAAGGCACCACCATGCTCTAAGACAGATTCGAAAGGAGCGATTGTATATTTGTACGTTAATGCAAGTTTTTCAAGTGACTACCAAGACGCTGCCTTACTCTGCTTGCTCTGGTACCTGTTTGGTCGAGCGTCCGATGTTGTCCTGCTGCGCAAGCAAAACATCTCGATCGACCCAGGCAAGGTGCTCTTCGTTCGCTTCATTCACATGAAGACGTCCGAAGAGCAGGGACTCTCGCTCTTCCCGGACCCAGACTTCACCACGTACCCACTGCTTGTCGTGGCGCTTCTCAGCCAAGCGGCACCTTCGGTGGATGTCATCGTCAATCTTCCCGAGCCGCCACGCCAGACCGCCATCGCACTGTCTCCGGACGTGCCACCGTTGGAGATGCTGGACCGCCCGACCGCGACCTCGAGACTTGACGCTCCGACGACCGGCGGCGTGGACACGACCCCGACCATCCACGCCAACGTGAACCGCGTGCTCGATCGCTTCGCTACGCTCGCTGGTGTTGAGGCTGCTCTGACCTCTCACTCGTTCCGGCGGGGAGGAGCTCAGCACGTGAACGCTTGCGGGCAGCAGACAGCGCGTTGGACCTTCGATCGTGGTGCATGGAACATGACAATAACAAACAAAGGGTTTAATTACATCCTCAACACCAGCGCACAAAACCGCAAGATAAGCAAGATACTCAGCGGCCACGACGCTGAAGCCGAGGTCGAGCTCCAAACACTGAAGACCTCCAATTCCCTGACGCGCTCCAAGACCGACGCTGGCCAACACCTCCTGTTCGCGACTTGTCAGAACTTCGAAGCAACAAACCACAACGTCAACCAGCCCATTCTAGATGTCCTTACCGCGTGTATGCTTCGACAATATCCCCCTGCCGAAGGAACTCAACTCAGACGCCCCAACTATCAAGCGCGTGGAAGCTTGCGTCCTTCACAGCGGTAGCTCGGTTGCAGACCTCCTTGACCGGTCGACTTATCAGGAACCCGCGGTCTCGACCTGCTCCAAGACCACCTGCACCAACACAGAACCAACAACCGCGCAATCCACCAAACCAACTGGAGTATCCGAGGAGCAGAAGATTATCCGCCCCCCCGCCGCTGTCATTAACCACTTTATCGAGCACATCCAGCGCCAGGACGCGCGGATGGGCTTCTTGGAAACGAAGCTAAACAACGATCCTGTACAAGCTACAATCAAACGCCACAAGCTCGATAACGCAGACGAAGTGGTTAGCAAGCCGAAGAAGAAGCAGAGAAGATCGTCGACTACTCACCAGCACGCGACGTGGTTTGCGTGGTACGTGCTTTTGTAGCACTCGTCGGGGCACTTGGGACTGCCTTCGTCATCCAGAAGACCCTCATAGATTGTGCCGAGTGAGTCGTCGCTCCAATCCATGATGGACTTGTCCTTGACGGCGTAACCCACGATGTCGATGTCGATGTGTTCGTACGGCCAGCACGCGTACCCCGCCAGCCAACGGTTCCACAGGTTCATTTGCTTCTCGAGCATGGCTTGAAACTTGGAAGCAGTGGCCTTGGTCAACGGTTTGTCGTTGTCCCAGCGCACGCAGTAGCTGAGTTTGCCCTTGTTGGTCACAAGCTGGTCGAAAATGAGGTTGTGGAACTGCGGCACGTACTTCTCCATGGTGTTCTTCCAGACCCAGTCGATCTGGTCGCGGGTGACTTCGCCCGTGTTGGGGTCGCCGGTGACACACTTGGCACTGCCCGGGGTGATGTCGCCGAAAGTGGCGTGGTCGATTGAGGTGGAGCTGTTGGATTCGGCCGCCTGGGCGGTGCCGGCAACCGAAGCAGCAAGTGCGGCAACGAAGAGTTGCTTGGTCGAAAAGCGGGAGTTGGTAGTGCTTGGGGCCATGGCGGAGGAATTGGAATGAGGTCTGAAAGCAGTGAAGTGCCTACTCAAGGAGGAACAAGACTTCGTTACTAAAACGCCTTGGACAGCAGGCAGAGTCACAGCATTATGACTAACGTGGTTTTGGCGTCCATTTGTGATTTCCATGCCCATCTGGTGGAGAGGCTCAACGAGCTTTTGAAGTGCTGAGATCGTCGTGCTTACAGGTTGTTACGAGGCATATTTCAATAGGACCAACTGGTTGTAATATAGTACATGTATTATAGAAGTGATCAGCTGCGGCTGGATTGTTCGAGGGATGATGCTACTACCGGTATACTGAATTCTACTAATACATGTACTTACAGTGCATGTAGTAAAAGCATCACCGTGCTGACAAGTAATGATGATGATGAATTTTCTAAGGCGTGAACCAATACAAGAAAATAAGACGATATCTATTCGTCCTTTTAGCAGCCACGTTCTCAACGATCTGATACGCGTTTTGTTTTTAAACAAAAGGCGTACCAGTATCAGATTTAAAAAAATGGCGAACCACATGCTTAAACGTAACAACACTTGCCTTTCAGATGTCCAGATGATCTCAGACAGAAAAATGGGCGCTATAGTCTTAAGCTCCAGCTGGCCGTCACGCTATCAAATGGTATCGCGCGCGTTATTGCATCGATTGTCGTTCACCCACAAATCTCGCTTGTGCCGAACGTCGATTCAAGCGCATCATCAATTCATAATTTAGAATGATCTCGCACAACGCATGCAGTTGCTGCAAGAAAATCGATCTCGACTTAGAGGTTCTAAATTTGATACTGCCGACTTTGCTCGAGTTCAGGAAAACTAGCAACTCGGACCGTATCCACTACTATGGGCTGCAGCCGAGCAGAAGACCACTTCAGGGAGCTCTGATCACAGGAATTTCTTTTGAGACTTATACATTTTTTGGTAAGATGAACGACACACAACAAGACGATATGTGAAAGGGACAAGCGCATTGAAGAATTGTTTTGCCGTCGTAATAAACGGCTGCTGCTAACTACCGGAAGAGGTTCAAGAATTAAGGAGCGTGAGTGCAACTGGGTTATCGGAAGAGGTTGTTGTTGGTACAACTGCACTAAGCAACCAAACGGGATAGGCGCAAATGCCTCAATACATCCACACACTCGCTGTGCTGTTCTATCCCATCCCATGTCTGACTCATTGAGCGCCGTAAATTCCTAATACAGTACTATCTTTAATACAAAGGAGATTGTGAAGTCTGTGGCTTGACGCATTCCATCGATCGTGGATGCCACCTAACAGTTAGGTTAAGCCGTGATCACAACTGCATGCTTGCTCCGATGTAGTATTCTCCAATTCGACGAAGAAGGCAGTATACATCGCACAATGCAAGGCATACGTAGTATACAGCGCACAATGAAGACGCATAATGCACAAGAATACATGTGGTGTTGGGCAGTTAAGGCATCAACATCGTTGGACATTAAACAAACAACAAATTCTTTTTACACTCAACAAAAGATGTCACTAAAGTGTAGGCATACACCTAACCGATCTGCCCGGTTCCTTTTGCCGTGATCTAGAAGTTGTAGCGATCCTTGACGTGCTCCAAGACGCTGCGGATTAACCAGCCATCACCGTCCGTGAGCGTCATGCTATTATCCATCACACACGCCGGGTAACCCGCGGGCTTGTTCTTGTCCATGTACATCTCCGGCAGACCGAAGCTGTGACCCATTTCGTGGAGTAGCACCATCATTTCCTCTCCGTCCATGGTGTTGAGCATGTCATTCACTTCGACACGCTGACCCCAGTCACCTCCCGTACCAATGGCGCCCTCTCCGGGCTTCGTGGACGGCCACAACGACATGTCAAAGGGTTTGCCCTTGCATCCGCTAGTGTCAGCACTGGCGGCTTGGTTCTGGTGCTTGTAGCACTCATCGGGGCACTTGGGGATTCCTTCGTTATCCAAGATGCCTTCGTAGATCGTGCCGAGCGAGTCGTCAGTCCAATCCATGATGGACTTGTCCTTCACTGCAAACGCCACGACGGACACTTCGACCTTCTCAATGGGCCAGCACGAGTATCCGATCAGCCAGCGGTTCCAGAGATTGATCTGCTTTTCCAGCATCGCTTGGAACTTAGAGGCCACGGTCTTTTTGAGCTTCACGTCGGTGTCCCAGCGCACACAGTAGCTGAGCTTGCCCTTGCTCGTGATGAGCTGGTCGAAGATAAGGTTCTTGAATTGAGGAATGTACTTCATCATCGTGTTCTTCCAGACCCAATCGACCATCTCGCGGGTGACATCACCAGCATTGGGGTTACCGACGACACACTTACCACTGGCCGAGGTGATGTCGCCAAACGTAGTATGGTCGCCCGTAGAGGTGGATGTCGAATTTCCAGTCGATACATCGGAGGAACCTTGAGTTTGAGTTGAGCTTCCTTGGCTCACCTCAGTAGACTCCAGAGAGCCTTGAGTAGTGGGGGTTTCGGCGGCGGACGAGTCTCCGCTGGTCGGGATTGTTTCGTAGGAGCCTGATTGAGCTGCTGGTGCTTCGTTGGAGCCCTGTGTAAGGAGCGAACTCCCTCCAGTCGCGTCATAGGATCCGGATGGAGCTGCCGGAGCATCGGTGGCACTTGGGAACGAGCTTCCACCACTCTCTTGACTAGCACCAAAGGAACCTTGAGTAGCAAACGAGGATGGATCCTCTAAAACCAGAGCTTCGGTAACGGTAGGAGTGAGGTTATCCTTCGGCTTGGGGTAGCACTTGGCCGCGGAGGTGACCGAATTGCTGGCCGCAAGCGCTAGAAGCGCGACAGTCAACACCGCGCGGAAAGTTCGTCGTGCCAGCATCGCTAGGAAATGGGAAGTGTTGAGTGCCCGACGAGGACGGAACGATTGCGTGGTTTCGTATTTCTTGCGCAAGGTTAGCTTTGGAACGGTAGGCTATCTACAGATACAGTAAACCCCTACTGCATGCCCTCTACTCAACATACCTGCAAGGCTTTGCCACATGCGGACGCAGACTATCTTAATCTAAGTATTAATAAGCGAGCAGATCGAAATTGATAGCACAACTGCACTACACTTCGACGATTAAGTATTTTTTTAAATAGTATTTTAATACTTTTTTGAAAAATAGTAAAAATATCGACGTGATTACACAAGCATACGGACAGAAAAACGTGTTATAATCTCGAATTCCAGTTGCAACGACATCATACTTGACAGCATTTCTACATCATCGTGGTTTTGTCCTGTTGCTCGAATAGGCCAAAATGTGACGCCAAACGATATCCGATACGATGCCTGAAACCCTTCATTTGTATGATAGCCCAATCACCGACAATAATGCTAAGACAAAGTACTAGACAATAAGACTAATAAAGTAGTGGATGGAAGAGAAACACCACGATATTCGTAGCGACGAATCTCCGGAATCGTTGGTTTCCCTCATCATAATCACCAAGCATCGACTATCCATCCAGCTCGACCTTTACGCTTCGACGAATAAGCTGAGGGAACGACGAGTTTTGCGAAGGATAAATGGTCACGCGATCGGGTCAAACCATGTACCGGTACGGACAGAAAAAACGGACATTCCAGCTGTGGGCCACATCATTTTTTGATGATCATCATTACATCTACTGTACGGCAGAGAGGTTTACCGTATAGCAAATGTCATATCCAGCAAAATGTCATATCCGACAATGGATTATACCAATCACAATAAAGTATTTAGTCTATACGTAATCTCTCCAAATTCAATTGGTGGTCAACAGTAAATGAAGAGATTCACTAGACACTACAACTAACACGCTAGAATACGTTCCTTTCGCATTATACGAAGGGAGGCAGTGGCATAGCAACATCTAAGCTAGACTACGGGTCATTATGCAAGACCTTCCGGCTTATATCCTGTCGAATACGTTCACATACTTGATTATCATATTTGGGAGGGATATTTCGTACTTAGTAGTTGGCTGCTGGATACGACATTTGCTATACGGTACCCGTACCCGTACGATTAAACTTTGTGACCACGGACGGGTATGGCTAACCGAATTTCTAGGCGCGACAGACTTCGGACGGGTATGGTCAACCGATAATAGGGTCACGGTTGGGTACGGACAACCGAAATCACCGACCACCATTTCTATTTCTGAAGTATGGCCTCCACGCCTCCATCGATTGCATTTCTAGCTACTTTAAACTCCAATGACACCTCTCTCACAGCGTCCAGTTGTCGCCACACGCAATCTCTGCAGTTCTGGACGACATACTTGTTGCTCGCTCTAATTCAGGCGTACTATAGACTGGTCTTCATAATGAACAGACTGAACATTGAGTTTACGGTTAACCGAATCCAAATTTTCGGGTAGCCATGATTGTCCGAACGAATTCTACGGGTGGTCATGGTCATCCATAAGACAGCAGCCTACAGCCTCGGACGGGTATGGACATCCGCCGTCTTGCGTTTGCGACCTCTGATGTACGGACAGTACAGTACAGTACCTTCCAGCCTGTACGAGTAACTTTTACTGTACTGTATCGTAGATAAAACAATATCAAGCGTATCGGAGATTGATATTGAAGAACATGCAGCAGCTTGAATTCCACATGAGCTCCTCGTAGCAAAGTTCTTTACAGCTATAGCCTATAACTTATAGCGAACCTACCAATATCCAACGCAGAGTGTGCCATCCGAGTCAATGAAGGAGACTTCTCACATTCGTTCACATTGTGGATACATACATGACATGTAGCGCTGCACCACGATGGTTGGTTTCTACTCTTCTCTAAGTACGATGGGAGAAAATATTGGTGATCAATTATCATAAGTTGGCCACGCCTTATATTATATTATATTATATTATATTATATTATATTATATTATACTATATTATATTATATATACATGTAGTCACAATAGGAATTCAGGAGGAAAACGACTACAATGCCTCGGAGGACTTCATCTCGACTTCCTAGCGTCGTAGATATACACCAGATTCTTCATCAGACACTTCTACACCTACGTATCCCTAATATAGCGCAATCGCCAGAAATCTGTCAGCTTCACTAAGACCAGGCATAAAGACAGCTCTTCGAAGGCACAAGGTCGACCCGAGAGCGCGGTGGTACTTCCCGAAATGTCTTCGTCGATAAGCGACGTATTTGTGCATGACTATAGTTCCCCAATGTGGCCGAAAAGCGTGACCAAACATGATTACTTTTAGCTTTAATTAAACTTTTATTTTAAAAATAAAAGTAGTATACTCTTTACGGTACTCTCAGTTGGGCTTCATGTGTTCTAGAGGCTACTACAACCAACACAATAACTCTAAAATGATCCCAACTTCTCCTTTTATTGTCTCGTCGCCGGTCTCTGAGGACTTGTTGTCCAAGCTGTATAGAACGAGTTTTTCATTAACGAAGAAAAACTCTATTAACTAGTTGTCCCACGTCTCGCTTTCCAAGCTACAGAGAGTAAATAGCAGAGCATTTCTACATTCTGTGAAGGCAGAATCCGTTTTCAGCTTCTGTGGGGGATACTTGATGCTGTAGAAGCATCAAAGCCCAAGTGGTATGGAGTCCCAATTGAATGAATACCTGTCGAGGAACTGACAACTTTCGCTTATTGACAATTCGACATGCCAATGTCAGTAAAATAGTACTCTCGATGGCGATTATATATATATATATATATAAATTGTAGATCTTCTTGGTGGTCTGCTGCTTCTTGGTTAGGGAACTACGTCGAACGGTCATGGCTGTGGACTTGAGGCTGGAGGATTGTTTGAGAAGAGGAAAGATGAAAACTGAGGTGCCAGGTAGGATAGCATGTTACTGTTTATTTCTGATAGGGGTGGCAAATTGGTTGTGATGTCAATTTGGTCATGTATACTAACATTGTCATGTACTTCTTTCCGATATGGTGTTGGTGCTTGCAAAGCGACAAGTGGACATCTCCATGTAGTTAATCGAGTTTTTCCTCGTTACCTGCGTGACAAATACTTGTATCAGTCAAACATTCAGCCATTTGCTAGGGCGTTCTTGCGATTGCCACCATTATACTTTCGAAGTCGAATCGGCTCGGCAGCTATGTGTTATGCCGGTCGGCTGAAGGGTTCTACCTGAGAAGGAAAAAATTCACTTCCCGTTTGTGGACGTCTCTGGTTGCGTCAGGTCTGACTGTTCAGTATATTATAATTCCGGTTCGCTTATCTGACTAGAAAAGATCAGCATTTTTGGGAATGTAATGATCTAAAGTGCGTGATAGTCGTAACCGCCAGAGTATGTGACCTATATGTAGTGTGTTCTGTCGACCCTCACTGCCTTAGCAGGCGTCGATAGTGGCTGACCAAATTGTTGTATATTGCGTTGATTGCTGTGGGTCACGGTTCTAAATTTCCATCCATAGCAGATACGATTTCTTACGGTCCAGCAATGTTCCTAAGTTTACCGATTGTGTCGAAGTGTGTTCCCCAAGAACCACATAATATAAGTATTTGCTGTTTGCGAGGCCTTCTATCTGAAATGAAAATATGTAAGTAAGTCTACACTCAAGGCTAACCGCGTTTTGTTTCTTGCAGCCTCGCCGCAGCAGTTGCAGTTAAGCTCAGCAGTTTAAAGGAATAGGAGAGAAATTCACGCCATTTACACCAGGGCACTGGCAGGGAAACCCATACAGTTCTGCACGTTTTTCCTGGCTTATCAGTTCCACATCGATACAGTATCAATGGATAGGAGGCGAACTTAACAAGCGATACGGATCGTACAAGCATTTGTAAAACACTCAAGAAAGAAAAGCAAGGAGACTCTTGCGAGAGGTGCCGGTATACCTCATTAATGCAGTCAAGGTATCGTAAACACTTATCAAGTTGGACTCTAAAGAGGAAAAAATACTAAGAAAGCCTATTTGCCGAATATTAGTCCTCCTTGCCAAAACTGGAAAACTAATCAATGAGCGACGAAGAAATAAGACCAAGTTGTGATATTACTTGAAGCACTAACACGTAAGGACCAAATGCGTGCCCAAGCAACCAATGCCGCCGCTTGCTTCCAACGGCTAACTTCAAAATACGTAATATAAAATATATCATAACAAAAGCTGCATTAACCTCCAAGCAGTACAATAAAGTATGGCGAGGTAGTTCGTTAGTTTAAACAATTGATGGCTTGAGCGAAATCGCACATACACGCACGTGTTATAACGGGAGTGCCATGCCTTGATTTTTTGGAATGCGAATGCAACGAATCGTTTAATCTTTTTTTAAAAAAAAAACACTTTTATATGGTCTTTGCATCTTGAGATGCGTTATCGCAGAAGTTTTATTTTCTACATGTAGATGTGTCTACACAAAATGCCACAAAGGGATAGAAGCTTGAGTCTTCCTTCTTATCCAGGTTGCTGACGGGAGACATCACTCTGGAATTTGACACACGAAAGCAACAAGCATCCGGGAGGTCTAAGCCCAAGACGAGAAACTGAAGACAATGCAACTTTCCAAGAGTCTTACGTTTGCCATGATCGCTATGGCTATCTTGTTGGAAAGTTCAGTGATGGCGCAAGAAGATAGAGGTCCCTATTTCCGCGTTACGCCCGACCCTGATGGAAGCTGCGCTGTCACGATTACGCTTCCGACACCAGAACCGTCAGTAGAGGGAGGCATCTAAGCAGCTACTTCCTGTTACAATCGCAGCATACACGCGCGATAGCTGTGGCTTAGACAAACAATTTAGTTAAATGTCATTGCACAAGATGCTAAATTGATTGTACATGTAACTACCACAACAGTTTATCGCCCCCCAATTTGTTAATTTCCTAAGCTGTTATGAACGTTTCGGATGGCAATAGGAATTTGGATACTGCAATCACAAACACAGCTCAATGCCAAGAGCGAACGGTTCGATAAGAGTCAGAAGCGTTCGTATACTACTTTGGTTTGTTCGGTGCGGGCTTGAGAACTTGTACCGGTACGTACCGGGGTAAATTTGAGTGCTACCGTACTGCCTGTGCAGATCGTGATCATCTAGCATTTCGTTATCTTGTCTCTCTTTCGATCTGCTTTTACTCAGTAGTCAGTTTGTATGATACATATAGGGTATGTACATGTATACGTATATGGTACTAGTAGTACAGCTGGTTGGCTATATACACGAACGCAAAGTTTGTAATACCTGGTATAAGTTCGTTGTTGATGTGTATCAAGGCATCAAGTTTTGCGTTGCGTGCCATAAGCTTACAAAGACGGAAGTCTTTCGTAGCTAATGCATCTGGCCAAGCAACTCCAATTCAGCCCACTTCCTTGTGGTCTTTCTTGTTCGAAATCAGGTCCAGGACGAAGCAAAGTCTATAAACTTGGTTAAATCGCTCACGATTATTGTTCGAAGCTGGGCCCTCGACAGCTACACTGGCTAGCTCTGCATCGGCACATGCAGAAGCAAGCTAATGTCATAACTTTCAGATTAGAATAGTTGTATACTACTACAAAATCTCGGCAGAAAAACTGAAAATCACCAGCCTCAATTACATTGCTTCATGAACTACAATACAACGTATGATGTCCTCCTCTTGTGAGGATTACAAGTTTTGACCTTCGGTCGGTTAACGACAGTTATTCAAGACAGTTAAAATCCTCCAAAGCTGGTAAACTCAGCCACTAACGCCCACGGCACAGCTCAGATCCTGCTGATCTCGCACGTTATGGCTGCGAAGAAGTTCTACGGTCTGTAGGATGCAGGTACCATCAAATACGCAGTACGTATTAGTGTTGTTTCCCTCAGCGATTCAAGAACGACACGATGATATCCATCATTTCTTTTTACCTGTTCACTTCGACTCGACATCAATGTCGTAGAAACAATATACTGTGGACCAAGAACCACGTGTGGCCGGACGCCATTGGCTCACGAACCCCTCTAGTCCCTGAAGTTGGCTGCCTTGTTGCTTCCGGAGGCCGGGTTCTTGTGGGTGGCGGGTCCGCTCTCACTGATGCTCTTGCGGACGTGAGCGCTGACAACCGTCATACCTAGCACAGCGACGAGGGCGACGATGAAAGCCTTGAGAAACTGCATTATGTTCGCTGTTGCTTGGAGCTGATACACGGTCTCGCCTTCAATTGCAAAATGAAGTGTTGAAGCTACGGCACGTCTGTCTTAATTTTAAACATGGATATTTATGATTTGATCATGCGTTTACTCCACAATCTCTAGCTAAGTGCACGATATCTGGCTACTATCACACGAGTTGTAATCGTGAGGTCAGAGGTGTGCAAGGAAACAAGGTTTGTTGAGGATATGAGAGACACTTTATCTATTTACACTGCCGGTATTGAATGCTGAAGGTGTTTGATTTTTGATTCTGGTTTTTGACTGGATACTGGCTGTAGGAATGCTAATCATTTCTTATCATCTGGGTTGGAGAGCCCTTGGGGGGTCTCGAACGCCTGCAAAGTGCGTAGCTTTGTGGCCCGAAGATTACTAGACGACCACTATTGGTCCACCAGGGCCCCCGGCGAGCGACAAGTCTAGGCCTTTGACACACGATTATTTTAATTTTAATTATCTTTTGTTTAACGAAGATAATTTAAAAAATACATGATACCCTTTCTAATCCGGTTGAGTATGATCAGATTAAGAAAGTAGGATGGTTTTGATCTAGTTTTGAATGCACAGTCCAACGATTTTAGAGTTCTCTGAAATTTATTTCAGAGTTAAGAAGCGATCCGAGCGAGATCTGATTTTCCGTGAAATCATTACAGATCCGGCTATCGGGAACAATTTTAACACGGACACGTACACATTTCAAGCGAAAAATTACAGTACCGGTAGATACTGTAGGAATTTATACCTGTTTCGGTTTGATTAAGTACGAAAATGTTGACTGTGTCGTCTCCCTCTCTGTTAAGTCCGCACGTTAGTGAATTGGATGTTGCGCGAAGAGAATATGGAAACTAATACCCGTCTGGGTCGATACAACTGCGTTAGGTGGGTTATTCTTTCTTAAAGGGGGCCGTACCGTCGTAGTTTTCGCTGCACCGTGCAGATCCGCAGCGGCTGCGAAGCAGGCGCAGGAGATGCTTTGAAGTGGATTGAGGGTACTTCCAAGATGTCGGCCAACGTGAGCTCTGTAGCTCGGCAAATTCCTATAACAATTATATAAATCCAATACTTGTAAGCTTTTTGCAATACTAAATGGGGCTCAAACCCCAATACATGTACTATCCATTTCAATTTAAAAATCTAAGTGCGGCTTTGCGCAAGAAGCGCAGTCACGAAGCATTTTACTGTCATATCCACAGAGCAAAGCACAGCTGAACGGGGTAATGCATGTGCGACCCTGCCGCAGGGTTTCCAGCATTTTCTTTTTCTTGTTTCTTTTTTTTTTTTACGATTTTGTTGTCGTACACCTAAAGGATCTGCAAAACAGCCTCGTTAAAGCCTAAAGCTCAATGCTAGATCGTGGTTTTGATTGATGCATTCCTATATCGTGTGAAAGCAGAGTGAGCGAGACCTTATTTTAGCTTTTAGATGAATTCTACAGCGGGGCGCTTCGGTTGAAACCATGTTGAAAAATAACCAAATAACCCAAATAATTTTAATAAAAATTGGGCGTTTTTTTTGCGAGTCCAGTCAATATGATACTGTAAGTTGCTAAGACCCACTGAGCTACCCTAATCTGAGAAAGGATGATCGACCAGGGTACATTCATTAAACCGTACTAAATTTCAGAGCTTCTTCGTGCACAGCGCGACTTTGTCTTTATTAGTTAAATTCTGAGGCAGATGACAGATAATATATCGCTACATCAAGGGTACCACAACAGCCGTATTGATAGAGCATCCATGGAAACTTAAAAAGCTTAACCCTGTGAGGTCTTACAGTTACTTCAGTCCTTAATCTTTATGTAAAATCTCAATAAAACCAATTACGTACAAAGTGCCGTATCAATACTGTACGCCTTTTGCGGTACTGCCAGATGCGTTCACTAGTGCCCCCGAATCTGCTTATCGTTTCCTCCGCCCGACGATAACTATAACAAATGAGAAGTCAAAACCGTAGTGAATGCACTATCGACTTGAGCTCAATTAAGTACAAAAAAACATGAGTATGGGGTGCACATGCTCACTTTTTCGCACATAATTGAGTTCAATTCAATTCTAAAATCAAGTGTAATCCGTTGGAGGTATTAAGAGACCAGCTTTTGATTAGCGCCAACTACCGTAATAATCGGCCCCAGTGGGACACCAGTTTTTTTTTTTCAAAAGCCATTCATTTCTTCAAAGAATAAGATTTGAAGTTCGTGCATAGAAGCCGGCACAAACTTCATCTACTTAGTGTTTTTACCAATCAGATGCCTCTATCAGTAATTTAGCAAAATCCTGGCTATTTTATACTTGCAAATATCTTTTCTTCCAATCATAAGTACAGTCACACCTCCTTAAATGAGCGACTACGTGTTCCTTATCTGACTACAGCCTTCGTATGCAAACGGGACTATATGAATTCACTATACCGAGTTTTCTAACTGACTAAAAACCTCTTTATTCTCTAAATGAACGCCGGGATGGCCAGCTGGACTCCCTATATGAACGTGTCACAGTCTTTATAAATGATGGTGTTGCCGTCAATTCCCACCATTCCCACCCTCATTACCTCATACTGAAGCGCTTTAGGTCCTATATAGTACTCTAACATAGCACCATCGACTTAATCCTGTAGAGTTTTACGATATATCTTCGGCATCTAGCTGGTATTGTCAGTGAGTTAGAAGAATAATCAGCACGATGCATTCTTCTGAAAATCACTGTCAGCCCGACGATATCTACATGTAATACATGTTCAATCTTGATGTGAGTGCTCCTTTCAATCTTTCTATCGTTGCTGTGATAGAGTCTAGAGAGTTTTAGAGTCTAACAACGATATGTAAAGTGTATAGAACGGTCAATGTAGCCATTATTTAATGTAGCCACCTCTATATCTGACCAATTCTTTAATTGAAACAGCCTCTTGGCCCATTCCAATGGGGTGCCATTTATAGAGGTGTGACTGTAAAAGAAAGTTTAGAGACTTTTGGGAAATCCATCTCGTTTAATTTGAAAGGGATTTTTATGTGCTTCATAGAATTTGTTTAGTCCAATAAAACTGTAGTATGAAGACAGAAGGTCACCTTCTTCAAGGTGGGGGTGTCTTGACACCCGAACTCGATTATGCACGGCTATAAATTATTACGGTAGAGGGTAAGATAAGCCGATTCGGACAGTATAAAGGACCCAAATGAACTGCCCATTTACCTGTTCCAAAAAAAACACTGTGTGTTTGAATAGCCTCTGCAATATAAACATGCGAAGCTCCCCAAGATTGAGAAATTTGTATTATTTTATCCTTTAAACTTTAACCTCTGATTCGATGAAACGATAATACGTGGTGCATTTTTTTCGCACTCGAATCCGTGAAGTAGGTTGACCAGAGAAACAAAAATCCTCTTTAACCCCTCCAATCCGAAGAAAATTCCGGATTCTCCGTTACTCCTAATATATGAATTAACGTATGCCGGAAAGTCAGTACTATATATCCTGTTTCAAGCCTGTTTCGGTGACACGTGGCTCAATGAAGGATTCTGGTTGGTTGTTCTCTAATGAAGGAGAGAACAAAACCCGACCAAAACACTTTGAATTCCGATCTCTCTGCAAAACCGTTACACATATCGGTGGAAGATACCGCCCATATGAAAGATAATGCCCGTCCCATTTTCTGTACACTGTTGCGCGCGTCCTGGGAGTGGACACTATCGACCAGATTTTCTTAAATTGCTACCAATCAAATTTGGACACGAAAAGAACATTTCCTACCATTCGCTCATTTCCAGTTTGGCCCGTGTGGATGGTAAAGTGTCGGTTTTCGAGCTGCTACGCTCCCGAGCAAGTTCGGCTGTGCACCGTGTGCGGCGGCGATGCTCACCATGTATGTTCAAATGAAGGGCTCAACACGTTTCGTGTAGATTTCCCGTTGCATATGTGTTTTTGTTCATTTGACTGTTATTACGATATTGTGGGTGCTGAAAGTCATGTTTTGAATGATGATTTTGATGATGATGGCAATGCTGAGATCACATTGGTTGCTGGAGGAGGTGGCTGAAAAGCCAACGGCAGCAGAGAAGAGGACGATGATGATCAAGAGGACAATTGCAGTGTGGAGCGCGGTTTCAGAAGACGTAGTGAAAAGCAGTTTTTCTAAAGCGTTCCGAACGCAACTGTTTATTCAATGCATATTTTGATTTCGTACGCAAATCAATGCATCTTTTGATTTAAATTGTTCATTGAAAAAGTAAATCATTATTATTGACCAATCAAACCCTAAACCGCTTGGGTGGGCGTTATCGAGCTTCCACTTCTGTCCTTGCTCTGTTCAATTGTTACACTGCTGTTTTGGCTCGGGCCAGCAGGTTTTAGCATGGGCGGTATCTTCCGTCGATATGTGTACAACCATGACCGAAACGAGCCCGACTACACGCGACAAAATCACAATCATTCTCCAAAAATTAACGCTTCATTTATCCCCTCGTTTAGCTTCCTACTCTCCTATCTACCCTTGATCCAACGCTTGCTTACTTGCGCTGCGGATACGCAGAGATGGTAATTTCTATTTTCAACGTCTGATGCCGCGTATCATTGCACGTAAGGGCGTATGCTGCAATGCGCATTGTCACTTTGGTGGGGCAAACCTGCGACTGGAGTTTCCTCGTTCCATGTCATCAACGTCGTTTTCGTCTTGCAGTACCAAGTCTTCATCGCCTTCAGCTTCGTATGTATTACCAGCTGCTCTATATGTTCCCCCCAATATTGAGATCGTCGGTTTCGGCTGCTTCAACAAAGGGATCCCGCCGCAGAACATCTTGGAGGTTATCAGCTTGGAAACCATCGAGAAAGACTCCAAACAGTAGATTCAAAGCGATTGAGGTTTCTATTGCCGTTATCGATGAAATCGGTGAATCAGTAATTATGGGATCAGGATTATCAACAACGTCCACATGGTACTCCTGAATAGGCTGCTCCGTATCTTGAGAAGGCGTATCATGAACAGCGTGAACTCTATAATCCGTAATTAAAAAACAATGTTAGCATCACGTAGCCAGTTGTTCAATATGAAACACCCATGCTTACCACTTCTGCGCAGCTTCGTTGTTGGGATTGACATTGATGCTTTCCGCCTGGCCGCCTTGCTTGCAGCCCGTAGTTACATCGGTGTACTTGCCTTGTTAGAAGCCGGGGACATTCTCGTAGCAGGTGGTCGCTCTTACTGAGGCATTGCTTTGTAGCAGCTCGTAGCTTCGTCGCAATAGCGTTTTTCGCAGCAAAAGACCCCGTATTACCTGCCGTTGCCATTGGAGCAGGCGCAGCTTTTCACCTATATGCGGGTTTAGGCAGCGTAGCAACAAGAATCACAGTAGTCGTGGGAACTTTGGGCGGCGCAACAGGTTTTGGAGTCTCGTTGATGGAAAGCCCGCTCGACGACGTCAGCAGCTCAGCAAATTAGCCTCGCCTGAACACAAAGAAATGATAGGTTAGTTTGCTGTTAGTTCTAATACGTAAATCGACATACGTACCAGCATAGTAGTCGATACCTTGAGTACTCCACCTGGATGCAGGTACCTCTGTCCGTCGCTTCGGCCGACTTCTGGCACATCCAACGCGTCTTGGACAACTCGCATCATATCTGCTCAAACGACTTCTCGAAGGCGAATATCTTGTTGCAGGAGTGCTGGTCTCTACTTGGGCGCTGATATCGAAATGAAAGGCTTCAGAGGCCACGCGTTCTCTCTGGGTATTTATATCTGTAGCCCTACTCACTTTCTGCAAATCTCATGTCTCATTGGACCTATCAGCATACTTTGGATATGTTAGAATTTATCCTATACAAAATTCTATATGCGGATATTAGCCTGGTGGTCTTCTGTTGCAGAGAGCTTCTGTTGCAGAGAGCTCGGAACATAATCACCTCTACAAATGATATTCCTGATAATCCGTAATGCCGGAGTAGAAGTCTTAACAAGCGATGTCTGGCTCAAGTGCAACGAAAATCGTTGATTTGTGGGGGTCCACAAAAATTAAAAGACCCGGAAGAAACGCTACAAACTTGCCGTCGTACATGTGTGTTTTCATGTATTTCAAAACATAAATTATGCTACTGCACAAACTCAGCTATCGAAACTGAGCCCGTGGTCGACGCTCGAAAACGGCGTATGGGGCTTGATGCGCTGAAATATTATTGGTAGAAAGAGTTAGCCATACATTCTGCCATATTGGTGATGCGTAATCAAATGTTGAAAATGGTCACCTTGGGCTTCGTTGTGGAGAAAGGATCCATGATACAGCTGAACCAGTGTAGGTATGGTTGGTAGCTATGATGCAGATACCTGTACCAAAGTGGCGCGGCGTGAAGTGCTCAAGCGGTTTTTACATTTCGATTTTCTGTTTTTGACCCCCACAGCAGCGGTGCACTTGAGTCAGACATCGCTTGTCAAAACGTTTTACAGACACACCTCTATAAATGACACCCCCATTTGAATGGGCCAAGAGGCCCTTTCGGGTAAAAGAATTGGTCAGATATAGAGATGACTACATTTAATAATGGCTACACTGGGTGTTCTCTGCTGGTATCGTTCGTAAAGTCTGGTTGACTCTAAAATTCATCCAGACTTTATCATAGCGACGATAAATACATATAGACAAGAGCACTCACATCACAATTGCACATGCACATGTATTACATGTAGATTTCGTCGGGCCGATAGTAATTCCCAGAAGAATGCAATGTGCGGATTGTACATGTACTTCTGGTAATATCAACTAGACGCTGAGAAGAAATATGGCTTTACACGACTACTTAGTACTAGCGTTGCTAGATGCATGCAGTTTTTTATGCATTAGATGCATCTCCTCTCAAAGCCGATCGAGAGGAGATGGGTTGAGCCTTGGCTACATTTGCAGTTTGTGAAAGTTTGAATTCAAACAGCGATATAAGTTGCCGCAGTTTTCCCCCAATTTCTCACCAAGTTTCCATTGCTTCTGGCCCTGTTCGTAGAGGTTTCTGTAGTGTACTACATGGCGACGTTCATCTAGAACCCTGACATCTAACGAGTGAACATGGTGGCTTTATGCGCAGGTGGAACGATACCGGGTGAGCGCCGTTTATCCGCACAATGGGAACACTTTGAAATTGTGAAGGATACTCGGTATTTAAACTACAAGGACGCACACGCATACTGCAGAACACTTGTCAAGAAAATCCAACCATCACGCCAGCTAAAGGATCACATCCTGTGCTGCGGAGGTATGCCATTGGAAATTCGACAGGATGTAATGGGCAAGGGTCTGCAGGCGAAGCGGTTGAAACTGGACGTATGGGTGTCCCGCGACCTGACTGGTTAGAAAGCACAAGCCATAACAAGGAATCCCCAGTTCTCGTATCTGCTGAAGGGAAGCTGCGCTTTCGCATGCAAGCTGCGCTCGTGTTTTACACAAATGGATGGGCATTCAGAGCGATCGAGAATCCGGAAGTGCGCCCATTCCTCTGGGCTGTCGCTACGCAGCCCAAACGCTAGCTACGTTCTGTCAACTGTTCTGTAACCGGAAACAGAACGCATGACAGAACACGTACTGATTATTTATTGGAGCTCGGGCGCTTTGTTGAGGTCCACTACCGGTCTCTTGCATTTTGTTTGATTGAGTCGCCCTGGACTTGGTCAAGGACCCCCTCGACAGTTCTAACCAAAATAACGCGTTCAGCAGAACGTGGATTTGTAACTTAGCGCTTCTCCATCGCTTCAGCAGCGTTAGCAATGGTGTTGCACTAAATACAGCTAAGCCAACACAAAGAATGCATAATGAAACCCGTGTGCAAGATGGTTGAAGAAGACGTAAACGTCCACTATTCATTTAATAAACGTAAAGAATGGTGAAGGTAACGTAGTCTATAGTATTCGGGTGATCCCTCGAACATACCCGTCCATGCCGATGAATTGTCGAGATGAACCTCGAGAAATAGGAGTGATCGATGGCCGGAATTGATTCCGTCAGAGATCCTTGTCATTGTATCGGCGACAAACATTATCTCGGACGGATTGTGGCTGCTCATTAACCCCATAACGAGGCTTTCTGTCTATCGATAACGGCTTTGACCACATTTGTAAATTATACAACCTGGTCGGTTTTCGCTTGTCAGACCCCCGCGGTGGATTGTCCTCGTACGTCCAGGAATCCCGAAAGGATAGCAGTTGAAAGATGTCCAGTGGCTCGACATACCATCCACCACACCAACCATCACATTACTTTAGCCAGTTGTGTGAAAGTAGGACAAACATAACCTACATTTGGGTACTTTCGTCGTATGTATTGGATCCACTAGTATGCGTCGGGTTAAGCCAATTGCTGCTGCAGAATTCCAAAAATGTTGGATCCAATGACAATGTCGCCGCTGACTCGACACTCTTCCAGCTTACAGCATCCAATAGTGACGTTGAACTCGTTCTAAAATCAATAAAGTTAGTTCAGGTTTACTTGCACTTCGATATATGCTGTCTTACCTTCTCACAGGTGGTGAATTCATGAAAACCCGGCATGACCCCCCTGAAAACAGATTCTGGCAGACTGTATACCCAGGCCATAGACCACCCAACCTTCTTGTGCACTGATGAAATACTGTAGAATCCGTCCATAATTGTGATTTGCGTAGCTTGAAAAACTTTGACGTATACCACAACTTCATCCAGTTCGTCGTCGACGAGCGCCATCAACCCACAATCAACTGTAAAAACGTTTAAGGTCAACTTGCAACGCTCTCCGCCGTCTCTGTCCAGAATGTAGTTGATGTCGACCGATTCGAAACCGTGGTCTTTGAAAGTCGCGTGAACGTTTCCTGCTGGTAGTTTAACAGTTCTAATGGCGTTGATCTGACGACAGAACGCAACAACATCAATATCCAGGCAAATTCGGAATAAATTTGTTGATGGATGTACCACAGTAAAACAAAGGTTGTAGGAGTAGCGCTGCTGGAGGAGTGCTTGGAGGCCAACCAAAGTTGGATTTGGCAACGTAGACCCTCTTGACAACAAATCGACTGACTTCGTCATAAAGTTTATACGTCGGCCACGTTTAACTTCTCGCTTTTTATTTTTTATGTTTTGCTTCTGCCAATAGGTTTTGAAGCCATGGATAGCTTGCCCCCACACACACACACACTTTGCGCAGAACTCTTGAACGGATGCCCCGGATTCGCGTCTCCAATACTTTCAGGGCAACCAGGTATTTTTTTTTATCTTTTGTCGTCGCTGCCTCTAAGAGTGCTGTAAATGTCGGCTCTGGACGGTTCGTTCCCACGGATTTACGATCGTTAGCAGAAACAATCGGAGCACAGTCACTGCTGAGTGACGAGGCGGATCCATTCACATTTTCGAGATCAACGATAGCAGGAACTCGACCTTCAACACAAATGTCCTAGAACAGTATTAAGGAATTCAGACATTGATCAAACCTCGCGGAACCCATGCTTTGCAGAATCTCAATCGAACCCGCCATCACGCGCTTTGCCACATTGTAGTTTTGAGTTGGTGGCTATGTTTTATTATTCTCTGAAGGTTAACGGCACGGAATTGTAGTCGGGAGGGATTCAAAAGCATTGCTGATGTCGTTGATGTCTTGGTGTATACACCATCTCGTGTTGATGTAGCTGAACGGGATTATGAATTCGTACATGGTTGCCGAAACAGTGTCTGCCAAACGTCTATAGTAAAACGTGAGACGACACGGGAGTAGCATAGTTTGAGCGAACATACAGCTACACGTAAAATCCTAAACAAAAAAGGAAAAGTTGATTTAAAAATTCAGCATCATTTCGAGAATTTATACATGTACCTTCAGCGATAGGACGTATTTTTGGTTGTTGACGTCATTTTCCAGTTCGATCTTGCCTGCTTCACCAACGCATATCTTGTAGTGTGTGGATAGCTGAAGAGCTACTTTGAACTCTGACTATAAGTAAAAGTAAGTAAGTGGGGTTACAAGTCAAGCCAATGGCGAAATGGTACGTACACTCATGAGATCGAACGCGTAAAAGCTCACCATATTGACCAATCTCTGGAGTTCGGTTACTGCTTGCTTGTTTGTTGAATTGTTTTCTGTATCGGGCGGGATACGTTTACTCCCTACTTTGTTTAGCTCCAGATCATACTCATTTTCGCAAATTCCTTGTAAGCTGAGCAAAGTGGCTATGCAGTCATTGACACTTTCTTCAACCTCCCCCACTTAGCATCGATTCTGCATTGTATGAGAAAGCAATTGAGACACGTAACCAGAAATTAGATAAATCTTTTCATACCTGTCATTCGTATTATTGCCTAAATGTGGAACATTGAAGGGACGGTAGGATACCCACTCATCAGTTATGCCATCCCAGGTTTCGGTGAAGTACCTGTAAAAGGGGTGAGACTTGCGATCACCAAGTTGTTTCAGTAGCAATAACTTGCATCGATCATATTCCTGGGTGCTGTCGGCGTACACCATTGCTGCCATTGTTTCCTTAATCTCTTGCTTTTGGTCCTCGGAGACTGGGCAGAGTGCCGTTACCTTGGCGTAAACATATTCACGAAAATTTCAGCGACAAGTGTCAAATACTTCGCACAAATCGATCTTACCTTGATTTCAAGATACGAAATCACATGAAATTGGCAGAACAGCATTCTGCTCCCCAGAAAAGCTGCGGATAACACCGCTCGCTCCTTTTTGTCTATGTCAGTGACAATGACGGCTACTGACCGCCAATTCCTAATGTTCTTCTTATAATCGTGGACGGCATCCCTCATATTCGCTTTTGATTCTGATGCCATCGGAGAATGCTGCACGAATTGACCCTGTATGGATAGTGTATCATTGCAAGGAATTCAGTACTGATTGTGCTAATCAACACCAAAATAATATCACGTACCTTTCCGTTTATGTCATGAACAACAAAACCGAATAACTTGTACCTGTTGGTATTTGTCCCGAAAGTTGTGTCCACGAGCAAAATTTCTGGAAAAGCTGCAAAAGCCTACGCATCTTAGACGTTTGAAATGATACCGTTTGAAGAACCCCGGCTTCATCGGTGAACAGTGAAGCCACCGATCCTTTGTCATTTGAGCAAAGGTCACGGAGTACTGCCTCAAAAGATTTCTTATCTGAAGCCCCAGGTTTACTTTCAGCCTTGAGTCGGGCCATCCGATTGTGTACGTCTTTTAAAGTTGCCTTTTACCGTCTGTAAGGTTGAAAACCAACGTTAGAAAATGTAAGAATTGTGCATAACTGCAAAGTTAGCAAACCCTTACCACAAGCATCACGAACATACATCAGAATTCCGCGAGCCTTAGCTCCGCCTTTGCGCATTGCGTCGACAATTGCCAACATGTTTGGTTCTCCAATTCGCCGATTCTCAGGATACCGGTCGTACACAGATTACCCACACAATGGTTGTGCACAACTCCCATAGAAGTCACAACTACAATGCACGAGTTCCTTGTCGTTTCGTGAGTGTAGCGCATTGACGAATAGGGCAATTTGTCGATCGAGATCTACTGTGAATGCGTTTTCCAGTACTTTTTGAAGGCTGCTTGCGTCCGTGTGTGCACCAATAGGACACGCTGTAATTTACAGATTCCATATTACTCGGAAAGAGGTTATCGTTTCGTACACGATTCGAGCGGACTTTCTTTTGCCTGTCAAAAATTTGTTTGTTGCGGGATTTGACTGAAGTCGAGGTCCGTTTTGATAGTTTTTGATGCGTATTCAAGCAGAATACTCCCGGGCAGCTTGAAATTCGGTCCATGATGGATACTACAAGCCAAACCCTCTCAAAAAATGATCTGATTGGCGACCATCCTTTGCAACCCCCAAAACACACTCGTTTGTGCTATCTACCGATTCACAATGTGAACTGTTGTCTGCGCTGACACCTCCGAAGTCAGAAAATGAGGCTTCGCTTGCTTCACTAGCACTAGCTTCGTAACTGTCCTCATCATCTGTCATCACTTCCGTCTGAACCCGAATTAGCGCGCGGAAGCCGCGCGTATTTCGCTCGCTTCTTCCCCATAATTTGTTTCCAGAACTGGCTACAACAAGAACTTAGCTGCCAAACGTGTGTTATTTTTGTATGGAGTGTGATGTGGCCTACATAAAACGTTTCACCTTCAGCTGTAATGAATCTTTAGCTTGCTCGCTGATCATGTGCGCAATTCGTATTGATCACGTACGCGTTGTTGGCACGCATACGCGACTCAAAACCGCGACGCATTTATTTTTTAAATACTACAAAGCAATCCAAGCTCAGCTGAAGATTCGCAAGACCGTGGAGTCGCGTAGTATGCTATCTAGAAGGTTTCGAAATAAGATTCGCGAGCAGGGTCTCACGCGTACTGAATGGTGATAGGAAGACCTTGTTAAACAACGCGCACTCCATGACATCCACAACTTCTACTGGCTACGCATGCGCCGATCTTATGACTCAGGTAGTGAACGTACTGGTGAGTGGGCCATGGCGGAGCGTACGCAAACCCAATACGTGCAAGATAGTACGAAGTTTTTCATTCGGCGCACTCGCGCCATTGCCGTAAGCGACCGACACACTACCTCCCACGGAGACACCCACTCCGTGTTGAGCTCCACGCTGCAGCCGGTCTTCGACCCTTGCCCGCTCGCAACGAACGCCAGACCGCACATGACAACGTTAACCGTATTACAGTACTGCCCGTAGCGGTGCGGCGCCGTCACCGCTACACTCCATCACAACAACCGCAGCGTTTCCAGTCCCCACTACCAGTGCGTTCAACCCACCAGCGCCTCTATTCGCGCTGTCGGTCGCCTGCGATGTCAACACTGACATACTGGCGGAGTCTCCACTGGACACGGCCACCGACTAGCTCTCTTTATCCGAGCCCGCGCTATCGAATGACACAGAATTACTCGGCACACCCGCGCCGGTGCCAGTTGCAATAAACACGTTATCACTCACGGCATCGCCAACACCACCTCCCAACTCCACGCTGCCGTCCACCGGAGCCTTGGGCGCCCTGGGGTCCTTCTCCAACGCCAGACCACTCATGATCACACCACCCGCACTGCTGTCCGTTGCGGCGCTATCGGCGCTGCGCACCAGCATGGTGCCCCCACTGACACCACCAGCAAATTGATGTCGCCCACCTCAATTTCCCCTGAGTTCGACGTCCTCACGTTCATGGCTCCGGAATTGCTGTTAACCGACTTGCCCGCCGATGACGAGATTCTCCCGCTCGCATCTGTACCACCAGTTGACAACAACATAGTCCCGCTTGTCTTCGCCATGCCTGACTCCATCAGTATGACACCGCTTGCCACGTCGGCGACAAACATTATAGTACTAATATGTGAATATATCGAATCCGGAGGTGTGGTGTTGAGTCGAAGCAAAACTAACGCGCTCGTGGACAAATCTAAAGGCATGCAAATAGATATCTCTCTGGAAAATGCGTTGGGTACTTATTAATGCAGCAAGATAGTTGCCCCACTTGCACGCAAACAAGCTGAAGAAGAGTTCCAGCCAGGATACGTGGCCGTTTATCAGTTTCCAGCCAGGATGCGTGACCGCTTCCTTGCACTCAAGGAAATATTCATTATTCGAGGGATATTTTTTTTTACTGTTATCGTTCTGTCATTTGTTGTGTCAAACGATAGAACGTTGTACAGAGCGTTTTGTCTAGGTAGTCACTCTCGAATTAGACGAACTTCGACATCGGGGTCTGTGTCCTTCTTCGCAACTCCTCCAAAGGGCCGCGAATGACAGTACCCCAAAGATCATGAGTATCGTTGTTGACAACCATATAGCGACTGCTATCTTGACCATCACGAATACTGCGAAGAACAGATCGTAAATAACGTTGACATGACTGATGATTCTTGGGAGCTTTCCACTCAGGAGGTGAGGATAACTATCTCGGTTCGATACCTTTCATTATGGTGGCTAGGACTACTTTACAGTGGTCATAGCCTTCGAGCAGAGCCCTGGCTACCTCTGGTTGAAGCGTTTTGTTGGGTCGGGGGTCCCTAGCCGTCTCGCCTCGGAAGATGCGGACAGCTGAGACAACGTCGAGTTTGTTCTCCTGAATTATACTGGACAATGTGCGTTGCGCAGTCATGTCAAGACCCTCTGTCGGAGGGCCTCGACGGAACCTCAAATCTCGTAAGTGTCGACTTGTCGTTACTTCAGCACGAAGTAGGTCCTCCTCTAAAACTAAATATGAATGTACTGGAATGTTACGAGTGATAACGCCGACAGTTAAATGACGTGGCATTGCTTTGACACCAAATAATATGAAGATTGCCCGTCCACCGATGGAACCTGCGAGGGGACTAGCGAGGGCAGCGAAGCGTCGGAGTTCGCACTGGCTTGCTGGCAATTGATTTGCCCTGCCATGGTAGAAGCCAATGGAGGGACCGATAAGACGAGCGAGGTGGTGAATCTCGCTGTCGGTAGCCACTGATACCGATGGTGGTACCAGCATACTCTTCGCCATTGGTGAACCGTAGAGAAGCTGGGTGCCAGTTCTATTGGCTTGCGCTGCTGAAGGGTACACGTTCGGGTATGCCACAGGAAGTTCTTGTAGTTGATCGCATACACTAGTATCTGGTATTACACACCTAGTACATCCGCTGCTGTTATTGGAGGCGAACGCCCAGGGCGATGGAGCCTCTGCATCGTCCGGGCACCTTCATAGTGACGCGTACTTTGGTTTGATACCATTGAGCTTCTTGCGGATTAGAGCTTTTACCTTGGCTCGGGAATAAAGTGGTCACGCCCATTATAGCAGGGTGTCGCCTTCGTCGACTTGCCGCCGCGAACCGATAAATACCGACGACAGAGTTTTTTGTTGTCCTCACAGGGGATGAGGTCGTCGACATCCTTCCGGACAGCTACTGGTGATTGGGACGCGATATGTTATCGTTTTACTGTTAACAATGATGTTGATCGAAGGGCCTCCGTCTTGGCTCGTTCTGGCTCCTCCTTCATGCGCTGCACCTTTCGATAACTCATGTCTTGCAACATGTGCAGAAGGTCGTGGTTGGAAATGGCGAATTGCGCGACAAGGGTACAGAAACGAAAGATAGCTTTTCCGACGTGACACGGTATTCTTCCAGCGTAGAATTTATCCAGAAAAAAAGAAACTAAAGATCGTCCTCCTCCGAGTGATAATCGTTTCCTGCGAGTAACAGGACTAATATCAAGAAAGAGGTTGTCGCCGTTCGGAAGTCGTGCGAGCAATATTCACACGGGTACAACGCGAATGATTGCCAGGCCGATACGATGTCTTGAATTGTCGCTCCACGGGGAGCTTCTGGGGCACTTAGAGGAGGTCCCAGAGTCTGAAAATTTGCTCTTCCTTCTTGCTGCCTCTTTTTTTTATCCAGTTGGTCAACGGGAAGGAAATGCATGATCGATAGGCCTCGATCCCCAAACTGCACAACGTAAACTCGTACCAACACCCCGGGCAAGGGCAGAAAGAGAACAAATGTGGAAGCGATGAGACCATCCACAAATTCAGATGCACTCTTACCTTAATGACTCGTCTCCGTGACCTGAAGATGCACGTGTTGTTGCCCCGCTGATGGCACGAACGAGACACGATAAGTTGATACCACCCTTTCATTGACCATCGGTTGGTCTGAAAGTCCGTCCAATGTCCTTGGAACTTGAGGTAGTGTCTGCAGGGGAGCGTGCTCGGCCGATGCAACTTGAGCTGTCGAGTTTAGGTAGTGTTGGGCGATTCACCGTTGTAAGTCAGTTCTTGAAGCAATAGTTTCTATCAATATGGTGTCGTCAGTCGTGTATATTGAAGGCGATATGAGTTGAGCACGCTTACGAGCTGTGAATGAGTTCGCAGTTGATAAGTCTTACTGGTCTCGAATGAATACAGTCGATACAACTCGATATGTCTCCTGCGGCACAACAGCGAAGTTATACAGCATCTAAAAGCGCTGATTAACCGTCTCCACGTCAAATATCGCGACAATAAATTTCGAGTAAAAGAATTACACTCGGATCACAGGGTATTGTGCTTACCACTACCAGTGGCTACCCCCCCCCCCAGAAAGACGGGATTGGCTTGCCAAACGTGAGGGCTTTGCTTCACATGACGAATTTGCCATTTGTTGTCGGGAGAGGCTGCGCTTCACGTCGTTTACACACTCACCGTGACAGAACACGAGCTTGATGGGCTCACGCCACATGAGAATTCTTCGGACGAACAGCCGGACATATCGTGTTTGAAGACTTGGGGGTGTCTTTGCTACTATCATGTCGCTAGTGGTTCACGCTCGAGGAAAAAGAAGTTGTCTTCGAGAACGGGGACGGCATTTCTTGTAGGTTATCCTCCTGTGACTCGTGGATACAAAGTTATGGATCTGGCTAGTGGTGCAATATGTACTCATCACGGTAGAAATTTGGGTTTGGCAGAAGGCTGCACTGTGGGCCGCGACTACATGGCGATTATGTCAGAAAAGGATTACCAGCATGGTGATCGTACTTTACCGTCTTGTGCCCCCCTCGATCCCATGCTAATGCAATTGAAGATGTGGCGAAGCCGGACTTTGTTCGAGAAAATGTTTTAGTACAACCTCACCAGGCACAAGATTCATCTGGGGACTCTAAACCATTTTGCGCGCGCGATATTCATTGGGCCACAGATAGCCAGCTGCAAACGTCACGTGCAGTGACGTATTCAACGATGCATTGGTCCGGTTGATGCTGGAAGCGCGGTCGGGGATTTCATCTGAGCAGGCAATCTGCAAAAAGGAGACGGAGTCTGCTTTCGGACCGCAGCACGCGCACAATTAGCTGCTTCGAAGGTTTCTTGGCGAGCGAGAACTTTGCTTGGGTCCATGCGGCCAACTCGTTGAACGTAGCATCAGGAAGTTCACGGTGGCGATTGCAAATTAGCAGCTCTTGGAACTTGATCAAGCGAGGTCGCTTCTGGAAGGGTCTGGATAGAGCGGTCACCATGGGCGTGCTTCAGTAGCTTCGACCAATTTGAATGAGGATGCGTTTAAACTTACTCACCGGAGTTCCAGGGTCATGTGCGCGCGTCGGGACCGTGCCTCACGTGACCTTCGGACTGTCCTGGCGGCTCGGATACTGAGTGCCGATTGGCGGAACCTTAAACTAAGAAGATGACTGGTGAAATCTTGTGACTAAATCAATACAAATCAGTCGAATGGGTGCATGTAGAGAACGATTGGATCCGTCTAAAGATCAAGTCGCCTTCGTCGAGGCTCGCAGGACCCCAAGGCCAAGCCGGTGGGTGGAACACTCAAACACTCGAGTCCCCCGGCGTCGGTGACCATTCGCAGCTAGTGTTTGAGGTGATCCGCGCACTCCATATCCTTGAAGGGTCCGTTGCGTGTATTAGTAAGGGAGGGTGACCATTTCAGGTTAAGAATTGTGCTCAGGTTGGTTTACAGCCCCCACACACACACACAGAGTTAAGTATTATTAGACTGTGATTGAAAGCAAGGTATTGTATTGAAGTGTATATTCCTCTGTCGAGAGGTTGTGCGCGTGAAGAAGAAGGGAGCCTTCAGGTTGCCCAGTGCCTGAAGCATATTCCCAGTTGACTGGTGTGCAGACCCACACCCCAAGGGCCGAAAAGAATATGAGTGGCTGTATATTTGTATTTTTGTATAAACTCTGTGTTGGACTGGTTATCTACGCTGAAACCGCGTTCAGAAGCAATCCCAACTGAGCCGTGAGACGGGTTACAGAGAAGTGTGACACCCAACTCAAACCGCTCACGCTTCACAGCGGACAACAACTCAACGGTTATCAATCACGTCTCCTAAGAGATAAGGACAACCTACGAGGACATCACAAGAGCCATACGTCAACGATTGACATCTGCGTGTGGATTAATATCTGGTCTGAGAATGGCCCTCTGTCTTCTATACCTAAAGTCAGGGCTAGCGCTATACACTCGGGCGATCAATGTTCACCGACCTCGTCCCATCGTCGACTGTTTTCAAGATTCCAGGCGAAAAATAGGCAACCAGGAGCAAGTGCTCCGGGAGGGTACACAGGTCGGCAATCAAGTGGAAGGAAAGGTGTTGGCAGTTCCGAGAATAGAAATAAAAAAAACGCACATTAGGAGTGAAAATGAAAACATGTCTACTCTACGTCAGTACTTTGCACGAAGTATCCGTATAGTTAGCGAAACTAGAAGTACATTACTACTTAATCAACTTTTATTTTCTCTTTATCCTACTCTGGAGACTTTGGCAGAGTGGTGATGACCGCAGTATACCGAGATAGGAAGTCATGTGTATCGGTTCATGTCCTCGCGATAGGTCGAAAATTGAAAACTATGTCCTGGGTACCCTTGGAGCAGGGGTGGGGAAAACACAATAGAACATCATTGTATGGGGTTTTGGCATTCGCAATAATAACCACTGGAGTACATGACCTCGCAGTAATAATTATTGTAGTTATTGCAATGTATTTCTCCCAATTGTACGTGGGTCCTTACAGTGAAAATTTGGATTAGACGGCTGAGCGCGAACCTTCCATCCTATTGGTGTGAGTTCAAGCTCACCTTCATGCGTACAGAGAGGTTTGTGTTCTCTGACATTTATTTCCGAGTTTAGGCGCGATCCGAATGCCTGGTCTGATTTATCGCTAAGCCACTAATTAATACTAGGGGATTTCGCAAGTGTCCGAATCCGTTTCCAGTTATGCTTGAGAGATTTGTTTTCGAATAGGATTTAGGTCGTCGAGTATTTCGCAACTAAATCCTAATCAGAATCCGAAATGCATTTTTATGTGAATGAATGAATGACATCGAGGCCACCAAATGCAGGCCAGTCTAAAACTCAGCTTCAGAAGCCTACAGAAGCGCACAGCATGCAACACTTTGCAAGAAGATGCTAGAGCGGGGCAGAATGCCTGAGATGTGCTTTGGCGGTGAATGGATGCGCTTAGCAGGACAAATTCGGCATATATATTAACTTTACCTATTTGTTTCCCATACTTAAGCCGCGCAAACCCTCCCAAAAGGACTTATTACAAGTTCTGTAAGCACAGCGAATCCCTTCAAAATCGTTAGCTTGGTGGGTTTGCATCGTTTCATTTCGGATTCAATTTCCTGAAGTGGGGTTCCTAATCCGGATTTCCGAGCTGGAAATCCTATTCCGTTTTATAAAAAAAGGGCAATTGCCAATTATGTTACCGCAACTGGAAACGGATTCGGATTCGGACACTTGCGAAATCTCTCTACTGTCATAATCGAATCATACAAAACCCAAGAGAAACGAGAGTACCGTGAAGTTAGAAGTATTTGATACCCCGACCAAGAAGATTTGTTTGTGTTTGTGCCGACAGATTGTGTGGACGACACAATTTGCGGTACCGTACATCGATTGCAATCAATATTTGATTTACTTATACAGAATATCCAGTTTATCCAAAAACAATTGCGGTAGAAAAAAGCGGCCGACGTTTTTGACCTCAACGATGATAGATGGTCTTGATAATTTCTAACTAGCGCAAAGAGGATAGCGCCATCATTTTCGATTTAATCACGTGCAAGCCTTTGGACCCGTATCCATATCGGATAGCAGATGCTGCAGCTGTCAACCAGGCGCAGGAGATGATTCGGCGATAATGGGGGTACGTCAGTTGTAGCTAACGTTACCCTACGATACGCTTGCATACTTGCTGTTTCCTAGCTAGAACGAATTCAGAAGGAGATCGGTACAAATTTCAGAGCTTTTTCAGGCCTCAGGGATGACACTGTAGGAAAAGGGTTGTGTTTCTGGTTGTCTAGGCGACTGCATTTTATTTCTTGTGATAAATAACGGATCTCATCGTTTTATTGCAGTGAACTCTTTCTTTTAGCATGTGATGCTAAATATAGAGAACGTATTACAGGTGCCAAGTGCTCTGAAAGGGGCACTTAAGAACACTTGGCACCTTGCAGTTTGCATTTTGTTTGCAGCCAAAATCGTACCCAAATGAAAGTGCAAACTTAGTGATTGGCCCGCACTGCAAAATCACTACAATATCATCAACATTTTTGAAATCCTTGTATCGAAAAACACCGGCACTTTGTATGCAAGTTTGCAGGACTGAGCCAGAAAACGAGCGCACCTCCTTAAACCGATTCTTAGGTTCGACGAAACAAATTGCAAGGTACATAGTATTCTCAAGTGCTCATTTTAGTGGGAACGTTGGGCAGCTTCTCATGCAAAGTTGGAACGTAAGGGTTAAAAGGGTTAATCCTTTAGCTACCAGCTTGGTGCACGCGTTAATTAGCTGACGCAGGCTCCTGTGGTATCTCGCCATGCACTGCTAGTAAAAAAAACCTTTAGCACAGAATTTGTATCGTTGTGTAAACCTCCTCAATGTGAGGATACAACGCGGGAGGTTTTGGTAGAAATTACGCATTGATGCACGTATTTGGGTAAAAACCAAAAAAGAACTTTACGGAAATTAGGACGTCATCCGTTATGGCACGCGATGAGCAATCCGTATCGTTACGGGTGAACTATTGCAAGCTGCTGGGAGTGCTGAGCAGCTTCTCGTAGAATAAAAATCAAATAGTAGTTGCCTTCTATTTGATTTTTATGTTTCTTTTGCTATAAAAGCCTGGAAATTTTTAAATTAAAATATGCACGACTTGATGTCATTCATGCATGTAGTCGGCTGCTGTTGCTTGTTTGTCATGACTTGGGTGAGATATCTGCCGCTCACTGCTTCAGCTGATGTTTCCTCTTGGAATAGTTGAAGCTTATTGACTGGTGTGGTGTGTGTGCAGGATTTCATAAATCTATCATACGTACCTAGTTCTGGAAAAGCATTTGCCGTTACTTGTGAGACAATTAACTGGGCCCCCGGTTTGGTACACGGTTTCCGTAGGTTACAAGATTTTTGCCGCGGCCAAGCATATGTCTTCCGACCTGTGAATTGAACGCGATGGTAGTCGCAGAATGGCGATCTTAGAGCGCAGTCGCAACTAAAAATGAACAGCCGTATCTTTTGGTATCGCGCGTCACGACAAGAGATGCTTTTGCTACTTTTCAGGCTTTGACGGAGGATATAAGTTCTTCGGCCCGTCCTTCGCAAGCAGCTCTAGCGGGGTATTCATTCCCAGAATCCTCCACGGTATGCGAGTCGGCGATCGAAGTGTGAACAATTTTGCTTATCTAAGAAATTGCGCCCACCGCGACCATCACCTGGACATAAAGCTTGTAGATTTGGCACTACTAGTATTGACATTGTATTTATATTACTCGTGGGTAGTGTACATGCTAGCTGTTGCTACATAGGTTTTCTTCGCGCTCTCGAGGTTTGCCGTCGGCATCATCCATGTTAGAAGGCAATCCCGTATCTGAACCGAACGACGGCGCATCCGCGCGACAGCGCCAACACCTGCTGCTAAGACTCCTGGCCGAAAGAAGCAGGGGGGTTCGGGTACTACGGCTTCATCGACTGCATCGAAGAACTCGCAGGCAGTGAGGGTGGGTGCCGGATTGAGTCTGCTGTTGTTCAATCTACTAAAGGTCATGCCGTTGGCAGTACCACCATTTCGTCTTACGTAGTAGTTGGCCATGGGGTCTGACGTGTTTGATGTGCCCCGGGTTTCTCGAAATCATATTGTAGTTTTTGTTTGTTGCCAACTATTTTTCAAATATCACGCTGCCTTGTACGTCTCGACTCCTGAATGGATACTGCTACGAGCTGAGGATGCCACAAGTCTCGATTGTACTCAAGGAAGGGTAGCGTCTCCCGGGTCGTGTGGGGGTGCATTGCTCGACGGTTAGCGCTAACAACCAGACCAGCCCGTGAAAACAATCTCTCAAATTCGTTGGAGGATGACGGTATCCATCTAAATTCGACGTTGCGAGATCGTGACTCCATGTTGTTTTGACGACGTGCGCGTTCAGCAAACAATAGGGCTTCATCTTCGCTATCTTCATCACCGTCATTTCCCATGTCGTCTAGACGGCTAAGATCAATAATCGCGGTGGGGTTTGAATTCCGCTCCTTTCCTGACAGCGCTTTGACAATACCAGACTCGAAATGAGGTAAGGTTCGACGACTGCGGCGCTGATCACTCTAGGTTTTCGGCGATCTAGAGCTTAGAGCCACACCCTTGCCCAGCGACCAACCCACCTCGTCCACAACTTGATCCAGAAGGTGCTCTACGCAACGATCGAAGCGAGAAGACTCACAAGAACGCTGCCGATGTCCGCGGATCCTCGGCGGTGGTCGACAAACGGTACATACTGTAAAACGTACTACAGTATCTGCGCCTTCATCTCAAGACCCACCGCCACCCCATTACCAGAAAAAGAGGGCCTAGATGCGCGGACAGATCATCGTTGCTTGTCAAGAAATGCTTGAACGCTGCGCCTCACGACTCACCACCACGTAACTCGCAAGCCGTGGGGCTAAGCGATGTTCTATGCTGTGGGAAGCGAATGCCTCATGGTGGTGTCTTTGCGCAGGTGGGCGAGCAATTGATTAGAACAATTACGTTCAAAGCTGCATTGATCCATGCACTAACTTCGCTACGGTGCCAAGTTCAGTTGGTTAGCCTGGGCAATCTATTTGTAACAATAAGCTGAACACTCGTTATGTTGGCTTGATCAGTACGAAGCTTTCGTGCTCCTCTTGTTCAGGCTGTGGATGTACGCAATCGCCTTGGCGCGGAAGAATTCCGTGCAGACGTTACCGCCGAACATGATGTTCGGTGGGGCGTCGACCGAGTACTGCGTCGACTCGACGTCCGTTGGCCGCTGGCCCACAATGAAGCTTGCCAACATGCAGGTCACCATCACCTTAGCAAGCTACTTGAAGCTGTCGGGTATGTATAGGAAAGGGTCTACTACCACCGACGTGTAGTAGACGTTGCCCTCAGACCACTAATGCGACTTCTTGGAAGTGCATTGAGCCCATGTACTGCGAGATGCAGCTCACCAGCCCGGTGAAACGGTAGCTGTACACTGGTGCGTCGTCGTGCGCCCAAATAAAGCAACAAGATCTGTACTCGATACTCTCACCGGCGGAAATCGCTACTCATGTATCCATGTAGCGACGTTACCGGACGTCCATGCAGAGTGCCTGGAATATCTATCTGCAGTATGTCGGGGTGCATCTTCAGCGGCGACAGCCACGTCGTCGATACTCGTACAGCATAATTGCCTCCGTAAGGCACGTTGAATTTGAATGAAGTTCATACTGTCATTTTCGTGTTGTGTTTGCTTAGCGCGCTTTGCTGAGCTCTTCGAATTGTTTGCTTTGTTGCTATTTGCTTGTCCGTCAATTGTGAGTCTGGAAATCTCTGGCGAAACTGATGTACAGCATCACGAAGCCTGAGATTTGGATTCACAGCGAGCATCTTGTGAAAAAATGCCGTGACCGCTGCAGTCGACAGTTCATGCCTTGCGTTGCTTGAAGTTGATCCATTGTTGTTGGTTTTCTTGGCCCTTATAAGTTTTGATATCTCCTGTCGGATCTCGTTCTCTGATGGTAACGTAAAAAGCGTTGGATGGCGACGACGTAATTCCTCCAGCATCCGTCCCGGACCAGGCTTGTGAGACTTGTCCTTTTCACCTTTATCAAATAGCTCCTTGATGTCAGAGCGAAAAGGGCCAATATTGCGCTTGCCATACGCTTCACCTCGCTTTGGACGACGAGCCCACCCTTGAGGAATCTCGTGCGGCAACTCGTAGTTGTTAGGAAGAGTCTCAAGCTTGTCCGCATACGATCCAGACACAGATTGGACGAACAAGCTACCGCTGCGACTCATATTCAGCGCAGTACGAATAGCATACGATCCCGCATCCTTCGATGTTACCGTCGAGACCATGTCGGAATTCTTAGCCAACGGGAGATTTCTCCACCGTCGTTGCTTCGGCCTTAATTGACCTTGCGTAGCTATGTAGACACCAGTAGCTGGTCCAAGTGTGGTCGTAGTCTCAAGCAGCTCAATGTCACTGTCGCCACTATCCAAATCTTCACCATGGTCGTGATTTTCAGTATCACAGTTGGCTAATTCGTGCAGCTCATCGGTACTTAATGCCTCGTTCATTTCGTCCTGCGAATTTGGAACGCCATCATCACCGCAATTATCGTGCCCAGTTTCGTCGAGTGGTCTACGAACGCCATCTTCATCAACCAACATACAGCGGGAATTTGCGGGCTCACAACGAACTAAAATTCATTTTCCAATTCGTGAGTGTTCAAACAAACGCAGCGAAAACGACGGGCAGTCTTAATCGTCCTTCAAATCTGTACATGGCCCCCCACTAGTAATAATTTCCACATCGTTCGTTCTCGCCAAGATACGCCGTAGTTGCGCCTCCATCTTGGTAACATGAGATGAAAGCTGGGCTAAATGTCCCTGTCGCGATCTACTAATTCGACAGTGCCGTTTGGAAGGCCTCCGTGTGCTTTTAATCCAATGACAGCTTGGGTTGGCGTGATGCAGTTGTTTCCTTCCTTTACCCAGGTAAGCAATAGCTGCATGGACTTCGCGAAATGCGCGTCTAGAATACTTTTGCCTTCTTGAGTCTCAGTGTGGAGGAACCGCTCGATTGTTATGCCGTGAATGCTTGATAGATACGGAAAGAGAAGCGGAAGAAAGCTCATCTGATAACAACCGGCGTTGTCGGACTGGATGGCAACTGTTTTGATGAACGGCAGATCTTTCTTCAGTCGAATCAATATTGCTTCAACCATCGAAATAACAGCTTCCTTGTCTTGTTTACTGTCATCACGAGAGAGATGGTCAAAGTAAACCTTCTGAGCAAGCGCAGTAGGCGTATCATCAACTGTGGCTTCTTCGTCATACTACCAATACTGCACAACCGCACCATGTCAGCTCATACCTCTTTTCCCTTAATGCTCGACGGTTTTCTCGCGGTAGTAGATCGGGTCAAGTTTCATTTTGAAGTCGATTGTGATGACGGCTTCATCTAACGATTTATTCGCAATACATCGGTCTCGCATATCATGGTGAAGCTGCTGAATAATCTTTTGTTGGTTGATAACGCGAAGGCGGTGCCCAAATAACAGTTTTGCCCTGGCACTGCTGTTCACGAGGGAAGTAATCGCAGAGGTCGGGACATCATTAGTCTCAAGGGCTTCCTTTACTCCGTCGAAAAAGTGAAAAATGTGCTTGCAATCACCACACACAAATGTACTTCGTAGTGGCGGCCTGCTACTTCATTCAAATCGTGCTTCGCCAGTTCCAGCAGCCCGAAATCAATGGCATGGAGGCGACAAACGACACTTTCGCCATGCACTCGGTCATCGAAGCCATACTATAGATACGATCGAATTACTCCGCTTTCTCCAATCAGTCTCTCCATAGGTTCACTGTCGGGATTCAGACGGGCTAACATTTCAACGATTTCGTCAAAACTATCATTCACCAGCATACCCACCAGATAATCCACGCTTTTGCGTAACTTGGCATCGCCGGACGTTATAGCGCTTGCAATTCGGAAAAATGTAGCCCACGAGATGCTTTGACGGTTGGCTTTTGGGTTGCCTTCTGTTCCAGATATTCCTGATGCATTATTGTCTTCGAGCGACGCCGGGAGATAGCAGGGAACAGTGTAACCTGTGCATCCAGCAATAAGCGCTTGGTTCCCCAGGAAAGAAACGACACGTTAGAAGGTGACAAAATAGTGCCAACAGCAGACTGAATCTCTTCGGAGTCGTAAGCTTGGACAGTTCTCCAATCAAATTCTAACTTCCGACCCGCCAGCAATTCAAACAAATCCTTGTGGCCCCTCGCGAAGCTGTTATTTGAAAGTGTAAATCCAGGAACTTGGCTCGATAAACCCTTCAACTCCACTCGAGCGCGCACACTCCGACAGGCGATGAGCGTACGTCTTTCAGTTGTTCCCCGCTTTGACTTACTACAGCATTCAGCAAATGTCTCCATCATTATTCGGTACTTCGAGTCGTTTTGATCAGGCTTAGTTGCATTCAGCGACATCAAAGAATCGGACAATGCTTTCGCTGCTTCCCCTGAGTACCCACTGAACACCAGGCATAAGCACTGGATAATTGAATTGAAAATGGACTTGGTAAATTGCACAACGGGATCGTCTAAGTTTCTCCGTGTATCAGGGTTTCTGCGTGCTGTCAAAGCTGGTACGTGATGGTAGGTATAGTCGACGATATCCTTGAGCCCAATAGCTCGTAGTATTCCACCGATAGTATGTGTGTCTTGATACGACGGTGAACCAGCTAACGGAGGCTGTGTATATCCTGCCGCATTTTGGTTTGCGGTTGTCCGCATTGGTTTCGGTGTCAGCGGCGATTCGAACAAATCGCCGACTTTGTACTTGTTTGTTGTTCGCCTTCGCAATGTTTCTTCCCTAGCCCGCGCTGTCGTCGTTTTCGCTTCACATCATGGCGGGGCTTTGGGGCGAGTGGCGGTGTTTCTGCTGTAAAATCGATAACCAAGTCATGAACTTCGAATGCGCACAGAGAAAGCATGTTAATAGCATTATTATCGACAGCTAAGCCTTGAGTGACATACCCATGGCAGCCGCTTCTCGGAATGTAGCTGACGCTAGCGAAGAAGCTTCAGGTGGAGGTAATGTAGCAGCGATAATGTCCGCGCCTTCCCCACCAAACAATGAACGAGCTGCCAATGCCCCTGGCGGTACTAATGACTCCCCCGTGAGCGCCGCATGCGCAGATCCTAAGGGTGGTCTAAAGGAAGAAGCGCTAATGGCTGTTAGTCATTTGACCGTCAAGGCAGGTACATGTAGCATTGCGCACCTTTCCATGAGCGGTTCGGCTGGTACGTCTGAATGACAGCAAAGGTGACGGCTTGGTCTTTACGGAGTGCTGAGATCCTTTGCCCTCCAAAAAAAGCTTAATTTTTGTATGGTATACAAGTGGCAACTGTGGAACTAAAGGTTCGACAAAGAGACTCCGAAGTCTCATGCAGGTTCGATCAGGTCACCCAAGAGGTATACCGTGATAGTATGTGTTCACAGAAGCGGCAGCGTCATGCTGGCGACGTTCTCTGCTAACGTCGATTGCGCAGGAGATTTCGCGGGTGTGTATGCGTGCACCTTTGGGCCAGTCGGCCTGGCGGCTGAGTTGTTGTCTAAGACTCGGAAGCAGCGCCACCTGATCTAGTTGCGCTGGTACCACATTCTGTACAAGCGATGTTATCGTTGTGGGAGAAGAGCACGAGGGCTACGGTGTTATGCTTACCCTATTTCAATCATCTTGAGCTCACTGAGGCTGAGATTCTGCACAGGACAACGGAGAGCACGAGCACGTCGGAACAGTGGACCACATCGTAGCTGAACGACGGAGAAAGATTGCAGCGGACGCGCTCCTTGTGAATGTGGAAATCGTGTGCTACTTGTACCAGCAGAAGGTGAAGAATCGCAATATGCTGGACCACCAGGAAGATGAGTGTCCTAAACGCGAGCGAGCATGTCCGAACGCTTTGAACGAATGGATTCCTGATGGGAATTTCGACGAGCACATTCGGACCGACTGCATCGTGACTTGTCCAGAGTGTGGAGTAGTGGTTCGCCTGCGATATCTCAATCGACACATTTGCGATGAGTGCGTCAGTCGCGTCGTTTCGTGTAAGAAAATGCAGCTCATGCAAAGCGCGCCTCCGATGGCGAGATTGCATACTTTATGTCGCTGTCGAAGGCCAGGAGTATGCTGCAATTCAAAACTGGCGGTAATGCGTATATATCGATCAATAACAGCAAGAGTCAAGCTCCGTCGCAGATGTCTTTCGATGTGCTGCCACCATATACTACGTGTGGCTAGTCAACGCGGATGAAGGAATCCTGTCGCTACACCGAAGCTGCTTGGAGTTGATGGAGCCATTGTTGTCAACAGGCGAGAAAACGCACAATGGAATGCAAAATTCGGATGCTTGCAAGAAGATCAAGGAGCAGAAGCAGAAGCGCAAGCGCAAAGCGAACGACAACGCGCAAGGAACGCACATGGCGAGGAGTTGTCGGACGCACCCAAAAAAGCTAGCGGAAACGGGCTAATGGCAACACAGAAGGAGACAGCGTTGGCTCGAGCCTGGATCAAGATCAACATCGTCGAGGCAAAGCAAATTCTTGACACGGACGTGACTGGTGAAGAAGCGAAGCAGGCCCGATAGCTGCTAGTGCAGTCATTGCCTGAAGTTGACCGAGCACTGATAAGGGACTTGGAAGCTTGGTAAAGCAGCTAACCTCAGGAAGTTCGACCCAAGACGACAAAGCCGAACGTCAACACAAAGTGGCAGAACAAAATAAGTTGCTGAAGAAGCGCAGTGAATTTCAGGTGCAGTTGGAAGCACTCGATCCTGACGATCCAGATACCGCTCGGCTTCAACGGAGATACGAACACGAGCTCGCCAAAGTTGATGAGAAGTTGGCTTTAGTGTCCGAGAACAAGCCGACGCAGCTTCTTGGGCTGTGGCTACCACATCATCGTGTCGAGTGCGAAAAACGTGATATCTCTCGTGATCGGGGCCCATCGTTCTTTATAGACCTACAGGAGCAAAGTCTCTGGAGCACAACGACCGGAACTACGTCGTTTTATCTACTGAGGTGAAAGAACTTAGTCTCTTCCTCAATGGCGAGGTCAAGAACATCCGTCGTGGAGTATTTGACCAGAGTCTGCACCAAGGACAAAGGTGAACTATTCACGGGCCTCATCCAGGAGATTCGCTATTGGAAGGAGAGTCGCGGCATCCAGCCGATCGAACAGACCGCTGGGTCCAGCGACTACTAGACGTTTGAGCAAGGTATGTGCGATCTGGTAGACGACATGTCGTTTAAGTTGTCTCGTTCCGCCTGCTTGGACACCGACTGGGTCATGTACGACACTCCCGAAGTCCGCAAACTCTTCGGCATTCCACAGACGCCGTCGACACGAGATCAAACGTACTGAATGGCGAACCAGAAGTTGAAGTTGTTAGCTCAACGCGCTAGCGACCGGGAGCTGGGCCTGGCGTTGTGTCGTCAGCATTGCGAACAGTTTGTGATATCAAAACCTGGAACGCCACCACCGCTGCTAGTGCGTCCACTGTCGGATCGTGTGTAGGAGATCGGGTGCGAGGTCACGTATCACTTTAGCAATGAGGCTGGACACCTTCGAGGCAAGTGCGAGCGTCACTTGTTGCGTGATGACTGGTGCGACGTCATCACAAGAAGCATGAGTTGATCGAGTGCATCTTGAATTGCTCCGAGCAGATGCAGAGGCACTACGGAGACGGATGGATTCATGCTGATGGGGTTCGGCATGCCTGTGTTGGGTTTTATTTCTGTAAGCGCTAAAGTTAGTATACGGTACGTGCCTCAATCATTGGTTTGACGTTTTGGTCCTTTTGGGAAGTTGCACGAACATGCTGTAGAAGCAAAACATAGGGTAGCTTCTCTTGCGGTTAAGCACTATGCAGCGCAGCGAGTCTATTAGGTTGTCGCTACATGCACCATACCTGTAGCTTGCAGCGCACTACCGATTTTTTTTTATTTTTGCGGACTTCCAAAAACCTGTCTCTTTGAGGGAGAGATTGGGATTAACGCTATATCAATAGAGAGAGGAGAGAGAGAGAGAGAGAGAGAGAGAGAGAGAGAGAGAGAGAGAGAGACCACCGCAAGTGTATCAAGGTTGTTAGCAGTGATGGCTTGGTTTACCATCCGTTCTAGCTCTCAGACATCGATGTTGTCCTTCAAAGTGTGGGAGTGCGTGGTCGACACTCTGCGGGCGTCCCACTTTCGGAATACGCTTTTGGTTAACCAGGATCACTTTACAGATTCGCCCACAACGCTTGGCCACTGCTAGGCGTAGCGGAAGTAACACCAATAGCCCATTTCGAATGGTAGCGGCAAGGGCCGTACGTAGTGCGCATATCGACAGGCTAGCCAGTCTGTGGCTGACATTCGATCTCCATACGTGCGTAGTTGGCACCGAACTCAGCGGAGGTTGCCATATCCTCGCGAGAGCGCTTCAGCTGGGGTTGAATGTGGCACAGCATGGGCGTGAACCATATCTGGGTCGGCATCACCCAAAATGTATTCAATGCTGGTGCAGGTCACCACGATTTCCTGGAGCAGTCCACGACCCAGTGACAAGCGTGCCCCCCGTTGCCAACATCACCTTCGTCGGGATATTTGAGATCAGCCCTCCGTTCCACGAGCGCCAACGTCGTCGCGTTTGCAGGCCAAGAAGATCTTGGTGGCACCGTGCAGCGCGGCGAACCCCATCGCCGTATTGGCCTCGTAGACGCTGATCGACCCGAGCACTGCATGCAACATGAATCCTAGCGCAGCGAACTAGGCACCAAAGAAATCGGCGCAACCAATCGATAAGGAAGCAGTGACCGACGTCGTACTTCATCGACAATCGGTCGACCGATATGTACGGACGCACGCCAGGCCGCTCTGGACAGACAGAAGCAAAACGCCGACAAACGCGGCAGGATGAACACGACGTAATTAGTGACAGGAATTCGAGTCCTCCTGTCGACAGATGGTATCCAAAACTCTGCGGTAACCAATGTTGCAGTGTTCATGATCGTCTGTACGCCTGCCGTCGAGCAAAAGGTTATGACTCGCGTGAGGATCGAACTCACGCGCGAAGTGTGCGCCTTAACCAGGCTGCGTCCACGGTCTCCGACGCCGTAGCCAGTATCCCGCCGGCTATGCCGACGTGCGAAGCGTCGCCTCAGTCCCGTCAAACATCTGCAAGGCCCACGACACCGGCGTGCTCGCCGGCGATATCTGTTGTAGGTCTGCACCTGAGTGTTGGAGACACTCGCAGCCAAAATTACGGTCACTGTGTGTGGTGCGCTTGCCGTGGTGTTGCGTCCGCTGTTGCCGTCGTTCTCGTCGCTCACCAGAGTGTTCACTGAAATATGTGTTTGTGCTAAGCGCAACTTAGATAGGAGGGTGATATAATGCCCCCTCCCCCCCCGCTCCAGTTACATATGTAGGTAGATTTCATATTACCTAAGTTGGTAGATTAACGACCGGCTAGCGAGAGGTGAAGTGACACAATCGGATTGGTTGATAATGGGAGGTCAGGCCCATAATCCACCAAATAGGCTGCTACCTACATTTGAGTAGTGCACATGAGGCGAGGGGTAGCCGTCTTGGTCGTAAACAAAACAGAGCCAAATTTGCCTTGAACTTAAGCTTGGTTTGCGAGCTTTTTCAACGCTACGTATAAGCTAGAAATGGCAAATACTTGGCTCGATACACTTTGGCTGCGCCGTCGCCATCTTGCCTCGACGGACGTAGTCAGCTCCCCGAAGAAGACCCAAGCACTCGACATCGCCTGTGATTTGTACACAACACACCACTCTCTAAATGACTGGGTTACATCAACTCACATTCGTGAGCCTCAGTGAGACTTACCTTCAAAAATCTAGAACGATTGCATTTGCCCCAATTTTCACACTTCCAACAAATACATGTAACGCCGAAACAGGGTTTTAAACACAAATGTCCCGAATGTTGAAGCCACGAATTATACGACGAACAAAAGTTTTTATAACTGTGAGCATCTTGCGTACCTTGGTATAGCCCCATTGGGTTGGTATTTTTGCATGCAGAGAACGCGCAGGTCATGAGACCGCTGATCTCGTTTCGGACCCATGGTCGCTATCGTGCAACCATGGGCATGTTACTAATCTAAATTTCACCGCTTCACATAGATTTGTTTTACTTTCGCATACAAACGGGACTACTTCAAGTGTATGAGTTTCACTATTCTGAGTTCTCTAACTGACCAAAACCTCTTTATTCTCTAAATTAGCGCCGGAAATGCCAGCTGGGCTCCCTATATGAACGTGTCACAGTGTCTATAAATGATGATTCCCACAATTCCCACCCTCGTTTCCTCATTCTGATGCCCTTTAGTCCCTAAATAGTATCCTAAAATGCACCATCAACTCAATCAGCCTCGCTGGCCCTGGGCGAGAACCCCAAGTGTCAGTAAAATTGTAAAGCCACAGCCTTGACCGGAGGGCGCTATACCTCGAAGTCAATCCAGTACATGTATCAGTACAGTTCGACGCATTATCATGGACTAAGTAGCGTTGTTAGATGCATGCAGTTTGATGCACGTGGAATGCATCAGATGCATCAGATGCGCATCTTATGCATTGCATCAACCGAAGGATACATCCGATAAATTGATAAGTTACCATTTTGACCCCATCGGCAAATACTTAAGTCTGACTCAGTGAAATGCAAATATGCTGGTCATCGAAGCACCGGCCTTACCACCCACATTCATCAACCCCAAAGTCTCACTTAATTCGCAACTTGAGAATCCTCGTTTCCCCACCACTCCACGAACCGGTACTGCTCATCGTCATCCGCCCAATCAGGCAATACACCGTTCAATTCCGACTCCATCGGCGCGTTCACTTCAGCAATTTGCTCCACACGTGATGGTGGGTCATGCAACTCATCGGGTGCGACTGCTCCTTCATTTGATGGTGAACCCTGAGGACTTGTACGTTCTAGCGGTCTTGCCTCTTCTGGACCAGGATCAATCTAGACACCGTGGCTGCCACAACCGCCGAGGTGGCATCATCCGGACCGTGGTTCGAATAGATGAAAACCAGCATGATTAACTTGTCGTTGGTCAATCGATTGCGCTGAACGGAATGGATGTACTTGAATACACTCCACGAGCGCTCAGCGGCCGCTGAAGAAGTTGGTATAGTGAAGTTCCTCTGGGCAATTGTAGCTAGCAACGGGTAGTCCTTCGTGCCGATCCAAGACCACCACGTTATAGGCGAATCCGCGCGAGCTAGTGTTTGGGCTGGGTAGCCGCAGCCGTCTAATTCATGATCTGTCGTACCCTCATGGCGATTCTACAAACTCTCGCTTCGACAGATCAAGTGCTCCCGACATTCACCAAACCTATATTGGAGTATTGGCGGATCGAATCGAGGATTTACACCATCGGTACCAAGTTCGGTGTGTAAGCTACTGAAAGGCGGCATGAAACCCGCATATCGCCATCTAATGACGGCTGCCAACCACGTTCACTGGATGGCGGCAAAACACCCCGAAGCCAAGGCGCTAATTATTGATTTGTCTGCTCCGTTCGGCCGGTCAGGATCTCCACCATTCTATGGCGCCTTTGGACGTGTTATCAAGCAGCTAATGGATCAAAACGCTCCGTCCACCGTGTTGATCAGCATTGATTAGGAACGATTCTCCGGTTTTGAGTGGGTGGACGATCATATTCTCATCGAATGCGACATTGGAAATCGACTAGAGCTGGCAGAGGTCACACTGTGTCACGAATTCTCGCGATTCTCGGTCTTCGAGCCACCAATGACCATAAGTTTTCGTGGTGAAAGACTCGTTTGTCGGTTCTGGGCCTCATTTGGGACACTACAACACGTACTGTTTCGATGCTCAATGACAAGATCCTGAAGGCTCGCAATCGAGTAATGGAGATATTGAGTCGACGGACAGCAAGTAAGACCGAACTGATGAAGCTGATGGGAAGATTGCGCCGTGTGTGTTCATGTTTACGGACTGCAAGACCACTTTATCAACACCTGCAGAAAATGTGCATCACTGCTCCACGCTACGGGCGAATCAAACTATCACCCTGCGCTGAGCTCGATTTACAGTGGTTTTCATGTATCCTCACCCACGGACACCTGCGAGAGCTGCTCGTATCAAGTTTTGGCAGTCATTCACCTCTGGCTACGTGGAATATTTATATGGAAGTGTCAAAGCTGGTTTTAGCCGTGTTAAATCCTGCGGTCGACGAGTTCATCCAGTTTCCATTCGGCGAGGAAGAATTATAATGGATTACCCAGTCGCTATACGGTGCCAGTCAGTTCTCTTTCAACGTTCGAGATTTTCTCGCATCGCTCCGGCTATTTGGGCACGGGGACCCATGTGTGCACGACTCAGCGACGGCAAGACAACATCCGTCACGTGTTGGAGCGACAACATGGCCGCTGTACCCTGGTGCAACTCTCTGCAATCTCCCAACCCCTTCCGCCAAGAGCTAACAAGAGCCGTCGGGCTGTCGGATGCCATCTTCAACATTCGTGGACTATCCAAACATCTTCCTGGTTCAGGTTCCAGTAAGATTGGGTCCCAACTTCTCGACCAGCTTCAAGCCCAGTCACTGGCGAACAGCTCGCAACCCCAGTACAGTACAACATGGAGACAATGGGAGCAATGGTGCTCAATGCTTGGATTTCCACTCTGGCTCCCCGCAGGTCCTTACAAACACTCACATCAACTCGCTCTTATTGCGGTCTACTGCTGGAAATTTGGATGGACCACCAACGGCGACGGTAACGCAGCTTCGACCGTCCTCGCCAAAACCCGTCAACTCGCGTGGTATCATCAGCGATGTCTTGGCTATTCGATCGGTCTTCTCCCCGGAGATCGCCTCTCCATCGTGGGTATGCGACAGCAGGACGCAGCACTCCCTTCTCCGCAAAATGCACCAGTCACTTAATTTCAGCTGTGAACGACACCGCGTCTTATGTGGGGCTGCGGTCTTGGGATGGAATATTTGGCTCAAGGAAACAAAGTTCACGCATTTGCACTAATTCGAGCTGACATCAAGTTCTCCAAGTACAATGACACACAAGCAACCGAATTCGACGAAATTGCAAGAGCGACAGTACGTTTCCGAGGTGGAAAAGCAGACCAGTTTTACCAAGAAACAACACGTACGGTGAGTCGGGGGCGCCATGGTTGTGCCCTATTGTCGCTTTATGATTTTTAGCAAGTAATCACAAGCGCCTCCAGTTGTCGGCAAGCAAACCGCTGTGTTCGATAAAGGTTGATACCGTCATTTAAGTCAAGGACATGACAAAGTTGATCAAATCAGCTTCTTTAGCAGCCGGTGATGCTCCCAGACGATATGGGGTGCATTCGTTAAGAAGCGGAAGGGCCGTCGCCCTCTTCGGAGCGGGTGTTGACAGCACCACGGTCAAACCGTTCGGGTTGAAGTCTGATGCATACGTGCGCTAAATTCACCTGAGCAACACCGAAGAAGTGTCTCTCGCGAACACGATGATCTCGGCAATGTACACAGCGGCGACTAACAACGGGCAACGTCAGCAACCAACGTTTCGGCGCCGCTAATACATCTAACTGGTTTGTACTGTCAATACGGCAGTATGCCCCCAGGAGTTCGATTGAAATGGAGACTTTCCGACAAGAACTTAACGGACGTCTGCACAAATAGCCAGCAATCACCTTCGCCCTTTGACCAAGCGCGTCCTGAAGGTCAATGTCAGTGTAGAGAAAATTAGAGTCACATGCAAATTTGCACGATAGTAGGCTAGAAGCGTTAAAACTCGCCCACCTCACCCAGGGCAACCCCTGCAACCAACGCTTCGGCGCCGCCAATACATCTAACTTGTTTTGTGCTGCCGTGCAGGCATCAAGAAACGCGTTATGGATTGATAGCTTTGGTGATCTGTTCAAGTCTGAATTGTGTTGATTCGACGGTTCGAAGCATGATGTCGCATCGCCATTGTTGTTCAAATTGTGCCCCATTTTCTGTCTCACTTTTCACAGGCGGTGATAGAGATTTTCTGTTTGATGCAAAGAGCAGAAGACAAGAACACTGTGTCATCAAGTGCCTGCTGCAACATTTACCATTTACTTTTCAGTCGTCGTCGCTTACTCGATTCAGGGGGCGTGCCGTTGCCGGAACAAATGAAGAAGCTTGCATTGTAGCCTCCATTGCCAGGGTTGTGGCGCGGCGGGTTATAGGAAAATCTGTACTAACGCTACGACTGCTCCTACACCTCGCGTTGGTTTCATCTTTGCATCCTAGCCTCATTTTCACGCCATTGCATGAAAATAGCCATATGTAATGGATTTTCGAAGGAGATGGACCGAAGTCTGTGCTTCAGCTAAGGCCTCACTAATAATGAACGATGTACACATATATATGTAAATCGTCTCACAGACCTCGAAACGCTGGGCAATGATTTGGGCTCCACGCTTGCTCATTTTCATGGCGTGTCTTCGAAATGACGATACGGTAGTGTCTATGTGCATCGGACGGGCATGGTGCAGGCATCCTCGAGAAGAACACTACGGCTCCCATCCCACGATTCGCCAACCGCCCAACAGTCTTCCCTGCGGATCAAGAGCTACTGCCTAAACCAATGCGCTTCTTCTACGCCCTTCTGAGAGCTGCCGCTGCGACCACCACACTACTGGCAAGTGGTAACGCGGCCGCAATACATTTGTGCACCTCGTTTTCGGCAGGGTGGACCATATAAATACCTCCAATGGATGATTTGTCAGGAGTAGTATTGACCAAATCACGATATATTATCCTGGGTTATGTGTTTATAGCGGTGCCGAAAACGAGGAGTCAACACTTACCTACTTAATCGAATCGAAACAGGTATAAATTGCTACTGTAACTATTGTAATTTCTGCTTGAAATTTGTACGTTCCCCTGTTAAACTTGTTTCAATCAAAATTAACAGGTTGTGACTTAACAACTCGGAGTGTAGGCGAACGAAGCTTGTATTGATGTGAGTAGAAGGAAGTAGATTTGAAAGTAATTGAGATTGATCTGGCATTCCAGCTATATCATTGTCTACTCTTCTGCGTCCTACCAACAATCTCACGAAGTTACAGCTCTTAACTCGAAGAAATAAGAGCTGGGGATCAAAAACAAAATGCATAATCTGGTTGCAGATCACATGCACAGGGCAACTTCAACTTACCCTTTTCTCAGCCAATCAGAATCACCGAATCTTGTATATCAACCAATCAAATCACAGTATTCCCACCAAGTTCAACGACACCACAGCGGCACGCCAGTGTTGGTGATCGCAACAACCAGACTGCGAAGTGTACAATTGCAACATTAACGGAAAATACAGACCCCGTAGCTCTAAAATGAATTTCAGAGAATAAATAATTCAGGAATACCGATATTTATTGTGGGGACCCCGGAGCCCGCCAATGTTTTTAGTAGCCGTCCGTTATCGAATGTCAATAAATGGAGATTCTTCAAAATTTGAAGTAATCTGATTTTTTAACTAGATATTTTAAAATATCGTCATCCCCGAAAAAGAAAACAGTAATGAGCTGTGCCGTGTATTCATATCATGGCACGCGTATGGGCGGCAGCTACGGATATTAATGGTCGTTGGTCCTTCTGAGTACTAAACAAGTGCAATATACCTCACCTGAAAAGTGAAAGGCACTGGTATACAAATTATCAAAATATGATGGGTATATGGTAAGTTCCTTGTCGTACTTGGAGCTGGACTTGAACATGGAGACTCCCACGTTGGTTCAAGCAACAAAATGTTAGATGTTTGATGCACACAAGCCTCTTCACCTTCAATCACCAAACAACAGACCACTCCGTTTGTGTAATGGAAAATAATCTGGTTTCAGAACTCATCCACACACAGGCTTGCCCAGAGAACAGTATCTTGTGTGGACGAGCAGATTGAATATATCATTTAATTATATTAATTATATAGCATATGTCGATTAAATGAGCTACTGAGCAAGATGAAATACATATTAAAAATGTATTCCACTACCTTATCAGATGATACGTGCGCTGATGTTCGCAGAAGCCTACTTGCTCGACCTATTGTTGTCAGCACAGCTTCGGTTTGCAGTCGTAAACAAAATGCATGTAAAAAATACATGAACATGTACGTGGCTTCAACGTCTTTCCCATTTTCTCTTGGAAATGCATGTATTCGTACTATGTATTCGTACAATAAATCGAACAACGATCCCATCTTGGGAACCATTCTCCGTCTACCGACGAAGAGGAACTTTGACCTCAGTACATGTACCCGCCCTCAACTTCATTTCGCGAAAACAAAGGTAGCCCTCAACATCCCTCTCCATTGTCCAAGCGCTGGTATTATGCGTTTCTCCACCTCTCTGCTACTTCTTGTGCTATTTTGTGCAAAAGTAGCCATCGCACTAGACACCGATCAATTCGGGACTGTGGAGATCGATATCGACCACGAACCCGGTAACAAGGAGATTCGCAGCAGTCGACGTTTAAAGGGTAGCGGCAAAACCTTCAAGAAACGAGAAAATGATGCAAAGGACGAAGAAAGAGGACTTCTAGGCAACCTCGGTATCTTCCAGAGGAATCCCGACCTTGCCAAGCTGAAAAGTTTATCTGGCAAGGATGCAGACGTCAACGAAATCAAGACACTTGTGAAGAATAATCCTCAGCTCACAAGACTGTAAACTATGGTCGAGAAGGATCCTGAGCTCAACAAGCTAGTGTCTGTGTTGGCCAAGAATCAGGGCAAGATTTCTGTTTGACAATTTAAATCGCTTGTCACAAAGATGGGTGGTGGAAACGCCAAAGCAAAATGGCTCGCTGCCTTTCTTTCACTCCTGATGCTTGGGATGATTGGCGCTTATATCGGCTTAGCCCATCACGTATACGGACCCCCCAAGGAAGTACATGTATCGCCGGACCTTCAACGACCGTATTCCGAAATATACATGTACCTCGAACAAGCAGCGGGGCCTCCAGAGAGATAAACCCAACGTACAAATCCGAAGACAAACACTCTGCTGGGCCGTTTTAATTAATAGTACTTCAGCGTTCTATAGAAGAAAAACTAACGAAATAGATTCCTCTGTATTGCTGGACATCCACGACCAGCTCCTACTGTAGTTCAGAATCGATTGTCCAAATCTTTCCTCATTTGCGACATATGTTTCTACCAATCTGCCCGAATAACGAAATCTTCATATGTAAAATGTTCTGCGGGAAATGCGTTAACATGGTTCTAATCCTATAGATTTGTAAAAATCAAGGGATTGGTTGTCACAGGTTATAAAATCTCGTATATTCTTTATAAGGCAGATTACTGTACCAGTGTGGTATCACAATATACACCCTCCACGCTATTTAGTCATACCCCGACTAATTGTGGTATTCCAACTGGAAGCTCCAAAATTCCAATGACTAAAAGAGGTGTATTAATATTAAAGGTACATGACTAATTGTGGTTAATCACAAGAAGACCAACCTCACAAGCTAATCGATTGCACTGCCTGCTCGTAGCCTTGATTAAACGCCTCAGGGTACTCAGCTATGATTTCTTGTAAATCCTTACCAAGCTGTTCGACCTTCCACACGCCATCAGCACCGACATCCAGCCCGCACAGCACCATCGACTTCTTCGCCCAGTTAACACCGTTTTGTCGCTCTCAGCATCAACACGGCGCACACATTCTGCCGCTGTCTGCAGAAAAAACTTCTTGCCTGGGTTTAGTAGAGATCCCGAGCCTTGACGCCACTCCCCGCGCTTAATTGCTTGCATGTTGCGCTGCTCGCACAGACGGCGCCAGGGTTCCTTTATTCGCTGAATTGGGAACCTGTCCGCTGGCTGCACTAAATCAGTTGCATCCGCTGGGAAAAATCGAACGCGCGTGCGTAGCGCACTGATCACGTCATCGCCACTGTGACCACTTGCGTTATCCATCCAGAGCGTACGTGGTCCGACGAACGGGCCACCTGGACCCCAGCACCGCACCTCACTAAGCCACTCTTGCATGATCGAGTTATTGATAAACGCTGTTGGGGAGGAGCGGCACGCAACCCCGTCAACATTGTCTGGTAGTCCTTGAATTGGGTAATTGCTGGATTTATTCCGGAAAATAAGCATAGCGCACATGATCCGCGCATTGTTGCCACCCCTAATTAGGACACACATTGTAATCCCTCGCGACCTATTTAGAAACACCACACAATTTGTAAGCTAAAGTTCTAGAATTAGAGTCAATTCTAAAAATAAGGCGTACCTGAAACAATACTGCGTGCTTCGACCCGCGAAAGTCCAGTGTTTTCCCGTCGTCCAGGTCAACCACAAAGTGGCTCTCATCCATGTTGAACAGCGGGCTTGGATCGATGAGGTTATCGTCAAAAAGCCGCTTCAGTTCCCCTAGATGAGTGACAACACTGATATAAATCTCGCGTTGCTTCTCACTGCTAACTTGTTTCTTGCCTTTCAATCGGCGATAAACAATGTTGAAGCGATCTGTAAAACCTTGAAGTCGCCGAGGTGTCACTAATTTGCAAAAGTCCTTGTCATTAAAGCGAAATGCGTTGTTGTAGATTGGATGCTGGCTCTCCTCTATTAGAGCGATGGCGATGTCTTGTAGAAGGCGCGTGGACATCTTGACTCCGGCCTTCCGTAAGCGTTCGAGCTCAGCTAAAAGCATTGGGTATAGCCACGACCAATGCTCGCCTAATTTAGGCCCTCGACCTTGCGCAGCCTTGATAACAAATTGGTGCCGGTTGCCAGCGCCACTACGTGCATATTTACAAGCCTTTGCAACATCCGTCTCGTCATCGCACTCGGCGGGCCTCTTCCTCCACCAGTCACGCGCCTTATTCAGGTTGACGCGGCGGTCGCTAGACCGGAAAAGTGAAGGAAACTCGTCCACCGCTTTCCCGGCTAGCCCCTTTTCGCCGTCCAGGAGAGCCCGCGCCGCCATCCACTCGACCACCTTCTCTCTGTCACGGATTGGCGCCACGTGCTGCAGTGCACGCTTGTCGTCGCTGTCCATGGCGTTGGGAGCTTGCAATTGTAGAAATGAGCTAGTGTTTGTGGTGGCTTAGCCGGTGGCTGGCTGGTACACGACTAAATGAGGTGCATGACTAAATACGGTAGGCTTACACTTATAGCTCGTTTAAGTACGATGCACGACTAATTGCGAAGCACGACTAAATAGCGTAAAGGGTGTACTTAATTGTGCGTGTTAGTACACCACCTACACGTAGGGGATGGGATTAAATTAGAGGGTGGGTACTACCAAGGATGCCTAAGAAAAATCATGTCTGATAGCAACTCTATCTAGACTTTTCAAAGAACATTTTATGATCTAAAGACCTTCGCTACCGCTCGTAACTTCCTCTTCAAATGCCTGTTAAGTGCAGCTACTATCGTCGTCCTCGGACCTGCCACGTGCATTCAATGCAGCGTCCAGTCAGCGCCTCCATATTAGACCAATAGCTGGGTATTGTCTCCAAGATAGCAGCTTCGCACAATTTTTCTTTTGACGGTTCTTCATGACTACTTTTGGTACTCATAATTGGCATTCTACCTTTTAAAATCTGATTTTGATTCTACCTGTACCTGGTCGTTCCTGGTGGTGGTGGTGGGGTGGGGGGATACTAAAAGAGGGTGGGCATTGTTATAAGCCCCCACTCAAAGTAATCAAAAATGAGATGTGGGGTGGGGCACAATTAGAGGTTTTACAGTATTAATATATGATATTACTGTAAACCCTGTCCTAATTTTCCCCTGTGTATACTAATAAATTGTGGTACTTAATATGGTATCGACCACCGAGTTGGTGGACAGTATTTACTATGGGGCTTAATTAATACTCGTCAAACTTCAAATTTAATCGGCAAAACTTCAAAAATTATCAGTTTTGTCAAGAGCAGAAGTAGCGTAGGATCGACGTTTGAGGCAGCGCCGCTTCCAGAACGCGTTGTCGCCGCCGGCACAGGCCCCCCAAAGCCTTCACCTCAACGTAAGGATGCTACACCAGCATAAAAATCACGGATCGTACGGCATCTAATCATAAGGGCTGATTAGTCTCCTTCGTGCTTTTCAAATTCATCATCAGGATCATGATGCGCCGATGCAACAAGAGCACTCATCAACACACCACTGAGGAGGTCATCCACAGAAAGCACCTCCACCTCAGCAGGGTTGCATACAAACACGCTGATGTTCATGGGGTCTCGGATGTGGAGGGCTGCGCGAAACACAATTAAAATTGTTTATTGAACTTTTTATTTTTTTAAATTAAAAATTGAAAAAAAAACTCAATAAAAAACCACACTCAATAAACAACTGAGCGAGAACTCAATCGCTCTCAATCATTCCATGCAAATTACCTATTTAAATAATTAAGCTACCCCGCATTTGAGGGCAGGGTAGAAGGCGATGGCTAGATCATATATATTTTTCAAAAGCCCTTGTATTAGGACAAGTATCATAGCTATTGCTATCAAGTGTCATCATTAGTGGTTGCCAACTCGTTTCAGCAGTCCACATTTAGCTTATGCTCACGTTAAAGGCGTGGTGACCGTGATTGACTTTTGCTTGGCAATAAACAAAGTATTGGCCCAAGCCAAGGACTCAATTAAATAACAATCAGTTTTCTCGCAACCCTGCTTTCCACGAGCAAATCCGCTTTTTCTGCGCGAAGGTAAGGTTTCCGACGTGTTTGGACTTGCGCTTAAGCGTAAATGGCTTGTGTGGAGGAGCACCTGCCCTGATTCGGGGCTTCCAAGGAGTGGTGGGCACTGCTGACCTCTACATACTAATCAAACTGCTGTACTTAATCAAGAGTCTGCCCACGGGGGATGTTAATTAGGACAGGGTTTACAGTACCGGTAGTACCGTCCAGAGACTCGGACATAGAGCTGTCGTCTCAGTTAAGTTTACCTCCGTTAACTAACCTCCCCGTTTACAACCTCCAAGAACTACGTTTACCTTCGTTTACCTTCACCATACAAACTTCAAGTAAAATCCTTGCAAAATGAGCTCCGACCACCTGGAGCCAAGCTTCTGTGCCCAGCGACCCAGCGTTGACATACTGAATGTCGTTGGCTATGGCCAGCGTACACATAATGCTGCTACTTCTAGTCGTGATCATCACTCATATGCCCAGTCACTATCAAAAGTGCAATTGAGACACTAGTGCATGCTTCATTTCAATGAGTGATAGTTTCATTTTGTACTTGATCCTTTACATTGACTTCATGTTTGGTTACGCTGTATGCATCTGCTCTACAACTACAATACTGTATTGATATCGGCTGTAGGAGAGCTCGCAGATTTTGGGAGTATGGCATTGCAGCACTCAAGCCAGCCTTCCTGGTTCATCTCAATAAAAGCCATATCAACAGTGGCTTCCACCAACCCGTTCGAGCGCTTGGGGCCAATTCCGTCACTTGGTGTCTTTCTGTAGTGAAGGAGAGAGGGGGCGTCTCAGTCACCTCCGAGATTTCTCCTCGGCCATGCTCTCAACCGTCTTGCGCTTCGGCGTGGCGCTTCTTCATCTTAAGCTTCTTGCCATCGTCACGATTTTGGTCTTCTCGGTCATCTCGGTCGTTTCCACCGTCTCCCCGCCCGTTGGCAATACCATTATCGTCTCCGTGGCCTCTTCCGTCACGTCCGTGATCTCCTGAGGAGAAGACGGCTTTGCCTGCAGTCGGTTTTGCGCCAGCCAATGGCTGTCAAGTTGCAGCAGGATTTCCACCAACGGAGTATCGTAAATCCATCAGTTGTGGAACACATAACAGTAGGTACTAACGTGGGTATAAAAACCTACGGGGAGGCGGTGAGACTACGACAGCTCTACTCGGACAATACATTATGGCTACATCCGGATATAACGCGCGATATCCGGATAATCATACATTTTGCAACACCAAAACACGATGGCAACAACGCTGAAGAAGTGTCTAAAGCTGCACAAACTCTTCGTGACCGAGGTTCGATACTGTTCTAACTGCGTGATTAGATAATCCACTGTATCATTACCGTCCAGATTTACCTCTCACTCTTCATTATCGTCCACGTATTACCGTCTCCGGTTCATCCTCAAATGACTGGTGCAGGTAACTCGCAGCGCTCGCCTCGAGTCAGAAGGTGCCCAAGTGTTGTCTTCACTTGCCAACGTGAGTCAGCGAGTTCCAACACTTTTGCAATCTAATACTGGAAATGTCAATGAGAATGAAGCCAACGGCAACGTGGAGGTGATGGGCGTGTTGAGTTACTCCAGCAACACCCAGACGCTACTGCTTCAGAAACACTTTTTGGCTCTGGAAAAAAGTCGCGGGTTTTTGACTGATATTCTTCGCGAATACCAAGAGATGCTTCGTCGTCTTCGGTCATTTACGAGCGAGTGCTTGACACTTGTGGACGACGCACTCATTGAAGGCGAAAGTGCAATCAGCGTTGAAGATGAAATGGCAGCGGTGACGTTCCCTTTGCAGCTGCAAGAATGGATGGAGACTGTGCTGATGATGTTCGAGCATGAAGTGTTGCGGAAGACAAAACTCGTGGCGGACTTGGAGTACAGTGATACTGGAAGATTGAGTGCTGTATCTAAGCAGTGGAGTGCCAAGGGAGCAACGGGAAACATCGACAACGACTATGGTGCGTCATGTTATGTAGTTTTCCCTTTTTACGTGACTAACGATATTTGCAGTGCAAACAGGTTTGCAGATGCCACAAGTGAAATCTTCACCTGCGTCACAGTCTGGAGACTCTGAATCGGACACCTCGAAGAGTAAGAGCAAGAAGAAAAAGAAGAAAAAGAAGAACAAAAACAAGAAATAAAGAGTGTCGACCTCTAACCTACCGACATTTTTTTCTGAAGCTAAACCTCTTGTCTTAATTGCACATGAAATCCTGTACACCACAGCAGCACACCGCACAATATCTCATACGAATGGGATGCCGCTGATAGTACGCGCCTTGTACGCAGGATACTCGTCTGGAAAGAAGCCGAGCAGCAATTGCTCCTCATATCTACAGCAATCACAAGGTTAATTACTACCACTTAATTTATATCTGGAAAAGAGTAGCAACGTACGGGATGCGGTCGTGGAAGAAGCTCCAGGACACAAGTGAGTAGCCAACCGCGCACAAAGGATTGCCCAGCAGGATCTGACTGCCCACAATCCACCAGAACCAGCCCAGGTAGCTCGGGTGGCGAATGAAGCGGTATACTCCGTGCGTAACTAGCTCATGTTCCTTCCGCTTGAAATACTCGATTCGATGAGAAAAGTTGCTGGCCGCAGTGCTCATAGCCAACACGCGGAAGAACTGACCGATAATGACCAGCGCAATTCCCACAGGCCGTACAAACGGATGCAACTTCCATCCCGGTACGAAGTACAGCTCCAAGAAGAACTCCACACAGCTGAAAACAACTGCCAAATGATACTCCCGACTGTGGTTCAACAGGAAGGCTACAGCAACAACACAGGCAAAAAAGAACACGTAAACATCCAGGTTAGCCACTTTTTGCCAGTGATACCGGCAAAGTTGCCACTGGTTAGGTGTTGCCAGAATTGCCAGAACTTACATTCGTAGCTGACGTTTGCCGGGCGGTAGGCGGCCGTCAGTAGAAACTCCATTAGATGAAAAAATCCCAGCGCCAAACCGTACAAGCCCCACTGCTCCAGACACCGCCAGCGCAATGTGGACGTCGCGTCACGGGGCGAGTCCGCCAGCGCCACGAACTCCGTGAAGAGCAGCAGAGACACGTGCAGAGTCATGAACACGCCCAGCCCGAAGGCCGCCAGCGCCACTTTGCCCAGCCCCCGGTCGGAGCGAAAGGCCCCAGAGCGGAACATGGCACCGCCAATTGCCACGCGATGCAAAAGTGAGCTGAATGTAAGCTTGGCTCGCAAGGCATTATTGTCGCCATTGCATTGGCCACATGGTGTTCTTAAACGGAGACTTGGGGCCGTCATTGGCCGCTTTCCACGAAAATTGTAAGCTGGTCTTTCGTGGTAAAGTGATCGCAAGTACAATTATTGCACCATTTTTCGTTTACGTCACAATTCCTGCGAAAATGCGACGTATGTAATCAATACCAATGGTACATGTATTGGAAAGTTTGTACAGCACTCCGGGATTGGTCGAAAACTAGCCAATCGTGATTGCGAAATTTTGGCACGCCCACCCGTTTAGCATGGAGCATTTCACTATGAGATCAGAATAGAACTCTTCTTCAGCAATAAGCCTCGTACTAGTTCTGAACTAATATCGCGTTGACCACGGTTGAAGAGCTACACGTAACGATGCATACAACCATGTTGAAGACGACGGGGTATATTGTGTTTGTTATCCGAAACAAGCAGTACGAATTGAGGTCTGACCTACGCTCGGACTAGATCCAGAACTATTATAGCACTACACTTCGCTAGAGAGAGAGAAGACAGTCGTAGGCACGGTATGGCGTGGCAGGAAAAGAGAGAAACAGCAACTGAATGAACTGCCTCCTGTTAAGGAGGTTCGCCGTGCGTGATAGTGTGAATCAGGTCACAGTCCGCACACCGCCTAGAAGACGACAGCCGACGTGACGCCGTTCTTGGAAGTGGTCGATCCTTTGCCGCTCTTGAGCCAGCACGTGCCGCCGTTGAAATTCGACCACGAGAATGCGTGGCAGCCGGTCTTCTGGCGGCACTTATCGCAGCAGTCGCCGGGTTTGGCTCCCGGAACGTTGTCGATGTCGTTGTCCACGTAGTCCACGTTAGCCTCGAGAGTGCAGATTGGCGGCGGGTTGTCCAGCAGCTGGCTCGAGAATACGCCAGCCTTGTACACCGTTGGTCCTTTGGCACTCTTTAGCCAGCACGTACCGCCGTTCAAGTTGCTCCACGAAAATGAGCGGCAGCCGCTCCAGTTGTTGCAGATGCCGCAGCATTCACCAGGATTTTTGCCTGGGGTGTTGCCGATGTCGTTGTCAACGAAGTCCGTGTCTGGCTGAAGGTTGCATTGGCCCACTGTATTCGTGACCTCGGCCGACTTAGCACCCACCTTGGGGACCTCCGAGCCCCTCTTACTCTTGAGCCAGCAGGTGCCGCTGTCGTAGTTCGTCCAGGTGAATGCGTTGCATCCAGGCCAGGTTGCACAGATCGAGCAGCAAGCTCCAGCGTTGCTGCTTTTCACATTGCCAATGTCGTTGTTTGGATAGTCAACGCCGTCCTTGAGCGTGCAGCCGGGCTGGTCCGGCACCAGGACCGCCGACGTAGCTGCCGCGTTGGGGGCCGTGTTGCCCTTGGCGCTCTTCAGCCAACAGGTACCTCCCAGGTAGTTGGTCCACGTGAAGGCACCGCAGCCCAACGTTTGCGAGCATAGCGTGCAGCAGTCGGACACTTGAACGCCCGAGACGGACTTGATATCGTTGCCAAGGTAGTCAACGCCTGCCGTGGTCGGACATGAGGCCAGGTGGCGGTGCACAGGCGTAGACAGGAACGGGTTCTCGACCAGTGAGCGCAGACCGAAGGCGTCAGCTTGGAACGCGCACAGCGCGGACAGTATCGCGACAACTTGGAAGCGCGTCATGCTCGATGAGATGAGGTAGTCTTTTGACTGGAGGAGGGGAAGCTGGAAGCTTTGGAGGTTGGTACTTGAGGTGGTGGTTCCGCACTAGACGGTATGTTTTGAAGTGAACTTGAGATGGCCGTGACAAGCGAGCGAGTTGAATGCACACTAGGTCATGAGCAACGATGTTCGGTGGGATTCAGGCGTTGGTGGGGCAAGAGGCTGCCAGTATCCAGCAAACTGGCACGAGAACAACTTCAACGCGCGCAAGTCGCTCCAAAAACGAGTGCGAACCCATTCGATCCTATTTCAGCGTCCAGGTAGCGCCGGTGACGAGCGTCGAGTGCATCGAATGCATCCACTTGCTGAAATATTCCTGTCATAAGACACCAGCATACCGAAGCTACTGATGCTGTGAGCGCGAATCCGCCCCGTAGGGTCCACAAAAATTGCTGGCACAGATTCTTACGAAGCTCCGGAGCCACCAACAAGGCTAGAACATAGTCGTGCTCGTACTTGAGCCCTTCGGCCCAACATTGCAATGGAGACTTGTACGCATGAGTCATCTACAATGCGCTGCAACTGAAGGTGTCAGTGCATCTTGAATTTTTTCTGTCCGAATGGATGCCACGTGTGACGAGGCGTGATTACCACGTTGAAGTTGTCACGAATGAGCGTCGATGCCGGTGGTGAAGCATCGCAAGTTGGCGCCGTTGGTCTATTGACGCAAAATTTGCTTCGTGTCGGGTTGCCCAACCAGTTGGGTGCGAGTAGTGTTGCAACCGTGTTGATAGCTGCTCCAGAATCGGTTACCACTTGACGGCAAGCGAAAGCAGGGCAACTTAGCTCACCAACCAATGCTTCTGGTGTGGTGACACCTCGTAGGAACTGCTACATGTAACTCTGTCTTGGCATGTCTCGGAGACTACATGTAAGCTTGCTACCTATATGATGGCAGTATTGAAGAGCACAAACGGTAGACAGTGGTACATGTAATGAATACTACGAAAGGGATGCATTTTATCTTTAACATGAGACTAAAAGTATAGAGTTTTGTTAGGCAGAATCGCACCTCGGATGTCGTTAGCCAAAGAAGTTGATGTACCTCAATGCAGAACACCTCTGCAGAAACTCACAAATCCAGAGAATTATGAACTTCCTCCTGATGGGAGGTTCACTGCGCGTTGGTAGCTACCACGGAGCCTAGGTTCCGGCCTAGGATCTGCATGCACATTCGAAGTAACAAATACAAATACAAAAGGGAGATTCACCGCACGCGATCACGTGAGCAGGTCACATCCCGCCTAGAAGACGACAGCCGACGTGACGCCGTTCTTGGAAGTGGTCGATCCTTTGCCGCTCTTGAGCCAGCACGTGCCGCCGTTGAAATTCGACCACGAGAATGCGTGGCAGCCGGTCTTCTGGCGGCACTTATCACAGCAGTCGCCGGGTTTAGCTCCCGGAACGTTGCCGATGTCATTGTCCGTGTAGTCCACGTTAGCCTCGAGGGTGCAGCTCGGTGGCGGGTTGTCCAGAATCTGGCTCGAGAATACGCCAGCCTTGTACACCGTTGGTCCTTTGGCACTCTTTAGCCAGCATGTACCACCATTAGCGTCGCTCCACGAGAACGAGCGGCAGCCGCTCCAGTTCTGGCAAATGCCGCAGCAGTAGTGAGCGTATTTGCTGGGGGTGTTACCGATGTCGTTGTCCACGTAGTCCATGTCTGCCTCAAGTACGCACTGTCCCCCAACTGTGTTCGTCACCTCAGCCGACTTAGCACCCGCCTTGGGGACCTCCGAGCCCTTGTTGCTCTTGAGCCAGCAGGTGCCGCTGTCGTAGTTCGTCCAGGTGAACGCGACACATCCGGGCCAGGTCGCACAGATCGAGCAGCAAGCTCCAGCGTTGCTGCTTTTCACATTGCCAATGTCGTTGTTTGGATAGTCAACGCCGTCCTTGAGCGTGCAGCCGGGCTGGTCCGGCACCAGGACCGCCGACGTAGCTGCCGCGTTGGGGGCCGTGTTGCCCTTGGCGCTCTTCAGCCAACAGGTACCTCCCAGGTAGTTGGTCCACGTGAAGGCACCGCAGCCCAACGTTTGCGAGCATAGCGTGCAGCAGTCGGACACTTGAACGCCCGAGACGGACTTGATATCGTTGCCAAGGTAGTCAACGCCTGCCGTGGTCGGACATGAGGCCAGGTGGCGGTGCACAGGCGTAGACAGGAACGGGTTCTCGACCAGTGAGCGCAGACCGAAGGCGTCAGCTTGGAACGCGCACAGCGCGGACAGTATCGCGACAATTTGGAAGCGCGTCATGCTCGATGAGATGAGGTAGTCTTTTGACTGGAGGAGGGGAAGCTGGAAGCTTTGGAGGTTGGTACTTGAGGTGGTGGTTCCGCACTAGACGGTATGTTTTGAAGTGAACTTGATGGCCGTGAAAAGCGTGGGTGATGAAATCGCAGAAGACACTGTGTCATCTCCGTTGGGGAATCTCAAGCGTCGTTGGTGGCGCAAGAAGCTGCCAATATCCAGCAAACTGGCACGCGAAAACGACTTGAACGCTGGCAAGTCGCTCAAATAACGAGGGCGAACCCATTCGATTGCTGTATCGGTGTCCAGGTGGCGCCGTTGGCAAGCGTCGATGCACCCACTTCCCAAAATATTCTTGTCATAAGGCACCGGCAAGCTCGTCACCGAAGTCACTCGTGCTGTATGTGGCAGCGAATCTGCCCTGTAAGGTCCACATGGCACACATTTCCACGAGGCTGCGGAGCTGCTTGAGCTCTTTCGACACAGTATTGCAATGGAGAGTCTCCAAAACTCCATTGGGAGCTTGTGCGTGTGAGTCAACCTCAAATGCGCAAAGCCTTCAGCTTGAAGGTGCCAGTGCATCTTGATTTTTTTTTCTGGCCGAAGGGTTGCCACGCGTGACGAAGCGTGATTACCACGTTGAAGTTGTCCCCATTAATCAGCGATGCCGGTGGTGAAGATCAAGTGGTGAAGAGTGAAGAGTCGCTAGCCGTTGATCTATAGGAGCAAAATTTAGCTTCGCGCCGGGTTGCGCACACCCTGCTAGCGCTCACACGAGTAGTGTCGAAGCCGTATTGATACTGTCACTATCGCTTCACTTGACGGCAAGCGAGAGCTCAGCTTGTTCTGGCATTGTGACACCAACCCTATCTTTCCCCGTACCGTCGCGGTAGTCGCGGAGGCTACTATGTTATGACGAGTGTAAACGGAATGCTGTTGGTGGACAGTGGCAATGAATACCACGAGAGGAACGCATGTGTGTTGAGCAGAGGTCGAAAACGCTAGCACCCGTACCCGACTGAACCAACACAGCGACAGGGTTCGATGGTCAACCGTTCGAATCTTCGGGCGAATGTGGGTGGCCGAAATATTGGTTTCGGTTAACCGAGAAATGACGTCTATTTACCAAGAGAGCTTTTCAACAGTAAGCTAGCGACAAGTTTATCGTGAGGCTCAACATATCCTAAACCCTAATACTCTTTGGGGGGTGGGACTTGTGCAGGACACGACGGAGCTGCAATATGCTCTGTCAGATAAAACCCGATACGGGGATTTCGGATGACCAAAGCTATCCGTAACGGATTCCGTTTTTGTCCTGGTAACAGTCCAATTCTATCCGTTCGGGTTACGGTTGTCGGAAATCGACCTGCTGGCCATCGATGTCCAATTGATACCAGGTTATGGTATCCATAGTGCATGGACAACCAGCAAGTTGATACATGTTCATGTATTCCTAGAGAGCACAAAGATACGCATTCATTAAATCTGTAACGGTTCAAGCTCGAAGGACTAATCCGCAACAAACCGATCTGCATTGTACGTTGTGGGTCGTGCTCGGAAAATACCGTATCTTATTGTAGGATAAGAGTATTTGGTCCGGATACCGAAACCCTGTTTTAAGTTTTTTACAGAGCTCAACCAATGGTGATGCATCATAACCGCTCTCTTTGTCTTTGTGACCAATCATATCTCGTTAGGGGTAGGGTTGTTCCGTTCTAGCTTATTTCTGGAATTGTCCGGAATTTCCCTGTCTTACAAAAATAAGAGACCATACTTAAACCAAGATAAGTACCTACTTATCGGACAATTGCAGTCTGTGCCGGAGAATCCTGCACGAGGAGCGACAAAGATAGCCCGCCTTAAGCAAAATTCATTCTCGTCGAGGCACTGTTGCAGAGAAGAACAATGAGAAGAGCTCCTCGTGAGCTTGATACGCCTGTCGGTACGGTAGGGCAAGAGCCAGCTGCGATAAATGTATTCAAGGAATTTCTTGAGTCAACAGGTCTAAGCAGTGATGCTCTAGACACAATGCATTCCTCTCTCTTACGAGTATCTAGTCTCCCCATGCAATTTGTTTACTATTTACTAACAGCGTTTTCGATATATTTACAGACAAGGAAGAGCGGGAAAGCTCGTACTGCCGATCGATTTCTGGCAAATTCAACGGCATTGGGTTACTTCTCTCAAATTGTGAATCTACTACGAGAGCGCTACAGTGATTCGCTATCCGACTCAAAACGTGTTGCTAAGATTCGTGATAAAATGACCAGCCCTATAGATGAGCGCAATCTTCGTGCTAATATCCAGACCAATGACGCTCCAGGTTGTACTCGGAAGGACCTGTGTGTGGTGGTGGAGCACCTTGTTGTGCATGCTGACGTGGCCACAGGCCTTAAACCCGTTCACGATGCTGCGCTATTAACAATGATGCGGCATACTTTCGGTCGAGCTATCGATACTAGCTTTGCAAGGAAGCAGCAGCTCACACTTGCAGCGTCTGGCGAGTTGTTCTTACACATTGTGCGGATTAAAACATTTAATATTAATTTTTAAAATAACAAATATTTATCAGTAGTCCAAGGTGTCTCTAATTACAAGTCTGCCGAACACTGGCAGCAGTGCATGCTGCATGCTTTTGGGATGCTGTTTGTAAGCTACGACGAGCCATCGGAATATCTTTTTCCATTGGTGCCACGCTATGCGGTATCAGATCTTTCTGGAGGGCAGACGTACACACAAGACGAGGCTGTTGTTTATTGGGAGAGTCTAGAAAACGATGTTGAGGTTGAGACGCAACCAGCAGCAAAACGAGAGCATAAGAGACCCAACATTGCTAGTTATGTCACGGAAGTTATCCGCGATTGCGTGAAGGTGATGCCTCCAGGCACCAACAATCTATGACGCCTTCAATGACCAGCCACTCGCTGCGGAGAGGGGTGGCTGCGTACGCCAATGCATCGCCGAAACTAGTGATCCAGTGGATATCGGCGAGAGGCGCGCGGTTGCTGGAATCTCTCACCAAAGCCTTCGCGTACATCGGAACAACTTCACGTGAGGACCAATGCGTAGCCAAAGTTCTAGCTGGGTATGAAGCTCCAGACTTACCTGTTTGCACCCCTACTGTTGGCGATCTGAAGCAGCGCCTCACCACCGCCGAGTTTGGCCAGCTACTTACACTGCGTGACCAGTTGTAGGAGCACGTACTGGGCTTTCCTGATCCTCGCCTGAATGTGTCTGTGGGTGTGGTGAACGCTACCTTTGCTGCGTTGCGAATGCACATGAAAACAGTGTTAGAAGCAACCGTAAATAGCGCAGCTACCGCAGCTCACGTATCGCGTTACCTGTATGAGTTGGAGCGCGGAATCTCGGCCACCAACACGTAGCTCGGTTGTAACATCTCGACCTCGACGTGCTGTGAATGGGGATCGCATCTGGCGGATCGATGGCGGACAATGAACCACGCTCAACTAAGTAGCGCCGTTACTGGAGGTGATGCGTTGCTTGCGTCCACGTTGGAGAACATACTTGGGCAGTTAATAACCATCAGCGATCGACTTGCTCGTGTTAAAGATGCCAAGCCCGCTTTAGCTGGGCGAGGCACGGGCCGCGAAGGAACGCTTGTAGTCGAACCTGTTCCTGCCGCTGTAATAACTCTATCAGTTGATGCTGCACCTGCAACCGCATCGACGCTAGCTGGCTGTTTCCTCAACTGGTACACCAATCACATCTGGGAGACAGTGCAAGGCAAAAAAGAGCAAAACAAACGAGCAGATGCAAAAGCAGCTGTAAACGTTATGAAGGTACTTTACCAAGCGCCCTGCGAGATACCTGCGCAATTAAATCGTTCCGGCAAAAACGCCCATGAAGCTTGGAAGCACAACCTCTGGACCTTGGCTGTCTCCATGGACAAAACCACCAACGAACGCCTTCATGGCTTCGACGGGAAAAAGCCTACATCCAAAGCTTCACCGCTGCATAAACGCTGGCGCGCACTGCGCTAGCCTCACAGCGCTGCATTTCAAGTTTTTGGGCGCAGTACCTTTCGCTGCAATCCAGTGGATCCATTGTCGACGCATGTGCACCTGCTTCTCACCAATGGACTGCCAACGATCTCGCGTAATACCTGCAGCACAGCGCACAACCATAACACACATCACGGTGGTACAGATACTGGAGGCTGGGATTGAACCAGCAGCCTTCAAGCGAGGCCTCCTGCACTACCATTGAGCTACTCCAGTGGGGACCAGTGAAGAATGTGCGGCGCGTATCGTGTCGAAGTCGCTGCTGCTGCTTGTGGGGTCCGGGCTGTAAAAGACTGAATGAGAGAGAGAGAATCGAAGCTGTCGGCACAATGACTGGCGACGAATACAATTCTAAGAATTGTAATATGGGTGAGACACTCTAGTCCGGAATGGATAATGTGATTGGATATGCCTAGCTTGTCCCAGTCAAAACGTATTGGGTCGCCCGGATTCCAGTCCGGAATCTGCCGATTACTGTATTAACCTGCACCAGCAAACATAATATATAACGGCGTACACACTCGAGCAATAGTTAATAATTGGCAAATACAAAATGTATTCTACGACCTTATACCAACCTGTTCTCCCCACTCGATGTTGCTTCACATCTCCCGATAGATGTCGCTTACCGTCCCAACATCCCAGTAGTTGCGATTCGATCGCAAGAAGAGCAGCATCTCCGTGTTGACCGGAAGCAACGATGCTCTTTGCGGCGTCAGCACTAAGTCGGCCTGGGAGGAGAGACGCTCGCAGCGGTTACTCGTAGGCGGGAGCTGCAGAAGCAGCTTCGAGTACACCGCCGCTGCCGGTGAAGACGCAGTCGCAACTCTTCTTCGCGCGCAAAGTGTAGCAAAGTCCTCCTCTCGCTGCGACTTCTCCTCTTCCTCCTCAGTGTCTTGGTCTTTGCGCTTGCAGCCCGTAACTGACGCCACCTTTTCGAACCTCTTTAGGGCCGCGCGCTCGGTGGCGGATAAGCGCGTGTCAGCATTGGTAACCTGAGTCCCAAATAGCAAAATACATTAATATCCAGTATATCAATCCAGAAACCACAAAGTAATATAGTATACCTTCACCGCTGCAGCTTCGAACACCGGCGAGTGCAAGACACTTGCAGATGGCTTCAGCTGGGGCTTCATCGAGGGGAAGCGCTGCGCCACAGAGTCGAATAGAGTTCTCACGTCGGCTAGCGACAAGTCCTCCGCTTTCACCTTGACTGTGACGCTGTTGAAAATCTTGAGGTCCTCGAGGAGAGCTTCGACGGGCCGATGCATGGCTGCCTTGGGGGTAAGATCGAACACAGCGTCCACCTTCTTGATCTTGTCGCGGATGCGCACATACCGTGCCAGCATGGCGTAGACGGAGCTCCAGCGCGTCACGTTCGGGCGCAAAGGGACAAGGTCCGTGTGCTGCCGTAGCGTAGCGCGGTTGTTGATCATGCGAAGAGCCGCCTTCAGCGCGCTCACTGCGTCCACCGTCGCCTTGTGTCCTTCGAGAAAAGTGTTTACAGCCAGGTTAAACCTGTGCAACGCGCAGCCAATCAGAGGCACTTGGAGCAATGTCGCAGCCGCCCGGTTGGTAGCATAAGTATCACCAATCAGAAACGCCGAGGACGTCTGTGATTGGTGGTAAACAGCGATGATTTTCTTCATGAAGGCGCAATGTGATTGGGCCGTCAGGTCGCCCTCCTCCATTGGTGCTAGAGCCACGAACGACTGCTTCAGCTTGCCGCCGTACCAATACACAGCTAATATGCCCATGTAGTGCTCTAAGTAGCACGCCCAACCGTCGATCATGAAGCCGAAAGGCCCGTCCCCAATCTCGGCGGTGATCTTAGGCTCAACCTTCATCACCGTCGCAGCGAGGTAGGCCTTGAGCGTCTTCGAGCAGACGGGCTTGAGCTTGGACATAGCCCTTGTGAGTGGATTGTCGACTTCACAAAGAGGCATGTTGCGGTCGACAACCCACTCCATCCAGCTGTACATGTTGACAGCATCTGAATTGACGAATCCATGCACCAAGAGCGCCCCCGCCTGTCTGCTCTGGTACACGTTGAAGTCACGCTCGTAATCGACGTGTTTATCCTTCAAATGGCTCAGCAAGTTGGCGTAGCCACTTGCAGGAAGCTGTTTACGCCGTTTGTCAAACGTAGTAGTGGTCGGAATCGGCAGCGAAGAAAAAACTGCACACGTCGCGGTTGGAGATGGAGGCCATAGTGTCGAGGTGTTGGAGTTGTAGAGAATGGGAAATGCCAAGCAGCTCTTAAAACAAACAGGAAACTACACGACGTGGCTCAAACCTACCAAATTCTAACCGTGACCGGTTCGCACAGTCAAATAGTACTAAAAGCAAATTATTTTCTTTAATATGAATAATACCCGATTATAGGAAACCAATAGTTAATAATTTCTACCTAAAATATCAGTAAGCTTACTATTGATATTGAATATTTTTTTCCGAGCACTGGTTCAAGGTAAACCACCTTCTTGACAGAACTCAGCACATGGATTCCAATCAAAAGAGTGGAGCATTGATGAGACTTGATCCTTCGATCCTTGTGAGTCCAATTTTATTAAAAAATTAACTTTAAATGTCTGAGAAAACCGTACCACTTTTCGTAATACCCCCAAAGTCATCTTCGTCAATACGAGTTGAAACCGCTTAAGAACATTGATAATACATTGTGTTTTAACACGTGATCATAATGGATGATGTCGTATTCTTCTCCTAGTGTTGGTTTTTCAGATTGCTATTCATCCACGGGCACTACCCCTGCGATCATGCAGGTTTGGGTGGTTTGGCTCCTACCTTTTCTGGTAACGAGGCTACCCCCACCCAAAACAAATTATACAAACACAAAGATCGATATTAGTGCTTACTTGTCCATAAATCCATAAAACTAATGAGGGCTTCGATGTCTCGATACGCTCCGGCAAAAACAGCGTCTGCCATGCAACAGCAACTAGAACCTCATTTTGACGTCACGTTGTAGCAAATCAGTACTACTATCGCTATTTTTTATCCAATGAGCAAATGATTATAGCATACAATCAGTCGATATAATTTTTTCCTAAGCAAAAGGCGTGACCACATGGCTACACATTGGTGCAAGCAGTAAGGTTTGGGCTACCTATATTTCTGCAACCAAGAATGCTTTTGGCCCGCAATCACCACCACTTCTCTTAGAAAAACATCAATTTTCTATTATGTGAGTATTGATAGCTAATTCGCAATACCTGACGTTTTAGGTTTCGGGTGTATCCCCAAAAATGCCTGTTTTTGGTACGGTTGACTCAGGCATTCAATGTTAAAAATGGACTCATATTAAAATAACATGAGTCTCATGGGGACTATTAACTGATTCCATTGTGTTTTAGCGGTATGTATCACGTTTTCGCGATTCACGCTACGCTAATCTAACAGAACAATTTACTGGTTCCTGGGGGAAGATCTCCTTGTACTGAAGGAGGTTCTCCTTGTAGCCGAGCGGCTTGCGGCCAGTGAGACGTTCGACAGTGTCCGTCGCCTTGCTCATCGAGCCGTTAGCCAGCATTTCGCCGCAGCACAGCAAGTCACCAATGCAGAGCTTCATAGGCAGCTTGGAGAAGTCTCCGCACACGTCAATAGGCAGGCCACGGCCGAGCCAGTAAGCACGGAGCTCCTCATCAGGCATGTCGACGAACTCGCCCTTGTAGCCGCTGATGGAGTTCATCCAGTTGAACATCTCATGGTCCGTGACAGCCTCAGGGCCAGTCACCTCCACGACGGTGTTCTTCTCCTGCTTGCCAAAGAGCAGAGCAGCGAAGACGCGACCACAGTCCGAGATGGCAACGTAGGCACCAGGAGTGTTGTGAGAGTTCGAGAGCCAACGGTCCTCAGTGAAGTGCCACGACTGAGCGAATAAGCGAGGAGTGTTGTCCTGGTACAGGTAGTTGCGCTGGATGTTGTAGTCCAGACCCGAAGCGTAGATCTGCTGCTCCGTGTACTGGTGGTCCTGCGGCAGGAAGGGAAGCTCCTCGGTCGGCTTGTCCGAGCCAGCACCGACGAACGAAGTGTAGCACACACGCTTGACGCCAGACTCCTTAGCAGCCTGGATGCAGTTCCTCATCTGGCCACGACGACCATCACCAAGCAGCCAAGTGGAGATAAAGGCAATAGTGTCAGCACCCTCGAACACTTTCTTCAGGCTGTCCAGGTCGAGGTAGTCAACCTGCTCCATGATGGCACCCTTGGCCTTCCAGGCCTCCACACGCTCAGGGGCGAGCTTGGAGAAGTCCGTACTGGTAAGCATGAGAACGTCCTCGGGCTTCTTGATCTCGACGGCGTAGTCAGCCGCATTGCTGCCGAGGTTGCCACCAACGCCCGTAAGCACGTACTTGACCATTGTAGATAGAGGAAGGAGAAGAAGAGAGCTGGAACTTGTTCCTGAGGTTGCAAAATGCAAGTGAGACTGGCAACATGCCACGTACGTGAGGTTTGTGGCAGGGGAGGGAGCACAAGATCCGCTCCCGTTTTTGCGTGCATGTGGAAGGACGAAGCCTGATGTCATGGGAAGCTGTTCGACAGTAGCGGCAGAGACTGAGCAGTGGATGGAGGGTATTGACCCCGACTGGTTTCCCGCACCATACTGAAATCAAGATGTTTGAGCCGTTACGGCGTTCTTCAACATCCCTGCGGCACCACCACGACTCGACCTGCACGATCAAGGACAGCGAAGCTGTCCAAACCAGCAATAAATACTGCATGGTTTCGTTCCAGGTATTACATGTATAATGAGTATATGCATGGCGCAATGGCGACTTGAGACGCACTTGGATTCCAAGTTGGAAGATCCCATCCAGCCGGACGGTGGCAGCAGACGGCGTCGACAATGTGGCGGTGTTTGGGTCCTTTTTCGTGCCGAGTGGCTGCCTCGCCAATCCTCGTGTGTGTGGTGGCGTGGGAAGGTGGTGCTCTGATATTGCAAATGCAATGTCTCCGGACTGGAGCCTTATGGCGTGGAAAACTTCACTGCAAAGGCATTCCGACTTCGGCATGTGGTTTGTTCATGTAGTGGAGAGGTCTAGCTTCAAATCGCGAGATCCACGTCCAGCGACAACGCAGAGCAATCTTTCAAGGTTCTCACCAAAAGATCTTCTTACTTGGAGCTGGTTGATAGCGTCCCTGCTCAAAGTTTCTCGGTGTCAGTGATACAAATTGCAACTTGCAACAAAAGTTCGTCGATGTGGCGATCTCTCGAATTGCGATTTCAGCAGAGCCTGGTCCTCTTCATCGTCGTCTATCCGCTGGAGCGAGAGCCGCGTTCAAATCAAGCAATCTTCATTCATGTCTCACCGCAGCACAGCAGGTCACCAATGCACAGCTTCATGGGCAACTTGGAGAAGTCTCTGTACACGTCGGTAGGCAGACCACGGCCAAGCCAGTAAGCACGCAGCTCATCGTCAGCCATGTCAACGAACTCAGCCTTGTAGCCGCTGATGGTGTTCATCCAGTCGAAGATGTCCTTGTCGAGCACGGGTTCCGGGCCAGTTACATCGACAACCGTGTTCTTCTCCTGCTTTCCACGCAGTAGAGCACCGAACACACGGCCACAATCTTCACGGGCGACGTACGCGCCGGGGACGCCGTGGCTGTTGACAAGTCAACGGTCCTCAGTGAAGTGCCACGACTGAGCAAAGAATTGGGGGATGTTGTTCTGGTACAACCAGTTACGCTGGATGTTGTAGTCCAGACCCGAAGCGTAGATCTCATGCTCAATGAAGTGGTGATCACGCGGTAGGAAAGGGACCTGGTCATTGGGCTTGTCTGAGCCGGCACCAACGAACGACGTGTAGCAGACACGCTTGACGCTGGTCTCCTTCGCGGCCTTGATGATATTCTTGGCCTGGTTGCGACGACCGTCTCCAATGAGCCACGTCGAGATGAAAGCAACCGCTTCGGCGCCTTCGAACTCCTTTTTCAAGGTGTCGATGTCATCGTATGTGGCCGGCACGACTGTGATGCCCTTGGCGGCCCACGCAGCCTTCTTCTCGTCCGAAACGCTGTCGATCTTGTAGCTCGTGAACACGATCTCGTCGTTATCGTTCTTGATCTCGGCGATATAGTCGGCAGCGAAGCCACCTAGGTTACCGTCGGCGCCGGTGAGCACGTACTTGACCATTGTTGAGGAGGAGGAGAAAGCGAAGCGAACGTATGTGTTCGGAGATGCAAAATACAAAGTGAATGAACTGCGGGTGTGGCTTTATAAGCATGAAGGCTGCATCGAGAGCTCCTGGTCTCCACTGACAGGCAGCGTGTCTTTGCTGAAAGGTGTCGACACTTGCAGGTTGCAAATACTTCAAGCAGAAGACACTCGCTCACTTCAATCTCGCCAATCTGCGTCTTTTTCGCGGCAGGAAGCGCTGACGTGTCTGCTCGTCAACGGTGCTTGGTCAGCAGGCATTGGAGTTTTGTATGCCGCGGCGCACTCATCCGCCGTCGCCGTGTGGGGTCCACATTGGACCGCTCCGCCTGCTGGACATGGGCCGGACGAGCGGATGCGTGTCCGATTTGCCGATCTTTCCCGAGTCTGTCACGCGAGCCGCGATCAAGCTACGTCATGGAGGTTTGCATCGCAGTGCAAGGTGTTTACCAGTCAAGAACCCGTCATCACTTCGGATTCTTGCCGAGGAGGACACACGTGTTGCGTGCTCCAGACGGCACGTCTTCGGAGAAGGAGCAAACGCTGCTGAGGACTGCTGTCATCGCACCAAGACATTCTTGGTTGGGGCTCCGTCGTTCAGCAACGCTATGCATTGCAATCACCCGCAGCGAACTGCGCGCGTTGAATCTGCAAGCCGCATGTAGGCACACGCAGTGTACGTTGGAGGTTTGATGGGCGGTACCGGTACATGTTCTTTACAGCAGTGCTATTACAGCGTACCGGTCCTTGCTGTATTGCGTAGGAATGGACACGTGCAGTTCCGTGCGAAGTGTCGTGGCCTCATTAACATGAGAGGTAGGAGCTGTCTGCACACAATCACATTTGCCGTTGAACGGGTCGCTTTCGCCAAGTATGACGGTCAACGTGCTTGCTTGTCTCGGCACCTTTGCTCTTGTCAGCGTAGATTACTTGTGAAGATGCTACCCGGATTAACATGAGTCAGTATGAACTTGTAGGATCACTACGTTTGACAAGGATCGAAAGCTCAAGATATTTATCATTCCAGGCATTGTTTCGTAATTTTCTCTACAGGTATACGCAGATTCGATACATAGAACTAACTATTTGATATTCATTTCATTCGATAAGGTCGAACAGGTACGCCGGACGGCGTGAAAACCCATTCACCCGTGTCTGTGTCATCATCGTCATCTTCCTCTTCAATCAAGTCGATTTCCAAAACAGACTTGGGCAGTTGTTGAGGTTGTGATTGAGACAACGGATGTGCTTCTGCTTGAGCTTGGGTCGTGATCCGGGAAATGGCCGCCGTGTCGGACTGCAGACGTCGTCTCCTTTGGTTTGATCGGGTCTTCTGCAACGCCGCAGGAATGGGAAGTCCAGCTTTCTCGAGACACGTGAAGCAGATGTGCATGGGCATGAGACCCACAGCATGTAGCTCCACTAGCTCTTTTGAAACACAAGATCTGCACACCACGTGGCCGCACGCGTGGCAATTGACTCGGTTCGACAAGACTTGGAACGGCTTGGTGCACTCTTTGCAGCTCTTGGTCGACATCTTAGACACCCACTGGGTCTTCATGACGAATGTCCTCGAGTCCAAGCTCTTGCGACGGAAATGCGAGCACAGACGAGCGAGATTATCCCCGAATTTCTCCATCATAAGTCGAGCAGTAAGGCCTGGAGCCCAACCACCGGGTTCTAATCCAACCATGTACACAATCTTGGTGTAGTTCGCGTCGTTGCTAGATGTTGATCGTCGACTTGAACAACGTAGAAAGAAACCCGATCGGAACATGGTACATGGCTCGAGTCCCGGCTTCTTAGCAGCTTCAGTAAACTCCGGATCGTCGATGGAATCCCATAGACAATAGCCGATAGTCGATCCGTCAGGTTGACGGATAATGTCCGTGGCCACAGCAAGACAAACCTCACGATTCATCATTAAACCAGGAGCTTGATAGCTCGAGTACCGCACGTACATGGAATTCATCGGTCGTTCTTCAGTCGGTCGACGTAGCACTGAGAGAACTCGAGTTTCCAGAAGACTATCTGAGAGCACGCGGTTATTCCGTACTACAGAGTCAGCGTCAGGTACGACAAAGAGCTTCATGATCTCGTCCACCGTCGCGTGTGTGTGGCTCACGCAGCAAAATCGTGTCTGTCCAGGCTTAACGCTTGTTTCATCCATGTAGTACGAGATATCCTTCTTACGGAGCTTAGGCTTCCACTGTACATCGTTGGAGCTGTCCGACAGCATTGAAGCCATCACGTTTTGCACCGATTCATTCACGCGCGAGATGATCTCACGTCGTCTAGAAGGTGACAACTCAATGTAGGACTCGGCACTGCCATTGCTGCCACTACTGGCAGATTTGTCGCTACGGTAGCGTTCAAGGTTAGGAAACCCCATTGAAATCTTCTGCGATGGTCGTGGAGGTGTACCGTGGTTGGGAATTGGACGCAATGAACGTGCAAAGCTGTTTTCACGAGTATCCGGATCCTGTTGCGAGTGTCGACGAGGTTGTTGAACTGCTTCAACATCCCTTGAAGCTGGTCGTGAAGGTCGTAGAGAGCGTTCGAAACTACGAACACATTGGCCTGGAATCTGCTCCGATTGTCGACGGGTTTGTCGAGTTTCCTGATTACTATTGGGACGTTGTCGCGCCAGTCCCATTGAACGTCCAAAACTGTTGACTTGCTCTGGAATCCGCTGTGAAGGTCTTGAAGGTCTTTGAACTGCCGGTTGCTCTGGTTGTGAGTGTTGCTGAGACCGTCGAGGTTGCGACGGTCTTTTGGTCCGTTCAAATGGTCTCATGGTCTGCTCAAAAGGACTGATAGTCTGGTCAAACGGCCGAAGTGTTTGCTCGAAATTGGTGGCACTTTGGTTTGCAGCTTGTCGTGACTGCCGTGACAACAGTCTGGCGCTACTGCTCACTCCCCAATTGGGTCCGTGCAAGTCCGACGTGGCAGTCGGAGACGTTGTCCATCCATCTTGAGTGCCGTTCATGGTCTCCGCTGGTTCTGGTGCTGAGACAGCGAATTCACTTGTGAGCGTGAAATGCAGCCGATCAGAGCTCGCTCCTGTGGATGTGCTGTCCAAAATGCACTGCAAGATGTCTGCAAGATAAGCAAGCACATGCGCTGCCAAGCCCCTACTGATGCCGTGTCACCTCCCAAGACCCACTTTGACCAACATAAATGCAGCAAGACAAGCGGCACTCACGTCGCGCTTGATGCTCTCTATTGACACTTTTACCCAGCAGGTGGCGCTGTTTGCTCCATTGTTCATGGAGTTTGTTGCCTAAAACTTGGTCGGGTTTCTTGGGTTCTCGGGATACAGGTGGAGCTGTACATTGCTGCGATCGGAGGAGTGCTGTCGATTTGCTGTACCGTTACGCTGAACTGGGGCGGACTCAACGAAAGCACCGCTCAAAGTTTGACTGTGAGTTAAACAGATCTCATGCTTCGTGTTGACTCGGTTCGTGTGGGCGTCCAACACGGCGGTGGCGAGATGGCAACACAACGCGCTGTGCGTATCTCGGTCTCCGCCATTTTCGTTTCTCAATGCCATGTCATCATCAAGAAATCATGACTGTCTCCTTTAGGTCACTCAACCGATAACAGTAGAGTGCTTCACTTGGTGCTGCTTCGACCGACTGCTTTCCTGCCTGCAAGCTGTAAGGAGGAATCCTCCGCCGCTCTCATTTCTCTACTGTATCTACCGGCGGGTTGCATGCTCTAAGTTGGTGATCTGCTCCAGCATTTTGCAGCTCTTAGACGAATGGATACTTCCCTACCGATCATGTTCACGACCATGGTGCATCACCAACTTGGTCTCAGTTTGTACGCTATCTTTCGTATAATAGTTTATCCGATCGATCACGAGAGCGATGAGGCTTTAGCAGCAGGATTTAGGACGTTGGTGAAGCCTGGGAAGAGCTATGGATGCAAGCACCGCCACTGTCCGTAGGGGTTCAATGCAGCCTTTACAGCAGTGAACCTCTCGTGACCATCGGGGCAATGCTCGACTTGACGGTCCACCATTACATACACAGCGTCAAAGCAGCGATCGTCAAGATGTACGATGGCATGACTTCATAATCAAGTTAAAGCAGAAAAGTTGTGAAATTCGAGGCTTTCGCGTTGTGGATGGAGGCTTATCCAGCATAGCATCTTTCAAAAATTACTTAACAGTCTCACGAGTCATTGGATGCACGTTCCAGACGAGCTTCTTGTCATCTTGGATTGCGATATTCCTCTCTCTGAAGGTATCAGAACGTTTTCGTGGCAACACCTTGTACATTTAGTTAGGTACACGTCCTTGAGGTCGGTCTCACTTTTTGGCAAAGAGTTTGAATTGTACAGACATCCAACAGTGTTCTGTTCATTACGCTTTCTACAGATATTCACACAATTCTACGTACATACACAACAACTTCGATCGTTGTTCTTGACGTTTACACATAAGCCGCCATCCTCGACGGTCGAACAGGAACGCCCATTGTCGTGATGGCCCATTCACCATCGTCGTCTTCATCACTAGCAACGTCAGTGTAAACGACGGAAATCGTTTGACGGAACGTGCTCGCGGTCTCGGAGTCATGGCGTCTTTGCCTCAGACTCGTTCGGGTCTTCCGAGCCGATGAAGGAGCAGGAAGTCCAGCCTTTTCAAGACACCAGAAACACACGTGGATAGGTATACGACCAATAGTGTGCACTTCGACCGACTCCTTCAAGACACAAGATCGACACACTACATGACCACATGCGTGACAGTTGACACGGTTTGACAGCACTTGGAACGGCTTGTCACACTGTTTGCAGCTCTTACTCGAGCATTTAGACTCCCATTGCGTCTTCATAACGAATGTACTCGGGTCCAAATACTTACGACGGAAGTGCGAGCGTAGATGATCAAGAGTTGATCCGTGCTTCTCCATATACAGACGACCAGTAAGACCTGACGTCCTGGCTCCAGACTCCATGCCGACCATGTAGATCATCTTAGTCTGGCCCTTCACCGAGTCTCCACTCGTTGATTCTCTACGTCCAGAGTGTCGGAAGAAGAAACCCGAACGGAACATAGTGATCGCGTCGAAACCTGGTTGCTTGATAGCCTTCAAGAACTCGAGGTCGTCGACAGAATCCCAAAGACAATAGCCGATAGTTGATCCATCGGGTTGACGGAACATGTCGGTGGCTACAGCCACGCACATATCTCGGTTCGTCAACGGCCCAGACGTCTGGAAACTCGAGTACCGCAAGTACATGGAGCTCATGGGTCGTTCCTTGGTTGGTCGACGTAGTACCGACACGATCTTCGCGTCCATGATGTTTTCGAAGATGAGTTTGTTGTTATGCAGCACTGAATCCACATCCGTCGGGATGAAAAGACTCATGATCTCATCAACCGTAGCGTGGGTGTGGCTTACGCAGCAGAACCGTGTCTGGCCGGGATTGACACTGGTCTCATCGACATGGTACGCGATGTTCTTCCTCTGGAACTTGGACTTCCACAGTTCGTTGTTCTTATCACCGGGTAGCATTGAAGACATGACATTCTTCACGGATGCACTCACCCGTTCCATGATCTCACGACGTTGAGCAAATGAAAGTCTTCCTTGTGACACACTGCTAGCTGCAGTTTTATCACTACCGTTCTGACGTGGTAGTCCCAATGAGACTTCCAGCGACGGTCGGGTGTTGAATTGACGACCCGAAGTCTTCTTCGACTTCTGGTCCGTTGCCAGCTCCGACAGGCGTAAACCTCGTCTAGGCGCGATGATTGTTTGGTCCAGTGGCTGAGGCGGTTGTGGAGGTGCTTGAGTCGGCTGTCGTGGCTTCGATGACCGTCGACGTTGCTGCTGGATCCGTTCCGATGATCGATATTCCTTGAGTGAAGGCTGCAACGATGGACGTGGACGTTGTTGAATCCGTTGAGACGGTCGCGATTCCTTGGCTGGAACTTGCAGAGATTGTCGAGGACGTTGCTGTGTTGGTCGATCTTCCTTTGAGAAATCAACCGACTGCCGTGTACGCGGTTTGACCTGCTGCGAGAGTCTCATGGACTGTTGCGGCAGTCTCATGGTTTGTTCAAACGGTCGAAGTGTTTGATGAAAGTCGACGGTTCCTTCTGGAACTTGTGAGCTCAACATGGCACCACCATTCACTCCCCAACTAGGTCTTGTTGCCTTGCTATTCATTGTCGCTAAGTCTGGAAAACAAAGTTCACAACGTGCTAGCGAGACGGTAAATTGGCAAGTGAGCCCGTCGGCCAAGTGTTTTGACAGACTGCGCGACCGTCGTAAAGCCGTATGTTGTGTCCTTCGGATCTGTATTCGCCATCTTGATGCCACTCCAGTCGACATAAATGCATCAAGCAGCGGATATTGCTGGTACAGTTGCTCACATCGAGAGTTCGTGCTTTCTCTCAAGTCACCCGTTTGATGGTTTGTTGTTAGTGCCTTCTCAGGATCCAGGTGGAGCTGCAGGACGATCCGAAGAATGTCGAACGTAATCTCCAGCTGCAGGACAAACTTAAGGCTCTTTGAGTTTGAATTGGTCGAAGTATTTGATGAAGGTGGCGGAACCTCGTGCAGTACCGTTCAAACAAAGTGCCGGTGGCAATTTTTGGTGCTCCGCATCTCGTTCTTGGATTCGCGCTGGTTGACTCAATGCACGAACGCAAATCCCTGCTGCTCTCTGAGACAGACATGCCATTCCACGACTTGTTGTCTTGTTTGACAGGTTTTTCATATCCTCGCAAGGCAGTGGACCGGACTCTTTGGCGGTTGCAAGTCATTTTGGGCCGTGCAAGTTTGCCGCTTTCGTGCACCTGCATTGTCCCGGTCAGTGTGCAGCTTCAATGCTGCTCACTGTGATGCACCAACACAGAGATTCTCGTCTCAACGGCGCGCTGCAGTAAGGTTGAATGCATCAAAAGAGTTCATCAAGAGGGGAACTACAATGATAAAACATGAATCGTGGCTTTGCATCCTACAAGCAAAACAAGCACATCTTAGACTTACAAGGTGAATGCTGCAAGTTGCAGTGCACACAGCTTTCGAACCGAGTCGTCGCTCTTCAACTCGCCTCCTCCATACGGGTGAAGAAATGCATACGCAAGTGCTTACTGCTCCATTATTGTTCAAAACACTCTGCATTTGACAACCGGCACGTGCTCTTGTATGGATTTGCTTGATTCTTCGCTCTTCGACGAAAGAACGACGTACAAATCCGGCAGAAAGAATTGTGCATTTTACTGTGGGGAATCCCATTAGCCAATCAGATTCCACCATTATACTTGGGTTTTGTAATCCATACGCATTTTTGTATCTTCTTCATATTTCTGTGTGTTTTATGCCTCTCTGTGTGTGTTCTATGTCACCTTCCATGTACATTTTATACAGGTCCCGACAGATAAATCCGGCATTTACTATGGGGGTGTTGCCTGATTTGTATGTCGTTGTCTGTAATGCGTTAGCTTTGGATTACATGCTCTCACTCGACGACGATCTGCTTTCGCGATGGCAGCTGCAAATGAGTGAACACTTGGTCGGTCTGTAAACCAAAGAATGTCATCAAAGAGGAGAAAGAAGGTCGTACTATTCACCTGACATCTATCACCACTTATATCGACTGCAGTGGCGGCATCTGAGCTCGAGACAACGAACTTCTTTGCGTTCGTGTTCGACAAATATTCGCTGTGTCCGAATACAGACGCCTTCTTCTCAAAATGGGTCGATTCTTATGTGTCGATGCAGGAGAAGGCAGTCCAGCTTTCTCAAGACAAGAGAAACAAATGTTCATGGGTACGAGTCCAACAGCGTGGAGTTCAATCGATTCCTTGGATGAACAGGATTTACACACCACTTGGCCGCATGCGTGGCAATTCACTCGGTTGGATAATACTTGGAACGATTTATCGCATTGTTCACAATTTTTCGCAGAACTTTTTGAAATCCACTGTGTTTTCATCACAAAAGTGTTCGAGTCCAAGTGTTTTCGACGGAGATGCGAGCACAAACGTCCCAGACTTGAGCCGTGACTTTCCATTACAAAACGGGCAGTAAGTCCTGACATCCAAGTTCCAGGTTCCATTCCAACCATATACACGATCTTGGTCTGACCTTGTTTCGGATCCTCAACACCGGACTTCGTTCGTCCTGGACGTCGAATGAAAAACCCCGACCGGAACATACTACAAACTTCAAGGCCTGGCCTCATAGCAAACTCTGGGTCGTCAATGGAATCCCAAAGACAGTAGCCGATAGTTGAGCCGTCCGGTTGATGGATCATGTCTGTAGCTACAGCCACACACACTTGTCTGTTTGCCAATGAACATCGTGTCTGGAAGCTTGAGTGTCGGACGTAGACGGAATGCATGGGACGCTCTGTGGTCGGTCCACGTAGCACCGATAGAAGCCGAGTCTCCAGTAGATTGTCGTACAATAATCTGTTGTTTCGGAGCATTGATTCTTGGTCTGTCGATAGGAACAGACTCATGACTTCATCCACTGGTGCGTGTGTGTGGCTTACGCAACAGAATCGGAGTTGTCCGGGTTTGACGCTGGTTTCGTCTAAATAGCAAGATACATCTTTCTTTTGGAGCTTGAGTTTCCACTGCAAGTTGCTGAACTCGTCCGACAACATGGAAGACATGACACTTTGTACGGATTCATTCACACGAGATATGATCTCACGGCGACGACGAGGTGACAAGCCAGGAGATGATTCACTCCTAGCTCCATCACTAGAATACCGTTGAAGAATTGGAGCTTGAGGATTGCTGGTATCATTGTTTGGAATTGGTTGCGATGGTTTTTTCCGACGATGTTGCTGAATACCACGTGAACTGCGGCTACGATGGTTTGGAACAAGCCGTGATGGCCCAAAAGAATGACTTGGAATCTGTTGAGTCTCTAGTTCTCGTGGCCTGGTCTGCTGCAACGGCACAATAGTTTCCTCGAAAGGCCGAAATGTTCGGTGGAAGCTGTAGTGGCAATGGGCACTGCCATTCGCTCCCCAATGAGGCCCCTGCAAGTCCGACGTAGCAGTCGGTGACATCGTCCACCCATTCGTGTCGCTTATGGCCTTCAAGCGAGAGGTTGAGAGGACAAATTCGGTAATGAGCGCTGCGACCTCAAGTTTCAAGGCGACCAAACACCGTCGCAGGTTGTACACTTTTTATCATTCGGATGTGCTGGACACCAGGCATCGAATAAGGATCTACAGTATCCATGGATAGTTGCTACTCGAAGAGGAAAACAAGCAACCACAAGCGTCGTACAGCCCCTACATATACTTGAGTCCATAGGATTTCTTTGACACCCGCTGCTATTTAGCGTCACGCAATGAAATTGTGCTTGTATTTCTTGGTTATCCGCCCGTTTGTCAATTAGCTTCATGGAATCGTTGACTTTTCTCGGGATACAGGTGAAGCTGGGATCGCTACGATCGGATGAACGCACCACTTCAACTAACCCGCAGCAGTACTGTACCGATAAAGTTTTAACACCGCACGATTTCACGTGTCTCGTTGCCTTCTTTAGTGACGATGAAAAATGGCATACATGTAGTCCGGGACGCTGCGTCGTTCGGTTGCTGCTGTAAGTTGAACCATCGACTGACTCATGAAACAAAGCAAATCGTTGATGCTTCTGTGAACGAGTTGCTCGAGGACGCATGTCCACAAGCCATCGCTTGCTGTCTTTGAAGCAGAAATTGTCGCTGAGGGTTGCATGCTTTCTGTCGGTGATCTGTTGTCGTTACCACACTACTTGAATACTTCCGTTTGTCCACCACGGGGATCATTAAATGAGTGATCAAATTTGGATCACTACATGTACTGTACCAGGATGTACTATCCCCGTCGGACTGTAAACGAGCTCCATGGCGTCGAATAAAGCTAAAGTGACCCTTTCAATATCCTACCTGAATTACCAGGACTTCAACAAAAATGACAAGAACACACTGAATTGTATAGAAAGCAATTAAAGCACCTCCACTGGCTGTCTTCACCGCGGTGTCATACTGAACGGACAGCTCCTATTCGCCGTCGAGTCGTCACGCAGCAGATCTCGAACTCCAGAACCATCACTGTTGAGGCTGTCCAAACTGTCACGAACTGTGAAAGCTGGTTTCCATATCCCAGCTTTCTCCAAACAGACATAGCAGACACGAACGCGTGTGATCCTTGCACCACGAACACTCACCCCCTCCATGGCGCTGCAGCGTGCACACACCACAGCACCACAGCACTCGCAATTGTATCGTTTCCTAAACAAAAACCCACGTTCACAAATACGACAAGCTTTCGCTTGTTTCTTGGACATCCATTCTTCCGGATGTGTGAAAGTCTCCGGGTTCAGTCTCTGCTTGTAGTGTTGACACACTCGACGACAATTCCCACCAAAAATTGTCATGTGGATGCGGCCAGTTAATTGAGGAGCGATACCTTTAATTTCCACCCCAATGAGGTAGCACACTTTAGTCACGGAATTCTTCCTCCCTGACCTTCGGAAGAAGAATCCGGATTGCCACATTCTACTGCGAATGATCTTGTCTGTGGCAGATCGATCAGGACACTCGGGTATGTCCACGGAATCCCAAAGACAATAACCCACAGTAGAACCATCAGCCATCTCGACCATGTCAGTGCAGACACAGACGCAGATATCACGTCCGTCCATAGGTGTGGGAGTGTCGAAGCTCGCGTATCGGATATAGACAGATCTGTTGGGGTTCGACCGTGTAGCTGGTTGCAACACCGACAAGATCTTGGATTCTTTCACGTTGCGGTACATGATGCGTACGTTCTTGAGTAACGTTTCAGTGTTGGTGACCATGAACATCTTCATGATTTCAGCCACGGGGGCATCCGTACGTCCGACACAACAGAAGCGAGTGAGTCCTTTGCCGACGTTCTCATCCACGTAATAGTCGATGCCTTTCTTGCTCATACGGGGCTTCCAGAGTGTCAAGGAATTGTTGTCCCCTACCATAGAGTTGATGACTTCACGTTCTGTGGCTCGCATCAATGTCAACATCTCCGCCTTCCGTTGAGGAGAGAGGTGAATTGTATCATCGACTCGTTGAGTACGACCAAGTCTACTACTGGAGAGATTTAAGGTATTGTGCTGCGTTCGGATGGTGTTGCTGGATCGACGGGAGTTGGGTTTTGATGATCGAAAGCTTGTGGTGGACGACATCGGAAGGATCTTGCGTTGTTGACTGCAAAATGGGGAATGACCGACTGGAACACAGAGCTTGGGGACGAAGGGATGAAAGTGATGCTTTGGTTATTGTGGACGGGAAGACATGGAATACCGACTTCAAGATCATTTTCGCGAATTTGATGACTCTAGATTAGGGTGGACCACTATTGCTCATCACTTGTACTCGTCAATTTTGCAGGTTGTCGTAGTGTTACTGTTAGATACCGCTGTTTCGTCATTGTTTGTCATGCATCATCATTCGAGAGAATAGTTTGATCTCGTTCTCCACTTGATAGAGCACTTCAACGTCGCCATATCGATGCGGTAGCAATCAACGAACGCCTCAGTGGTCCCCCCTCTGTCATTCCACTTTACTTCGTGCTCGATCGTCAAGACACAACACGATGAAGCTTCTTTTTATACGCTTAACGTCAATCGAGAGCTTGTCAGCGTTGCCTTGGACAGAGCTAGAGTCTGCGGCAGTTCTGCTCAGCGACGAATGTGGATTTAGTTTCCCCAAAATTCTGTAGCTCTGCTAAAATAAATCTGAAGGCAAACAGAATTTATAAGTGCAAAACCGTGAGTCTATGATAACTTTGATAAAGTAGGTGCGGCTTGTAGCACTTTCTATGAGCTCTTCTATAGGATAAAAGACCCAAATACGGGGAGAGTCAGCTATTATTCATTCTGACTAGCAAGTGTAACATGGCGTTCCGCGACTGTGAGTCCTTTACGGCGGCGTTAGCCTTCCTGGACAAGGTTCTAAGCGATTCCTCCGACACATCGCAGCACCAGGTCACTACTGACGAGAACGTGCCGTCGCTCCCGAGTTTACAACCAACAAGCCGATCGATGGTGTGGTCGATACGGAGGTGATTAAGCTTACGAATGGACTCAAGCTCGGACTATTTCGCCTTTGTTGCCAGGAAATGTGACTGATATCGAATCCTGGGAGTGACATGGTTTTTACAGACATCTTCAAGACTTCCAAGCGCTGCGTCAACCAATTGCTAGGAGACTTCATTGTGGCGCTGACGCATTTGACGATTGAACAAGACCGACAATTGGCTCGACAAGTCAGATCGATCAACATCGTACTTGACGCTCACGATCACGAGCTCTTCACATTATTTGAAGGCAGCACATTGATCCACAAGTCGGGCCAAAACGCATTCTGATTCGGCAATCTCGAGTTTTGTCTGTCCAAGACGGACCCGTCCAGACCAATCACTGTCTCAACACAATGGAGTATGGTTGCTAACCAGGATATCCCTCCTCAACCTGCGTGTCAGGAAATTGTGTCGAAATATATGCAAATATTTGGAAGACGAGAATGCTGAGGCTAACAACCGCGTGCTGGCGATTCTGGGACTTCCACTATCCACAAAGTCAGCATCACTCCGTTCTGGCGAGTGCAACATGGGAAATTTGTAGCTGATGCGCTTCGACAGGAACTCAACGCTGATGTTGAAGTCATCAATGGCGGATTTATTCGTGGCAACAAGATCTACGATACACGCTCAAGTCTCACACTGGGAATTGTCAAAGAAGAGATGCCATTTCCGTTGAAAATCCTTCTTGTTCGTATTCTAGCCCAACACCTTCGCGACGCACTGAACCTGCACTTGTTCAAATACCCAGCAGCGTCAGGATCTTTTCCTCATGTGTCAGGTCTGCGGAAACTACGCGGGTAAGCGTTTGGAAGGTAAACGATCTATATGAGCTGGAAATGCTGCATAAAATCTGACCTTCTAATCTAGTCGCCAGACTTTCCTTGTTACGCCTGCTTCAACATCCAGCACACCTTGATGTGCTCGTCGAGGAACACTTCATTGTCCTTGAGATGGTAACCGGACTTCTCGTAGAACCCTTGCTTGCTGAGTTGTGCCAGTAGAATGAACGAGTCCGCTCGACCTTCCACAGTTTTCTCCACCACATCCACCAGGACTTCGCCGTACCCTTTGCCACGGCATTCCGGCAGCAACGCTACACGCCCGGTACGAGCTTGGCGTTCATTCTCGTCTATCAGGCAACGAGCGACGACGACGACATTATCCTGGTCGTCGATGTCCACTCCGATAAAGTGGATGGTAGTGTCCTCATCATCGTTCTCGTCGACTTTAGGCTGGGTGTTTGGCCTTCTTCATCGCAAAACACGCGCAGTCGCAAGTTGTACGCGAGTTGCTTGTCTTCAGCCTTGGTAGCAATAGAGACTTTGAGTGGCATGATGCTTGAGGTGTTTGTGCGGATTCCTGAAGAATTGGAAATGATCTGAGAAGTCAAACGAATGGCGTCGGTGGTGCTATTGAGGTTCTTGCTGCGGCATAGCTGCAATAGTCATCCCATCGACACAACTCGAGCCACCCTCACCCTATCAAGACATGTGTAGGGATTGTGCAAAAATACTATAGACGTCATATGACTCCACCTTCTTCCATTCCTCTTGCTTTGCCTATCAGACCGAAAATAGTATCAGTGCCACAACAAGATCACGAGGTAAACTACGTGTAGTGAGGCATTCTACTACAGTTTGATGAACCACTGGAGCACAGTGTTTTTCTAAAAGTAAAGATGTGCCGAAGGAGGTAACGATCAAGTCTAGCAAGCTCGGCGTTACCTTTTTTTTTTCATCGGGGGCTATGAGGACGTTACAGGACTATTAATTTTGACGTTTTGGTTTCAGTCGACTTCACAACATGATCCACGTAGCCTGCCCACCTCACGATGAGAGTAAGTTACATGTACTAGTACTGTAGTGCCTGATCACGACCGGTGCTCTAAGATTTGCACCATCGCTCATCTCATTATCATGATCACTCGCAAATTTTGAGTGCAGGACTCGCGACTGTTTAGATGAGCTCATGTACAGCTACCAATTCCGAGTCAATCACTTTGAATTTAGCGCAGTCATCCACACACTCAAGATAATGTCTGCGTTCATTACGACGATCAAAGTGTTGACGACTATCGCTCAAGTGGCACAACGACTGAGTCCGGTGCCGAATCTGTACCGTGTTCACAAACAACGAGATACCGGTGTTATGGCTTTCATGCCATTAGTCGCCATGTTGCTGTGTAACCACGTCTGGTAAGTTCAATTACAATGAATTTCTTCATAATGCAGCTTCACTTACGTCTATTGTGTTACCAGGTTACTCTACGCCTACGTTGTCAAGAACATTTTCCCACTGTTTTCAGTGTGTGTCTTCGGTGATATCATATTGGCACTTTACGTTGCCATCTACGCAAAGTACTGCCCTGACCGAGCATACGTGACGAGAACCCTCGTCATGGGGATGATTCCGTTCGTTTTAGTGACACTCTACGCCATTTTAGTCGCCGTTGAAGCAATTGACCAGTCCAGAGGCCAACTCGGAGACATTTTTTTAGGCTATTTAGCTAACGTGACCACGTTCGCCTTGTTCATGTCGCCTTTCGAGAAGATCAAGCTCGTGATTGAGACCAAGTCCTCCGCAGCGATTCCTGTGCTTCTGTGTGGCATCATATTCGTCAACAGCAGCTTGTGGCTCATCAACGGAATTATCGATGATGATGTATTCATTGTGGTGCCGAATATTGCCGGAGTCACGTTGACTGCCATCCAGCTTACGTTGTACTATATCTACCTCCCCAGCAGACACGTTTCAACGACTGACACCGAGCTCGACGTCGTGATGGATGTGGAAATGGGTATGGCAAAGCCAGCTTCAACGCCTAAAAACCCTGTGTTCATTGCATCGCCAAAGCAGTAAATGTCTCGACAAAAATCGCAGATAAAAACTAACCAAAGAAAATAATAAATGCTTTTTTGAAGTTATCAATGTGAAAAAATGTGCTAGAGTCAAAGTTTTACAGATTGTCAAGCTCTTCACGGTGAAACACGCCAGTATGCGAGATAAACACAGTAGGTCGCAGAGAAGTTATCGTCTCGTCCCAAAACACAGGATGATAAAACTCAAAACTTCGTTCATTTTCCAAAACGTTATCGTCATGGAAGGACCCCAACTTACAAGCGTCGCTGTAGCTCTTCCGGAGAGAGTCGCGGCACTTTCACATGTCGTTCAACTTGTCAACGAGTTGTTGATGCCTGAGACCATTGATGCCGCTGTCTACAATGACTGTCAGTACGTTATTCACACTCATGGAGCTACACGAAAATGGACTACGAAGGCGATGGATGGAGCAGCGGCGAGAGGAAGACTTGATCTTGTGAAATGGTTGTCTGTCGTCCGTAACGAGGGATGCACAATCGCTGCTATCGACGGAGCAGTGAGGAACGGACACTTCAAAGTTGTGAAATGGCTCTGCAATCACTACGTCGGAAGATGTTCGAGTGGGGCTTTGAATGCGGCAGCGAAAAATGGTCACTTTGAGGTGGTCAAGTGGCTTTGTCGTCGTAACCAGTCAAAGTCAGATCCTGCGCCTTACGTGGTCACCTACGGGGTTCAAGCTGTAGCAGGAGCTGGCGACACGAGTACTTTACGAGCTCTCCTGCGTGAAAACTGCAGTTGGTACTATGTCGGTCATGCTCTCGAAGACGCTGCGTCGATAGGTCTGACAGACGTCGTGAAGCTTTTATTGACTGTGAAGCTTCGACAAGCAAATGTCAGTCGAGCATTGAAGAACGCAGTGGCAGCAGAACATACTGAACTCGTCAAACTTCTGGCGGACTTGTGCTCTTCAACGGAAATCCGAGCCGCATACCCGAACATGACGCACAGCAATGCCAAGATTGCAGATCTACTTCGCAAGACAGTTGAGGGACGAGATGTTGAAGAAAAATGGGGATACATCCGGACGCAGCACAAAACACTCGAAAGGACGAAGGCTAGCAGAAATCAAGACAAAACCGTGTCATTCTGTGGTTTGCTTCGATCGTGGTGAAACGAACAGCCACGCAAAGGTGCAATTTGTCTATCACTGCATATTCAATATCACACTTTTAATGACCATTGAATTGGTTGAGATGCCAGGTTCCATTTAAAACCGCAAAGATCAGTCACCTCAGGACTCAGGACAGTTCCTGCAAAACCAATCCACTACGTTGGCGTGGTCAGCACGCGCCGCTCCGGTAAGGGCCTCGTTCGAGCATTGAAGACCAAAAATTTCGCAAACATTTTCATAAGTCCAAGTCTATCATCGCCTGATCCCAGTAGATCCATGAAAACGAGCTTCAACTTTACCAGACGCAATCAGCAATTTCAAAAGCTTCAAGTGCACTCTTCCACTCGGTTGGTTACTAACCAGCTCACAATGTTGACACAGCCATTCGAGGCACCTTTCTCCATCACGGTACGTTCATCCTTCACTTCTGTTTGCGCCTAGCCACCCACGACGTCGAGATAACCGTAACCCGCAGCGTGATTCATTGTGGAGGTCGTACAGATCACTGTGCATCCATCCCACCAGTTTCGCAAAAAGCAGCAAAATCGGTCATCTTCGTTGTGAGGCTCGGTGGACGTGCAGAACTCGGGGCAATTTGTAAGTGACTGCAACGCAAACGGTCTACGGCATCAAAATCTCGCTGGTTTGAGAAAAAGGCAACACGATTCTCGTGACGGACAACACTCCACCAGCGAAAGAAGTCAATAAATTCCGCACTTCATTGTTGTCTTTGAGTTATACAACGAAGACATTGGTGGTCGTTTATCTCGACTATAGGTCAGCTCGCGCAAGTCACTGTTTTTCTTCTTGCTCCACCTGCTCCTTAGTCTGCTCAATCTCCTCTTGCTATTTCGCCTCCTCCGTCACATCTTCTTTCACCTCCTTCACTTCCTCTTTTTCTTTGTCCTTCCCATCCTTCTTGGCGTCCTCTACTTCACCGTCCTTCTTATCTTCTTCACGTTCCTTCTCCTGTGGCTGCTCTACCGTCTGCTCTGATTCGTCGCCTTGCTCAGAAGTTAGTGGCTTCTCCAGCACATCCGATCCCTCTCCAGCTTGATCCTCACCCTCAGCTGGAACCTGCGAGTCCGGTTTACCATCCTTTGCGGCGTCCTCTGAAGTGGATTCACTTTCCTGCACGTTGGCTGAGGACTTGGCCTTCTGGCTGCTTACTGCAGTTTCTGAAGGTGCTTTAGCATCCCTCGCCTCCTCCTTTTCTTCTGCCTGTTCTCTCGGGTTGGTTAAAATGCGGCGTGCAGTATCGGCGAAGTCCTCCGCATCATGTGTCGTTGCGAGGACGTCCATCGCCGCCAACATTCTAGGATCTCCGCTGCACACCAGTTCTTCCACGTGTTCACGTTCTTCACCAGACATAACGCCCTTGTCTTCCAGCTCCTTTAGTAGAGCCAGGACCAAGTGGCCCTCCTCCGATTCATCCGGTTTAGAGTCTGCCTGCACATTTTTCAGCTTCATCGCTTCGAGGCATGCAATTCGTGCAAGCGTGTCTACGAACTCCTCCTTATTGTTGTCGCTCAGGAACACCACGAGAGCTGCTACAACGCGGTCATCGCGGGCCTTCACCAACTGCACCAGCCGGTCTGCTCCACCGCGAAATAGCTTGCCGCTTCGTGCCAAAGGAGCGATCCAGTCGTGCACCATTGCACGGCGATGACGTTCCCACGCTGCCAACTCGACTAAAATCTCGAGCGTCTCGACCAACTCCTCAGCATTTTTGTCTTCACTGTACACATCGACCGCAGCCAGCAAGCGTGGGTCATGGGACTTCAGCAGAGACATCAACAACTGGATCTGCCACAGTTCAAGACGACCGCTTTTCCCAAATTCGGCCATCAGCCGGGATACAGCTTGGCCCTCGTCAAATGACTCGCCTTCGTCCACGTTACTTCCAAAGCGCGCATGCTTCACTACCAGAAGCAGAGTTTCTTCCAGCTCGTGAACATCTCCATCAGCCTGGAATGCTTCGTTAGCAGCTTGCAAAGCCTCGTTGCCACCATGGAAGAGCACCAAAAGTCCTGCAGCATCTCCAGCCTGGATCGTCTCACGCCGCTGCATCTGACGCACGACGTCTTCAAGGCTCAGATCGCTAGCAGACGCGCCATTTTGGACGTTTTGTCCTGCTTGACTCTGTTCAATTTGCCGCTGCAGCTTAGCTACACGCTGGAGAGTATCCAAAAGCTCGCTGGCGTCACCATCTCCTGCAAACACTTCGTATGCGCTTTCCAACAAATTGTGTCGCTGCGCCACCATTTTACGCAAGGTGCTAGCAGCAGTTCGCGTCAGGTGATGTTGCGCTTGCCACTGTCCAAGCAAGAAGCTCAAATGTTTCTGCCATCCCAACGAGTCACTATCGTCATCGCTATCCACGAATGGATCCTCCTTTCGAACAGCGTCGTCCATGCCACGTGCGAAAGCAGCAGCAGCCTTCTCCTCATCACCAAGTTCCATCGTAATCTCCTCAACAATACTCACAAGTGCGTCTCTTAGCGCACCAACTTCACGATGATCACTTTGTTCAAAGTCACGTAGAATCTGCAGCACCTGCGTGTCTTCTTGTGACACCAACGCCTGAACGATATCCAACTCCAAGCTCGTCAGCATGTGCTGTGCGTTCAAGGACCTCACCACTGAAACAGCCGACGGCGTAGCAGCCGCAGCATTTCTCACTCTCTTCTTCGGAGAACTCTGTCTCCCCAATTTCCTAGAACTCTTCCCCTTGCTCTTCTTACTGGCAATAGGCTTTGGTCGGTCAATCCCCAAAGCTGCAAGCCTCTTGGCTGTCGTCTCCAAGTCCGATAAGCTTCCCCCGTCGTTCTTGTAGCTCTGCAGTGCACTCCACAGCACTTTATTCTCTCCCAACACCAGCTCCAATAGATGAGCACCATGTTCCTCTGGCAGCATGTGCTTGTCCAGCAGTCTCTCCACCAGGTTCAGCAGCTCCATAGTGTCTCCGAACCTGCTCTTGCCTGTAGTTCTCCAGCTGTCCCTGATCTCCTCAGCTAGAGCCAAAACCTGCATCTGAACCTGTGGACTGAAGACTCGTCTGCCAATAGCAGCCACTTTCTTGGCCACCAGCTCAGCATGAAGAGAGTCTTCTTCTTGGTCCTTCTTCTCCCTCTTTTTAGGGGTCTGTAGCTCCTTTTTAGCCTCTTTAGAGCCTTCAGGACGTAGTAACTGCAATAAAAAGCTCTTCTTTTGGTCTACTGACGTGTCTCCACTCATAATAGCGAGTACACGAGCCTTCTGCTGCTCACATAGGTCCTGCAGCATAGCAAACTCAAAGTTACTGAGCTTCTGCTCGCCCTCTAGCGCCTGTAAGAGCCTCTGGAGTCTCTTAACGTCAGTAGAACGCTCTACCGTCTCGTTCTGAGCTTCTAGAGCGATCTGAAAGGTCGTAGAAGCCGCAAAAAGAGCGGAAACTTGTCCTACAAGTAGTTCTGGAGCTTTACAGGCCACGGAGAGCGGTATAACACGCGGAATGGAGCTGGAATGACGCTTCTTCCGCCCTGAACGGCCGTTAGAGACGTCAGAAGCCACTTGGAAGCCGGCGCAGACGCCCTCGTGATGGTTTAAAGCCACACGCACCAGCTGTTGAAGCTCCTGAGGCGCCATACCTGCGTACAGACCCAGCGTCGCCCCTGAGAGCTGCACGTACGCTACGTCCGCCATGAGGAAAGTCACTTGGTTTCAGTATGTGGAATGTTATCAGTCGCGAAGTTGTGAAGATCGTGGGGTGGCGGACGTAAAGAAAGTTAATTTAGTGTTTTGGTGTGTTGTACGTAATGAACTAAATAGTGGCTGCAAAATTCGGGTGCATTACGAAGTACTCACGTTTTGACACAATACAAATGTTTAGTTAAATAAGAGTACAGTAGTTCTAAAACGGGTATATATATTATTTTCGGTTATAACTTGAAAAAACTGTGGGGCACAAATATATGCCGATAGTGTCAATCTTGTAGGTCAATAGTTGCGTCGTCCACGTCCATTCGACCAATTGACTCGGAGCTGGTCAAGTTGCTGGCATTTCAACGTCTTGTGCATTGACGATGACCAGTGTATGGCCTGTAGCAGATGACCCGCGTGCCAAGCTCTTCAATGGTGGGTTGAACGCCGTGTAACCATACGTGGAAGCGGAGATATAGAGCTCTAACAGGTTGTGATACATTCAGATCAGGTGCACGGTTACATCAAAGTGAATGGACTGTGCGTGTCACTCATGGACACACCACAATTCCAGCGACTTAGAGACCTTAAGCAGCTAGGAACACTGTATTACGTCTTCCCTGGAGCTTCACACAACCGCTTCGAACACTCTCTGGGTGTGAGTTTCTTGTCTGGACAGACAGTTGAGCGCTTCCGACAACAACAACCAGAACTTGAACTCACGCAGAGAGATGCTCGTCTTCTTGTAGGTATATTATAGTTGAGTTAATGAGAGAGTAAAGACTAATTGTTAGTGTGTAGAGTGCTGCAGGACTGTTGCATGATTTGGGTCACGGACCATTTTCGCACGTGTTTGAGCATGAATTTATGCCTCGAGTGGCGGCTGCAAGGGGATACGGAAGTGCAGATACACCGGTCTACCACCACGAAGACATGTCGCTGCGTATGATTGAGTACATGGTGGACGACAACAACATTGACCTTGAAAGAGACGACATACGATTCATCCAGCAACTCATCGTCGGAGCTAAAGAGTGAGTGGAAATTCATTGACTGGCAGTGAGAATGAGATACTGATGCAGTTCGGTGCTTTTGGTGTAGAACACACATGGGATCTCGTGTGGATTCTCGTGGATACTTGTACGAGATCGTGGCTAACGGACGCAACTGCATTGACGTGGACAAGTTTGACTACTTGGCTCGGGATATGCTCAATCTCTTCGGGTTGCGCAAGGTGTTCGACTTTTCTCGACTTACGATGTTTAACCGCGTCATTGGCAACGAGATTTGCTATCACACGAGTGTGAACCTGGACATCTATGACATGTTCCAGCAACGCTACCAGATGCACAAGCAGATTTACAACCACCGCAAGGGCAAAGCCGTCGAGTTCATGATCTGTGACGCGATGCTTCTCGCCGACAAGGAGTTGGGCATCTGTGCTGCTACGCAGACGCCACAGGACTTCCAGTTCCTCACGGATCACATTGTTCACGTACGTAACACTTTCGTCCTTGCAGAGATAACTGGTGCTTATCTGAATTATGTTATTTCGTGCTGCTAGTCGATTGAGGCGTCCAGGACTGACACACTTGCTGACGCACGAACTCTGCTCAAACGCATGCGTCGTCGTGAACTGTACGAGTTCATCGACGAGTACTTGCTTCCACCTGAGCTCATGTCGCGCATTCCGCGTTTCACTGCCGAGGAGTTGGCGACCCAGACTTCCCATGACGGTGTCACGCTGGACCCTGAAGATATCATCGTTTCTGATGGCCGACTAAACTACAATTTCAAGGACCGCAACCCCGTAGACAACGTCTCCTTCTACGCTTCCAGTGACTTAAACTTCAAGTTCCACATTCCCAAAGAACAAGTCAGTTTGCTTTTCCCCGAGAAGGTGTGTGCAGCATTTATCTCTTCTGACAAACTTACACATGCTAAACAGTGTTTTGTTATATTGTCGTGAACAGTTTGAAGAGCGTATTATCCGCGTGTACAGCCGAAACAAATCGCCGAAAGTCCATGCAGCAATTCAGGTACGGCGTCTGTATTACCTGCTAGTGTTAACGCTTCGCAGTTTAAAGTGGCTTTCTTCTGTTTTATATTACAGCACGCCTTCCGTAGCTACATTCGCCAGTTCAGCACGACGCTTCCTCCTCCGTCTCCCTCTTCTAAGGTACACAGTGCTCGCGAATACCTCCCAGTATTGATTCATTCGATTGACGTTTTCATTGTTGTTCAAACAGATTTTTGGCCAAAAGATTTCCGACCACGTACTGTCCTCCAAGGAGAAGGTGGTCAGGAAGCTGCCAGGTAAGCTTCATGTGCATGTCAAACTTTCATAAATCCGAGGCGTTGACTAACTGTATTGTATTGATTGGATAGTGCTAGCAGAAGCAGCGACAGAAAACGATACGAATGGCAGTCCTTCAGTGTCGTCTCCAGCCAGCAAGCGCCTTAAACCTGCTTCAGACAGCAACGACACGAAGTAAGCGCCCATGATGGTACCATTTGTGGATACACCGATCATAAGCACCATTGCGAGGTGTTCAAATTATATCTTGTCTATATTACTCACTTGTCATTGCTAAGTGCTTTCAAGATAAGGTTTTATCTATTCTCCACCAATCTTTTGCTCGAGAACAACCACGACGTCACGGAAGAGCGGGTCGAAGAAGCTTTTCCACTGCGGATACGGTATGTACTTGTCCTTATCGTTTGAATCGGATATTTGAACATAGATATCCCTCCCTCGACGGAAATCGTGCCACCTGCAGCCAACGTACTGGCAAATATTCCGATATCCCCAGCGAAAGCGTCTTCGAGGGAAAATCTCAATGATCAGAGTTTCAGGACGTGTCCACAAGACGTTGACCATGCCGGCGCCGTGCATTCCAATCACGATATCACTGTCCAACATGACGCGCATTTGATCATGCATCGTCATGTTGGTGAACTCAAGAGACTGGAACTCGCACTCACCGTATCGATATTCGTCTTGATATTCTTCACGCATGCGCTGCAAAATCTCGTCTTCATTTTGCCATACACGCTGTACTCGACGTCCGCCATAAGGTCTTCGCGAAATGACAGTAACGAGACATCGCCGTGGATCAGTTTTGGCATTGCGTGGAGCCACTCCCATGCTTTTGAGCGATAAATCCCTGAAGTCTTGGATCATAGTGTTAGCGTGGCAGGGCTGGTTGTCGTCCAAGTGGTTCATAAGTGGACCTGTGACCTCATACGGTACCAACAGAGCCGAATCGAAGTGAACAACGCGGTTTTGGAAGAGTTCACCATCGATGATAGGTTTTTCAGGTCCAAGAAGAGCATGCCGCAGGTCATCAACTGGAGTACGCAATGCACGATCAAAAGTCACGAGCTGCGTGGTGTTTCTCTCCCATCCAAGTGTCTGCATCATGATCCAAGCATTCAACATACCTGAAATCTGAAAGAATGGGTTATGGTCATCTCTTCGCGCCAACATCACCACTCGAGAAAGTGTCAACTTGTCGTCAACAGCAACAACATCTTCAGGAAAAGTCTTGCAATTAGGATCTTTGTCACCCGGTCCACCCACGAAGAAGTCTTTCCAGATATTCGGAGCTCCATGTGCGTCGTCTTGCGGCTTCACACAATTGCAAAATGTCGAGTTCTTCATGTACTTAAACCTCGGGTCGTGTCCAGCTCCATCATCAGCCAAATTCTTAATATCTTTGGCTACTTCTGCACCTCGTACATCCAACTCAAAATTCTCAAGCATTGTAGCACTCATTCCGGCTTTCGACACGTGAAAACGTGTATGGAGAGCTACTGTTGTCTTCAGTGCAAAATGACCTTGACGAATTGGTTAAGCGTTCCAGTAGTCCGTAGTCTCTTGCATAAGTACATTCCTCCTTGGACCCTTTATTAGGAGGCCATTGCATTGGCGGTGCCAGGTGCTCAAGTTTTTCTTCGAGAGTTTCTTCGTCTTCATATTCATCTTGAACATGATGGTGGATCGCTTTTTGGTAGTGTTGAATACCAAATGGGTACATTTGCAGTCCTTGAAACGCGATGGACTCGATGGTGTCACCATTTTGCACGCTGGTCGACTCGAAGTTCTCGAAATTTTCGAAAAAGTTGAAAAATGACACCAGTGCCATAGCGGAGACCATCATTTTTGAATGATGGAGTTGAAGTGCGAAGTGTCAAGTCGAATGCAGATTTGAAAGTGCCAAGTACGTGGCAGGGAGCTCATATTGGTCATGATCATGAAGCGACGTACAGTTTTAACTTCCTGGTCCTTAAATAGTGTCGACATAAACCTACCCTGAAGACTGTTTGACTACCCGGACTGCATCGACGCTCATCACAACACTGAGCTGATGAGTCAAGATGTCCCTAGTCTCCACTATGCTATGCTTTTCATGATTGCAGCGGATGGCGCGCGTTGCAAGCTGGCAAAGCAGGACCCTGTGTCTTGGTGACACAGTTCACCTAGGACTCACGTGATTGGCGCTGTCAGCATGAGTTTTCGCGCCGTGGAGAGCCAGATCCCAAAACCTTCTCGAAACCAATAGCCTGTATTAATAGCATACATTAAATAATACAATTCCGCATATAATCCTTCCAAACCACCTTTTTAGACTACATATTCAATTATAAATCGATCCGAATTCAACTATCTTATTCAACGGGTAAGTCGCCGAACGACCTTTGAACCGGTCATTCCTCAATTGTCACCGTAGCGGTCACGTCGCCATGGAATTCGCTCTAGAGTCCGAGACTGCAGAAACCTTGCAAGCTACGTTGGATTTCATCGACGAGACGCTGGGCGACGCAAGCCCCACTCAAAGGTTCCAACCCAACGACAGCAACGAAGACTGGGAGACTTCCCACCTCCTGGACGACTTCATGACCGACATCTCAGACTTATCCTCGCCTCGCATTACTGCAAGCCTGGCAATGGTATCAATGCAGTCACCCTTGAGCCCAATTGTCACCTTCTCATTAACCCCAGAAGCTCAAAAATTTGGGTCTCCAATTGTGGAAGCTGTTCCGACATTCCAATTCAGTCCCAATCCAACACCAACCACCTGCAAGAAACGACGCAATTACAACCCGAACAAGGCACGCGAGGATCTCAAGCGGGAGTTGACGTATCTCCGCAGTGAAGCGGTGGAGCTGGAATTCAAATTACACCAATTACAGGGTGTCAAAGTCGCCAAGACGAAAGACGACTCAAGTGCCAGTCAATTGGCGACAGCTCGACAGATTAAGGACGGAATTGAACGCACACCTTTTGTGTGGGAACAAACTTGTGCTCGTCAGCTCGAAGGTCGACTGAGGTCGGAGCGCGAGAATGCCCACCTTAAAATGCTGCTGGAGGGGCAGATTCAGGTTGCGAAGAGTCTGGAGAAGCTGCTGAACAAGAGGGCAACGCTGTATCCCGCTGAATCGTCCGGTAGTAAGCAGACGACGCGTATTCAAGTCTCACGGAAAGGCAACGAAGTTACTGATGCTGTGGTCTTTGAGGAATTGACTGATGGTGTTGAGGCGTCGTACCGTGAGGTTGAACGAGTGTTTGCTTCCAGTGGCCTCGAGCTGACAAATATGTCGTCACGCAAGGCACAAATGCGTGACGGCAAGAACGGCATGTTCCTCGAGATTTTCGACAGCAAGGTGCTGCCTTTTAGTATGCATGCTACGGGTGAAGCGTGGTGGCGTCGATGGAACCACTTCAATCCGAACCGAGGAAGCTGCCATCGTCTCGAGAGCACGGACGACACGATCGTTGAGCACTTTGGCATGGAAATGAGCGACACGAAGGCCAAGACGACTGCCAAGTTCTACGTGCAGCAGATACTGCGGCGATATGTCGAGGAGGAGCGTGTTGTGGTTGTGTGGCAGTCGCACATTGAACCGCTTGAGTTTTCACACAAGAAACTCGCAGGAATCCGCTTTCGAGAGAAAGGCTACGTGGTTATCAAGCCCTACGAGGTGTCACCAGCCAACAAGGATAAACCGTACACACTTGTGCAAACGTGCCACATCATCAAGCCTGATCTCTCCGATCAGAGGCTGCAGAAGGATTCGAGGACTGGCGCGTTGGCGGAATTCGTCCTCAGTGCTACCGTCGCAAACATCGCAGCTAGTGCCGAGATGATTGAAGGTTTACTGGTGGATGAAGCTCTTCAGCAGCGCAGTCGTATCTGAAGCTTGAGGGCTTGCTGTGCTTTGCATTTGTTGTAGGCTTTTATCTGGATTCAATAGTCAACGCTACCTTGCTACTGCTGGTCCAAGCTACTCATTGCAGATTCTGTTAGAGATGTCTTACAGCAAATTGTTAGCTTTAAGCTGCCCAAGAAGCAGCTTCTCTGTCTCGGCAGTGCACTTGGTTAACGGCGAGCGTACACTCGACGAACAGTAGCCAAGCAGTTCCATCGCTTTCTTGGTTGGAATTGGATTCGGCTCCACAAACAACGAGTTTACCAGCAGAACCTGCCACAATCAACGAACGTTAGTGCTGATGGCCTCCTTGTCATGGTATTATAGATGAACGTACGTTGGCTTCGTGGGCCTTTTTGGCCGCCACAAAGTCTCCCTTCTCGATCGCCTTAGTGATTGCCAGCACTCTGGACGGCGCAGCATTCGACAGGATGCTCATCACACCCACAGCGCCACAAGCCATCATAGGCAGCGCCAAGTTATCTGCCCCGCAGACGACTGGGAGGTCGCAGAGCGCCATGACATCCACAGCATGTGCCACCGAGTCTGTGGCATCCTTCAACGCAGCGATCCCCGGCACCGTCGACAGCTCCGCGATGGTTTTGGGCTCCAGCGAAACACCAGCACGACCAGGATTGTCGTAGATCATGACAGGCAAGCCTACGCTTGCCACCTTACGAAAGTGCTCATAGAGTCCACGTTGTGATGCACACACGTAGGGCGGTGCGATGACCAGACAAGCATCAGCACCCAACTCCTTCGCTTCACGTGCCAACTTGACTGCCCCTTCAGTAGAAAGCGAACCCGTGCCTGCAATCACAGGCACTCGACCGTTGACACGCTTGATGACGGTCTTGATCACTTGCAGTCGCTCCTCATCCGAGACCAACGTGTTTTCACCCGTAGATCCCATCTAAACACACAAAATGGATTCATTAGCATCAATTTTGAGATCATTGCGATAGTTTTCCAACTCACAGGAACAAGTCCGTCGATACCCTCTTGGATCTGCCACTCGACCATCTTCTCCAGACTATCGTAGTCGATAGCGGAGCCATCAGGTGTGAACGGGGTCACCAAAGCCGTGTACGTCCCTTCGAATCGCAGTTTCGAGGCCATCGAAAAAGATCTTGTCAAGCCGTTGCCAATTGAGTTGTGAACGCTTGAGCACAGCAAACGAACGGCGGAAGCCCTGGAGCGCAGCAACTGGCAATGCATCGAACGGATGGTATCTGCTAATGACCAGGAGAAGTTTTGGGTGAATGGGCCACCAATTTCGACTTCAAGCTGAGACCCTCGTCCAAACACCCGACGTGATGAGGACACGATGGATCATACATGTCACCCTATCCCCTCCGAGGATTACATGAGTCAGAAAATGAACTGTTCTAACAATCATTGCAATAAGGGGAAATTGCTAATCAGTACCAACTTCGGATGGGCATTTGCTAACCCAAACCAGAGCTGCTCTCTAACTGAATTCGATCTATCCAACAAATTTATGCCGACTGTAAGGCCGACCACTTCAACAACAAAAGTAAGTTAGAAGCATTAACCGCAGTGGGCCGCCCTGCAGTTGTCATTACATGTATTATCGTGCGATCCCAGGTGCGCGTCGAAAGATAGCAGTGTTTCCTGAGGAAGTTTTCCTTTATCTGCTCTGCATCGCGACCATCACGATCATCGCCATCGACGACAGCAGAGACCAAGGGTCTCGAATGCTCCGAACTCGTGGTACGTGCAGTAACCACAGACAGCATGGCATGAAGTTCGCCGTTTTCAAACACCATTGCGGTCTATAGCTTGGCCGTACGTGGTACTAACGCCGCCTTCAATCAGATCTCGTTCCTGTTTAGTTGTTTGTAAGCTCCCTACAAATCGCATATGTTGTCTATGGTAGTAAAGCAGCACAACGTGCACGCTCCTGCAACTTTGCGTGCTCGCCAGCTAATATCGTGCTCTTGAATGCGTCGTTGCTGGACCCCTTCAGTAGCTTACCGGGCTTGCGCTTGACCTGCTCGATATTTGTAATAAATGCTCTAGAACCGAAAGATCATTAACAACCAATCAGATGACGCGCTGTTGGTACCAATTTGCAATTATTTTTGAAGTTGGTACTGATTAGCAATTTCCCCTTGCAATAATTGTAATGCGTTATCTCAATAATTTGATTGTGGAAAATCCGGTTCAATAGTTATTGCTCTGCGTCTCGGCCCCTCAATAAAAATTGATAATGTAATGTAATATTACGCAACCTAAAATCGATAAAATGCAGGAATTGGGACTCCCTTTCAAGGTTGTTGCGATTCAACTTCACTCTGACTTTGCGATTCAACTTTACTCTGACTTTAGGAACATGTCCTTGTACTTGATCTGCACTTCCTTGAAGACCGTGGGCTTGCGGCCCGTTAACTTCTTCACGGCATCCGATACCGGCGTCATGCAGCCGTTCGCCATCATTTCGCCGCAGCACAGCAAGTCACCAATACACAATTTCATCGGAAGCTGAGAGAAATCGCTGTACACGTCCTTAGGTAGACCACGGTCCAGCCACCACTTACGCAACTCCTCATCAGGCATGTCCACGAACTCACCCTTGTATCCTGACACACTATTCATGAACTCGAAGACTTCTTCATTGGAACCGGGCTCCGGGCTGGTAATCTCGTACACGGTGTTCGGTTCGCCCCGACCGAGAAGTAGCGCACCTAGCACGCGACCACAGTCGTCACGGGACACGTAGCAACCTTTCTGACCATGGCTGTTGGTCAACCACTTGCCACCACAGAACTTCCATGAAGGAGCAAAGCACATCAAGATGTTGTCCGCGTACAGGCAGTTGCGTTGGATGTTGTATTGCAGACCTGACGCGTAGATCAGTTGCTCGATGTAGTGGTGGTCACGCAGTAGGTAAGGGATGTCTTCCTCCGTCTCAGCTTCCACACCAGCACCCGCTCCAGACGTGTAGCAAAAGCGCTTCACTCCCATTTCCTTGGCCACCTCAAGTGCGTTCTTGATCTGGTTGCGACGACGATCACCAATCAGCCACGTTGAGATAGTTGCAACGACGTCCGCGCCTTCAAACGCCTTCTTCATGCTTTCACGGTCGTCATAGCTGGCCGACACCACCTCGACACCTTTACTGCGCCAATAGGTCACTTTCTCGGCCGGAATCTTGTCTAGACTGGTGCTAGCGAATACAAGTTGGTCATCCGGTTTGACGATCTCAACGGCGAAGTCGGCCGCAGCGCCACCGACGTTACAGCCAGCTCCCATCAGAACGAACTTGACCATGATGCTGGTTGAGACTGGAGTGAAGAAGATGAAGGTTGTTGCTGCTTGATGAAAATTGCGAAGTGTGGATGCAAGGATGAGGAATCAAAGGCAAAGCCCGCCGTCAGCCGTGCCATGATTTCAAATCTCACTCCCTCTCTGGGCAAAAGATTGCCGCACGGATTGCAGCAACCAACTACAAGCTGTGTCATACGACAAACCTCATCTTTGAATCTCTGGACGTGATTGCCACTGCAAATGCTAAATGTAGAATATTCATCCTTCATATTGTAAGAAAACATGTACATGACCAAGTTCTTACGTATTGAAGACAAAGCAATCGCACGTTCGACATCCACTTGTCGCCGCAGAACTTCCACAATGAAGCGAACAGGTTCGGGATGCCCCAATGGATCGAGCTCTGCTCAAAATTTCGGTCAGTTGAACACTCGACGTGACAGTTAGAGGAGATTGTTGGTTGGAACAGGACAGTTCGCCAAAGAATACTCACTCATACACTTCAATTTTCCAGGTTGAAGCGAGATCCAACGATGGAACCACCATGCTCGCTCTGAGCGTCTCGTTCGCTCTCCCTGCTCACATACAAGCCATTGGTCTCATTTTGGAGCTAGTCAACGACCTGCTGAAGCCTCAAACCATCGACGCTGCGGTGTATCTCGATCTTCACATTGTGGTTCGTATTCACGGAACTTGTTGACCTTGGACAGTTGGGGCGATGGACGGAGCTGCTACACATGATCATCAGGACATTCTCAAGTGGCTTCATTCCAATCGAACTGAAGGTTGTTCAACTGAAGCTTTCATTGGAGCTTCTGCTGGTGGACATGTCAATGTGCTTTGCTGGTTGTGTCGCTTTTATCCTGAGTTGAGTCGTCCTGGCAACGAAAGAAATACTAAGATGGACGCGGGATGTCAATGTCGATCCTGCTCTGAAGGCCGCCGCCGGTAGTGGCCACGTGGATGTGGTGAAGTACACGTTTCCCCCAGGAGACGAACGTATTTTCTTTATCTTTAGTGAAGAACCTTTCGTTGCAGCCGCAGCGAATGACCAAATGGACGTGGTGACACTATTCCTTCGAAAAGGTTACGTAACTGAACGGAGCATTGACCATGGACTGGATGGAAGAGGCTGTGAGAGCTGGCCACAAACGAATTATCCGAGAATTGATTGGGAAAACCAACAACCGGTTTGTCGGAGATGCCATGTGCATTGCAGCGGAAGGCGGGCGCATTGACTTGGTGAAACTGCTGCTGAAGCGATGCGAACACGATTACGTTGCACTGGCCGGTGGTGTTGAGAAGGCGGCGTCGAAGAACAATTATGAGATCGCCAAACTCCTGCTCGATATATGCCCCTTAGTCGATGCTAGGTTTGTCGCCTCGGACGCGAACAATAATCGCTCGGACATAACTCGCGCTGAATGGCGTATTCGAGACGCATTTTTTTCAGCAGCAAAAAATGGACAAGTTGACATTTTGGAGATAAGTGTAGTAGACTTATTGGCGAAGCATAGAGAAATGCTGCAGCAAACAACCTACTGGAGGCGGCCGAGTTGCTGGATGCTGCGGAGGTAAAGCACTTGAAGAACTTCGATACCGATGTCTGCTTCGCGATAGAAGCAATTGCGCCATTTCACTTTGTTGAGATGGCTGTGCTTCTTGTGAACAGATGCGGAGAATTGGTACCATGTTTGCGCTGGAGACAGCGGTGAAGAATTGCTAGCTGGAGATGGCTAGGATTTTTGCTCCAAAAACATGCAAACTTGGGCGAGAATGGACGCTGGTGAGTGCTGCACTGAGAGATGATATCGAGATGGTGGAGCGCCTTCTACAGTACAGCAGTCAAGGTATGATTGAACGAGCATTGTACGAGGCTGTGTCGGCTAAGAAAATGTCTACAGCTACGATTCTGATGAAAAGCTTCAATCCAGACTCACCTGGAAATGTGTTGATCGAGCCGCTGTGGTAGGTCTTGTTGATCCGATGAAGGTACTGCTGGACAAAGTGGATATTGAGGCCGTGAATTTTTCACTGGTACTTGCTGTCATGAGTGGTGGTACAAAAGCGGTAAAAGTGTTACTTGGTGCTATTAGTGATTCATCCCTGACCTCCTATGCTCTGAAAAGATGGGGCAAATTGAGATTGTGAAGTTGCTTCGAGAGAAATCTGGTGTCAAAGAGGCAGTAGCTCAAGATGGTCATGCCACGTCGTGCAAGCGAGCTCGCTTGAGAGAGATTGGAGCAGGCCACTATCGGTAGTATGGTAGTGTGAGTGCTCCGTTTTCCTGAGGTTGCTTGTGAAGTGACACCAGGTAGTACACGTTTTGTTGTGATGTCATGCAAGAAGTTAAAAAGGGTATGAAGGCAAGACAACACGGATTCAGGGATCGAGGGAAAAAAAAACAATATCCAAAAAAAAAATGTCAGCTGAAATTGGTATGATGATTCAGGAAATAGAACCAAAGAGCAGCGCAAAACTTTGTTTCGTCCTAGTGGTTAACCCATTCCTCTACAACTGGTTCATTTACGAGCTAGGGAAATATGAGCATTCGCCTTGAGCTCGATTGGGAGTCTCGCAAGCCCTCACCCAGCCGAGCTTGTCGGTCGTTAGATCCTCCGAATACTAAATGAACGCAATATACCTCACCTGAAAATGAATGTCAACCGGCGATAGCATGGGCTGCCGCCGTGGAACTCGTTCTTGAGACGATTTTGTATGCAGCGCTGCTACCCGGCACAACCACAAGATAGAGCGAATTCAAATTCAAAACGACATTGGCATACGAGATAGAGAACGAGATCATTTAAACCAAAACCTTGATCTTGGTCGTTGCACAAAAAACGAATCCTAGTGTGGTGCTACGTAAACCGCCTTAGAGTGACTAACTTAGTCACACTGACTAAGGGCATTCTCAAACCGGCTCATGCGGCCGCACGTGTCCAAATACGAGAATCTGATTGGGTGTTTCACCGTGCGGCCGCATGCGTCGAGGTGTAAAAAACGGCGCTCATGCGTCGAATTCGACGCATGGGCATAGCGAGGGTACATGAAGACGGACCAATCACAGCTCAACGGCTGGTGCTACTTCAACTCCGTCCAATGTTTTTCCGGTAGAAACCATTCTTGAGTGTCCGCTGTTATGGCTGCAGTTCTAGATCGACTCTGCTGGAAGTAGAGTTCAAACTTATGTCTTCATTATATTTAGGTCGTAATGGACATCTTTTAGGCGTATTGTCTACTGCTAAGGACAACTGCTGAGATTTTGATGTTGTTTTAGCCTTCAATTTTAATTCAAAGTGAAGCTTTATTCAGATCGTACGTGTTGCCAGCTGTGGGCTTGGCCCAAATGCGGCCGCATCATCGTTCTCAACCGATGCGGCTGCATGCGCCCGATTGAGAATGAGTCTAAGTCGTGCTACGAAATTATGACGAGTTGTAGTGATCAAGATCATTTGCCGATTGGTGAGGAACACACTTTCATTGTACTGGTTGATGCTGGTGTTACGGAGGGGGTTCTCTACCACTCGCAAGAAGAAGTTCTCACACTACGCATTGATCGAGCTTACTCCGGCTTGGGGAAGATGTCCTTGTACTTGAGCAGATATTCCTGATAGCGGGCGGGTTTACGGCCCGTCAACTTCTCAACGGTGTCGGAGACGGAATTCATTGAGCCATTGCCCAGCATCTCACCACAGCAAATGGCGTCGCCAATGCACAGCTTCATGGGTAGCTGAGAGAAGTCACCGGTGGCCATGTCAGTCGGAAGACCACGGTCCAGCCACCACTTGGTCAGTTCTTCATCGGGCATGTCGACGTACTCGCACTTGTAGCCGGTCTGTTGGCACATCCACTCCATCACATCCTTCTGCTGCACAGCTTCGGGACCCGTTACGTCATAGATTTTGTTGGGCTCACCACGACCCAGGATTAAAGCAGCAAACACGCGACTGCAGTCTTCACGCGCAACGTATGCACCCGGCACGCCGTGGCTGTTCGAAAGCCACTTATCACCGCAAAACTTCCACGACGGAGCGAACAGGTTGGGGATGTTGTCCATGTACAACCAGTTGCGTTGGATGTTTAGTTGAGAAGGACTCCTTGACAATTTTCTCTACGAAGTGGTGATCACGAGGCAGGAACGGGATCCCCTCTTCGACGTCGGTCTCACAGCCAGCACCAACGAACGAGGTGTAGCACACGCGCTTGACACCGACGGACTTGGCGGCAGCGCAGACGTTCTTGGCCTGGTTACGGCGGCCCTGGCCGAACAGCCAAGTAGAGATGAAGCCCACAGCTTCAGCACCTTCAAACACCTTTTTCATACCTTCGACATCATCGTAGCTGGCAGCAACGACCTCAGCGCCCTTAGCATGCCAGTTAGCAACAACATCTTCGGGATTGATTTGAGGTTGTAGCTGGTCAGGACAAGGTGGTCTTCGGGCTTGAGGATCTCAATGGCGAAGTCAGCAGCGACACGGCCAAGGTTGCCATCCGAACCGGTAAGCACGAACTTGGTCATGGTTACTGGTGTCAGTTGAGTCTAGGGAGCTTGCGATGCTTGAAGGTAAATTGCAGAGTGAGCGGATCTAAGGTGGCTTGAGGATCGGCGATCAACCTTGGGCTCTCGCTATCACAATTACGAAGGAGGCCAATGGAAGTGAAACGCGAGCATTTCCACGTGGCCGAGGCTGATCACCCCGTAAAGTGTGACAGTTTGGCATGCACTTGCACACTGCACCCATCAGCGGATTGCAATGCTATTGAATCGACGGGTCGATCATTCCAGTGTATTCAAGGCGATGGGGATAGGCTATAGGTACTTAAGTATGTGTCTACAAGGATCTGACGCCAAGGAGGTGGAACCCGCCGTCGGCACAGAAGACAGTAGCCACAAGTACAGTAGCAATCTCATCCATAGTCCAATTCAATGCATCTATTTTGTTTTTGTTCCTGTGTGGATAGAGAATGTAGGCACATCGAGCGCCCTGACCGTGGTTTACCTTTGGACGTCACCATCCACAAAGACACCAGAAATAAAGAAACACGTGGAATCAGAATGGCTCACCGGATCGCGATACTAATTTCAGCCACTTCAAGTTGCATGCGTAATATCCACAGTCTGAATTCGCAGCCAGCTTTCACTTCAGTACCCATATCACTCTTCTTCTTCTCACTCCAGTACCAGCGCAGTAAGAGCGACACAAACGCCATCTACCACCGCGGTGACGCGCCACATATCCTCTGACTACGCGTCGAGCGGGATACGCAACCACAATGACCCGTGCGTACCCGAACGTGTAGGGTGTAACAGTTCGTCACCTCAAGTTGCACCGGCCGCTACACCAAGGAGTTCATCCGATGCCCCGTTACCAGTCATAGCGGGCGCACTCATCACTGGGCGGCAACAAGCGACGCAAAGACTTGCATGCACCCGCCTGATGAGTCATCAGTGATGACCTAGAGCCGTCGCTGTCCATTGCGTGGTACATAGCCACCGCGTCGTACGTGACTGTCGTCGAATCAGGTTTCGATCCTAGTGTCATGAAAAGCCGTGCCTATCATAGCTAAATACCAGTCTGGAAGGCTGTAGATGCAAGACTTCTTTCACCACCATGTCGCCGATTCATTGTGTTTTCTACGACCTGACGCACAGCAACACTCGACCTGCCACCGACATGCAACGCGCCATCATACAACTGCATCGACAGCGAGCTTTCTCGCAACTTGCCAAGGGTAAAACCAAAAGTTCGTGTTCACGGGGGCCGACGGCAATCTCGGCCGTGTGGCCACCGATTACATGGTGAATATCGCCCACCCCGACGAGCAAGTAGTGATCACCAGCAGTGGCAGCTGGGCCGCGGTCTGCCTACGGACATGGCGACGTGTGACTTCTTTCAACTACCAATGAAGTTGTGTATCGGCGACGCCATTCGCTGCGGTAAGCTGTTGGCCAACGGCGCAATGATCAAAACGTCCGACACGGTGGAGAAGTCATTGCACTTTCAGCAAGTGCTGCTCAAGTACAAGAACCTGTTCTTCCCCAAGCCAGAGTGTGATCTTTACTACGGGTTTCCATTGTCAGTTGAAGTTTTAGATCATTTGCAGCTCTGTAAGTTGCCAACAAGCTCTGTTCACCAACAAGTGGCAGCCCCGTCAACAGACAAGTTCCACGCATATCTTCGTGTCTTTACTCTTGCAGCTAATAGCTAGCTGCCAGCTATGCGCCAACCGAAACTTCATTATGATCCAGGACTCGCACGATTTGCCATCCTTGGCTCTAGAGTCTCTAGTAGAGAGGATCTTGCTCTTCTTGAAGCGAGCAGAGACCTCTCGACAGCACGGTAGAAATGGGTGTCGCGACGAAATGCACAGTCTCCAGTGGAGATCATCCATGGCGTACTGAGGCTCGCTGCCAACTCGACGGTCATTTGACCTAGAATACAACGCTCACTTTGCATTTTGCATCCAAGCCCAAATTCCAGCTGACAACCATGCCCAAGTACGTCCTGACCGGTGCCGATGGTAACCTCGGTGGTGTTGCGGCCGAATTCGCCATTGAGATCGCCAAACCGGAAGATGAACTGGTGTTCACGAGCTACACGCTGGATAGTATCCCGGCTGACAAGCTCAAGCGCTGGCAGGACAAAGGCGTCAAGGTCGTCGCTGCCAGCTACGACGATCCGGAGATGTTGAAGCCGGTGTTCCAAGACGCCGAAGCCGTGTCGTTCATTTCGACGTGGCTGATCGGTGACCGTCGTCGCAACCAGGCCAAGAATGTCATTGATACAGCTAAGTCTTGCGGCGTGAAGCGCATCTGTTACACGTCGTTCGTCGGTTCCGGCTCGACGGCCGAAAATGAGGAGGATATCCCGTTCGCCACCACCACGTGGAGAAGCAGATCTACGCCTCGGGTCTGCAGTACAGTATCCAACGCAACTACCTGTACGCCGACAACATCCCAAACTTCTTCGCTCCGTCGTGGAAGTTCACGGAGAACCGGTGGTTAACCAACACCCACGGTGCTCCTGCTTATGTGGCACACGACGACTGCGGACGCGTACAGACTGCTCTACTCCTGGGTCGTGGTGAGCCCAATCACGTGTACGACGTGACGGCTCCCGAAGCCGTCTCACACGAGGAAATTTTCGACTTCATGTGCAACGAGACCGGCTACAAGGCCGAGTTCGTTGACATGTCAGACGAGGAGCTCAAGACGTACTGGCTGGGCCGCGGTCTGCCTGTCAACGTGTACGGAGATTTCTCGCAAGTGCCCATGAAGCTCTGCATTGGCGACTTGCTTTGCTCTGGCGAGACTGTCGCCAACGGATCCATGAGCAAACGTCCGACACCGTCGAGAAGCTCACAGGCCGCAAGCCAACGCACTGGAAGGACGCCATGCTCAAGTACCGCGATATCTTCCCCAAGCCGGAGTAAGCGTACGTTGCTAGTAAATGTTCGCTCGAAAGCTCTCCGCATCAGTTAAACTTCACGTGATACATTTTACTGCATGTGTTTTCCACTGCTGAATAAATACGTGTAACAAGATCACCATTTTTTTTATCCAGGATGAAAGGCAGTGGCGCTCCTCAAGGTGTTGGAGTGATTGACAAGCGTCACTCACATCTTGCTGTGTCGAAGTTGCGTTGGATTGTAAAACGGCAACTAGAACCGACAGTTCCGCCCCTAGAAGTCCCCCCTCGCTGTGTCAAGAGCTAACAGTTCAAAGAGCGAGCTCTCTACTGCCACGCCAACGACGGATTGAGCAGCGCACCCGTGAGCTCCAGCAGCGCCACTAGCCGGATCATAGCTGGTGCCGAGAGCATTCTCCGCCGTTTGCCGTCAAAGACACTAAACGCGGAGGTAATGAACCCAGCAGCAAATTGTAGTAGCTACAGGTACAAACAGCACTGCCCGCTATCCTTCTTATTATTTCGTGCCCGCTTACAGCAGTTTTTTATGGGAAGCCGTTCGAAGACCCGTAGCGAGCCATTTTGAAAATTGTCACTTGGATTGTGACCCGCGTGTCAGACATGTTCAGCCTCAGTTTGGTCTGCGTTGACTGCATTGTGCCGCTTCGTTCGATGTTGAAGTGCCTTTATCTGGAATATCATTCGTCCGATATCTCATTTGCCACGGGCGCACATACCTAACGCACGGGGCGTTGTCCTGGATACTTTCTACCGTAGTGTGATCGTGGCTTGGGAGCCAAACCGCAATAACGCGTTTGTACGGAGACGCAGTGGCATTTTGTCGCGGCATTCCTTGGAGTTTTCACACTGCAAGGCGGTAAACAATGGCACGACTGTGACATTCAACTCCGGCCCATGTGCAATGTTGATGGCCGAAACGACGCAACCTCGCCAAGCAACCTTCCTGTTCCGCCCTTCAACTCTGAACACTGGAAACCACCGGTCCACAAAACAGTCGGCGCGCCAGAAACTGCATCACGCCGTGACGATATCAGCGAGGGGCTTGCGCCCGTAGACGATGAAGTGCTTTACCGAAGCCTACAGCCGAAAAGAGCGTTTCTTGTCCGAGTGGCAGCCGAAAACTGGGAAAAATCCGACGATTTTGCCTGTTGTGAGAACGCAGGATGTCGCGTTTAACCTTATCGGAGCTTTTAAGCCGTTAAATTTGGAATGCTTTGAAAGTGCTATGTGAACGCTGCGAGACACAGGCGTTCGTGCAATGCCGTTTGTTCTTCTTATTCATGGGATCATTAGTCCGTCGATGCCGAAGCATGCCTGTACTGTAGTGTGAAATTGCGACTTGTGCAGACTTCCCAGGGGTTTTTCGTTTGACTGAAAATATGGGGTATAAAGGTCGCCGGTCATGTAGCGAGTTTCAACTTGCATCACACTTTTCTAAACCAGTGAACTCACCAACTCACCAGCCAACAACGCCGAACATGCATCAAGTGTTAGCACGAATGCAACGAAGAAGATGACCTCATAAGTGTCAAAAATGCCGCAAACATGTCCTGCCCTATCGTTGCCTTGTATCAACCGCCCCGTGCTTGTACGATTCGACGATGCGAGTGGTACTTGGCTTCAAGTTCAGTTTCGTGCCCCTTGGTGCGCAAAGTTAATCGGCGAAAAGACACATCACGCATGCCACGACATCAAGGCACCAGGCTGGTCCACCCTGCGTGCTCCGCCCTGCAAACAAATAGCATACGGACTGACAACCGCCTGGGTCGGGGAAAACGGTCCAAGTCCCAGGAGTCGGCGCGTCAGAAACTGCATGCGCTGGAAGGAGAGGAAGGTTTTATCAAGCGTCGTTGACCTCGATCGAGAGATGTTCTAGAGGCTCTATCAATGACCTGAAAGGAACGTGTCCGTGCTTGCTCTACTATCAGCCACTGCTCGAGAAAACCCATGCCTTTTGTGTCCGGGTGAGATACCGTGTTGTAGTATGTGATGCTGTTTCTCGAGGTCGGACTATCGGTTGCTGCAGCACTGACCTTCTGACGCCATCCAGGCCAGGCGCTAGCAAAAAGGGCGAGCGCAACGGATGACGTATGTCAAGTGGAATATTCCGTGCCTAGCAACGCCTCTTGAGCTCTTCGGCCACTAGACAGGCCCAAACGCGAGGATAACTTCCAGAGGCGCGTCATGCTCTCGGTGAACTCGCGAGTCCTCTGTCTAGAAGTCCCATATCTCAATTTTCACACTCTCCACCAGGAGTACAATCCACTCTACATCACCACTATGATGTCCTTCCGCACGTTCCTCCCTTTGTCGCAGCCCAGCTTCGTGGAGATGCCGCAGCTACTTGGTCTCAAGCCAATTCAACAGTCCAAGCCAGTCAACAAGTGCTCCCTCGACTTTATCCTCTCGAGCGACAACACCATCGCAAAGCCAGCGTTGCTGCCTTCGTTCCCATGGACGTCACCGCAGCGAGGATCGTCTAACAAGACGTTCGCCCCCTTCCTGGCGCCGCATTCGGGTCCCTCCAAGATCGCAAAGCGCCGTCGTCTCCAGAATGCCAGCGTCTCCAATGGCAGCGCGAAAGTATCCGGCAAACCGGAAGTAGTGCTCGCCAACGGCACTGTTGTCAAAAAAGGCAGTAAATACTGCATGGTCGAGGGCTGCACGAGCCGAGCAAAGCATGCGCGTCGCTGCTGGCGCCACGGTGGATCCGTCAAGTGCAAGGTCCCGGACTGCGCCAACCGCGCCAAGACCAAAGGTGTCTGCTGGTCGCACGGCGGCGGCACCCTCTGCTCTTTCCGCGGTTGCACAACCATCTCGGTCTCCAACGGTGTCTGCTGGGCCCACGGCGGCGGCAAGCGCTGCGCGATGCAGGGGTGCGCACGTCCGGCCTACGAGCGTACCGACCACCTCTGCACGCTGCACTACGAGGAGAAGCAGTACATTGCACAGGTGCACAGCAACAACGTTCAGTGCCATCAGCACCATTGCTAATACCCAGAGAACCTTCATGCATCGAACGACCTTTTTTGAGGCAGACCAAGTCGCTGCCGCCAATTCAGAACTTGCTACGACCTGCATACATTTTGAACATTGCATACACACAACTCCGTCGTGAGTATTCCAGAATCCTACACACATTAATCTCAAAAGATAAATAAAACAGAGTGATGAATCAATCCACACAGCAAGGTTGGTGAGAATGATTTTGGTACTTGAATACACCTTCGAAGGGACAGCAACGCTTGATTCCTCTGCAGGAGCTAAATTGGCGGTGAACCCCATTCCAGCACTTCCAACACTTATAATTTTACCGAGGGTTCCTGCTCCTTGCTCGCTTGTGGTCACATGTGAAGTAATTTGCATTGCTGCTTCTCTAAAGTAAACCGCGTCCTGTGTCATTCGTCCTCTACATGTAGTATCCGCTGCACAGTCGAGAGTGGCAGTGGAAGCTATGGTTCACGCAAATAACTGACTGGGACTCACGATGCTTCTCCACGTAACAATGCTTGCTGCTCCTCAAAAACGCCATAGGTCTCTCGGAACAGTGGGTGGAAGAAGGCCATCCACTCGTCGTACGGAATACGCTTATCCTTCGTGTTCGGGGCCGGATAATCACCAATGTCCTGACCACCACGGAATTGGTGCCAGTCGCAACCCACAAACTGGCACATGTTCCGGTATCCCCAGCGAAATCGCTCTTTCGGGAAAATTTCCACAATCGTCGTCATTGGGCGTGCCCAAATCACGTTCACGAGACCAGCACCATGCATACTGATGATCATGTCGCTCTCAATGGTGGTCTTCATCTGCTCATACAACGTCAAGTTCACGTAGTCAATGGAGCGGAACTCCACGTTTAAACCCTTGTACTCGATCCGCATGTTAGCCATCACCTCATCCTCGTTCACCCACACACGTTGCAACGTGCGTCCACTGTACGGCCGACGGGTGATCACTGTAACAATCATCGGGCGAACGGTAGTGACACCGAGTTCGCGTTCCATCTCTGGAGTCACGTTCAACGTTAGGAGAGACTGCGCGCGGAAGGACTTCACCAATTCCGATTCATAGCAAGGTTCTTCATCATCCAAGTGTTGCATCATCGGACCTGACAATTCATACGGAGCAACCATCACGTCACCACGGAAGTGTACGCGTTTGCCCATAAGCGTCGCACCGTCAATAATGTCGTGGTTAGGCGCTAGTAATCTCTGGTGCAATGCGTCAATTGGAGACGGATAGCCACCGTCCAAATGAATCACACGAGTCTTAGTAATATCCCATTCCAGTGCCTTCAACATAATCCACGAATTCAGCGCGTACGAGATCTGGAAAAACGGGTTGTGGTCGTCTCGGCGTGCAACTAGCACCACGGGATCTTCAAACACAATAGTCTCGTTGTTATCCGGTGCTTTCAACGGATTCTTGACAAAATCCCAGTCGGATCTTTTAGTGTTCTCCGGTTTTCTGGGTGAACAAATGGTCGTCATAGGAATACCATCTTCAGGTAGCGACATCAATGACGGTTGCCAGATTTGTTCTGCCTTGCGTTCTTTATCACCTGGCAATTTCCTGAAATGATCGGCCAACTCATCACATGCGCAATTGACTAATCGCGTGTTGAAAGTGAACCTAGGATCATGTCTGCCGCCATCCTCCGCCATACTTTTGATAGGAGCATGAACCGAAACCCCTACAAAGTCCAACATGAGGTTCTGAAATGTGGCACTGCGGATGCCTCCGCCCACTCTGAATGTGGACACTTTAGTGGCCTTTGTGGGGCTCACAGGAGCTTGTTTCTCTCTGTCCCAGCCTCCATCCACGCAAAAGTTCCTGGCTGCCTGTTGCACTGCAGCGATGATGCCCACATCTCGCTGGGCGTAGCATTTGTTCTTGGTCTCAACGCTGCTGTAGTCGTGTGGGGCCTTGGTGCGTTGCACCACGAGACTTTTAAGTTGCTCCTGCTGCTTCAGTTGCTCTAATGTCTGCTGCGTCACTGGCGGTGTTGTAGTTGCCGCAGGAGTGTTGGTCTCCATGATCTTTTGCGCGTCCGTCGAAGTGGTGTTGCCAGTGGCAGCTGCGTGTTGCTGATAGCCATTATGACGAACGGGGCCCCGCACGCTCAATCCTGATTGGCTCTTATCGCTTGTGTGGAAGCTGCTTGTGGCGGCCGACAAGTCCACGACGCGCGCCACCATCGACAGCGCGCCTAGTAGAAGCAACACGAGCGCCAGCGTCTGTAGTAGGCGCCGGTGAGTACCGCAGAAGGCGGCGGGGGACACGGACACGGCCGTGGAGGGCGCCGCGTCGTCCTTGGGCATGGCGGGGGGCGGGGAGAGCGACGGAATTCTGACTGCGGACGCGGCGCTTCGAAGCGGAATTGGTTGGGAAGAGGAGGCTTTGCCCGGTGTGGCGGATGGCGATTGGTAGAAATAGTTTCCACCAATCACGTTCGGATAGACGATTAAACGCGACCAGACGACTGACCCCGCAACCGATACGTTCGGCACGATGACCATCTTGCGCTGCATCTTGGACAGGTGAGAGTTTGTGGCAGTAAACGCTCAGGTGGCTTCGTTGATGGCTTCCAGGCTGGAATCCAGCCTGGTCTTGCTGTTGCTGAGACGTTGACTCGGACGCGACAGGACGACGTTCGAGCGGCGAGACGAAGGAGGACGGGAATTTGACACCGGTATGTATGATGCCGTACCGGTACTGTACACCGTAGGTGTCAGTTTGTTTGACACGCAGCGGATATGCCGTCTGCGCTGTCCTGCTCTGGGCTGGTGAGTTGATGTGCAGCAGTGATAAACGAAGTTGCAACGGTTGAGTATGTTTCGTACTATTATATAATAAGTGGTGCTACTCTGAAAAGATTCATCTTTGCCGCCACGAGTGCAAATGTTTCACTTTGACAGGGACGATTCCAGGCGCAAAATGTGCAGTCCTTCCGTTCATGCAGTTGTAAAACAATGTTTGCGCAAGGATAAGAGGTTTGGAAATCTCTTCTTGGTAAATGGTACTTCAAGCAACGTTATTAATAGTTTGTGAGCCAAGCCCACAGTGTTCGACCACCGAAGCATGAACGACGTAAGGATAGAAATCAATTGAAGGTGATAAATCATTACAGCTACACTGATTATTCATGCAGAGTTGCTTGCTGCTCCTGGAATGCGTCATAGCTACTGTTGAAAATCGGTACGAAGAACATCATCCACTCGCCGTAGGGAATTTGTTTGATCTTGGAGTTTGGAGTCGGATTTTCACCGACATCTTGGCCACCGCGAAATTGGTGCTTGCAGCCTACAAAGTGACACAAGTTCCGGTAGCCCCAGCGGAAGCGCTCCTTCGGGAAAATCTCCAATATTTTTGGCATCGGTCGCGCCCACAGCACATTCACCAGGCCAGCGCCATGCATACTGATGATCATGTCGCTCTCGGTTGTAGTCTTCATCTGCTCTGCTAATGTCAGATTCACGTATTCGATGGATCGGAATTCCACATTCAGATCTTTATACTTGACGCGTATTTTGTCCATAATCTCGTCCTCGTTCAGCCAAACACGCTGCAGTACACGTCCTCCATACGGGCGGCGCGTGATCACTGTCACGATCATCAGCCGAATGGCGGTTACATCGATGTTGCGTTCTATTTGTGGGGTTATGCCCAACGTCAGCAGCGCCTGAGAACGAAATATTTTAAACAATTCCGAATCAAAGCACGGCTCCTTGTCATCTAGGTGTTGCATCATTGGGCCCGATAGCTCGTAGGGTGCGATCATCACATCACCACGGAAATGAACGCGCTTTCTCAATAACGTAGAGCCGTCAATGATTTCGTGGATTGGCGACAGGAGTCCTTGGTGCAGTTGATCAATGGGCGACGGATACCCGCCATCAAAGTGAATCACATGGGTTTTGGTGACGTCCCAGCCAAGAGCCTGAAGCATGATCCACGAGTTGAGGCGTACGAGATCTGGAAGAACGGGTTGTGGTCATCTCGGCGTGCAATCAGGACAACCGGATCCTCGAAAACCACAGTCTCGACTCCATCGGGCGCCTTAGTTGGTTGCTTGACAAAATCCCATTTGAGTTGGGGGGTCGCTCTAGTGAACATATACTCGATGGGGGAACTCAGCGTCCAGGAAAGAGCATCAGGGATGGTTGCCAGACCTGCTCACCTTGACGCTCATTATCATTTGGTAAATTTCTGATGTAGGCGGCAAATTCGTCGCACTCAACGATGGGTTGAAGTTAAAGCGCGGGTCGTACTTGCCGCCGTCTTGCGCCATATTCGCGATGGGCGAATAAATCTTCACATCGATCAGATCCAGCATGAGGTTCTGAAATGTGGCACTTTTGATGCCTCCTCCAACTCGGAACGTCGACACCTTCGTAGCCTGGTTAGGACTCACAGGCTACTGCTTCTCGCTATCCCAACCTCCATTCACACAGAAGTTTTTGGCTGACTGTCGAATCGCTGGAATGATACCCACATCTCGCTGCATGTAGCATTTTTTCTTGGTATCCTGCTTATCGTAGACGTGCGGCGGACGTGTCTGCTGTGTGACCCGGGCCTGGACTTCTTGTTGCCGCTGTAGCAAGAGTGCTTGCTGGATCTCGAAGAGGCGCACGGGATCGCTAAGTTCTGCTTGGCTCTGAATGGGACCCGGAGATAGATCCACGACGCGAGCGACCATTGAGATGGCGCAGAGCAACAAGAGCACGACTCAATTGTACGCCGTGGCTTTCCACAGATCGACAGAGAAGCACCATTGCTCTTGGACATGGCAATCTGGCAATAGTTCTAGGTGAGTCAGACAAATATTGTGAGCTGGGCGGGCGATGCGAGCCGAACGAAACCAATGCAAACGTCGGTTATTGAAAAACGGGTTGAAGAGACCGATCTCATATTTGGCAAAACAACAAGTTTTTTTTACTAGCCATAATACATTTACGAGCAATACATGTATTATTGCAGTGCACCGAAACGGATACAAACAAAAATCCCACTCACACAGAGCAACGGCAATTTTGAAACGTTGCGTGTTCGAAATACTTAGATGTAGATTTGAAAGAAAAAAACAATGTCATGATTATTTTTTTTTTCCTGACAATGCGACCGCCGCCGCCGCATAGCAAAATATAATACATGTAGTGCGTTTGCGCATTGGGCACGTGCCAGCAGCACACGAGATGATCGCGCACACGGGGCAAATGTCCATGTACTTGACTGGGCTGAATTGCAGCGCAAGAGCATTTGTGTATACAGTTCACATACTAAAATCAAGTAAAGTAAATGTACTCTTAAATCGTATGTGTAATCACGAGAATGATAGTTTCAAAACCAACACTCTCTCGCAACTTACGCGCAACTTTAGCTCATGATTATTTCAGTAGTACTGAATTAGTATACTCTCACTTCACCACGAGCTCATTTCTCATTTCTCATTTATCGCCATGAAGCGCATTTCAACTGCCCTCGCCATCCTCCACCTGCTGCTCTCGTATGCAATTACATTAGCAGTCATCATATCCACCGACACCACCACCTCCACTGACCCACTATCGCCCGAACTGCTCGAGAAGACGTGGACAATCTCTGCTGCCAACCTCGACAAGCTCGAGGTGCAAGTGGCTGGCAATGTGTTCGTGGACTACGACAGCTCACTGCAATCCGATGATACTCAATTAATTGCCCAAGTCGTGATGCGAGCCAGCTCACCCAAACTACTGGACGCCGTAGACGTCACAGACATTGGTGGAGACAGCGCTGGCGTCGGGGACATGGGCGTCCGTCTACACTACAAGAACCAACAAGTGCACGTCGAGGGACTAGTGACGACCCAAATTTTGTTAAGTAAACCTAACACCCTTGGCGCTATCAGTGCCACCAACACTCAGAACGTGGTACTTGCAGACAATGTCGTGGTTCAGGATGGCAAGGCGGCGCGTCTGCACTTCTGCACGCACGGCAACGGCCAAATGTTCGTCGGATCTTCAGTCGGCAGCTCATTTGATGTACGGTCGATTGGTATCATTGTCTCTGGCGATGGTGGCATTCAATTCCAGTCTTCGTCGCTTAAGGTCGCGGAGGAACTGGCGGTTTCGCTGGTTGGATCAGGTGACGTTACTGTTCTTGCTGAGGACAGTTTCGTTGCCAACAAGATCGAGTCTGCTGTTGCGGGGGCTGGTAAAGTCTTTGTGCAGACTTCCGATCTTCAGGTTGAGAATCTCGCAACGGAAATTGTGGGAAATGGTGAGGTCACATATGCTACTTCAGGAACGTGCGGCGAAGAGAAGATTCGCCTTGCTGGTGAAGGATCCGTGAATGCAGCATCAATTGAGTGCAAGAACGCAGATGTCAGCATCCTCGGTATTGGTGAAGTGGTGGTGCAAGCCACTGAACGACTGTCGACCACGCTACTGCTCACTGGTTCAGTCAAGTACGTGAATGCCCGCCCCAAATCGATTCAGTCATCGGGCATTATTCTGGAAAGCAGCATCAAACCAGTTGAGGCCATCCCCACGACACAGTACGCACCCCTCAGCCCGCCCAACCGAGCAGCCACGGGCGTCTTTTTGACCGTCGAAGTCGCCGACAACAACGACAGCCCGTACATCCACGTGCGTCCAGTCGTCCCGGCAACGATGCGGCTGCAGAACTTGAGTGCATCGTTGCCAGAGAGCATGAGTGCCCTCGTGCTCTTCGAGGTAGCGCTTGTCGCCATGGCGTTCACCGCCTTTTCGGTGTTCAAGTTCCAGCAGCGCCGGATCCGCAACAAGTACCAGGCACTGCTGGCGTGAGTGAAGCACGATAGCCCAAACTCTTGCCACGCAGCCAACTTGTAGCAGTATCTTGACAGTAATTTGTATCCCTTCAATTGATAATGAATTCCCTTAGCTGTTCTAGCAGCCGTCCACTTCAACCTTTCAAGCCAGTTCACTTTTCGGCCAAATCTCCGCGATCCTGGCATTTTGATTCGCTGAAGATGAGTGTACCGGTATCCACAAGTGAGACTTGGTGCATTTCTGGTCTGCATGGGCCACTGCGATGGAGATTCTATCGTCTACCAGTGCGTCGGGCATGGAAGTCAACGTCACCATCGCGGCTAAGTCGCGAATCCCTCACTGGCTCGTGGTGCAATGTGAAACTGGCAGCAGTCCGTCTTGTGATGCACAACGGGTGGACGCTGTGAGTGTCCACGGGAGTCGTGACGTCTTCATCCGTTATGAAGAACCGGACAATAGTGTCCGCGAGGACAATGAGATTGCAAGAGTGAGGGTCATCAAGGGGGACGTTCATGACCCGAATGACATTCTGGTGCAACTCAGTACGACGGATGAGCTCCTCACGTTGGACGTTACAGCGTCCAAAAAGACAGTTGAAGTCGTGTTATTCCAGAAGGACCAATTGCAGCGGGTTGTCAATCAAGGGTCGGGCGATGTCGTCGTGGAGGACAATGTACTGGCGACGATGGGTCCGAGTTTGTCCATTGCTGCACTTGGTAGTGGGGACACGTTTGTAACGTCCACGGAGACGGTGAGAGTGGACACCTTGACACTGAGTTCCAAAGGAAGTGGACTACTGCAGACATCTTTTAACGAGATTCGAGTGTCCAAGTTGCATGTCCAGTATTATTCGTCTGGGGACACTGCACTGTTCATTAATTCTGCGAGTGATGCAGACAGCTTCTCCTTGATAGCGGAGGGAACAGGCGATGCGTGTTTAAGCTGGGCTTCGTCCATGACTGTGAACCAATTCGAAGTAGAACAAGTTGGATCGGGTGACGTATCAGTCGGACCACGAGGTTCGTGTCAATCAGCGAAGCTGTCGATGCAAGGATCAGGGGAACTTGATGTTGGCGGCGTGCAGTGCGATACTGTGGATGTGGACTTGATGAGCAGTGGCAAAGTCACCGTGCAAGCGACTAATTCATTGGCAGTTGAAGCGTACGGCAGTGGATACGTTAAGTTCACTGGTGCTGTTCCTCATGCGATCGCGAGTACAGGATACAGACAAGTCTATCCGATATCCGTCACGGATTCGTATGTTCCAACCAACTGCAAGCGACACAAAGTACCAGTTATCAAGCCAAAATACGCCGCGTTTTCAAGTGGTGTCTTCGCTTCAGCTGAGCTGGATTCAGCTGAAAGCAGCTCTTCTGTGTGGGATGAAATGAACCGAGACAAAAACAACCTCGTCCCTCTAGCTGCAGTGGTGTTTCTCGTGGCCATGATCCTCCGTTGGTTCAATAATTCACGTCGTCGAGCAAGAGAGGAACAACGTCAACCGCTTCTTGGAGCGCAACGACGTGTATATGTTTGAAAAAAAAGTAATTGTCGTCATTGAGAATTTCCTAAGTATGTCAAAAACAATAAATTGAATAACTTTATGAAAAAATCTTTAACATGAACACCAAAATTCATGGTGGCATGATGTCAAATCATTTAGCACCCAGCTGTTGTACTCACGCTTCATTGTGATTCAGACCGAGAATAGCGGAGACTTTGCCACGCCGGACTTGTTCTTCTCCACCGAGAACCTTTTTACATGAACTACACGATTTCTGACGACGTGGTTCCTTACTGGACTGTGCACTGCATTCCTGGTGGTGCTCTTTGCAATGAAGACCAAAAGTTCGTCGTCATTGTAACAGGCAGTGAGGACGTCGTACTCCGATATGAAAACACTGGTGCACGGAATGGCGACGTGGCTCGAGTCAATGTGAAGAACACGGAGAATGTGATGGCACAACTCATGGTGATTGACGGTCTGCCAGTGTTGGAATTAACGGCAACGGACGATATCCTCGATGTGGTGGTGCTACGCAAGGAACGTGTACAACGAGTCGTGAATCGAGGTTCCGGTGATGTGACTGTCGATGAAAATGTATTGGTGACAAGTGGATCAAGTCTGACAATTAGTGCAGTTGGTAGTGGAGACATCCTCGTTAAGTCTTCTTCCTTGGTGGTGGGTGTACTTTCAGTTAGTTCTCAAGGCAGTGGACGTATTCAGGCTTCGTTCTCCGAATTCGATGTTAAGACAGCGTCGATGCAGATTTTTTCTTCCGGTGATATCACTATGGTTGCAAGTTCGAATGCTGCAGTGGACACTGCGTCTTTGACTGTCCTTGATTCGGGATCTTTGTGTGTCACTTCGGTGTCTTCCTTGGACATGAATCATTTGAAAATCGACATGGTTGGTAATGGGGATATTTCTCTGGGACCACAAGGATCCTGTCAGGACGCTGAGGTATCGACGGGTGGAGCTGGTATTGTTGACGTCGGTGGAATTCAATGTCACAATGTGAATGTTGACCTGTTAGGCAGCGGAAATGTCTTCGTGCAAGCCACTGACTCACTATCTGGAGATGTCTACGGCAGTGGACACTTAAAATTCTATGGTGGCGCACCACACTCGATCGACAATGTCAACTACATGGGTCTGGTTACCGCAACGCCGGCATCAAACTCATATCACCCAGCAGAATGTAAGGTGAAGCCATTCCTACTCCTCCAGCCTACAGATTCACCTGGAGCTCTAACGAATTCATCTCGTGACACCGAGATCACCGGCAGGAAGGTTATTTATGATGTCACAGTGGATCAGAGCAACATTCTCTATCTCGTGGTGGTAGTATTCATTGTAGCATTGGTTCTGCGCTGGTTTAACGAGTCTCGCCGTCGAGCTAGGGAGGAACAGCGCCAGCCACTCGTAGGTGCAGAACGACGTGTGTATGTCTAAGCAAACAAACGAACTTGATGGAGCCGAATCGTGGAGACAGCTTTATCAATTCGCCCACTTCAATCACGGTAGACAGCCTGGACCTGAATATTCAAGGCAGTCGGTGCATTCAAGCTTCTTTTTCCAGTTTTCGGTTGATGTTCGCGTAGTCCGAGGAAGCCGTTGTTCTTGCTGAGTTAAATGGTGTTGTTGATTCCCTCACGATGTCCGTGCAAGGAGCAGAGTCCGTGCCAGGGTCTCAAATAGCAGATGCTCTCCAATCAACTCACGCGAGCATCGGTGACCGTGCCAAGTCAGACTTTCTTTTTTCCACTTTAGCGCAAAGATGAACGACAGGAATTCGATCAATATTGGACAGTACGCTGCTCTTCTCGCAATGTTATAATATATAATACTTAGTATTATGCGACGACGACCAAGCATTCATTGTCATTGCCACGAACTGCTACAATGTGATACTTCGATATGAAAACTCGACTGCAACTGGGAAGAACGACGTGGCTCGAGTCAACGTGAACGACAGTGATTCCGCCTCAGACCGAGTCCTCGCACAACTGGTAGTTGTTAACGGTCTTCAGGTGCTGGAACTATCAGCAAAGGAACACACACTTGATGTGGTGTTGCTAAGGAAGGAACGCGTGCATCAAGTGATGAACCAAGGCTCAGGTGACATGTTTGTCCACGAAGACGTGCTGGTAACGAGTGGTCCAACATTGGTGATAACTGCTATTGGTAGTGGAGACATCTTTGTGAACTCGTCCTCACCGATCACGGTAGACAGTTTGGAGGTGGTTTCTGAAGGCAGTGGCCTTGTCCAAGTTTCCGTGTCCGAGTTTGACGTCAAAGAGGCATCACTGGCATCTTCGTCTGGAAAAGCTAGTGTTTTTGTTGGAACAAGAGGTTTTGCAGACACTCTCACGTTGGATGTTCAAGCTTCAGGGTCCTTGTGCTTCACGGCAGGCTCCTCTATTGAGACTAACCGACTTTTTACCAAGACGACAGTCCAGGAGATATTTCGATCGGTCCGCGAGGATCGTGTCAAGACGCGAAACTAATCACGACCGGATCTGGTGCCATTGACGGGTGGAATTCAATGTCAAAAGGTCAACGTCGACCTGCTTGGTAGCGGAGATGTCGTCGTACAAGCGACTGGTTCGTTGTCAGGTGATATCTACGGGAGTGGTCACTTGAGATTCTGCGGCGAGGCACCACACTCGATTGAAAATGTCAACTACGTGGGTCTCGTCACCGCATACCCTGCTTCAAGGTCGTATCACCCAGCAGAATGCAAGACGAAGCCAACGAGTTCGTTCCGTCATGCTGTTATCAATGTCGGCGAGGTAGACATGGCAGTTACCAAAGTGACATTCTCTGTCTTGCAGTGGTTGTCTTCCTCATAGCGTTTGTGCTGCATTGGTTTAACGAGTCTCGCCGTCAGGCTAGGGAGGAACAGCGTCAGTCGCTTGTAGGTGCAGAACGGTGATAACGAATACGAACAGAACTTGCTACGACGGCGAAAAAGTTGATTATCGTTCTTACTCCCAGCATCATTCGCATGCACGCGCGCCTTGTTGTCCAAAGCGTGGCAAGCATCGATCGCGCGATCGATGGCAACTGGAGAGCGTGTGCTAGACGTGCGGTTGCACTGATCTTTGGGATTGGTACGGTGGAATGATTGTAGAACATCCCAAGAATGCACGATGCACTTCAACTTACGATCTGCCGTGGCAATATGCTCGCCACTCACAACGCAATTTGCCGTCTACAGCTCTACCACTTCACCAGAATCACCATAGTAAGCGTCGTGATGAAGTACGCCTCGCTATTTGCTGCTCTCGCGTTCGCGCAGTACCAAACGGCCACCGACGCAGCTCTGTCCGTCACCTCGACGGAGCCGACTCGCGGCAACGACCTGAACGGGGCATTCCTGGAGAACATTTGGACCGTGAGTGGAGAAGCTGGCGATGTGCTGGACGATCTCAAGGTGCAAGTCGCAGGCAACGTGTTTGTTGACTACGACGCGTCGCTCCGTGCTGGTGACGGCGGCGTCGCGGCCAAGGTTATCATGCGCAGCGGCACGCCCGACATGATCGACCTGGTGGACGTCACTGTTCATGAGGCTGACGGTAGTGGAATTCAAGTTCACTACAAGAACACAAACGCCAGAGTGGTGGGCGAAGTGTTGACGCAGATCATCGTGAGCGACCCAAACGCACTCGCCAGTGTGAGTGCTTCACACACAGACAACGTCGTCCTGGGTGAAAGCGTCGTGGTGACCAATGACGCTTCTGCGAGTCTTGAACTCGATACAAGTGGCGACGCTGATATCTATGTAGGCTCGTTGACTCAAGACCAGATTGTGCTTAAGTCGATCGACATCGCTAGCTCAGGCGACGGTCGTGTACAGTTACTGGCGTCGTCAATCCAGGCAGACAACATCGTCGTTTCTCTGTCAGGAGACAGTAAGGCGGTCATTGCAGCAAAAGACCACATCACGGTTGATTCATTAGTCTCCGCCATCTCGGGAGATGGCAAGATCTTCGTGGAGACGCCCAACCTTCAGTCTCAAAAGCTTTCAGCCACGCTGTCGGGAGACGGCAAAGTCTCGTACTCAACTGCTGGATCGTGTGTGGACCAGATCATTCACTTGAGTGGTGACGCCTCTGTCTACGCAGGGTCCATCGTCTGTAAGAACTCGGTGGTGAAGACGTCTGGAGACGGTAAAGCGATCGTCCAGACGACGGACACGCTCACGTCTGTGGGTGGCGGCTCCGTCAAGTATGTTAACGCACCTCCGCACCGTGTTATCTCTAGCTCAATCTTCAGGAAACACAGCAACGTCAAGCCGGCCAAGTACAATAAGTTTAAGACGCACCGTCCGTCGATCCCGCCTACCAGAGCGCCGACGGAGCTGACTATCGTTATCAAGGCAGCCTGGTTCGGAGACGCCCCGCACGTTAGCGTGTACTCGGGCATTGGAAACCGGATTATCATTGACGACACGGGCCTTGCGGTGGCCGATGTCCCAGCGTATCACGACGGTGTTGGCCCCTTCAGCGTCTTTGTTGCTGTGTCTGGTGTCGCTGCCATCGCCGCTGTCGCCGTCAAGTTACGCGAGCGCCAGACTCGCGACCAGTACGCACCGCTTGTTTAAAACCACCTATCGGTCTGTATCATTGCTGCAGGTGTTGTTGTCTTTTGAACGGCTATGGTTTCGGGTGATCGAAAGCTTTGCACTAACATGGCAAATTGTTGCGTGAACACCACGTTTTGGACAGTATCACAAGGCGCACTGACCGTGCGAATAATGGTGGAAGTGAAAACGATAATCAACACTTTCGCCGTCGTGGAAAGTTCTGTTCGTATTCCTCATGCATACTCTCGTTCTGCATCTACGAGCGGTTGGCGCTGTTCGTCCCTGGCTCGACGGCGTGACGCGTTGAACCACCGCAAGACAAACGCTGTGAGGAAGACGAACCCGGCGAGACAGAGATTTACTGCCATGTCGTAGTTGGATGCATGTACCTCGACAACATCGAGTACAGCGAGCTGGTAAAGTTTCTTGGCCTCGTCTTCCATTCTGCTGGGCGATATGAGCTTGAAACTGAGTATGCGGTCACTAGACCCACGTAGTTGACATTTTCAATCGAGTGCGGTGCCTTGCCGCAGTGCTTGGAAAATAAAATATAAAATTGAATGAGGAAAAAATAATCCATTATTCCATATCTGGAGGTTCCCGTAATAAGTAATTGCAATAATTATTCCGTATATTTGGTATATTATTGGTGGTATTGTAGGGTATTTACTACTATTTTCTTGATTTTGGTAAGACGTTTAGCTTAAGAATCTGGTATAAATCCAATATACTTATTATTGGTACAATTTGATATCATACGGGAAGCTTGGAAATTCAATAATCCGTTATTCCGTCAATATAATACTATAATTATTTTATTATAATTATTTTTTCCGAGCACTGCCTTGCCGCAGAATCTCAAGTGACCACTCCCGTAGATATCACCTGACAACGAACCAGTCGCTTGTACGACGACATCTCCGCTACCAAGCAGGTCGACGTTGACCTTTTGACATTGAATTCCACCCGTCAATGGCACCAGATCCGGTCGTGATTAGTTTCGCGTCTTGACACGATCCTCGCGGACCGATCGAAATATCTCCTGGACTGTCGTCTTGGTAAAAAGTCGGTTAGTCTCAATAGAGGAGCCTGCCGTGAAGCACAAGGACCCTGAAGCTTGAACATCCAACGTGAGAGTGTCTGCAAAACCTCTTGTTCCAACAAAAACACTAGCTTTTCCAGACGAAGATGCCAGTGATGCCTCTTTGACGTCAAACTCGGACACGGAAACTTGGACAAGGCCACTGCCTTCAGAAACCACCTCCAAACTGTCTACCGTGATCGGTGAGGACGAGTTCACAAAGATGTCTCCACTACCAATAGCAGTTATCACCAATGTTGGACCACTCGTTACCAGCACGTCTTCGTGGACAAACATGTCACCTGAGCCTTGGTTCATCACTTGATGCACGCGTTCCTTCCTTAGCAACACCACATCAAGTGTGTGTTCCTTTGCTGATAGTTCCAGCACCTGAAGACCGTTAACAACTACCAGTTGTGCGAGGACTCGGTCTGAGGCGGAATCACTGTCGTTCACGTTGACTCGAGCCACGTCGTTCTTCCCAGTTGCAGTCGAGTTTTCATATCGAAGTATCACATTGTAGCAGTTCGTGGCAATGACAATGAATGCTTGGTCGTCGTCGCATAATACTAAGTATTATATATTATAACATTGCGAGAAGAGCAGCGTACTGTCCAATATTGATCCGAATTCCTGTTGTTCATCTTTGGAAGAAAGAAAGCCTGATCACCAAATTGGTGACCAATGGCTGTTTCAAAATCACACAATTTGTGTAACGCAAATTTGAACAATTATGAAATCACATTTTAGATTTGCTACGTAGTTGTCCCGTTTTTGGTACATTACGAGTACCGGTACATACCGACAGGTCCTAGTTTTGGTTTCTTGTATTTAGGGTACTCAGTGTTGCAATGTATGGGAAACCCGATACTTATCCCATAATTACAAGTAAAAAGGTTTCTCTTGGGCCTTGAAGTGTTTTTTTTTTCAAAGCCGTTTTTTTTTCTTTAAAGAAATGACTCTTGAACGGTTTTAATTTTTAAAAAAAAATAAAACTCGATTTGGCCCATGAAAACTACTGTAAAAAACGTTTTTGTATTTGTTATTTCCAAGCTGAAACGAATAGGTTGAAGATGAAAGTCAGGATGCACGCTGTAAATGCTGAATTGCGCGCGTGCAGCGTACTGAAGCCTACTTCTGTTGGCGTACTGAGTTGTATCTAGAACGAGAAGCGTGAGGAATTACCGTTGCAGGCGGCCGGCACTTTGTGAGACCCTCCTGGACTCTATGCAGAAATTCTCAGTCTGTTCAAGCTAGCCTAAGCCATGAAGGCTTAATGAACGAGCAGGAGCATTTTCATGAGTTTTACTTTCGTCCTGCAGCCACATGGCTTAGATTTAGGGAAGGTGTGACCTGACCCCCCTATGACCTGTTGAACACTACCAAGAAATACAGAATGGTTGTATATGTTATGGCTACAGTGTACAGTATTGGTAGGCGATGGTCACTTGGATAAAGGGCGCACAAGGATAAGCATGTCATTTCGACGCTAAATGCCATGCTACCTTTTCCCCCAACTGACCCTGAAACTCACATACTTAAGTACAAGTCAGAGGTCGCACGCAAATCGGGTAGAGCGGGTAGCCCAGTCTACCCGCTCTACCGATAGCTTTGATTTTGGAACGGGTACCCGTACCCGATCCGTGATTCCAGGAGTTCGGCCGTACCCGTTCGTCTCGGATGGCCACGCACTTGGTAACGTTAGGAAATGGTGGCGCAACAACAACAATGCATTAACGGCTTCTTGTATTTCCCGTCGAATCGTACTTTTCACCAGGTTCAGTGGCAATTGACGTATTTCATCAACTTCTTTTTCATCGCCTCACGGCCAATGCGTCATTAGGGACCGAGCTTCCATCGTCACTCTCCATTTTTTTCTTCACAAACAAACTAAATGAGTCCGACACGCACGCGTTCACGTAGATTGTAACATGGTAGGGAGGAAGTGGACGCACCACAACCTCTTCAAACGTGCTGTGGCGCCAACAGAGCAGACTGACTTCTGTCCAGTCTGTTAAGTTTGGATCCGTGTCCGCCGCGCAGGTGATCGAGTTCGGGTACCCGTACCGGGTATGGTTGGACGGGTACCCGTTAGCGGGTACGGTAGCTGTGATACAAGTGTTCTGGGGTAGAAAAATAAGGTTTGGACAGGCGGTCAATATTCAGACTAAGCTTACAGTACATATAACATGACCGACCAACTTTGGCGCTTAATGCGATTGGCAATCATCAATTCGTATGCTTGAGTGGCCTCTCAAGTGCTTTTCTTCAAGATTCCTGAGAAGCTCGTGAGCAGTAAGCACTGTATCCTAGCTTCTTAGAGTTCTATTGTAGTTGTAGGCATGATCTTCTGTTATCGACGAGACTGAAAGTTGTTGCATCCGTATTTCCAGCTTGCATTTCAACATGGCGTCGATGCGGTACATGTATTAAGTGTACATGTATTACCATGCCTTGCAGTGGGCATTGTTGTTGTTGCACACGGTCACGCCATTCATGGGAATCCCTAAAGGCCTTCACGAAGCGCGACGAGGGTGTAGAGTGAGGTACATGTACAGTCTCCGTTTATGATTCACATGAAAACTGGAGCTGGCGCTCGCTCGAGGTGCGGGAAGCTGTGTACCGGTAGGAAGCAGGATCTGGCGTTCTGGGGATAGTGGCGTTGCCGTGCTGGTGCTTTCAGTCTTTCATGTGTCTACTATTAAATAGTCGATCCACGGCGAAGGTCAAGGCGCAAAATACACAGCTGCGTGGTCCTTGGAATACAAACCTGGTAAACATTGTAGGACCAACAGCAAACGCAAAGTAATGTGACCGGTCAAGCGCAACTCCGAGTCACCGGGACCGCTGAAATGATGCAATCAAGAGGTTCACAAGGATCCACAAGAGTGCCAGCAATTAAATTGGAGTCATTCACGTCGCTAGCGGACACTAAGGATAAACCGATGCTGCTTCACGGAGTCTACAGCCTCGCTATTACGGCAGTTGAGAAGGAACTCGCTGCTTTACGACCATCAATATAACCAAGACTTGTTGACTCATCGTAGGGCAGGCAGAGCGCACGGACAATGCTGCATCGGCCAGTCTGCCCTCGCGTTACGCATGACTCGCTCGGACCAGACGCCCAGTAAGAACCACAGAGTCGTCAGTAAAATTCCGCTACGCCATGAGCTGATAATCTGACGGACTAAACAATCACAACTATAAGGCAGCGTTCACACAACAGCCAAATCCGAGAAAACACTGCGTACAGTTTCGCGCACGGGTGGACATATAGAGCAAGGATCTTAGCTTACCGGTATGCGACGGCAACTGGTTGCCAATCGACCGGGATCGTGGTGCTCTTGCTGGCAGCAAGTTGCTGCACAGTGTGCACTTGCTTGAATCTGACTCATAGCGCGCACTAACGGGGACGGTCCGGTGTTCCACTGTTCGAGATCCGCATTCGGATCCGGAAAAGTTGCGAGCGACGATGGTTTCTGCTGGGCAAGCTGTTGGCTGGTTGCCGCGCATGGTTGTCATGAGATTTTAGCCCTCAATGCACGCTCTCGACTTCGCAAATGGTGACAACAACCATCAGTTACTAACGGATACTCGGATGCGGCTGGCACACAAAGTTTCACGTCGAGTTGTTGTCCACCAAAACCGCTGCTGTAAGGCATACAGAGACCAAAAATGTTCGCAAATTTTCACATATACACGTTGAGATGTATGCCTACTAAACTTGCATAACGCATGCGCAGATCGTAGGTGCCTCTCATCCTCACAGGACTTGGCTTCAACGCATGCAGCTGAATGACAAAAGAGCTGCGCGCTGGTCATGCCGTCCAATTGACCGTCTCCACCAAAACCCACAAACGCTGCTCGCCTTGCACGGTCTCTACCGCGAGTGTGGTGGCGCTGAGCGAGAGCAAAGCTAGTCCGGTCTCCAGAGCTCACTCTGTTTCGCTTTTGCGTCTTGGTGGAGATATCAACACGCGAGGCTTTCGGTGACAGCGTTTTGGTGGAGCACAACCGCTTTTCACCAAGAACCACAAACAATAGTTCGTCATCATGTGTGGCGCGGTGAATCACGAAGATACAGGGAGTGAGGGTCAGAACTCGGCCGCGAGCTCCCCGCGGTCGATCAAGGGTTCGCTCTCCTTTATCCTGGGTGACGAAGCGTCCAATGGCAAGCGCACAGCGAGTTCCGTTGAGGATGAACCAACCGCAGCCAAACGCTTACGGCCGATGGTATCCGCTAACAGTATCAGGAGTTTATTGGCGCCAGTCGCCTCAGTGGTGGACGAGAACGACGCACGCAACGCCATTCGAGCAGCAGCACCTTCAGAGCGAAAGGTACCTACAATCTTAATGGGGTCTTGTAGCAGGACGCGTACTAATGTATCTGTGTGCACTTTATACAGGGCAGCAAGTACTGCATCGTTGAAGGCTGCGTCAGTCGAGCCAAGCACTCCCGGCGTTGCTGGAAACACGGTGAGTAGATTGTGTTGAGAGGCTATCCATGAAGGTAACAAAGAGATCGGAGTTCTAACCTCTTCCATTACAGGCGGATCGGTGAAATGTAAGGTGGCCGGCTGTCGAAATCGCGCCAAGACGAAAGGTGTATGCTGGTCACATGGCGGCGGCACCATCTGCAGCGCGGATCAATGCACGACGATTGCAGTGTCGAATGGAGTTTGCTGGGCGCATGGCGGAGGTGCGTCTTCTGTAGATTTGACAAGCTGACCTCAGCATTATACTGACGTTACTCTGGATATGTTCCTACAGGAAAACGCTGTGTTACGCCGGGGTGCTCACGACCAGCATACGAGCGGACCAGGAATATGTGCTCCATGCACTACAACGCGGGGTCATCTACCAATATCTCAGCATCTAACAAAAAGATGTAGATTGGCACGAGGAAGTTCACCACAGCGGTGCTATTAGATCTTCCTCTTTTGCCAGCAAATACTCTGCCCAATATCATGTACATGTATTCTCTTGCGATTGAATTGTTTCCCGCACGCTTTCTCTTCCAGAGATGACCAAGATGAGTTGATGTAGTTGGTAGGCTTTTGCAGATGGGAGGCAAACGACGTTTTGTTTGCAGCAATGCAAACCAATGGCTGCGCTTTGATCAAGTTCGTTTATGCAGCGTTAAACATCCCCTCACTGTCGTGTCTTCAATATTGCGCGTCGATCCAAGATGTCAAAGCCTGTAGCCGTCGCGCCTGACGCACAGAAGTGAACTGAAGATAAAATCCAAGGATTTACCTGTTCATCACCCTGAAATCCGGTGGTGATGACGAGCTGTAGCTCACAGTTTCATCTTAACTTCAAAGAGAGCATCCGTTCTCTACTATCCGCATTGAAATGGCCGTGAACAAGGTGCAAGTTGTTACTGATTGCCAATACTTTCTCTTCCTACTTCGACGGGTACGGCTTGAGTTTGATCATCTGGTCGATGCTGTCCTCGTCGGCGTTCTCCAAGTGACCCTGCTGCACCATCTCGTCCAGGGCCACGACCACCTTGGCATAGTTCGCCAATAAGCTGGTCTCCGTGAACTTCTTGTCTAATTGAGTGGTGAGTACCGCCTGCAGTACCGTCATGATTTCGTCCACTACCAAGCAACAAACAACAGTTAGCAAACTTTTTTTTACCTCAAACTACCGACTCCGAAGTTATCAGAACGTACAGATAAGCTCGTCATACTCCTCGTTGCCCGAGAGCATCAGTCGCAGCTCCCCGATCTGGCGCGCGACCACAAAGTGCGTCTCGCACACAACCAATTGACTCTGCACCGGTTCCACGTCTTTTCTGCCGTGTCGATCGCCCCACAAGTCGGAGACTTGCTTGCAGATTTGTGCCAATTGGGCCTCATATGTCCTGCGAGCTTCTAACGTCAATTCCGGCTGGAAATACCGAGACAGAAGCACGTAGTTGGCTTCATTACAACAGATCAAGCTGTGCAGCATGTTGCTTGGAGGAATTCTTAGTGCTTAGATAATTATTTATATACGTTTGGTCGAAGTCTCCGAAACGACGCGACCTTTCGTGTCCATTTTGCGATCTTCCAGCTGTGGCCGCAATGGAGGGTGAGGAGACCGTGATAATGGCGCCTTATGCACTAGTTATCGGTATATTGTACGTTGTTGAGAGGTTTATGATTGATATTGTCATTGTTGTTATCACTAGAGCCGATCAAGCGCTTGGCGCCCAGCGTCACGATCAGTGACTGCGCTTCGGAGGTCTTTTGCACGAGGTTTTCACCGGACGGGAGGCTGCTTGCTGCCGGTTGTGGCGATGGAGCTATTCGAGTCTTCAACGTACACGACGGCAAGCTATCGTATACGTTGATGCAGCCACAAAGCAGCTACGGCTTCGGGTTACCCTGCACAGCCATCCGATTCCGTCCACTTACCAGTGCCACCAAGACCAAGAACGTGCTACTAGCTGCAAGTACGTGCATTGTAGAGGTATTTAGAGTGAAAGAAGATATTTTACTGATGTCTGTTGTGGCTGTGTAGATTCAAACGGGTCGGTGGAGCATTGGCACATCACGTCAGGCAAGTGTCTGAACGCCATCGCCAACAGCGACAACCAATTGTATGCTCTTGACTACCGTGCGGACGGAGCGATGTTCGCCACGGGAGGAAAAGACCATGCCATTCGAGTCTATGACGAAGCAACCAAGGCAGAAGTGGCGTGTATGGATAGCGGTCATGGCACGCTCACTGCAGGTCACTCGAACCGCGTGTTCTCGATCAAATTTGCACCCGAAGACGACAACACCATCGTCTCAGGAGGCTGGGATAACACGTTACAGATCTGGGACTTGCGTGTCGGCCACTCAGTACGTGGCATCTACGGACCTCACGTGGCTGGAGACGCGGTTGACATGAACATGCGTGGAGAAATTCTCACTGGATCGTGGCGTCCTGAAAACCCGCTGGAGATCTGGGATTTCGGGTCGGGCAAACGCCTGTCGACGGTGCCATGGAATCAAAGTATTCTGCGCTCTGAGCCCTGCTTCTTGTATGCAGCACAATTCTCCAAGTCGAAAACCGGACAGCAACTCATTGCGGCAGGCGGAAGTGGATCTAACGAAGCTAAAGTTTTCAACCACGACTCAAACAACAAACTTGTCGGCACTATCGCGGGTCTGAGCCGCGGAGTCTTCTCGCTGGACTTTGCTGCTGTTAACGACAAAATGGTGGTGGCTGGTGCGGATGCCGCTATTCGTATCATTGACATCTACGACCACGTTCCAGGTGAAAAGGGCCGTGAACGCCCGACGACTCCTTCGATCAGGTACGTTCAACACTGCTCAATCTTCTACTGTTGTTCAGGCTTTAGTGCTAATGTATGTGGTTTCGTATTGTTAGAAATGCGCTAATGCCGAATGAAAGCTTGACTCGCCTGGCATCGCCGACAGGAAGCGCCGCTCCATCCTCGCCGCTGCATAGGATGGTTGTACACGATGCGTAATGCATCGAAAGTTGGAGATACGCTATTCATGCTATGAGAGCGTCCCCTTCAAAAAAATCCACAGATTCATGACAATTCAATCGCTCCGAAGCTTTTTCAACCTACATTACAACCGAAACAACGTGCAAGCTTCCCCAGCAGGACCCACTACGTCTTCACGCGTTCGGAGACAACAATCTTGATGAAAGATCCGATGCAGAAACAACTTATTCGAATACTACAGATCATCAATTTCAATTGTTCACGTACGTCTCGTAGCTGTCTGGCCAGCTCACACCAGCCACACTTGCCGTCCCCAGCAGCGACGCTCCACCCTACTTCTATTCTTTCTTTTTGGTCCTAGTATATGCACACACTTGCCATATCGGCGTTTGTTAGGTTAGACAGACCCGCTGTACAACCGCTGCTCTTCCAAGTCATCACTGTGGCGCCTCCGGCCGTGAGGACCATGCCAGTGCCCAACAGGATTACCATTCCGGTGATCATGACCATTGGTGTAGCCATTGGTGTATCCGTTCGTGTACCCAGTCGTAAGCCCGCTGTGGTCGCTCACCCGGCCGTTTGATGGCGTGTACCGCAGTAGTGTGTGTTCGTTTTCGTGGTCATCGAAACTTTTATGGCTGAAGGTACTGTACGAGCGGCCCTGTGGTGAGAGCGGCATGAGTGCACCGAAGTGACCTGTTAGGTGTGCACGGTGGCCCGGTGTGTTGTGTTCGGGATCATCAGGGTCGTCACCCTCTCCTTCGCCGTGCTTTGCCAACAAGTAAATGCCCATGATGATAACTGAAATATCCCAGACAACAATATGGCGTTAGACTTTGAACAAATAGCAGATAAAGTTTAAAAACCTTACACGCAAGCGCAAACGGCAAGCAGATCCAGTCGAAAAGCGAGAATCGCATGTACTTCTCGTAGAACACAACGCCGCCAATGACACTCGACTAAAAACACAACAAAGTAACAATGTCAGTTTCTGATTCCGTTCGTCAATGAAACAGTCAAGAGAAAACGCACCCCGATCCAAAAGCACTGGAACATTGGAAAGACGCTGAGTGTGTCTCCCGCCATGATAGCGCGGTTCAGCAGGTCCGTCTGCAGCACCAACGTGCACATCATGCCACCCATGAACAAGTATGTTGTGAAGTAGACGAACTGGTTTTCCCCGCTAAACGTCAAAATCAGCAGAATCGACGCGCACTAGAGCAAAAAAACACAATAACAACGTTAAAACTCATTCCAGTCCACCGAAAATACCTTCAACGTCGTACCTTGGCCAGCAGCACCGAGAAAGATCCAAAGATGCCTGACGCCGTAGCGTACATAAATGGCAGCAACCTGTACTTGTTCTCATTGAGCGCTCTTGGTAGCCTCGAAATGGCTTCAATCTGTCCAAAGATGCCGCCGAGCACAGCTGTCTGCAATTGCAACACAATGGGGGAAAGCAGTATTCCGTCCGTTTAGTCCTTGAACAACCTGCACTTCAGTATCAGCTCCAGATTCTCACCATGACACCCAAGTAGATGAGGAAACCAAGCTGGAAGAACTGCTTCTCCAGCTCCAACAGTGACATCTGCTCGTCCGGCTCATTGACCACCGTGCTGAGCACGACGCCAATTATGATGAGCAACGTTCCCAACACGTCCGTCTTGGTCAGGACCTGGCCCAGCCACAAGTGCGCAAAGAACACGTTGGCCAGCACCGTGAAGCCACCGCCTACAGCTGCAACCAAAGCCTGTGGAGCGAAACCTAACGCCTCAAAGTCTCCGATGGCACCCAGTACCACCAGTATCAGGCCGATGAGCCATAACGGCCGCGTGTAGTACGTCTGCCGCTCAAACACGGGCTTCTCTTCCTCCTAGAACGTGATAACAAGATATTAGACTCTGAGTATCAACTTTCTCGAGTGCGCACTCGATGTATTATCATCTTTCTCGAGTGCGCATCGATGCGCATCACCATAAAGAGGGGAAGGGTCCTTACCCGCACGTGGGAGAGTTTCTGCACGTTCACACCGAGGTTGGAGAGCACTGCCGAGGTGATGACGATGGCCAGGCCGATCCATTTGCCCTGTACGTTGTCCGTGTCATCATCGCCGCCGATCGCGGCGCTCAGGAAGCGCGCCACGCCCACCATTGACGCAGAGTGGAGAGACAGCGAGAATGCCGGCGCCTGATCGTGCTGTTGCAGAAGTATTTATAGGTCTGACCCTAAAGATCTGAGACGCCCGAAATGTGATTTTTCGAGAATTGACTCGTAATTGGTCCGCGAAGAGGCGTCAAAAATCAAAGTGACAGTGACTTCAATTGACTGTCCCGACACTAATGGCGGAACGTAACGGTGTCCAGTTGCGTGTGGCGTGAACCAAGCGGACAATGCTAATGCTCGGTGGCGTGCGCTTTCGCTGCAAGGCGCTGCAATATCCAGGTACACGATGATGCCACGTTGTGTATTAAAGGCGAATGACGACGCCGAAGTCCATAATCAGCTGACAGGATTGTCCAATCACAGACGAATACTACAATACGACGAGAAATATGACGATAGATCGAGCGCATCCTCAACCTGATTGTGCTCGCAAGAACACCGGCAAGTTGCTGGCGGCAACGTGCTGGTGTTGCCTTGGCCCGATCTTTCGTGCTCTGTATGTACAGTACAGTATCCGTATAATAGATGCGACAGATCGATTCATATACTTGTTCACGTCTTTTGATCAAGATTGAGTTTAGTCGTGAATGTACACGTAACGTTTGACGTGAACACGCGAAAAGTGTCGCCAACACGTATCCTCGGTATTTCCATGAGAAAACCCATGCCAGGCTTGATTAGCACTACATGTACAGGTTGCACGGTTCTTATAATATATTATGTGCTGTATGTACATATATTAACATGGTACTGTAATGAACTGTTGTGGTGTTGCCGTTTACGGCGCTACGGCGTGAAGGTTGAAGGTCAGGTCGGAAAGTGTTGTTGATCGAAAAAAGGCACCTATACCGTAAGTCGTTGAAGTGGCGGCGCCTGGCGGTAGAGCGACGTCTTGTCAGATTAAGAGGCGAAGAAGAATATGTACAGCAGAGTTGTGTTAAGTTTTCTTATTCGGTGATGATTTCCACGGTATTTTGGCTAAGACGACTACATGTATGTACGCATCTACAGTATCTGACAATCATTCCAGGCCTTGCACCTTTAGAACGGCCAGGCCTTGTGTAAATTAGGTAGAAAGTTGCCGTTCTTCATCGGTACCTCGGAACTACCGAAATTTGCGCGCTGTAGAGCAGTTCGAGCCGCTTCTGTCATTTGACCCCATGTGATGAGATCCTGGAACTCTCCTTTCCCAGTTGTCATCTCCAACATGTGATACTTTGGCCAGTTGCTTTCGTAATTTACTTTGATGCTCGTGCCGTCGACAGTGTCTGGGCTAGGTGGTTTGTACTTGGAGTAACTTTGCCGATTTGGTACCGAGACTGCTATCATCTTTGAGTGTTTGACGGCGGGGTTATTGAGCCACACGATGACGTGCTTCCAGTCGTGGCGGCGTCCCAAGCTTGGCGTTGGTGAGTCCTTTGGGAAGTACCACGAGTACATGATAGCCCACACACCTTTGAACCAGGTCGAGCGCGCGTACATCTGTGCACCGTAGCTGGACTCTTTGCACGACCCGCTGGCTGTTTTGGTCGGTTGGAGACCGCCACTCGTGTCACCTTCGGAGTTTACTGCAGCGTATGGGTAGCATCCGTTTGTGATGTGAAGCTGCGGCTTGAACTTGACGGCAGCTTTTTCAGAGATCGTCGCTGGCTTAGGCTGAGCGAAAGGCTGTACTTGGTTGTAGTCGATGACAGCAGCATCACCGACGGTAATAACAGCGAAGACGAGAAAGAAGTGTAGATTCATCCCCGGGGCGTTTTGAACAATGGTTGATGGTTGTGATTCGTGGTAGGTGGAGGCGCCACGTGCATCATGCAGCGAGTTGCTATAAGGCAGGTGTTTCTAGTGAACACCTGCGATTGACAACTAGACGTTCATAGCACGATCGATCTTGCGCTTTGACCAGAAACAATTCTTCTGTGCCTCGTGTGCACTGGGAAGTTGCCAGTGGTAACGTCGAATGTAAGCTAACGTTAGAATCGCAGTTCCATTCCAAACTGCAGTCTCGAGATCTACGCATAATATAATTTGTATGCGAACAGTTGAAAAGTATCGATGGGGTTGTCAGCTTGATCTTTACCACTAGAGATGTTGTGTGTCGAAAAACAATGCACTTATACATGTAGAAGGCCACACCGGGGAACGATGCGTAGTTGGTGACAGTAATGCTGGTGCACCGCATGGTACATGGGGTCAAGCACTCACCCACGCGAAATGCGATTTGAGCGAATTATCTCAGACTTACAACAGAACACCCTGTCCTAAATAATCCCTCTCATATCTGATATCCTAGTATATTTGATGCGGACAGAGTCCACCGACTTGGTTCCCAGTCAAGGTATACAACATTTTGATATTCTTGTCAGATTTTATATCTGATACTCGATTGCGTGGCCCCTATACAAAACGCAAGATTAAAATCTGAGTATCAAGTTTACTTGAAGAAATTCTTGTAAGAACTTGAAGAAAAGGTCGGGTTGAATGCCCACACTTTCCAAGAATGGATCCAAAACCTGTTAATTGATATCAACTTTACATTATAATAACTGCTTTTGAGACAAAAAAAAACTACCTAATTCTGCTAACTACTTTCATATGAAAATTTGTGAAAAGAGATTTTTCGTATATGTTCTCATGTCTTGGACATCTTTCCTTTCTACTTGCTCTAAATGGGTGAATACCATTCGTGTAGACTGCATAAATACGAGGTTTGTGGTGCCTTTTACACTAGATATATTGTAGCGCAGTGTCTAGAATGTGCTCCTCCTCTAAATGATAATCCATTTATATTTGATAGAGACCGAGGCAACGGCAACTATCAGTTACTACTAGTAGGAGTCCTAGTTGTCATGATCACCCTTATGGGTGATCATGACAACTGGCTGCCGTTGGAGGTAGCCAATCGAACAGTCGAAAATCGTTTGACGGCCAATCATAATCATCTGTGACTTGTGAAACGCTCTCTTATTAGAGAGTTGTACACTTCTCAGATTTTATCAGCTCCGATGCCAATCGAATTTCTAAGTGTTCGTTTAGTTTACATGGTAGTAGCGAACTTTAGTTCCTGGAATAACTCCGTGTCTGGAACTACGAAAACCCCGCGAAAATCCGAATAGCTTACGGATAAAATATTCTAAAACTTAATTCCAGTGGTTTAACGAAGGGTCTGGTTATTCCACTGGAACATATTTTTGGAGCATCGAATTTGGATACGTTTTCTGTCATTTTTATTCCAAAACGCCGAGTTATTCCAGGAACTAAAGTTCTCTACAGTCACACCTCCTTAAATGAGCTTCTATAAGTGACTACGTGTTCCTTATCTGACTACAGCCTTCGTATACAAACGGGACTATACGAGTTTCACTATACCGAGTACTCTAACTGACTAAAAACCTCTTTATTCTCTAAATGAACGCCGGGATGGCCAGCTGACTCCCTATATGAACGTGTCACAGTCTTTATAAATGGTGGTGTTGCCTCAATTCCCACATTCCCACCTTCATTTCCTCATACTGAAGCGCTTTAGGTCCTACATGTATATAGTACTCTAACATAGCACCATCGACTCCATCCTGTAAAGTTTTACGACATATCTTCGGCATCTAGCTGGTATTGTCAGTGAGTTAGAAGAACAATCAGCACGATGCATTCTTCTGAAAATTACTATCAGCCCGACAATATCTACATGTAATACATGTTCAATCTTGATGTGAGTGCTCCTTTACCGTTGCTTTGATAGAGTCTAAATGAGTTTTAGAGTCTAACAACGATATGTAAAGTGTATAGAACGGCCAATGTAGCCATTATTAAATGTAGCCACCTCTATATCTGGTAGCCCGCTCTTTCTACAGCCATACCAACGGACTGGACAAGCATTGGCAGACGCAGGAAGACGGCGCAGTACCGCGAGGCACATTCAACAGAAACATGGCGCAAGATCGTTTCAAGACGATCACTCGGTACCTCCACTTCGAAAGCAACACGGGTGTAACTGAAACAGAGGATAACGCATGGAAAGTGAGGTCTGTGTTTCTGGCGCTGGAGACGACATTTCGCCGTGGATATCGGTTGGGAGCCTGCATCGATTTTGACGAAGGCACCATTCCAAACCGAAGCAAGTACAATTCCGTCCGTGTGTACAACAACGACAAGCCGCACAAGTACGACACGAAGGTATATATGACTTGCTGTGCTGATACCGGGTATTGTTCGAGGTGAGCTATCGTATTTTGCATTATACAGAATTATTCAGTATTATACAGAATAATATAACCTCTTGTTCTGTATCGAAGTGTTCATGGGTGCATCGGACGAGTCGAAAAGAGCCCAGACGCCAGAGTAACGGAAAGCAGCGAAGAAGAAGTCAAAAGGTGTCGCGCAGAAAGCTGTCATTCGAAATGTATCGAAGGCACCAGTAGGTCAGCCAGGCAAGCGACTGATCATCACCAATGACTTCTACTCGTCGTGCGCACTCTCGCTTGCGCTATTAGACCGGGGCTTTAACTACGCTGGTACCCATCGCAACGATCGTCTAGGTTGGCCATCGAACTTCCAGTTCCCGCAAAAGAAGCGACCCACGAGGATGGCTCGTGGCACTTATCGTACAGCGCAATGCAAAACTGTACCGACGCTGATCGCGCTATCCTGGCCGGACTCGAAACCGGTTAGTATGATCGCCACCGACCGCAGCACAACTCTGGCGACGGTCACAAGAAAGGCTAAGGGGCCAGTGGTGCCTCAAGTGGTGCCGTGTCCGCAATTGGTGGCTGATTATCAGGTGGCATGGGTGGCATCGACTATTACGATCAGAAGCGTTTGCAGAGGTACTCTATTCAACGCTGTGTGGCATACAAAAAGTACTATCGCCAGCTATCCTTAGGCTTTGTTGACATGGTCGTGGTCAATGGCTTCATCATTCACAAGCTGATAGTGAAGAAGGAGGGCAAGCGCGTACCCACCCACGCCGATTACATGCGCCGACTGCATGTTGAGCTGCTGGGGGTCACCTCTTCGAACCTGAGCAACAATATGAACGCCGAAGATCTAGTATCCGCGCCGATTCCTGCCAGTTACCACAAATTACAAAACACGGAGAATTACTACACTGCCAACAGGCAGCTCAAGCGCCACCAACATCTCTGCAAAGTATGCTCAGCAATGGTGACGCCGCAGAAGAAAAGCTACGAGACGGGCTACTATTGCCAGTGCTGTACCGATTTACATGGAGGCTATGTACCACTCTGCAACCGTGTACGTCGAGAAGGCACTGAGAACACGATCAGATGCGACCAAATCTGGCACCAGACTTGGGTGAACGGCACCGTCACCCCAGCGGACTTAAAGAAGCGAATCAAGTTTCGCAAGCGCAAACGCAACGAAGCCGAAGAAGAAACAGAGTAGGTTAGCTGAAGAGTCGCAGATTAGTTAGATACCTGCTAACCAACTTGGTGTATTTTCAGTATGGTGTGCTGGCACGGACTTGCAGCGTTATCGCTAAGCTGTTGGGCGTGCCACGGCACGCCCATTCCAGACCATCGTAGATTAGTACGTCCGCGTAGGTTGTCACATACACCAGTAGCCACACAACTGTCCAGCTCCACCGCACCAAACACCACGTACGATTCACTTTACGACTCCCAGCAAGTTCAAAGCCCTTCCAGTACTTCACGGTTGTTTCCCAACCCTCTTCCAACGTGTTGGGAAGGAAGACGCACCAGTGAGCGTGCAAAGCGTCAAACCACTTGTGAAGAAGACGGCCTAGACCGTCCAAATGCTCTTGACGAGCCTCCAACGCCACCATGGGCGTTGACAAAAGCGCTTCATACATGCACCACCGGCGATCTCCACGCAACTTGCCCTTCAAAGCAGCTCCACGAACAAAACGACGGTAGCGTCGCACGCATACCTTCGCAAGACCGCACCACTTGTAGACAAAGTAGCATGTAGACGAGAACATCCTTACCAGCACATCACGCACGGGTTGCGTGATGACCCACAGCACGGCACCGCACACGAGCAACAAAAGCTCTTTCCAATACTCCGTAAGCACCATAGGCACACTCTCAAACACGACGGTCACCCCCGCGACGCTCAATCGCGCAGCTTCGACTGCGTACTCCATCAAGTCTTCGTCAAAACTTGAAATGAGATCCTCTCACGCCCCACCTAAGCGCAAGGAGACGACCGTCTCCAAGCCACAGACATCTAACTTAGTCTCCATCCCTCGTAGTCCTTCTGATTCCCTTGAAGTAATTAACGGTTTCAACCGTGACATCCGGTCCCATCAATAACGTGAGAGCTTTTGACCAGACGCTTGAGGTATGACACCCACAGTTCATTCCACTTCAATCACTTCCTTGTCACTTGCAACCAACAGTGGTTCATTCGCCATTTTGTGCTCAAGCTCACGAGAGACTCACCCAAACAACAACTTCCGTCACCGCCATGACCAAGTCTTCGACCAAGGCACCCACCAAGAACACGGTCGTCAACCGGATCCGTGACCGTCTTGAAGATGACGCTTCCGACTCCGTTACTGTGCTCCGGGCCTAAGTAGAGTTTTGGGCCCGCATGAGGCCTCTACTCGCTGTTAACGATTCTTCCTTCGGACTCGACGTCCTCGACGATCTCGCGCTTGCCGTCTTGGATGATCAAGACGCAGCTCCGATGGCACTCCCAAGTGCTGTGTTACGGTTGCCTCCTCGGGACCAAATGGACCCAGCACAGTCTGCAACCCACGACATCTTCGAACCTGCACCCACAACAACTCGGGCCCCCAAGCGCAAGGCTGCTCGAGGCAAAGGCAAAGCCAAGGCTCCACCCGCCAAGAAGCAACGGACCGTCGAGAAGTCCAAGACCCGCCAACCGTACAAAATTCCAGTGCCCGACGATGTCTCAGACCGCATCAAGAAGGCCATCGAGCGCCTGATCAAGCCCGCCACCGACCAGGGCGACGCACCGTTCCGACTCCCGTTCCCATGGCACCACCAGCGAGACTGGTACGAACCGTCCAAGTACAAGGACCTACACCTGGCCCACTACCGCTTCTTCATGAAGCACCGACAATTTTTCTTTCTCTGCGCGCTCTTCCCACCACCTGTTGACGCTGAAGCCCACCCCAAGAAGAAATCAAGCGCTCTACAAGCGCGTCTCAAGTTCCTCGCCAAAAACATCATCACCTTCGGGTACTTCGGCTTTCTCGAGCAGTACGAAGAAAACGTCCATAACACCTTGATGTGGCTTGGCGGCAGAGCGGCCAAGAACCAGCAAGACGCGTCCGGCCCTGCACCCGAAGACCTCGCTTCACTCCTTCGGCGCGACCCCAAGCGATTCGAACGAGTGATCGCACGGCCACTCAACTCATACGAGAGTGGATGAGGGCGGATTCACTTCCATCCGTGAACTCCTTGAACAGACACGCACCCTCGGCCTTTCACGTCCGGCTCACCTTCGACTATCCGACCAAGCCCTCGCCCACATCGCGCTCGACATGACCACCAAGACCCCAGCCAACCCCAAGTGGGTAGGCAACAAATCCACTGGCGTGTGGAAGCAGTTGATCGCCAACAAGGGCCTCCGCAAGTTGCAGAAGGAGATCGCCGACCAGCGCTGACCCCAACTACGAGTTGCCTGCCACCGAGAAGCCCTTCAAGCCGTCTGAGGTCGGTGACGACGACTCGGACTTTGAAGAGAACGACTCGTACACAGTCTTGCCACCGTCCAAACCAATTGTCGGCGGCTATCCAATGAAGACCGACAGCGACGATGACGAAGACTCTCACACGGGTCTCACCGACGACGACGAAGAAGAAGCCGACAACGACCAGAACGAGGCCAACAACGACGACGATCCTGACCAAGAAACCAACGACGACGCAACGTCGGACAAGGCCGACGACGAGGACAAGCCCAAGTCGCCGCCCAAGCCCTCTTTCAAGTCCAGCAGTCCGTCCAAGTCCAGCACCAATCTCGCAGTCCGTCCAAGTCCAGCACCAATCTCGCAGTCCGTCCAAGACCAAGTCAGGCACCACCACGATCCTCTAGGAACGCTCCAATTCGTTTTCTTTCTTCCATTCTCCGTAAGCGTTCCGTTCACCCCCAAAATACAAACACGCAGTTTCCACTTTCCTTAACCGTTCTGTTCTTGAGCCTCATCCAATATTAACTTCTTTTTGGTATACTCCAGAGAGACTCAAAACCAACCGTTCCACCACACGGTCTACATCATCAACAACTCGTCGTCCGCTCCCTTCGCGTTAGCGTCCGGCAACCGGGCTCTTCTTCGCAGAGTGGGCAGTCCGAGCTTTTTTCGTTCTGCTTGCTCGAACGCCGTAACCAATGCACCGTATTCCGGCATCAGTGCGACTCTTGGTAGCCAAAACGTCTCAAAATTAGCCGTCAAGACCAAGTACTCCACTTCACGGTTTACCGTTCTAGAAAGATAGATAGGCGAATTCGCGCCAGTAATCACGGTGTCTTCACGACCCACGGTTAACCCTGCAAAGCTCGGCGACGGTAGGTCCGTCTCTTCAAGCGGACCCGCATCTTCATTTCCACCGTCCTCCACGATTCCTTCAGGGACTTCGTCCATGTAAGGACGTGTCCACCTCCCCCGAATCTTCTTTAGCCTGTTGACGTTAACCGTAACCACCTTGTCGAGGTGGGACGGTATGTCAATTCGGCAGGCGTTCTCCCCGACTTTGCTCAGGACACGGTTAGGGCCGTGCCAAGAGAGCGCCAACGTTTTCGACAGCGCATCCACCTCTCTTGACCTTGAAGTACTGGCACACCCAGACCGGGTCACCTACTTCATACACCACTTCCTATTGTTCACTCAGCCGCTGCGTGTGCCGATCTTGCGCTTTCATCAATTGTCGTTCAGCTAATCCACGAGAGCACTTTTGCGACTTGAACAGTTCACGCCTATAGCGTGCGACCTCATTGCTCTTCCATCTCTTACCAAGGTTCAAAAAGGCCGCGTTCATAGGCAACACGGGATCCCGCCCGTACAACGAAAAGAACGGAGTGTAACCCAACGCCTCGTGGTAAGCCGTCCCATACGCGAACAATACCCTGTGCAAGTAGACGTCCCAGTCCGTCTACGCCTCACTTACATGCATCCTCGGCATTCCGATAAGCGTGCCATTGAACCGTTCCACAAGACCTTGGATCTGTGGATGGTACGCCGCACCAAACAACTTCTTGATACCCAAAGTTTGGTAGAAAGACTTAGCGAGCTCCGACACAAAGTTCGGACCGTTGTCACTGAGCAACTGTGCCGGCACTCCGTGACGAGAAACCACCCCGTTGACCATCACTTCCACGAATGTCACCGTATCCAAGCACTCAACAGCAAAACCTTCTGCCCAGCGCGTAAAATAGTCAACGAAAGCGATGATACAGCGATTCCCACGTTCAGTCACAGGTAACGGTCCAATAGCGTCGGCAACCAATAGTGAAAACGGACCGTGCAGGTCCACTACTGGCATCCGTTGCATTCGTCCAGCATGCCACGGTCTGGACCCTTTTCCTCCTCCACACTTGTTACATGCTCGCAAGTACTCAGCCACATCCTTACGCCATCCAGGCCAGTAAGCATGACAGCGAACCTTCTCCAAAGTCTTAGTTAGCCCCAGGTGTGAGGACAACAAATCGGAATGACAATAATGGAGCACGGTCTCCACATACGATAATGGAACCACCGGAACGGTCATCGACCGTGCTGGTCCCACCCTTGCTGGCAAATCCACCCGCCTCATCAACAAACCGTTCACGACTTCGTACCGAGAAGCCATCTTCACAATACGTGCTCGTAGTTGCGGATCCAAAGGTAGCGCTCCTACTGTCAGGAAGGCCTTTAGCGCCACTATCCATGACACCTGTTGCTGTTCTTTACGAAACTGGTCTACGTCCAGGCCAAACGCATCCACCGCCGATACCGGCACCCCAGACGGCAGCTCGCTCTCCACTTCTTCGTCCGTTCGTTCAGTGCGAGGACCTACAGCAGCCGCCCCCTCATGACCGAACTTAAAGTCACTACCACCTCCAACCGTACCTTCCTCCCCGACTAAATTCGGAGCCTCGTTCTCGTACGAGTTCTCCGGATTTAGCGAATCCGCCATCGTTGAAGTATTAACTTGGTCCGCTGGCAGGCGCGATAAGCCATCAACGTGGCCCATCGAAGTGCCCGGCTTATGATGAACTTCAATCTGCAGACTCGACAACTCCATCGCCCACCGTGCCAGCTTGGCGTTGCTGGTACGGTTTCCGGGGCTGAACACCCACTTCAACGCCTGGTGGTCCGTAAACAAATTGAACTCCTTCTTATCCAGATAACAGCGAAACGTTCGCGTCGCCCACACCACACCCCAACATTCAATCTCCGAGATTCCATCTTGGTTGGTAATCCAGTTCTTCTGTGATCCAGTCAGCAACTTGCTAACGTAGGCAACCACACGGTCTCGACAGTTCACTTCCTGCATGAGGCACGCCCCAACAGCGTAGCGTGACGAATCCACGTACAACTTGAATCTCGTCTTGCCATCAGGATACACCAAGATCAGCGGCTTCACCAAAGCACGTTTGAGCTGTCGGAAAGCCGACTCACAGTCCTCACTCCATATAAACGGAGCGTCCTACTCTTTTAATCGTTCCAAGGGAGCCGAGATCTGAGCGTACCCCGGTATGTACCGTCGAAAATAGCTAGTCAGACCCCAAAACGACCGTATTCCATGAAGATCCTGCGGCCGCTGCACGTTCATCACCGCTCTTACTTTCTCCGGGTTTGATAGTATACCAGTAGGCGTAACGATATGACCTAGAAACGCGACTTGACACCTACCCCAATGACATTACTTCATTTTCAATTTGAAGCCCGCTTGTTGAAACCGTGCCAACCCTTGACGTACACGGACCAAATGTGACGGAAACTCCTTGCGAAAGATACACCGGACAAATGCGCCACTTAAGATCCACAAGCACGGTTTCCATCAACCGTTCAAATGCTGGTACAGCATTACACAGACCAAAAGGCATTACCAACCACTCGTACAACCCATACTTGCACGTAAACACAGTCCCGGACAGGCTGCCCCTCATCCATTGGCACGTTTCAGTACCCAGAAGCGACATCCATGGTCGAAAATAACTGAGCGTCCCCCAAAACATCCAAAATGTCATCAATAAGAAGCATTGTATAACAGTCCTTCACGGTTACCGCATTCAACTTGCGATAATCTATGCAGAAACGGACCCCACCGTCCGGCTTACGGATCATAAGAACCGGGCTGGCCCAAGGGCTCTTAGATGGTCTAATCAGTTCCAATTCCAAGTATTGCTGAATTTCAGTCTTCCCATCACTTCGCCCTCTGCTAATGACACTCTGTACGGCTGCTGCTTTGTCGGCGCACTGTCCCCCGTGTCAATCTTGAAATGTAACAGGTCAGTCCTTCCAGGACGCTTCGAGGACACCACAAACATAGCACGGAACCGGTCCAGCTCCAACTGTAAGAGCCTCTTCTGCTCGTCCGTCAACTTCGACTCCGAGAAGTCCGCCTCTACACCATTGTCTGGCGGGATGGCAGGCTTCGCAGCCTTCACCTTTTTGCCTTCACTCACTTCCGGCCTTTCACCGTCCTTCTTCCCTTCTTTGTTCATGTTTCCGCCCTCGTCCGAGGACACACCCGTTCCAGTCGAGACCACATACACGGATGGTAGTCTGACGTCGAATGCAGACTCAGGGATCACGGTTGCAGATGCCACGACCATCCCTCTTCGGACTCAGCACTCGTCCGTGCTAGCATTGCATATTTCCATGATAATTGCCACTATCCACCGTTCTTAATGACCGGGCCACACATAACGTCGGCGGTAGACCCATCGAACCTTCCACAAGAACCGTCGCTTGGTTAGCGACTTGTCCCAACCCATTGACCACTACCAGCGCCTGACCCCGCGAAGGCAGGCGAATCGAGCAGTCCATCGTACCCATATACGTGTCCTGAACCACGGTGATACCCAACTCCAACACTTCACCGGTATGCTTCAGCGTCATCGTCCGTTCCGCGACGTCTATTACGGCGCCAAAGGCACCGAGGGCGTCAACACCGAGAATGACATCAACATGCAACCGGTCAGCGACCAGCGCTTGCAGCACGACCTCGACCGATCCCAGTCAAAGCGGTAGCTCGACCCATCCACCGATACGTAAGCGATGTCCATACGAACTCCTGACCTTGCCGTCGTACGGCAGTAGCGGCTCTTTAGACCGTCCCAGCCTCTTCAACACCCGACGGTCCACGAGGATCAACGTGGCCCCCGTGTCCGCCAACATTTGAGCAGGTAAACAGTCAATAAACCCACTTGACAAGGCTTCGAAACTTCCAACCCAGCACAACTCGCCGCCGTCCTTCAACCACGTGATTCACTTCTTCGTCGTCATACCTCAGACCGAACCCGTCCGGTAGTTCAACCGTGACAACTTCAGCTAGTCCACGCTGTGGGGTCCGTCCGGACCGTCGGCGTTCGGGTCCCACGAAGTTCACCAGGTGCGAAACGTCGTCTTCACACTCAGGGCGCAACTCAGCCCCACTTAGTGCTTCGGCACGATCGCCGTACAGCGATATACAGTCGAAACAGACCGTTCGATGAGCACGGCGTCTTGCGCTCGCCGTCCTAGACCGTCCGACGTGATAACACAGCTCTCCCCATATCCGTCGAGCATTGTTGGCATAGTAGCGGTCGACCCAGTTGACCAACTCGACCCAATCTGGGCTCGGTAGCCCACGATCGAAAGCCACGCGCTCAACGAACCACAGCAGTCTCCCCCAGTTCATCTCTGGCGTCTCACCGCGCAACGGGGCGACCCCAGTCGAATCGTACTTGGGGCAAGACCGTGATTCGGCCTCACACAACACTTTATAGACCGCCAAGCGGGCGATGCCACGCGTCTGACTGGGGGTCACCGTTTTCACAGGGGAAGCGGCCGAACCCACGTCACCGCTCACGCTCGAGACTTCCACGTCACTCTCAACGGAGACCACAATGCACGCGACGACGGCCTCTTCCACGTCTCGTCCGTCTAGCCCAATCGCGTTCATCTCCGCAGGTACCTTTGTCACGTCGTTGTTTGTCGCCTTTGTCACCTTTGTCACCTTGAAACCGTGCTCAATCTTCCTCTTCGAGTCACCCGAGGCCACCACACTCAGCACCGAGTCCTCCACGCACTTGTTAAAATCACGGTTGGCCCTCTTGGTCTCTGCCGAAAATTCCAGAGTCGTCGAGAACCAGTCTTGCCGGTATTCCGGCGACGTCATACCGCCCGGTGACGCCTCCTTGGTCCATTCCAACACTGCCACCGGAAGTTCCAGGAACCGAGCCATGTCTTCCTCGGACGGTTCCTTCAGTGCTTCAGCGTTCTTCTCGATCCGCCGCTTGAGCTCCACTTCGTCAAGGGGGTACAACCTGTCCTCAAGCTCTTTGTCGTACTCCTCCATCTCGACGGTAACATCAGTACCCGCCAACATCGTCGCCTCTTGACTGGGTTCACACGCTGCCATGGCGTCGAGCTCGCCATCCGAAAACAAGCGTACACACACGGAGGCTTTGCCAGCTTCCTCCATTGTCACTTCGCCGCGGTCCCCCACGATCATGGTCTCGTTCACCACTCGTCGTCGCAGTCACCGTGTTACCCTTGTTGGGTTCTCCGTCATCCTGCTCCGAGCCCTCAGACTCGTCACCTGCTTCGACGTCTGTACCCCACTCAGCGAACAGGGAGTCACCGATGGCAAAGTCGGCCTCCATGACGTCTTCATCAATGTTAGCCCACCTCGGTACCTTTGCACTCGGGTCCTTAAAATTCCCCTTGGGTTTCCTGACCTCCGGGACCTTCCGATCCGTCTCCGTGGCCACTGAGACGTCCTTCCCCACGGTTATGTGCGGCTCAACCGAATCGTCTCTGGTCAGCCCCATGTTCACTTCGTCGGAGCCGACCACTTCATCCTCACCCGTGATTATCCCGGCCCCCTCGCTTGGAGCCTCAGCGGCTTCGTCATTCTCTTGGTAATCTACGGTGACCAACTCAGCCACCATCGTGACCGTCTCTATTGATCTAACCGGGTTCATCTCTTCCATTACGCCCACATCCAGGGTGGTATCTTCACCCGTGCCCTCGTCAGCTTCCGCGCCCTCGCCGTAAGTCACGGAGGCCCAGACCTCGTCCACTGGACTGACCGTCTCAACCGGTTCATCCGTGCTCACCACTTCACTCGTCCGTACTTTCACCGCACCTTCGACGGCCACTTCGTCGACCGCCTCAACGTTCACCAGCACAACCGTATCCTCCTGTTCCTTCGCTTCCACCATCTCCTACACGTCCTCCACACACTCATCCGTTCCTTTCTACTTTTCTGTTTCCATCATCTTCTCCGTGCCGCTCAAATTATCCGTCACAACCGACATGACTCCAACGTCTCCCTTCCCTTCGCCCATACTCTCATCCGTTCTCACCGTCCCCGCGACAACCGTGTCAGCCTGACTCACTTCTTCACGGTTGTCCACCAAGCCTCCTCTTAGACAAGAGGAAGGAGTGGCCTCCTCCTTTCCTCCCTCTCACCCCCATCATTGTCGAGGAGCTGGTGGGTTCGTCGCTTGGGCCGACGACGGAGGCTGCGTCACCATAGCACGCAGCGACGCCAATGTCGGGCAAACAGCCACAGTATGACTCGTGTCGAGACAAAAGAAGCATCCTTTCGAGGGACGACCACCGTAGGTCCCACGGCCGCCACCACCATTAGTCGCAACACATTCGACACGGATGTGACCTATCTCTCCGCAGTTAAGACACTGTAGCGACTGGCGTCGACACGTAGCTCGCCCGTGCCCACGGATACCGCATCACCCACACACAGGAATTCCATCAACCTTCCTGTTATCATCTTCCATGGAATGCCACGAAAAGAACGGCCACCCGCTTGCGCAGGAACCGTGTTCGACACGACTGCCACGGTAGGAGCACGGTTGCGCGGCGACCTTGGACCTTGCCAACGTGACTGCGACTGCTACGCTTGCCACTGTTGCTGCTGCGTGAGGAACTCCTGGAACTGCAGAGCCAACGCGTCCACCGAGGCCACCAACGGCATGTCCTTGTCCTTCTTCTTCGGTTCGGCGTCCGAGAACTCGTCATCCTCCTCGATTGGGCGATGCATGTCTTGAACATGAGCCATTCACACGTTTCCGGAATGTCGTTGGCTGGACTCGAGACGAGAACCGCTAGCATACACTTGTTTCTCAAACCTCGGCGGAACAATTGACAGCGCATCTCTGTGGCGGGGTAGTTTAATGACTCGCAGAGCTCCGTGACTCTGTCACCCCACTCTTCGACTGATTCTCCCCGTTCACGCTTGGTAGACTGCAACCGATCCCACCGCTAATCAGAATTCAGACTAAGGAATTGGTTGTGGAACCTGACCTTCAACGTCGCAAACGTTTTTATGCTCGAATTGCCCCACCAGCGTTCAGCTTCACGCCCTTTCAACTTCTGTCGAAGCACCAGCAAACGTGACTTGTCCGGCGAACCTTCCGTGTGCGTCACGAACAACTCCGAGAAGTCCCTCGCCTTCCCGACCGTAGCCGAGTCCGAGTAGAACGGTGGTAACACTTGCACCTTGTGAGCTTCCAGCTTGGACAGCTCGATCTCACTCCGGCGCGACACAGTAGTCCGCTGCGCGCTCCCACCGGCCGCCTTCTTGTTCGTGGGCACCTTGCCACCGGACGAGCTACTACGATGACCCGAGACGGTCGAGGGGGCTGCCCTCCGCTCGGCATTTTAACCGCGCTTCCCTTTGACGGTCTACCAACGAAGCTCTCCGGCTTAGAATCCACAACCGTTCCAGGTTCCTTCTTCACTATCACGGTCGACTCCATCCCCGACGCAAGGCGCCTGTCACGAGACATACCTTCACCTTGACCGTTCCACGACCAACCGAAACGCGATCAGTCGCTACGACGGACTCCTTGCCCAGTGTACTGCGCAATGAATCCACTAGGACTCCGTCTTGGCGGCTCCACGTTATACTCGTCTTCAGTCTCGGTCTCCTCCGCGTCGTCGGGATCGTACCCCGACGCGTAATACCCCTGTTCTTCATACTAGGACTGCGTACGAGTCTCAACCGTGCCCGCAGGTTCATTGCAAACGTGGAGCGTTTGAGCACTGCTCCCAACTTCATACTTCACTTCTTGCTTCACTTCGACCTCGGCTTGCGCCTCCGTCTGTTCCTCTTCTTCTGCATCCTTGTACTCGTATTCTTCTTCGTCAGCAAAAAGGTCCCTCCGTACTTCGTTGTACAGGGTACCTCGACCAGCCGACGTCGACACCCTGGTCAACCGCTCTTGACCTCCTGATCCTCCATTCCGGGATGACGCTTGTCGAGCGTCGCTCGGCTGCTGTTGGGCAGCTCTCAACCGTTCACCTGTGTTCAGGCGGTCCACCTCAGACCGTGCTTCCACAGTCCGTTCTTTCACTTGTTCACCTTGCACGTCTTCACGACGCTCTTCTTCATTACCATGTCCAACTCGATCTCCAGTCATTTTGTCCAATTCACCAATTCACCAATTCACCAATTTTCCGATTCACCAATTCTCCGATTCGCCAATTTCCAATTTCCAAGTCTCTGGTTTTTCTGCTTTGCTTTTCTTCTCAAATCCGTGCTCGAGCGTTTTCACAACGACGAAACCGTACCCTGCTTCTCCCCCACGTGTCGCGAGTCGTCCTGGCAAAGGGACGGTTCAGCGATGTATCGAAGAGGCGAGCACTCAATTTTCTCAGGTTGCAAGCCAAAGATAATGCGTAATGAGGCAAAATATAGTTGAGTTGAGGGTTACCAGGTAAATTCACGACTGACCTTCTCTTTCTCGACGGCAAGCGCTGCCTTGCCGTCTCTCCTATCTTCCTTCCTTGATTCCTTCGCACGCCAGCATCCAGCACGATCCTTGGCTACATCTTCACCCCTCCCCGGTCCTTCACAGCGTCCGATACACGCTCACCTTGATCACCGTCCACGACATCCGTCCTGCCATCGTCGTTCCGTAGTGACGCCAACTTCGTGTCTTAGCGGAAATCCCGCTTCTTCGGAGCAGTCATCGTTCCGTAGCTAGTCGTCTGAACCCGGGCCGTACAAATGGCAGCCATCCGACCCGACCCGCCTCCGTCCGCACCTTCCGCGAACGTGCTTGCTGCTCATCGTCTTCGAGTTGGTCCTCGAGGATCTTCTCACTCAGGACGTCCCCAGCCAGCGTACCACTGTGACCGTACCCAAGACGGTTTCCTCCAGGCTGATCAAGTCCACCCGGGACACAATTCACCATTCAATTTCGACACCAGTCGAACCTACATTGCGGTCACCCGCCGTACACCATGTTTTCCGTGCGGACGGCAGCGGTAACAAAGTCGCGGGCGTATCAATGATTCGGTAAACACCTTGCGCTTTTGCTTGTTGGTTTCAACATTGCATGTAAAGGGTTCAATCCGAGTCTGTGCAGCCATCCACAGTGAGTTAGATAAATACATGTACATGTAGATATAATACACGTAGCTTATAAGCATAGCTTACCTGCTTCACTGTGTACAGCATACCCACGAGGTGCCGGGAGATCGTCGACAGTGACAGCTCAACGCCATGGTCGCAAATGAGCATCGTGCGCATTGTCTTCATCGAATAGGAACAGCACTCGTTTAAGTACCCTCCAGAGACGCTTTGATCTCCGGCATCACATTGGTATAGCGCGCCCCACCGCGCGGAAGATCCTCTACACGTGATGGGTAACGGCGATGTAGCAGCAGCACTAAGTCTACCAAAAGGCGAGTAAGTAGTGTCAGCATTAATGTGCTGGCGGCGCTTGATAATGCAGTAGATTTATTGTGCTTTGCAATGACTTTGGCAAAACGAGATTAGATTTGCTGGATTTATTAGCACCAGGTGATGCATTCACGATAAATCGAGCTGCATAAAACCGTGACCCCTGACGATTTACGCTAAAGAGGCCAGAATTGCACTTTTGAAAGTGCAATTATGGCACGGATACAGCAATTTGTGCAGCCGCACCCGTAGCTGCACAATCTGCCACAGATGGTTTATCAGCATAACCACAAAGCACTGCATGCTGGCATAGCCATCAGATATATGTAGAATTAACCTCAGCCTCCAGAAAAGCTTCCTTACGGCTGCCTAGATGTCGTGGTCACATCGATTAATATAAATGCAGGCAAACCTTTAGCTAAATGTTAGTAGCATGAATCTTTTTTCACACACATTTACGAGCACGGGTTGCCATATATAGCGCCTGAAAAGGTCGACAAAACAACCGCAAAGCACAATGGGCACGCTTACTAATTCTACACGATTTTGGACACGTTATCTTTTCTAGAAGTCCAAATTCGTGAATAATTATTATTTTTTTTTAATATTTAAAAATAAAAACAGAAACAATATAGCCCGCCGCAGCGCAGCGGAGGCGGGCCTGCCCTTTTTAGTGGGACCAACCATGCACACAGCGTCCGCGTAGCGGGGGCCCAGAGCGCTAGTGATACATGTAAGGTAAATCTCGGCATACTTGTGCGACGAACACCAATACTGTGCTTATGGTACGTACAGTACATGTACTTTACTCTCGGTGGGACATCGTTTATAACTTTCGTTGATTTACAACTGCAATCAGCTGCACAGCCGCTTACGCTGCTGTTCAAGCCGGGTGTCGCGCAGCCAAAGACTGAGCCGGAAAAGTTTTCCACTTCTGCATGTCCTTATCGTTCTGGTCAGTTTTTCGTACGAAAAGGCATTTTTCCTTCACGAAATTCATACGCTTGTCCCCGGTCGCGTTCACATGACGTTGACCATTCCAGCACCATGATACCTGTTACGACGTCGCTATCGACATGTCTTGCATTTGATCGTACATCGGCATACTCACAAACTTCGAAACGCTCACTCCCAATTCAATAGGCCCCATTGTTGTTTTCCCGTGAACTGTTCAAGACCTTTTCATTTTCGCCGCACACGCTGGACACGACATCCACTGTAGAGTCTTCGTGAAATGACAGTAATGAGACATTCATGCCTCCTCTCGAAAATCTCTAACCAAAGCGCTGGCACAGCATGGTTGGGCGTCTTTCAAAGCGCCTTATTAGTACCCCTACGGAGCCAACAATCCCGATTCGAAGCGTACCGCACATTTTTTAAGTTTATCCTCTAAGTTAGGTGAAGAACCAACTGGTGACGATAGTGCACGATCGAGTGTCATCAGTTTTTTAGGCTAGACATTCATCAGGCTTCATTTAGAACTTGTGGTATCGAAATGGACAGCTAATTTCGTTCCGTGTTGTGTACATTTTGATGGCGAAGCGTTGACCTTCCCCATGCGTGAATCGAGCTCGTTGCCACGCCTGCCCCCAGTGAAGGTCAGCGCAGGCAACTCAACTGTGTCTTCTATCGAGTCAAGCTTCAAGCAACATACGCTAGCTGCATCGCCATTTTCAACACCAGCGCTTCAAAACATTGGAGATAGACGCCGGAAAAGCAATCCCACTGAACCAGAAACACCAAACACAACTTCGAGTCGTGACAGTCCGCAACGCGCTTCTTCCTATTGGACCAACAAGTTTCAAAGTCAGTCGAAAGCTGACTTTGTACATGGAAACGTAGCTCCTCTTCTTAAACGGTTCGAAGACACAGCGTTATATCGACATCCGCATCGCAAGCCGCTTCAAACTGTCCTTGATGAGATAAATACGAAAGCAGGTCGACAGAATCTTGCTATGGGAGACTCCAAACTATCGTTACTACGACAACAACCAAGCGATCTCCTTGTCATTCACCGTCGAGACAGTATAGCAGACATAACAAAAGTTATCATTAAGAAGAATCACCACGAACGAATCAAGAAGTCAGCTTTGGAACCGTCTACGAAGATTGTACCGACACGTTTCCTCTTTGACGGCACAAGATTTCCACGTTCTTCTCGCTGTGACTACTGTAATTTTGCAGGTGGAGAATTAGAGTGTGCTACATGCAACGTTGTGGCCCATGCGCGTTGTTATCTTGCAGCTTATGAGCAAGAGAACAGGAAGACAAAACTAATTTTTGTTGTACCGACGACAGCTACACCAAATTCTTCATTTTCGACGTGGTTATGCTCTCATTGTCAATCCGATTTGACAGTAGAGTACGATGAAAAGTCTGCAGAACTACGAGCCACTAACCTGGCAGCTCAGCGACAAGTTCTAACTAGCGCACTCACAGCTTACGTACGGATGATGAAAGATGCTAACACGTTTGCTACCAAGAAAGCTGCAATTATCCGGATCCAAGCGGTGTTACGAGGACGACAAGCACGTCAACGCTTTGAGAAATTGCAACGAATGCGACTGAAGCCTTACGCTATCGATACAATTCGTGTACGTGCAATTTTCCCATTGGGTATTGGGAATTTAACTGAAGGTTTGGGACTGGGAATAAGCAGTTCATCATCATTGGAAGAATTGCGTCTGGGCAATGGGTTTTCTTGCAATCCTTTCATGTACGTGACGATTGTTGCTGGTAATGATGAAGACACGCAACTATTTTGCTTCGAAACCAGTGTACGAAAGCCAATAGCTCAAAGTGGAGCCACTACAGAACTCGACATTGTTTGGCCGGAGAAAATGTTTGCTCCAGGAGCTGACGGCAACGCCACCTTCTGCTTCACTTTACTCAGTAAGAATGGACCCAATACGTTTTTCCTCGGCCAAGCGGTGCTGCGTTTACTTGATATGGCAGATTGTTGGAGAACTGGACTGACGACGGAGCTGGAGTTGATGGATCATGTGGAACTCTTCCCTAAGACAGCTCAACACCAGCCACTTCCGCTCGCTGACCCTGGAGGAAATGCACCAAAGTTTATTGAAGATCTTGACGAGACTGAGATCAACGGGGAAACTACTCGTAGTAAGGGAAAACCTCGTTGGCTTGTGAATATTCATCTTCGACCGTTTGGAGAGCAGCATTCATATTGCGGATATCTCAACATGAAGTCAACACTCGAAAGTTTCCACTCAAGTGCTCGCTGGTGCGTTTTGGCCGATGGAATTCTACGCATTTACCGTCATTTTGGGGTCACTTTGGCTTCAGATGTCGTTGACATGGCTCATGCTACGGATGTTCGCGTTGTACCGATAACGTCCTCAGCCCACCGAGTCGCTACGAACAAAGCGAAGAAACTCAATCTTTCATTGAATAATCCTTCCGAGAACGAGGCTGGAGCTCAAAAATTAAAGGCGAATACTCGATCGGCAGAGCACTACTGCTTGGCTGTGCATCATTTAAGTCGGCTTTATTTGTTCCAGTGCGAGCACAATGACCAACTTCGTGAATGGCTGAAGAAGTTGCAAAGTGCACAAAAATTTAGTTCCAACCTAGCTCATTCATCCCTGATAGTGCCAAATAGTACGTCACCTGCAGGCCCCTAGAAGCCTTCAATGGGGTTTTATTGTGTTTAAACCGACAGCACATCAATGTTTATCAACGCAAAATCATGACACTTCTACTTGCGTGCTTGGGTCTGATCAATTTCGCTTGAGTTGTCAGTTTGGGATGTTTGGCTCGTGGATTGAGCTGTAGTGCCGGCTTCGGTAGTGACCGGCCAACCACTCGAGAAGTCAAGTTTGTTCCAGCCGAATTGCTTCTGACCGTCCGCATACCCGGCAGTCGTGTTCACATAGTGATAATAGAGAATGGGGCCGTAAGTAGGATCATCGTACACTCCTTGGCCTCCAGGACCGTACACGTCGTCGTGAGACCCCATAACGACAGTGCCGCCTCCCTCAGTGCAAAGTTTGCCGTCAGCATCACGGAAATCCACGATACCGGGCTTGGAACGACACACCTTGATCTTGTACTCTTCTCCAGGTGCCGGTTTCTTCGTGTCGAATCCGCAACACACACCATTCGAGAAGAACAGGTAATTGTAGTCGCCATACTTGAACATGTTGGCACCTTCGTCAGCGTGAATCCCCGCCGGTTCGTACGCAAGTTTGGCGTAAGTGCTCGGAACTGCGGTTGTCGGTGGGTCATTCATCGCCACTTGGAACAAGCCTTCCACGTAGCTGCCGAATACCATGTAGTTCCGACCATCTTCGACGAACAAATTCGGGTCGATAGCATTGAACTCACTGGAATCGTTGCTCTGAACACCTGTACTTCCCAGGTCCTTCCAGGACCCAATGTCCATTGTAGTCGAAGTAGCGACACCAATCGCTGCTAGATTGTGGCCGTCAAAAGCCACAGCTCGGACTGCTGAGTAGTACAGGTAGTACGTGTCTCCTACAAGGTGCACATCGGGAGCCCACGCATCCATTTTGCCATCCCAAAGCTTGATACTCGTCCCATCAGGTAACACAGCTCCCTTGTACTCCCATGGTCCGATAAGGTCGGGGGCTGAGTGGACAGCGATTCCACCGCCAGTCGAGAAGCGGAAGTACGTGCCATCAGCACGACGGATGATACTGGGGTCATGGGTGTTAACGCAGACACCTGAACATGCGCCCGGGTTGACATACGCGCCAGTGGCTGCATTCAACAAGGAGAGACCGAGCGTTGCAACCGGGAAGAGCTTCACCATGGTTCGTAGTCTGCTTGGAAACGTTGTTGTGAGTCGTAGGAAAGCAGAAGTGAATTGTGCGAACAGCAATAGGATGGTGAAGCTTTGCTGGCCGACGTAACAAACGTAGAGGAATTGCAATAGGGTGGTGCGGAGTCGTGAGTAAACTGGAGCTGGGACTGTTCTCAACGAAAATCTGCATACTTGTGCGGTTCAACTTCCCACCACTTCAACCTGATCAATAAACTTCCAAGTGTAAATCAATTTGTCGAATGTTGAGTCAGGCGTCCAACTGCCTCAAGGACGAACTGCGACTCGAAAGCGACGATAAAAGTCTCCTCTATTGCAGGCCACAGGCGGACAACCGTGACTACACCATCCACGCGTCCGCTCAGAGCTCGATCAACGACGTTCCCTTGTCTATGGTTCACGAAATGCATTCCGAAAAACATGTCAACTGCAAGCGCGAATTCCTACGATCGCAAAGGCTGTCGCGACATCCTACGTGTACCAGTGCTCGGAAAATACCGTAACATATTGAATTGTCTTGCCGAAATCACCGTAATTAATAACGCAATAGCAGCAGAAACAATAGATAATTATTGTGAAATATTCAATCTATTTTTCAGTGCGATTTCTCTTATTCAGAGTCGCAAGCTAACGATAGCGGTCCTTACAGTGTTAACATATCACTAGCACACCTTTGCGCTGATATTACCCACTATAATTATCACTGTAGCAGCTTGGCCGCCGACATCGCGAATCATAGCATAAGTCATAGCGGGTGAGGGCTCGAGCTGAAACAGGAAATGGGAGATACTAATCTCTTTTAAGAAAAGTGTGCGAAGTGCGAGAAGTACAGCTTGCTTGTAAGTCGTGTACATGTCGTAGAAATGCACGGACGCCGATAGGGCTGCAACGGATACGAGTCTGCGCAGTACAAAATGCTGTCCCAATGCCCCCATGATCGGGTAGATTCGCAAAAGGCGAAAAAAAAACCCTGCATGCGTACGGAATTAGACCTAGAGCACGTACGACCAGATAGTATCATTACGACGCACTGTCGATCATTCGACGTTGATGGAGATCATTAGCCGGAGTATCACTCATGCAATTTGCATAGTGTGGTCTCTACGGAAAAAATGACGTAGGTACAGTACTGGTAAGCAAAAATGCCTACTTTTAAAAAAGTCGAGGATCACTTACTTAACTACTGTGCTGTACATGTACTTAGTATCTATTTGCTGAAGCAAGATATCACCAGCAAACTCCACACCCACATCACGTTTTCGATTAAGTACTCAATCCGTCGTGACCGGCCAACCACTCGAGAAGTCAAGTTTGTTCCAGCCAAACTGCTTCTGACCGTCCGCATACCCGATAGTCGTGTTGACGTAGTGGTAATACAAAACTGGACCGTAAGTTGGATCATCGTACACACCCTGCCCACCAGGGCCATACACGTCGTCATGTGACGCGAGTACGATAGTGCCGCCTCCCTCGGTACAAAGTTTTCCATCGGCATCACGGAAGTCCATGACACCAGGCTTGGAACGACACACCTTGATCTTGTACTCTTCTCCAGGTGCCGGTTTCTTCGTGTCGAATCCGCAACACACACCATTCGAGAAGAACAGGTAATTGTAGTCGCCATACTTGAACATGTTGGCACCTTCGTCAGCGTGAATCCCCGCCGGTTCGTACGCAAGTTTGGCGTAAGTGCTCGGAACTGCGGTTGTCGGTGGGTCATTCATCGCCACTTGGAACAAGCCTTCCACGTAGCTGCCGAATACCATGTAGTTCCGACCATCTTCGACGAACAAATTCGGGTCGATAGCATTGAACTCACTGGAATCGTTGCTCTGAACGCCTGTACTTCCCAGGTCCTTCCAGGACCCAATGTCCATTGTAGTCGAAGTAGCGACACCAATCGCTGCTAGATTGTGGCCGTCAAAAGCCACAGCTCGGACTGCTGAGTAGTACAGGTAGTACGTGTCTCCTACAAGGTGCACATCGGGAGCCCACGCATCCATTTTGCCATCCCAAAGCTTGATACTCGTCCCATCAGGTAACACAGCTCCCTTGTACTCCCATGGTCCGATAAGGTCCGGGGCTGAGTGGACAGCGATTCCACCGCCAGTCGAGAAGCGGAAGTACGTGCCATCAGCACGACGGATGATACTGGGGTCGTGGGTGTTAACGCAGACACCTGAGCACGCACCGGGGTTGACATACGCGCCAGTGGCTGCATTCAACAAGGAGAGACCGAGTGTCGCGACGGGGAAGAGTTTTACCATGGTACGAAGTAGTTTGTTGTTGGCTTGGAAGAGGTTTTGGCTGTTTGTGCTGACGGCGAGATCAAAATTGAATTGGTCTGAACTTGTTCAGCAACAATGAAGTTCGGATGGTGAGATGTAATGTTTACTTCTTCGAAGAAGGTGTTGGACTCATAGGCTTGAACTGGGTCAGTCTTGGCTTCTGTCTTTCCGCCAGGCGGTCTGGCGGATAGACGTACGGTGCAGCCTCAAGATACATTTCGATGCTTTGTACACATTCGCAAATCTCGTGTTCTGAACTTCCAGTTTCAGAGGACTCATTACATCAAGTTGAGTAGGACATGGTACAATCCGTAACCACTATTTTAGATGTGGAATAGCCTCTCAACAGGAATATAAAAGTTAATAATTTAGTCAATAATGTAAAAAAATTGGCTCTTCGCTCAATCGTAAAAAGGAGTACACACAATCCTCTCCGTAGTGATAGCCCCAGGACGCCACCTTTTATTACAAACTGGAGGATTCACCATCGAGTTGTACCATCATGATGGCTACAATATGGTTGGCACGCGGTACAAGCTTCAGCTTCCTGTAGCACATTACATTTCTTTCGTGGACGGTATCATCGCCCACCAAGGCGTGCCTCCTCAAAGCAGGCTCATAACGACAGCAGATTTGCCGTCACAAGCTACGATCAACCACTACAGTGATTACCAAGATCTACATTCATGCTGTTACTGTGGCCCACATGATCTGGACGGCGCACCCACAGTCTGTGGGTCTGTGGGTGCGCCGTTCAGATCAGTAGGCGGCCTCTGAACAATGCAGTGTTGTTTGAGCGAAGCTAAGTCAAAGGCGAGGCCGGCAGCAACCGCTCCTGTTGACCTACTTCCCCTTCCTCTTAATTAACCACCCTTTAGATAGCGATAACCCGCCATTTCGTATCACATAAGCAATAATGGGAGGTTAGAGGTTCATTTAACTTGTCACTTCTACCAGCGTTAACGAGAGGTTATCACTATTTGAGATACCACTACGGAGAGGATTGTCTGTACAATTTCAAGAAATATGAATATTCTGGGGTACTTAACTATTTCAAAAGTTCATTCTGTACAGCAACGACTTGCAGTCTATTGCATCCGTTCGAATAAGGAGTTTGGCGAGTTACTTAAGATGCTCCTTCAGAGCCCTTCTCAGCCTCATTCTCAATTACTTATTGTGCATCGATTGGACTATCAGTTGGTTGACTTTAGTCCTCGTCGATACCACCAACACTTCGTTGGTGGGGTCGTCGACCACTAAAGGTTGACGTGGCCCGCCATGCCTGCAACCTCTGGCAGTTCCAATGGCAGTGTACTGTGTGTTTCACATAAGTGGCACAATGAGCTGTACTAATGGCATACCCCAGGACAGGAATACCTTTACCTAGAAATAATAACCGAAGCTATGACTACGGAGGGGGTGGTCTGCATGTACATGTACACGTACGTTGTAACTTACTATGCACACTGCACAGCGTCTATTCTACAGGCAACTCACTACAGTACTAGGATAATAGTAGCATGTATTATTATTCGAAGCACGGTTAAAGTTATCCCTGTCCACCACAAATGTTGGCATATTGATGAATCAATACACCAAGCAACATCAGATGCAAGAAATTTGGATCGAGTCAATACATTGATAGCCCGAAAAAAAATGTAAACCGCAATCGCGAAATAGCTGTTGAAGTCATCGCGGATGTCGTAATACTGTTCCAGAACCTCACCGAAAATGCGACTAATGCTTCAACATAACGTTTCCCCACTTTTGCCGAACGTTTAGGCTCACCATAACGTTTTTCATGCTGCACCACACGTTGCAGCAACGAAAGGGATTGGGAACCCCCGTGCATACCCTAGCTATACTGCTGCAGTGGGATCCCCCCGCTCAGGACAATGAAAGCAAAACTTACGATCGGTTCTATTACAGTCACTACTAGCTACTAGTATTGTTCACCTCATTCCTCGTCGTCAGCCAGCAAACCGAACCATGCGCCGCCTTCTGCATCGTCATCTCCACCGTCCTCATCGGTGTCAGAACCCTGCTCCTTAAATTTCAGTACCTCTTCCAGTGTCATTTTGTGTTGGAGCAACGCTCGCGTGTGTTGGTTGAGTGCGTTCGTAACACAACGTAGCAGTTCGTCTGCTGGGATGTCGCGGCGTTCTCTTGCGTAGGCTCTTAGTACAAAATCGACTGCGACTTCTCGGCCACACAAGCTCGCGTAGTAAAGTGGTGAGTTCTCAAAGTCATCCAGTGCGCGGTAGGCCTCACCATGAATCAAACATACAGCTTCTAGCACCTCCAAGTTGCCCATCTTGGCCGCTTGCCAGATCGTCAGGTTATTGTGTGAAAACTCCAAGCTGTGGGGGCATTCAAGTGGCCTCTTGACTTGCCGCAGTATCCGTCGAGGAGCAACGTACCCCACGAGTCCTTGCAGAGAATACCATTCGGCTCCTGGATCTGAGTTGGAAGCTGCTGTTGGAGACTCGACTACCCGACAACCGAGGTGTCGAAGCACGGTAGGGAGCTCTTCAAGTGTCAACTGCACCCCGAAATCAACCTTCAGTACGTCAAAGATCTCGTTTAGTGGCATTGACTGCAGCGGTTGTTTGCCTTGATACATTTCTGTTGCTCGCTTGCTTCGACGAAAGGAGTGTCCGAACTGAGGCTGCAGACTCTGAAACCGGCGCTGTTCGAAAGCCTGCATCAACGAGTGACTGACGAGCACATTTCTCGGCTGACGATTGTATTGCTGCAACAGTAAACGCCGTCGCGAACTCTCAGCTACACTTTGGACTGCTGCCGCGTTGCCCATGATGCGATCTACAAGTGTATCCATTGGGATGCCACGAAAAACACGACTCGGATCAGATGTTGAAGTTGGCGATAATTTATAGTTTTATTGCTGGTCTAAAGCTACTAATAGACGGAAGCGTCCTCGACTGTTTTGGTATAGCGTTGATTGGGGCTGTTGCCCCCGACGGGGAGTTCAAGCAAAAATTGCTACTTCCGGATAGAAAGCAGACGATTGTGTTCCGTTTCTTGGGGTGTCAGCAGGTTATACCATCACAAACCGTTCATCAGCACAACGTGAGCTCCCTTCGACAACGACGGTTAACTTGCGATTAGGAATGCGCTTCCACCCTATAGTTCCAGCTGTCGAAGTTGTACGTATGGTACGGCTCAAGTCCTGGCTCGCAATACGAGTGCGCTCGGGCTCTACAGGCGATCAAGTCCAACTGGGATGTATATCAATTGCTGAAATCACGCGAATGTGACAGATAAGCACCTTCCACATTCCATTGTGTGGTGTTAGTACGTATCACAGCGGGCGGCTGGCGTCTATACTGACGTCGCACCGCAAGTAGTAGCAGCATACACTTCTCCATCTATCTTAAATATATCGACGCACGTGCGTGCACTCAGCGAATATGCAGTGAGGTAGTAACCTTGGCCTGTGCTGCAAGGACCTCGGGGCGTTCTCGCTTAGTGGCGGCCTTGCGTAGTCGATGAGCAACCGCAAGCGACGTGGGGCGTGCGTTCGGGTCTGGCAGCAAGCAATCCTGCGCGAGATTTTTGATAACCTCTGGGCACGTCACGCGGAACGTAGGCTTCCATCCCTCGGCCACAATCTTGTGGACGATGGCACTCTCGTTCATCAGCCGGGTGTCGCCGTCTTCGCTGCTACCTTCGCCTGCAGCTGCTGTGCGTGAAGGCAGAGACCGCACTGCCAGCTTCTCTCGCTCCGAAAATGGCAACTCGCACGTGTCGATCTCTGACAAAACAATGCCGAACGCATACACATCAGAGGCCATGGAAGATTCCGCCCCACATGTCAACAACTCGGGAGCCATCCAACGTCCAGTGCCGCGGGCACGCGACCCATATCCAGACGAACTGTCACTGGAAGCAGCGGTCTCCTCTGTCTGCGACCGCGTAGATCCGAAACCATCGTCCTCAGCAGACGGAAGGTAGCGAGAAAGGCCAAAGTCCGTCAGCTTCGCGCGAAGTTTGGTGCGCAACAAAACGTTGGCTGACTTTAGGTCGCCGTGCACCAGAGGCGGATTCAGCGAATGCAGGTACACGAGCCCCTCGATGATATCAATAGCCAAACGCCATTGTGCCTTGGTCCAGGTCCAGATACTTTGGAATTGGTCACGGTCGCCATTAGAAGAGCCCGCAGAATTATCACCTTTGCGTTTGACGGCATTCAGAAATGTGCGAAGGTCACCTCGAGGCAAATATTCCATAACCAGCAGTAGATCACGTCCCTCGCTAAGCGCCACACCACGGAACTCTGCAATGCGGTTGTGCTCTAGTCGCGACATGATGCGAATTTCCTCCACAAAATTCAGGATAGCACGGCGTCGACGGTAGACAGCATTAACCTCGCTTGCACTGGAGGACGTTGGTTCTTTGGAACCTGCTATAACTTCTTCCCGCAAGTTCTTAACAACAACCTCCTGTGATCGATGCATTGCACGCCATACTTCACCATGCGCACCAGCAGCCAGCTTCTCCTCCATGACGATCGCGTCATAGTCGACACGATGGGAGAGCAGCTCTTCGTCGTCCCAAATGGCCGTGATACAAGGAAGATCCGACTCCAACATCGGCTTCTCTTCCTCAATCACCTCCTCCTGACTCTGTGAGATCTCCGTCGCCACTCTCGATGTCAGTTCCTCATCTCGTACACCCGACGTCAGTCTGGTCTGCATCTGCTCCTGGTCAAACTGGAATTGAGATGGTGCTGACTTCGGCATCTCACTTTCTCTTCCCTCCAAGCTCTCTCTTCTCCTCACCACCAATTTCCCTCTAGTTCTGCTCCTTAACCGTGAAGCTGAGAACAATCCACTGCCACTAGAACTCCGAAAACTGCTTCCTGGCAACGAAAAACGTCTTCTTCCACTCTTCGTGGCATCTTCAAACACAAAATCTGGATCCATCTCCACTTCCTCAACAGTTCCTTCATATCCCTGTTCCTGCTCTTCCTTCTGCCTCCGCAATGCGTAGCTCTTCATGTGGTACTTAAAGCAGTGCGTCCATACACTACAACTCTTAGCCGACACAGCTTTGAATCTCTCCTCCTCATGCATGTAAAACCTTTGACTGTCTCCAGGCAACAAACCTCGCCGTATGCTGCTCGCGCGTCGCGTCATCGAGTCCGACGCCTTCTTGTGCAGCTCCAGGTCCTGTAAATAGCCCTGTACCACGAAGCTGCGGTCCGCACGGCTCGTAAGCGTCACTTTTGTCAGCACCAGTCGACGCATCAGCTTCCCATTGACTGTATCGTCGTCTGAGAAGACGAAAAGCGCCGCTTGCTCCGCTTTAAACACACAGAAGCGGCGTCGGTACCGACGGAAGATCCCGAGCCCTTCACGGCGCCATAACCAGCCACTCAGACGCACGGGAAGCGCCAGCGCACGCTCCGGAGACGCAGCAAGAGGATGCTGCTCCTCCAGATACTCGTAGATGCCCTGATCGACGTCACGCACGCTGCGTACGGCCACCGAAGCGCCGATAGTTACGCTGTCCGCCATCAACTGTTCGAGTAATGACGACAGTAAATCGAAGCAGCGTAAAACCTGACGAAATGACTCATGTAGTATAAAAGGATAAAGGTGGTTTCAGTTGCTTATGTATGCCAGTACGTAATATTACTTCACACGTAAATATTTTATATAGAGGTTAATAAATGACTTTTAACAGGTTGCTACTTCGACATGAAATAACTATCTATGATTGGTCAAATAATACCAATATCAGCCAATCAGAAGACGGCCTGCTAGATACCACGCGGCACTCCTCAATCTGCGCCGGACGTAAGCACTAGGAAGGAACTGCCTCCGTCGCCATGGTGCTGTCGGCTGTGTTCATCACCGACCTGAAGGGCAAAGTCATCATCTCGCGTAACTACCGTGGGGACATCCCCATGTCTGCGTCAGCCAAGTTCACGCGTTACGTGCAGGATAAGGACGACTCGGAGCAGCGTCCCGTGTTTACTGAGGACGGCTACACCTTCGTCTATCTCAAGGTCCGTCGTCCTTAAATTCTCTATGTATACAATGTATACTAACTAATATGTGTATACATTCTCTATAGCACAATAACCTGTACCTGATGACCGTAACCAAGGTGAACTCGAACGTGGCGCTAATGCTCATGTACCTCACACGCATCTGCCAAGTCTTCCGTGATTACTTCGGTGAGTTGGAAGAAGAGAGTATTCGAGACAACTTCGTCATCATCTTTGAGCTACTAGACGAGACGATGGACCACGGATACCCTCAGACCACAGAGGCGCGCATCTTGCGCGAGTATATCACTCAGGAGGGTCACAGACTGGAAGCGGCGCCCCGTCCGCCCACAGCTCTTACCAACGCCGTCTCGTGGCGTAGTGAAGGTATCAAACACCGCAAGAACGAGATCTTCCTGGATGTCGTGGAGAAGCTCAATCTACTTGTCTCTAGCAACGGAACTGTGTTGCATTCGGAGATTATTGGAGCTGTAAAGATGAAGAGCTTCTTATCCGGCATGCCCGAGCTCAAGTTGGGACTTAATGACAAGGCATTATTCGAAGCCACAGGACGGACCTCTAGCAAGGGCAAAGCTGTCGAGATGGAGGACATCAAGTTCCACCAGTGCGTGAGACTCGCGCGCTTTGAGTCGGATCGCACCATTTCCTTCATTCCGCCTGATGGAGAGTTTGATCTCATGACGTACCGTCTGGCTACGCATGTCAAGCCGCTGATCTGGGTCGAAGCGGTCGTGGAACCTCACTCGCGCTCGCGTATTGAGTACATGGTCAAGGCCAAGTCGCAGTTCAAGAGCCGCAGTGTCGCTAACAATGTGGAGATCGTGATCCCAGTGCCACCTGATGTCGACTCGCCCAGCTTCAAGTGCAGCATTGGCTCGGTGACGTACGTGCCCGACCGCGACGCTATCGTTTGGTCCATCAAGCAGTTCAACGGCTCTCGCGAGTACCTCATGCGCGCGCACTTTGGTCTGCCCAGTGTGGACAACCACGAGGCCACAGATGACTGGAAGGCGCCCATTCAGGTCAAGTTTGAGATCCCCTACTTCACAGTCTCAGGCATCCAGGTGCGCTACCTTAAGATCATCGAAAAGAGCGGCTACCAGGCACTGCCGTGGGTTCGCTACATCACACAGAACGGCGACTACCAGCTACGCATGTCCTAAATGCGTATCGTGGCAACACAAGGAAGGAGCTTAGTGCTGGCTTTCACTCAGCACGAATTTAGCCAGTGACTGACTGATCAAGGCCAAAACTTAACAATTTGCTCAAGGAAAGCACTAGCGCGAGGTGAATGGCAGGACGGCAATCATTCGGTAAGTAGAGAGTGAGGAGGTGGCAGAGTAGACGCAGAGAAGATTCCCTTCTTTGGCTGGATGCTGCCTTCATTGCTGAATGTGAACGATGTATATGAGTAGATGTTTGTCTTGCTTTGAATGCTGGCTGTGAGTTGGTAAGGATCCAGGTCTCTCGGGTTGCGTTGTGTTGGACTCGTAGCAATCAAGTCGTGATCAATGCAGCTACCCACGACACACCAGCTTAGTAGGCGTAGTCATCACGCCAGCGTTTGTTGTTGTTCATCTGCCGGCGATGAGAGCGGCATCCAGACCAGGGAGCCCACCACCAACGATTGAGAGTGTACCCGGTGTCCTCGAATGCGCTTTCTCGAGTCGGTGGCAACAAGACAGCAGCTGCAATCGCTGTTCGCTCTTCATCATGTTGCGCTTTAGCGGCTGCAGTCAAGGCTCGAAGCGACGAACAACTACCCCGCACATTCTGAGGTCCCGGTTCAAGATAATTTACTCTCGCAGAGCCCATCGTCCCGACAGTCATGGATTCGGATGCCTGCAATGTTGCAGAACCTGAGCCCAGAATGGCCACACGACCATATCGCGAGGTGATATCCCCAGTGTCGATGCTGCCTCTGCCTGCAATAGCCAGCGACTGCGTCTCACATCGACAGTCGTCTTCATTCAAGGTTGCGGCGAAGCGGACATTTCCAGATCCAGTCACTGCTGCTCCAAAACTTGGGGTGGCGAGCTTCGGTGTCTGTACGACAATCTTGGATTCGCCCCAGCGTCCTGCAGTTGCTGCGCGAATACGATCCTTCGCGATAATCTCGGGGGCTGACAGGTAGAGCTGACCACCTCTACCAGCGAAGAGGGCGACCCTGCCAAGATGCAGTGCCTGTTCCTGTGTCACGAATACTTGACTTCCACGGAAAGCTGCCAGCTTGAGCTTCCCATACGGTCGATCGTTTATCAGGACGCTACCGTGTTCGTTGCTGTCCGCCACCACGAGAGACCCACCGCCGAATGCACCGAGGTTACGAAGCTCGGAAGCTTCACGCACGAAGATTTCGGTCAGCAGGTGCTTGCCAGGCTCAACAGCTTCTTCAACAGGCCATCCACGAGGTGGCCGAGGGTCAAACCCAATTAGGAGGCGGTTGGAGCCTCGCGCCAGAACATCGACGCGTTCCAGAAGACTGTAAGCATCACTTGACACTCTTGCTACAACAGCAAGCTGATCGCTGCTACCTTGAGCTTGAGCCACCTCGTCGAAGAATGATGGTGACGCCACCGAGACGTACGTGAGTCCAGGGGTAGCCACACGTAACTTTTCCAACGCTTGGTTGCCAGATATACCCCACGTTTGTTGCACGCGTTGGCGTTCGGCAATTGGCACTTTTGGGGCCTCAACAGCTCCGACACGGACCTTGAAACTCATCGAGCGGTGCTGAGCCTGGACGATGCTCCTACTCGTGGACTGCACATAACGATGTAGTCTTGACTGCATCGTGGGGTGCTGAAGCTTGGTGTTTGCTTGTGGTGGTGGTCAATTGGAAAGTGAGTGACACACAGGCGATATCGGGGTCCCGCTTTGACTTCAGTCTGCAATTAGCACTTCAACATAGAATGCCGGTGACTTCACCATCATTCAGATACTTACCTCGCTTGTTTGCTTGAACACGCAAAGTTTGGTTATCTATCGCCCTCCGTAACACGAATACAGGCTCCGTATGCGCTTACCTTCTCATGCCTGTAACGTTTGGTGCACAATGGTACCTGCAACCAATTTTACCATAGCTCGACTGAAATGAACCTCACATGTACGCCATCCATTTACTCGTTAGAAGCGCTTGAGGCAGATGTTGCTGCCATGCTCATCGTACTCCTTCTTTGTCACGACTCGTTCAGACAACGCATCCGATTCCGCCAGAGAGCAGCAACCTTGCCAGGCAGCGAGTATCGGACTGGAATAGCACAACAGCAAAAACAAATTTGTCAATGTAGAGATCACACACACCAGAATCAACCGACAGCCAACGTACTCTGAGGGTTGGTGCAAGTCGATGTCAAAATCGTCAGGTACCAACGACCGTAAATCGCGCTCGAGTCGCTGCCGGAAGTTCTTGAATTTCGTGTTTCCGCCAACCAGCAGGATGTTCGAGTAAAACGCATCTGAAAGCTCTTCGGGGCACGCTTCGACAGCCTGCACGATCGTCTCGGCTAGACCTACTTGGCTAATACCAATATCCGACGGATGGAACAACACCTCCGGCACCGTCACCATCTCGACGCCCATTTCTAAAGCCTGCTCGTCGTCGTTCGGTCTTGCAGGCTGTTGCTCGTCAGTCTGTGTCTCTTCACTCTCATCCTCCATGTCATCTTCACGACATCTCCCTTCAAAAGTACGAACAAAGTCCGGCAGAATCCAATGCTTCCGCTCCTGTCGGTCAGAGTGATACCGCTTCAGATCGTTCTCAAACTCCATGGAGCAGTAACACAGCGCCTCCTTCAGCTCATTAATGACGGGGGTATCATCCATGACATTCCACTGTCGATAGGACACAATCTCTTTCAAGTAATTAGTCAGCAGTTTCCCTCCAACATTAATTCGTCTCACACCAGGCAAATAAGCCTTCCCGTCAATCACAGGCACCACGTGGGTGAAGGAGAATCCCGAGTCTACCACGAGATGGCACGACGACGTTGAGAATCGGAGTGGGTCTTCGTCTACAACTAGCGGTGGAGTCGCCGACTCCATCTTAACCTTCTTCCGTTTCTTCCTGCCAGGACTCCTCTTTGCCGGCTTCTTAGCAGCTATAAGGCCCTCTTGAAACTCTCGTTCACAGTGCTCTGAGTACGAGAGCACGCAACTCTCAGCTGCATTGACTCGAGCATAGGACTGGAAGCCTAACTCCTCGAACACTACCTGATCCATGCTCTCGTTCACGACTGCAGGGGCCAGTAACGGAGCTGTAACTACCATTGAGTCCTCACCTGGATCCACCTTCAACATCTACAGTACCATAGTGTTAGTCTACGAGAACGTAACCCTGGGGGTACAAGGCAACTTCAACTTGCCTCGCTTGACATGAGATGAGCCCACAATTCGGACTCAACATTCCAGTTGACACAGTACCCCCTGCTCACACGTCACAGAAGTAACCTTTAGTGTAACCCTCAAGCAAAGTGTATTCCTAGCATCTAACCTCTGTACTGGCCGTAAGTAGCGCAACTTAGCCCGCTGCCGCTCTAGATCTTGCAGCTTCTGGCCCATGAAGACAACCGAAGGGTTGGCAGACGTCGAAGCCACATGATTGGCAAGGATCGACGCCGTCGGAGACACACCAGAGACCACAACAGACGCCTTGAGTGTCGCTCCACCAGCATCCAGTGCTACCACCTTCATTTTGCAACTGAGGGTACGAAATGTACCCCGTCGTAACTGTAAAGTTGCGCAACTTAATTCCAATGAATAAATAAAGTTGCATGATATAATTCCGCAACCTTATTCAAGATTTGCTTGTCAACGGTACCGTTGACACTGCGGAAACCATGGCGTCTGTTCCAGCGCCCGCAGCCAGCACTCAAGACGCTGCTGAACGAGAGAAAGAATTGTGAGTCCTGCATCCAATGGGACCCTTCTCCCGCTCTATATCCCCTACATCCCTCACAATGTCGTTATGTTGCAGCTTCACCACTTGGCTGCGGCTTATGGAGCGCCAAAAGGACGCGACGAACCTCACGCAGGCCATGCAGAGTCTCCTGGCTCAGACGAAAGACGCAGCCGTTAAGTTGCAGGACGCCAGGCACCAGGCCAACATGCTGAGCGCCAATGACAAGACGATGGCGGAGCTCGTGGTGCAACTCAACGAGTTTTTCTTCCGGGACATCGTGCCTGCACTCAAGCGAGCCAAGGAGGTGGTCGCAGCAGGTTCTAACACCTCCAATCGACAAGCTCAAGACCCTTTGGATCGGTACTTGGAGCAAGGAGATGAGGGGGCGACCATGTCTCAAACATTTGTGGACAACATGAGCGGCTGGGGAGCTACAGAGGGACCCGAGAGAGAGCAAAGTAAAGCAAAGAAGAGTGACAGTGACGAGGACGATTCAATCTCGGGCGACATGTTTCATGACTTCCTGATCGCCAACAGTCTCAAGTTGACGTCAATGCAAGCTCCAGATTATTCTGCAAGGGTGCCAGGACGTGTGATCCAGCAGCAATCTGTGGCGCCGACTGCTGTTACTGGAACTCAGATGAGCGAGCCTTCGCCGACTACTGCAAGTCCACGCGCAACGAAAGGCAAAGGCAAGACTATGGCGAACAGGCGTGGCCGAGTGGTGCCACCGCCGATCGCGACGGACCTTCCTCCCCGATCGGCGTCCGGCTCAGCAGGAACCACCCCACAGACACAGTCGAGGAGCCCTACTGAAGCAGCACAGAAGAAAGATCGTATTGGGAAGAGGACTGCTGCGAGTTTGATCGCTGAACAAGTACTGGGTGTACGCACGTACGGGAGCGCGAGGGAGTATTTCATTCGCTGGCAAGGAGTGCAAGCGCCACTTTGGATTTCGCGCCGAAAAGCGCCGCAACAGGCCAAAGAGCTGATTGATTTGTACGCGGCAGCATTGCGTTCACGGGTCGGAGCGGCGTCGAGCCAAGGTGCAACGGACCAGAATCGGCGTGTGAGTCATAAAGGAAGGAAGAAGACGTCAAGAGACGGAGCAAGTCTGCGACAGGGCCAGCAGCGTGTAGGCAGCGCTGGGGCTAAACAGGCAGAATTCTACACTGTCGACCACATCGTAAACCATCGTTTGCATTACAACAGACGTCAATACCTCGTTCGCTGGGAAAATTACGCTGAGAGCCAAGATACATGGGAGAACGCCGACAAGCTGCGTGCAGATGTGCCGGAAATCGTTGACGCTTACGAGGATCAACTCCAGCGCGACCGCGCTCGAGCCGAGGCGGTTCAGTCGGCGATGTCCGAGCTAATTCGTGACGTGGGGCCTAAGCCCACAAAGACGAAGCGGAGCATTGGGGAGTCTGGCAGAGAGGGCAGTGCTGACAAGAGCAAACTGCCGTCTCCAGTGAGCGAGGAAGGCGTGCGCCCGAAGGAGAAGCGCCGGCGCATTGATACGGATAAGGAAAACAAGAGTAATGGTGCCGACGGAGATAATACGAGCGAAGACGACTACCAGTTCGACTTGGAAGAGGCAGAGCTGGAAGAATTCAGCGACGAAGAGTTCGCAGACAAGTTAAACAATTGATCCAGCGAGGATCCACAGCGATTTTGAAGACGTGGGAAGAGTAATACATGTATGTGTTTGTGGGAGTTCCGTCAATGACAATTGAAGCACTTGCATTGACAATTCTCACATCGCAGTCGTCTTCATTCAAGGTTGCGGCGAAGCGAACATTCCCAGATCCAGTCACTGCTGCTGCAAGGCATGGGGCGGCAAGCTTCGACGTCTGCACGATATTCCTGGATTCGCCCCAGCATCCTGCGGCAGCCAGGACTCTACCTTGTTCGCTGTTGCCCGTCACAGCGAGGGACCCACCACCGAATACACCAAGGTTACGAAGCTCGGAAGCTTCACGCACCGAAGGCAGGTCTTGGATTGCCGTGCTCAACCAAGTGCCACATGAACTTCACACGAGTTTTCCATGAACCGTATATTGCCGGTATACCGGTTGTACGAAATCGGTACGCTCGCTGTTTGTGCGAAAAACCGGTGCGTATCCATTTTTCGTCCCAAAAAATGCGAAAATTCGTACCAATCACAAGGGTACGGCTTTTCCGGTACGATTGCTTGGAGCTCCCAGTACCGGTACCGGTACGCTCGCCCACGCAAGTCTCAGCAAGATCGCCTTCATTCGTGGTTCTGCCGTCTCAAGCGCAACAAAGAGCTCCAAGCTCTCAACCCACAAGACTCTTACACCAATATGGCGACCGAGGCGGAGCTGACCGCGCAGATCGCTGCCGCCGGCGACAAGGTGCGCGACCTGAAGGCGCTCAAGGACGCCACCAAGGCCGACGAGATCAAGGAGGCTGTGGCACAGCTGCTGGCGCTCAAGACGCAGTTCAAGGAGGTGACAGGCAAGGACTTCGGCCCGCCGCCCAAGGCTAAGAAGGAGAAGAAGCCGCAAACCGAGCAGCAGAAGCCTAAGGACCCTGCCAAGAAGTCCAAGAAGGAGCTGAACAAGGAGCGCAAGAAAGCGCAGAAGCACGCGCTTAAGGCCAGCGTGGAGGACGAGTCCCCGGCCGCTGCAGCGGCTCATGATACCCCCGCAGCAGCCACTGCTGCTCCGGCGACTGCTGCTGGAGGAGGAAAGATGGCTCTGAAGAAGGCAGCACAGGCCGGCATCGAGCTTCCCACGCCGTCGGCTGAGGATGATGGCGTCATCGTCTTCTCCAGTGCTGGACAGCTGCCGCGTGCTAGTTACGTCGTGGCGCAGCTCGTCAAGTATGCACCAGGCTTCCGTAACTTCGGTCGCGACGCCGCCGCCGCTGCTGTGGTGCCCACACTGACGCTGGCGGACGGCCGCATCGTCTCAGGTGACTTTGCCATTGCACGCTATCTGGCACGCACTAAGCCCGAGCTGGGCTTGTATGGCGTGGCTGCTAAGGACGCCGCTGCCACGGAGGCTGCCCTACCGCCGTCGCAGATTGATGCGTGGCTTGACTTCGCTCTGTCTCGTCTTGGTGCTGACTTGCAGGACGACGGCGCACTGCAGATCCTAAACCGTGTGCTGAAGACACAGACCTTTATTGTGGGCCACGCTCTCTCACTTGCGGACATTGGCGTGTGGGCACAGGTCGCCCCACTGCAGAAGAAGCTGGATCTGTCGCCGTTCCCGAACGTTACCCGCTGGTTGGCGCACTTGGAGGCACAGCAGACGCTGTTCGCCAAGGTTGACGGTTCGCTGAAGGCCCTGAAGCCCATTAAGGCGCCAGCTCCGGCCGGTGCTGCCAAAAAGACGAAGGACTCGGGAAGCTGCCCGCCCTTGAAGGGCGCTGTGGATGGCCAGGTCGTGACGCGTTTCCCGCCTGAGCCATCTGGATACCTGCACATTGGCCACATCAAGGCCTGCATGCTGAACAACTACTACGCGCGCCACTACCACGGCAAGCTGATCCTGCGTTTCGATGACACGAACCCGAGCAAGGAGAAAGACGAGTTCGAGCAGAGCATTATTGCCGACCTGAAGCGCGTGGACGTCGTGCCGGACGTGGTGACCTACACGTCGGACTACTTCCCGAAGATCGCGGACTTTGCTCGCCAGATGATCCGTGAGGGTAACGCCTACATGGACAACACGTCGCAGGAGCAGATGCGTGAGGAGCGTATGGAGGGTATCAACTCCAAGTGCCGCGACCAGACGCCGGAGGTGAACTTGGCGCTGTTCGAGAAGATGCTGAAGAACGCCCCGGAGGCCCAGGGCTACTGCTTGCGCGGCAAGATCGACATGCAGGCCAAGAACAAGACGATGCGCGACCCCGTATTTTTCCGTCTGAATCCGACGCCGCACCACCGCACAGGCACCAAGTACCAGGCGTACCCGACGTACGATCTGGCATGCCCCGTTGTGGACTCGATCGAGGGCGTGACCCACGCGCTGCGAACGACTGAGTACAATGACCGCGACTTCCAGTACCAATGGGTGCTGGAGACGCTTCGCTTGCGCAAGGTAATTATCCAGGGCTTCGCGCGCATGAACTTCGTGTACTCGGTGCTGTCGAAGCGTAAGCTGCAGTGGTTCGTGGACAATGGTCACGTGGAGGGCTGGACGGACCCGCGTTTCCCGACAGTGCAGGGCGTGCTGCGTCGCGGTGTGCAGGTGGAGGCGCTACGCGAATTTATCCTGAGCCAGGGTGCTTCGCGCCGTATCACCGACATGGAATGGGACAAGTTCTGGACGCTCAACAAGCGCGTATTGGACCCAATTGCCCCGCGTTACTTTGCGGTCGCCAAGGAGTCGTCGGTGCCGCTTACGCTGACGAACGTGTCGAGCGATGTGATCGGCATCCCGGTGGCTCGCCACCCTAAAGACCCGTCCATGGGTAACAAGATGGTGCGCTTCTGCAACAAGCTGCTGCTCGAGCGTGACGACGTCGCCAACTTCGTGGAGGGCGAGGAGGTGACCCTCATGCGCCACGGCAACATCATCGTCAAGAAGGTGAACAAGGCCGCGGACGGCGCCGTCACGAGTGTCGAGGCTGAGAACCACCCTGAGGGCGATTTCAAGAAGACCAAGTTCAAGGTCACGTGGCTGGCCGATGTGCCCGACCTTGTGCCGCTGACGCTGGTGGAGTTCGACCACCTGCTCAACAAGCCGAAGCTTGAGGAGGGCGATGACTTCCATGATTTCCTAACTGAGACCACGCGTGCCGAGATGCACGCTGTGGGCGACCACGAGTTGCGCAACATGAAGGAGGGCCAGGTCGTGCAGCTTGAGCGTCGCGGCTACTTCCGTGTGGACATGCCGTACGTCTCGGACGACAAGCCCATTGTCATGTTCATGGTGCCCGATGGCAAGGTCAAGGCCATGTCCACGCTATCGACCAAACTTGCCCACCGGTAAAAGCTAAAGATAGAGACGAGGAGTCCTCATAGAGGAAGATAGCGAGGGATACCAGCTGATAGTGCGTTTATCCAGCATTGGCAATGATAAGATGCGATGCAGTGCATTTTCAACATTTATTGTAACGTTAGCCTGCCTTACGCTAATTTGTTGTATTAACGCTCTCACGCCATCCCGAGAGGCGATCTGCTGGAAATCTGATACCTGTAACAATACAGTGCAGCAAACATCGAGTCACTACGCTGTAGCGAGCTAGTTTCTTCCTTCATGCATCCTTGTCCTTCATGGTGCATTACAGTAGTGTAGGGTTTCCAATCGTCATCACTATCCTTGAGCTCATGTCATGCGTTGCGTTTCACTTCAAGCTGTACAATCGTCCCCGAATATCCAGCGTACGAAACACCAATCGGTGACAGCAGTCTCTGTTTACGCAAATCTATGTCCCCAACTTCTCTTATCCGACGTCAAGTAGGCGCGTGCCTCGGAGGCCTCAAAGCAGTCCAAGCACACGCCGCCACCTCAGTCGTTCGCTCACACACAGAAACTCCCTCATGAGCGCGCATCTGCTGCTCCGGTAAGGAAGGAGCACATAACCGTCATGCTTCTGTTAAGTTCGGGATGCACGACTAGCTCAAACTAACTTACGTTCTGTATGATCCAGCTCGTATTCCAGTCGACGACGCGTGTTGTACGCCGCTCACAATGACGTCCGCCTAGTGCTGCAGTGTCGACAGTTGCATACAGTACGTCGTCCCAAGTCTTCGCTGTTACCAAAGCTCCAGCTGTACAATACGACGCATCGATGGCACGGTCATGGTCACAGTCACGGGGTCTTAGAGGAAGAGACAGAGGAGGAGCGAGCATTGAAGATGAAACTGTCGGCAGAAGATGTGAAGGCTGCAGATCGCATCACGTGGGTCGGCGTCTGGTTGAATGTGGTGCTCAGTGGCCTGAAAGGAGTCGCGGGAGTGGCTTTCCACTCTTCGGGACTATTGGCTGATGCTGCACACTCAATAAGTGACTTAGTGAGCGACTTTGTAACGCTAGGGACACTTAAATATTGTGCCAGACCACCAGATGCACTGCAGCCATACGGATATGGCAAGTACGAGACGATGGGAGCATTGTCAGTGTCGTTGTTGCTGGTTGGAGGTTCTTTGGGGATCATGGCACACTCACTGGACACGTTGTTGGTGCTGATGGAGCCGACGACTGCAATTTCGACGCTGGATGCCAAGGAAGTGGTGGAACTGGTGGAACACTTGGATCCTAATGCCCTTGAGGCAGTTGAGACGCTGGCTAAGTCGGTGCACACACATGCGCATGGTATGGTGATGCACCCTGCGGCATTGGGTATTGCTGCGTTGAGTGTAGCTGCGAAGGAGGCTCTGTACCGCACTACGATCAATATCGGACGTCGTGTTCACTCGAGCGTGTTGATTGCGAATGCATGGCATCATCGTAGTGATGCAGTGACGAGCGTGGTAGCCATGGGTGGCATCGGGTTGAGTCTTGCAGGCTTCCCGTTGTTTGATCCTCTTGCGGGTATTGCGGTGGGCGGCATCATCTTGAAAATGGGAGCGGAAATGGGCTGGGAATCCACGAAGGAGCTGTGTGATGCCAAGTTGTCCGACACGATCATCCGAAGCCTTGAGAAGGCTGTCGACGACGTGATTGGAAATAGTAACGGAGAAGTCTTGAGCGTTCGTCAGCTACGTAGTCGCAAGGTCGGCCGACATATCCATGTGGATCTGACTTTGGTGGTCGACGACGCATCCGGAGTGCACCGTGCTGTCGAGTGGAAGCAGAAGGTGAAGGGAGCCATCAAGCACAAGATGCCGCGCGTGAAGGACATCATCGTGGAAATCGCCACGCCAGGGCAATTGGCAGCGGTGGAGGCAGCGGAAGCGAAGGAGGCGCACGACCACGCGCACAGTCATCTGTAGACAGTAAATGCCCAGCTCCATTTTGTTAGAAAAAATCTGAATTCATGCACACTTACCACCGATTCGTACGATGAGGCGATTCATGAGGCCGAATACCGCGATCCATGCTTGCTTGGGTGTGCGAGGGTTACTTGAATCTGGCCAGCAGCAGCCGTACGATAATATGCTCTTGGCGGAGGCCAATTTGAAAGGTAGTTTTACGTGTACAGTTTCGTCTAACTATTTTCCCACAAATGTTTCACAGGAAGTACCAAGTAGCATGGGGTACGTTGCAAAATGGTTACTAACTTACATAGTATTGGTTCTCTACTGGCAGTAGTAGCCGAGTATGTCGACGGAGGAAGGAATAACAATTTTACGAAGACCTTCGGTCCAGCTTGTCAGCACGATCAATCAGGGCCCCGGTACGTTGCTCTGAAACCGCACGCACATTCGACAGATTGCAGTCTTTCCAGTTCTCTGCCACCAGCCTGGATACGACTTGACTAACAGAAGCTGACGAACGGCACCCATGTATAGATTTTTGCACGTCACGTGTGCAAAAAATCTATGGCAATAATCGTCAAAAGCCTGGCAGCACGGTTACGAAAGCACAAAAGCTGGCTGAATGATCTACAACTCCCGTTTCTGCAACTACGACTTTCCAGGGCAGTCGGACCGCAACTATGGTGGCGGCTGCCTCGAATGGCGCCAGCCTTCCTGCAAGCTTTGACTTTAGCAACGTTTGCTGCCAGCAAACGTTAAAGGCATTCGCTGACCTGATGGTACGGCGCTGTATGCGTGTGGGACTCGGTGGTGTACTGTGCGCGTATTCTTGTTTTCCTCCTTGAAGCTGAGACCCCAACGACGACTGGCCAGCAGACACGGTTAGGTTGATTGATCGCATCGGTAGCAGCAACTTCACGTTGCCTCTGGATCCGACTGCATTCGTTGCTGCCTCAAGCATTGACACGTGGTTCGCATAGGCAGCAAATGCAGAGAATGTCGGAAACCAAATGCAATCCGCAAGTTTGGCGCGGTAGAAAGATTTTCGGCGCTGCTAAGTCGCTTGTCCCACGCCCTGGCAAACAAAACCGTGCGGGCATACAAACGCGCTATCATCGCTGGACCTAACGCAACGGAACGCCCGTCTCCCCTTGCGATCTCGAGCCAGCCATCCAGTCGGTCATTACTCAATCAGAGACACAAGAAGCACAGGACAAAAGTTACTATGGTGCTGCCGGCATGCGCAGGCGTCTTTATGCGCATGCACTGCCCACACGCGCGGCTCTTTGAAGAGGAATACAAGCGGTGAGTGGCGCCACTTTGTCCTTCTTTTGTCGAAATACTATCAGGGACGTCGTTGACGTAGCAGCGAGGGGGGTCACGAAGATGATACCCGACGCTGGTTTTGTTCTAGGCTCTTTTTCGGTGTCTGACCGGACTGTGTGCTCTATTGTGTCTGCCCACTCATCAACACTCCAGGAGCAACCGGAATCGAGGTACTAAGGTCGGTTGAGTGTCCGCTACGTCGGACTTTCTTCTTCTGCAGACTTCTATTGTGATCTTTTGCTCCATTTACTCATGTCGTCTTTACCTTTTTCTTTCAACTATTGAAACACTGATCCTACCTTTAATCCTACAAACTTAGATCTTGCGGTGCGTAGTCTACAACAACAACAACACTTGAATAGAGATTCATCAAAATTGAAGGTCTAACAGACCTTCTTCTTCTTCGGTACAGGTGCTTTCCTCATTGCTGTCCACACCACGTGGACAGGAGCTACTGCGGATCGCCACTCGATGTCGTGTTGCGTTTCGATCTTGAGTCGGATGTCTCCCAGGGCGTCGGCCAGGACAATCGAGGTCGTGTAGCACCATTTGACGTGACGAACGTCTTCGTTTTCGCACGATTCGAGACCGTCGACGCCAAGCCTCTCAGCGGCGAGTATTCATTGCGCTACCTTCGTAGCATCTCGCAAAGCGAGGTGAATCCCGAAGCTTCGTGGATTGAAGGTGTGCAGCAAACAGCAGCGGACAGACAGCAGCATTCTCAGCAACTCCACGGACGTCGACCAGCTTCGCGACCGTCAAATTCTCAAGACACTGAGTCAGCAACTTTTGTGCTAAATGGCCAGGCATTCGCCAAGTGGTACTACCACTGGGAAAGCGGTGCCAACAAGGTGCAGCGTGCTACCAAACACGCTCTCAAAGCTTACGTTTTTTATCAGACACAGGAAGGACAGGCACCGGGCTCCGTTCAAGCGACGAGTTTACAATTGCAGCAGTCCACCGTCCACCGGGAGTTAGCAAGAGACGGAACGCTCGAGTTGCTGTGCGTCGTGACGTCTCCACCATTTACGGTGGTCTCGTATCGTCGCGCACCGCTGGATGCTTCCGCTGGCCTTGTAGGTCCTGGTGCTCTAGGACAGGATGCAACAGCGTCACTGATGCCGCACTACGCGACAGATACAGCTCACCCCGTTGATTCACGACTGCGCCGTCTTGTGCAGCACCAAATCTCGAGAGCCTTTCAAGAGTACAATGAGCAACAGCAGCGCCATCAAGACCCTCGAAGTGGCTCTTCGAACGAGCCATTTGAGCCATTCGGAACATCTCGTTTACTAACCGAACAGAATCGGATTCAATACGATCGCTACAGACAATTGCAGGAGCGTGAAGGCCTTCGATTCCGATTGCTATCTCCAGAGGACGCAGCGCTGTCCGGATCACCACTGCTTAATCAGATTAAACCCCGGGAACCACGACTCGTTTTTGACAGTACGAGGCGCAGAGATGATCATCCGCACTGGCATGATACAGGCAAGAGTGACGATGACGCGTTGGTAGACGACTACGACGAAGATGATAACCGTGATGAGGCTGTTCCGCAGTCAATAACACCCCGAAATTGGATGATGCAACAGGCAGCATCCAGCTACGACGTTAAAGTCTCTGGACCAGTAGGAATGCCACCGTCGGCGACCGATCCAGTCAGACAGGCTGAAAGGGAAGCAAGTGTCACGTTGTTGCGACTCAAGCAGCAGCAACACCAACTCGACAGCCATCAGCGCGAGTTACAGCAACTTACTGATCTGGCAATTGTCCACTTCTTCGTGTCCCGTATTACGACCAACAGTGCCAAAAATGTGGCTAACCTAGAGATGATCATCACGATAGCAATTTCACAACACTGGAGATATGCGTCTGGCGGGGCTACACAACTTGCTAGATTGCTCCTGTCCATTGCAAATCGCGATATGGGCGCAACGGCGTCTCGGAGCAACACCGGGACAAACGCAAGGCTTGGGGAGCTGATGCTCGTATTGGCGGAAGTGTGTGTTTGGGCCTTTTCACCGGACAGCATTGAATTAATGCAGATCTTGCTGGGTGCGTGCCATCCGCTGCTACTCGATAGCCTTAATTCCAGTGGCTCTGGTGGGATCGAAGATGACGGAAAGGAACTCCGTACAACATTCTTGGATTGCGCTGCGCGGTGTTGGAATACGTTGGATGCATTCCTACGGACGCGTCGAGCGACTCAGACAACGATCCGTAGTGCGCGCGAATTAAGCGATGCCGTTTTAGGTATTGTTTACAGTGATCCAGAGCTGGAAGAACTGCGCGCTGGATTAAGAACTATGCTTCAACGACCTACGATTGTACTCGAAGATAGCAAGGAGAATACTTCTACAGGACCGGACGCGTATGACTCTGTCACTCCACATTGCAACCTCGTAGGATGGCAGGGCTTTGTGGCCCAAGTTCGAGAGGGTTACCTGGTGCGTCCACTGAATGATTCGATAGATTTCTACTACTTACAGATATGTTGTGTGGTGCTGTGAAAATGTCAGAGAGACCAGTATTCGGGGAGGGGCCCTCCATGGAGCCCTATGCAGGGTATGAGCGCGCAACCAAGTCGATGGATGGCAGACTGGCTACTGCAACCGAGTAGCCTTTTAGTCACTCCTCGCGTGGATACCCAGGGCAAAACAAGAGGTGGCGGTGTCCCTAGCCTTCCAGCTCATATCGTACCTTCGATGTGGACTTCGTCCCTTGCGTTATCGCAACTACTGCACCTGAAGCTTGCAGTGGCGGGGGATCCACTACACACACTTTACGTGCGTAGTTCTCTAGTCCAATGCACCATGTCGAATTTAAACTAACGTGCCGTCCTTCGGTAGGTCCGAGCAGAACCGTCGGTGCTATCTCGCGATAACGCGTGGCTGCGACTTGTTTGCGATGGTCGAGTGCGTGTAGCTCCAGTTGTTCCCAACGGCTTGACAAGTTTGATGGGCATTGCTTCGTGCGGCTTCGGAGGCGACTACGTAGCGTATCGCCTGGAGCAACAGACCCAGACGAACCTTAGTCGCGGATCAAGTGGCCGACCGTCGTTGACCCAAACGACAGGAAACGCGAGCGATCACAGCTCAATCTGCGTCGAATTTTACTGGTGGTCTTTTAAAAGTGACGCGCAAAATCGACTTGCGGCCTACCGCAGCGTGCTGACATTGAAGACTGCAGCCAGCGGTGCGTTCATGGAAGGGCGAATGGATCTGGAGCACGGATACGTTGATCGCCAGGCCATCGCAGCGGGAGAATTTCCCGACCTGGAGCTTTGGGCGCCAACCGAGCGCGTGCAGGCCGTCAGCAGCTGGGAGTCCTGGCTCTCGATCGAGGGCGTGTATGCTCGAAAATGAGGAAGTTGAAGTGTAAAGCGCGACTAACGAAAGTGCTTTCTATGTGCGTATGATAGTACTTGGTGACTCAGGATGACGTTGTCGATAGCAAGATATTGTCCGCCATGTTAACTCGAGCGTCAATTATGTTGAGTCGCGCCTGTAGCGGAGAAATGCAAAGCAATCGATTCATGAAGAACTAATCACCGCAAGTGGTGAGACGACGTGGTTCCTAGCCAGCAAATTCAGGAATGGAGCACATAAAGTGGACGCACTGAATCTTGAGTAAGTTTACCCGCTTATGAATACGGATGCATTTGTTCAAAAGGATGTTCGCACCCTCCTGAACAAAGCTGAATCTGGAGGCTACTGTAGCGGTCGGGGTGTTGAAGTTATCGCACCAAAATCAATAAAAGCAGTTTCATATTTCCTAAGTAGTCTAATTTGAGGAGTCTGGCAAAGATCACGTTCGACGCCACTTCTGGTTTTGCCGATTTCTTACGCCGAATTACAGGTTTATCATAAAAAAACTCTATTTCGTACTGTATGCCTCATGCTTTCTCGCCTGGAAAAAGGACTTCCAGCGAGTCCCGGCCTTTTCTGCTTACCCGGGGCCACAGAACACAGTCGAAGCCCGACGAAGCAGGTTGGCCATATCGAGCCGACCTGCCCAACGAACATTGCAACACTTTGATGCGCGCGTGGTATGCGAGGTGGGTAAATTCGCTGTTGACTGCGAACACCGAATTCAGTACGTAGATTTGTTAAGCTTAGATCATCGTGTCAACAGTCTAAAGTATGAGTGATGATCCCACGTTTCGTTTGTCAACCTGTGTCTGGTATCCTAGAGTATAATTTCCTTCAAGATGCTGCGTCTTCATTCCATTGATACCTGTCTATAACTTGATCCCCATGCAATCTTGAACCTTGTTAGGATCGCTTTCAGTGAAAGCCAGGCTACTTGCACCTCACATAGTTGATTACCCGTCAAATACGTTCAATCGATTTACAGAAGGTATCAATATACACAGTGAGTGTGCCCTTCGGCTCCAGCTTCGACGTGTTTTTTGCACATGCACATTTTAATCCGGACCGCAGCGTTCGTCCTTATTACCGAAAATCACACTTCACATACAAATTCCAACTTCAACTCCCTCAAAAGACGGCAGCATATCTACTCTCCGACCCACCCTATCTGTGCATTTGCCACGCTGCATCAAGTTCGTCGCTGTTCATCCATCGCCATCGCCTCCCTCCGCCACCGCCTTATTGTCCAGCTCCATGAGCGTCCCGTCAGGTGCTGCTGCTGCCCCAGTGCCGCTCCAGTCTGCTCCCGTGCAGTTGCAGACGCCCGTGACGCCACAACTGGTGCCTACCAGCAACCCACAGACGCTCGAGCAGCTCCTGCAGCACTTTGTGCGCGTCTACGAGGAGCGACTGCTCGTGGACATCGCCGCCAATTTGTACCGTGAATTTGCACGTGGTGGCGGCATCCAACGTGAAGATATCGGCAAATTGCTGTCCCATTTCCCTCCCAAAGTCGTTGAAGGTGTCTTCGCTCGCTATGACCAAGCAGGACGTGGTGTCGTGGATGCACGTGCCTTCCTGGCACTTGTGCGTTACCTGAACTTCGGCAATGGCTTCTGTGACTCATGCTTCGCTCCTATTGGTGAACATGAACGTGGCTTCATGTGCTTAGAGTGCAGAGCTGGAGGATACATTCTCTGTGCCAGATGCTACCCAAGAGGAGTCAGTGGTGAGGTGCATCCACCCAACCATCGCTTCGTACCTGCTCAGGAGATGCTGGAGATGCTGGCACCTCCACCTGAAGACAGAGATCAACTACCCAATGGTGTGGGTGTGTTCCTACGCACACACATCGCTACGCTCTTTGCACAGATGGACATGGATCGAGATGGTCGCATCACACAAGACGAGTTCCGTGTCTTCCAGAGAACTCAAGGTTGTGCTGATAGCTACATCGACTTCTTACTTAGCTTTGGAGGAAGTATCGATGGGATGATCTCCAAGAAAGAACTGCTGTATCTCGTCACGGGACAGAAAATGACACGACAATGCGACGAATGCGCAGCGCTCAAGTTTGTCGGCCAGGACCAGATCCTCTCGTGTTTAGAGTGTTTAAGTGACTATGACTGCTGCGTCGAGTGCTGGCAGAGTGGACGGTGCCAGCATGAACACGCCAACTTCCGCATGGCTGAGCCGTTCCAACTGCGCTTTGCTGGTCTGTGTTATCGCTACTCGCATGACGACTTGTGGCTTCTCTCCGTAGGCAGCTACGAGCTATGGGCACCCTATGAGCCCTTCCTCGGAGAGAAGTTGCATGTGTACGCAAGGTTGGGCCCACCTCAAGCATACGGCCACTATATGCTGCCCAAATTCACACAACGGCAGTCAGCAGCTTTCTTCGAGCGACACTACGGCGCTGCGAAGACCGCAAACAACGCAGCAAACAACACCGGACAGCAACAGCAAGTCAACAACGCCGACATGTTTACCACGGGCCTGGACATTTTCAGCGAGCAGATCCCGGACTTTACGCAGGACACGACACCAGCTCCGCCACAGCCGTTCGATTGGGCCGGCGCCACGGGCGAAGTGCTTTCGTGGTTTTACTAGAGACAAAAGAAGTGAACAGCCCGACCGTAGGGCTTCCGATTCAACACACTTCGCTCAGGATGTGGACGTACTAAGACGAAACACGCCAGTCCAGAAGATATGCATACATTTATCGCAACCAGCTTCAGTTATAATACATGGATCTAGGTAGTGGTGGGCTTTATCTGGCAACACCAACATCAACCAAAGCCTGCAATTGATTTCGATCCGCGAATTATCACCCCGAGCGGCTTCAACAACGCTATTATAGAAATGAGGTATGAGCTGAAGCGTGACGGAGATTAAAGAGTTAAACTGATAATGTTTCGGCGCGTGATCAATGAGATGTCTTCCTGCACACCTTCAACACAAAAGTGAAGTACTTTGAAGTAATTAGTACATTTACATGTAGTCCTTGGCATCTCGTGCTTTGGCGGGTTTGAGTCGACTAAGCAGCTCTGCCCAAACTGTTCGTGCTTACGAAGGTAGCGCTTCACGTGGTGATTCACTGTTGTCTGCGGAAGTTTCCGCAACACGAAGTTTGCTCAATGTTTATGATCTGCTGCAATTGCAGCCGCTTGATTTCGGTGAGGTTGTAGTTTTGTTTCATTCCTCTAATCGAGCAGCGGAACTTTAGCAGAGACACGGCAACGAGTACAGTATGAAACACCCCCGTTGACATTGCCAATGGCAAGGCCTGACGATTAACTTTGTCCACATCAATAATGGGCATTTCCTTCAGCGATTGAGGCAATGAGAGCCTCGCGCCTTGCTGTCAGCAAGTTGCTGAGGAGTGAGTAAACGACGGGCTGATCACAACCTTGTGATCACAAGAGACGACGACTGTATCTCTGCAGCTGGTGGTTGGATACACGGCCGAAATGTTTCAAGCTCTGCTCCAGGATCGCAGCAAAGATTGCAGTGGAAACACCGCGACCGTTGCTCGACCAGCGAAGGCTCCGAAAATGGCGTCGGCAGTTCTCAACGGAGTATGGCAGGCAACGGCCACTTCGGCGTTAAACGCCAACCAAGCCCAGTGTGACTCACAGCGGACTGCAACGGCGTTAGCCCAGAAGCGAGCTTACACACCGTTCCGCCCAGACTCCTCTCGATGGATCCCCTCCAGCTTCTCTGCCTCCGGGGTATCCTGCGAGGATTCACCGGAGTGCGCCCGTCGCCGGTGGCGAGCAGCGACAACTGCATCAGCTTCCATGAAAAGCGATTTATCGCGAATCCTCGCTGATAATTTTCATTAAAATCGTCCGATGCAGTTGCCATGGGCTCACACCACGATCGCAAAGGCGCATGGTGTCTGAGGACTCGGCTTGCGCTGGCTGGCTGCAGCGCCTGCATCATGAGATGCATGCTTTGAGATGCGATTCGCATCACGCGTGGTGGATTTCCTTCGTGAAATGATTGTCGCCGCCAGCCAAAATCTGCTGAGATTTGTTACAGTGGCACGATTACGCGGTGGTGGTCTGATGGCACGTTCGCAAGCAATGAAAGGCGTTGGATGCCGTTCGCGCTGCCAATGGCAGCCTGCCATGGTGGCCGAAAGGCAACAGCACCGAGTCAAGAAGGCCAGCAGCGGCAAAGTTTGTATGCAGGACTTTGCCTTTCGCTTTTTGCCTACAAATTGAAGCTCCTACCAAGCATCACTTGGCTTTTGTATGGCACCGCATACAGTACGAACCCCGCAAAGTTCAGATCGAACACTGGTCTTCAGTATGCGATGCTTAATCGAGTTTAAAACATCTGCACCGAACCCCATCATCAGCCGAATTATCCATCGCTTCGTGAAGGTATCTTCAGCGCTGTTGTAGGCAAGAGCCTGTTGCTGCCAGCTCGGACGTAGGATGTGGTGGTCAGCCCGGCTTTGAATGACAAGCAAACAGCGCTTCTTTTCGACGAGCGGCTTACGGCGCTCGACGCAGGGCGGATGCAGTCGGTAAAAAGCAGAAACACGCATCTTCCACCACCCAGAAAAGGAGCAAGAATATGTAATTTGGGTTTTTGATGCTTGAAAACCCGTTCAAAGCGATATCAAAAAAGTACAAAACCGCGTAAAACCCCGAATCCAAGCATTTATAAGTACCTAAAACAGATAGATTTGGGCGTGCGACACCTTTATCAAGGATTACTCTAACGAGAGGGCCAAATACAGTTCGCGATTCGCCTGCTCAGTTCCAAAAGTAACTTGTAGCGCTCAGCCCACTTCGCAGTCAAGTGTGGCTTTGCAAACTGAACAGGTCACACTGAGCGCCGGGGTTTACGCCAACCACGTCGTGACGACGTAGCGCAGTCGACAGCAACATGCCGAACGTCGAGGACGCGGACGTTCCGCTCCTTCAGAGTAACTCGCGCCGCCAGCGCGCGCCACTCACCAAGAGCGACAGTAAGTGGCATACGGTTCCGCCCATTATCAATAGTTTATCAATGACTAACCCTTTTCCTTGTTGCATTTGCCAGTGCCAAATATGACCGACATGGATGAATACATTTGCTATGGAGACCGTGTCGCCTTCCTGTGTGAGGGGCAACTCCTAGCACTCACACGCAAATTCAACCTCACATACCAGCAAATGGCACTATTGGCTGCCTCCACACTCGCCACCGGAGGCCTCATGGGCATCGCTGGCTTCTTCGTGTGGCGCAAGGGACTCTTCCGTAAGCGATACGCCGCACTCTTCGGTGACGACATCTACAATGAGGACGACCTTATTGACCCAGAACCCCATACACTGGACACTGTCCCTCTATTGGGAGGCGACAGGGACATTCGAAGTAAGACTGTAACTTCCAGTCGTATCACAACCACCAGTGGAGTGGCAGGAGAACCAGACGCACCTGTTGGTGGCTCTAAAGCAGCTCACGGCTCTGTGGCCTTCAGACTCTTTGAGTTCGACCCTAAGAAGCAACAACTTGTCTTCTCCAGTGTCGGACTGCCAGTGAAATTCGGCACGCCACTTGTTGTGGTCCACGCGGAAACAGGACGAGCTATCAGATATTTGACACACAGAGGAGCTGTGACGATTAGTAAACCTCCCGTGAACTTGGCTTTCCATCGACAAGTACGCGCGAGTTTGTTCGCGATGGAGGAATCGGCTGTTCATCTCAATTCTATCAAGAGAACAAGACCACAGTTACTTACGACGGCGCTCGTCACTTCCAGTAACTCTAACTACAGTAATAATGGAGCTTTGAGAGCGACTGTGGCTGACCCGACGATGACGGAAGAGCAACAAGACGCAGAACAGAACGAGCAGGCCATGGTTCCTGTCGGTCAGGGTGATTTCATGGTGGAGTTAACCGACCAAAGTCAGAATCATGGGCAGACGCCGAGTCAACGACAAGTGCAGGTGCTTACGAGTTACCCACGTGGCAGGAAGCTCCAGAACCTCAATAATGTTTCGTCCAACAGACAGCGCCCACGGAGCCGCAAACAGCAGCAGTCTGCGCGCTCGATGCAGTACAATGGACAGCGTCGCAGTCTGGACTTGACCAGCTCCACTGCAGCGGCGTTCCGTGCTGCTATTGATGACCCACGGTCTCAACAACCGGCATTTTCTTACGGAGATGATCCTACCGGGACGACTGTCGTCAACATCACGGACACATCAAACTTATCGTCTGGTCGCGGCCGTCGTCGTGCTTCGAGTTCCTCGGCGTCGGCTTTTCAAGGCTCAGGATCCAACGCGTTCTACCGATCCATTTCGGAGTCTTACATGAATATGGTCTCCGATATTACAGACACTCTCCAGCAGCAACGTGAGCGTCAACGCGACCGCCAGGAATTACGCCGCCGCCAGAAAGCTTTGATGAAGGATCTGCCCAACATGTCGTTCAACAACCCGTTGGGCAAATACTACGTAGCGACAGTTGAGTCCGTCCGCCATCAGACGACTGGCAGTAACTATCGCCTTCCAGTCGCTCCGAATGACGAATATTTGCGTTGGGGACAGCCCATGTCGCTAGTGTCCAAATTTAACGGACGTCCATGTGGCATTCGCCCGCGTGAGTATTACAAGGACAGCGATCTGTACTTGACGACGGAGGCAACAGCAACTACTATTGTGCCGTTGCGTGAAGACGGTGACCTCAAGTGCATGGCCAAGGAGTCGACGCGGTATTTGGCACACCTGGAAAAGCGCCAGGTGACTTTGAGTGTGGGCACGTACAACGTCTGGATGATGCCCCGCAAGGTGAGTGCGTTCACGAGTTGCTCTCCTAAGAAGAACACTCGTGCGCGTTTGATCGGCGACCTGTTGCCTCCGTGTGACATCTGGGTATTGACCGAGTGCTTCGACTATCGTGCGCGCGATATCTTACTGGACAAGATGTCGGAGGCCGGCTACTTCTTTTTCTCGCCGACGGTGGGCCACAAGCGCATGAACAAGTCAAACATGCGCAAGTTGCTTAACGGTGGTGTGCTGCTAGCCAGTAAGTACCCGATTCTCAGCGTTCGAGTCAAGCTGTTCGAAGGTGCTTGTGCTGGTGCCGACAAGCTAGCAGACAAGGGAGTTTTGTACGGCAAGATTCTGAAGGACGGACTGCTTGTTCACGTCTTCTCGACCCACCTGCAGGCATGGAACGACCCGCTTTCCCGGACCATGCGCAAATTGCAGATGGATATGGTCGCCAATTTCATGCGTGCCATGGACATTGACGAGGTAAACGACACCGTGCTGTTTGTGGGAGACTTAAACGTCAACTACTGGCTGAACAAGACGAACCAGGAGTACGACGAGATGCTGAATATCTTCGAGGCTAAGGACCCGTCGGTCGTTCGCCCGCGGAAACTCGGTAACGCATCCGACTCTGATAAGAAGGAGTCGGCTGCAGAGTTCAAGCAATTGCGCAAATACAGCTTCGACCCGCGTGTCAACGCCTTGGCTGCTGACGGTTTGAGCACGGATGGCAGCTTGGAGTTGTTGGACTACATTCTCTGCTCGCGCACGCATCGCCAGCCGAAGACTGCTTCGAGCTGGGTCCAACCACTGACCACGACGCAGCCGTGGATGTGGCGCGGCCAGCCGCAGTACAATTTGTCGGACCACTTCCCGGTCGTGAGCGAGTTCACCTTCGAGATGTAGATCGTGATCAAGGCAAAGGGTTGAGAAGCAGTGAGTGGATGCGCTGATCGTGAGCGCTTCCATTTCCCAGTGAGTCCTAGGGCCTCGGGTGGGGTTGTCATCGAGATTGTCGATGCCTGGATGGGGCGTGATTGTTATTTGCGTGTCGTGTATTGTTGCTATTTTATCGCAAGTACATTATGGGAATTCAAAGTAAATTTTGAACTATTCAACTCAATTTTTCGTTGTTCGCTGCTACTGTAGTTGACGTTGGTTTTACAGATGCAATTTGAGTTTTGAAGATCAAGGTTACATCACCCAAGTTGCTCGACAAAGCTACATGTACCACGCAGCAATTTTCAGCAGATTGTTGATGACGTTGTCGATTGCTGAGGTGGCACAGGTTACATTCGAGTTGTACTGTGTTCGAGCTCTTCTTTATTGTAACATTAGCCGAAGCGTTCATTCTGAAGGTGCCATTTGAGCTAAGCTTACTGAAGTAAGCTGCACGATCATTGAATGATGCAGCCAGTTCATCACAGGACACATGACGCTGGCAGTTGGCCAGGTGCCGGTAGTTGAAGACCTCACCATGCAGCCAACATGGCACGGATGATCGCCGCCCCCGAGAACGGATTTTCCATCGGTCTCTCCTCGTCAGTGCTCTGTATGCAGCACTCAAAGCTTTGGGACGCGTGCTGCCGGAAGTGATTGCGCCTGTGAAAGGATCAACGAGCGTTTTATGAGCGGATGCTCGCGAGTCTTTCCAGCAGGTTTGCAAGGCGGGGGCGGACCAAAGCGGCTGGACTATCCACCGTGTCAGGCAGAGCGTCCAAACCGATGCCATCATTTGTCTGCTAGCGCTGGTCACACTTGCCACAACTTTATCGGAGCACCCGTTACTGTCGCGACGGAACCTTTTCGTGCTAACCGAGCGAGTCGGAGACATCCAGGTCTCGACTGCTCGAAGGTTCCGCACAGAGCTCCATTGCTTGGCCTACGAGGCACTCGGTAAGTTTGTCCGTGCTCTGGAGGCGTAAGTAAGGTTTGCTTGACCTCTTTGCAGCAAAAATACGATTCAGAGGCGGGCGGCAAACCAGCTTTTCGTGTTGTAAACAGCCGACGGTGGACCTCGAGAGGTTGACGGATGTGTACTTCCTTGCAGCGAGTCGTCATTGTTGAGCCACGACCGCGAAGCTTCGAGCTGACCTCAATGCCATTTACAGGCAGATAAATAAATACCCACTGGCGTGCCCTCAAGTCCACTGAAGGGTCAAGTGCGTCACATGCGTTGAGTCAGATTAACTCCACCGAACCCTGCGGTGGAGCGTCGGAAGTTCCGATTTGGAACAGTTCATTTTGGGAAGAGTCACAATGTTCTGGAATTTGCACGACTTCATGAGCACGTGTCGAATCGACGTCGGAGCTGCGGAGCGGGGCCCGATTTTCGCCAGCGGAGTATGTTCCTACCCACTAGATGCCCCATTAATGACTCAGTGACCAACTATAGGCCAAGTGGCGGCTCGAGTCATGTACCACTGAGCATACGAGCGTTGGAAACATACAAAAAGCTCAAAAATATGCTCAAGTTTTGACGGCACCTCTATCGAAAACGTCAGTTGAGCGGGATAAATGGCGTGAGAAACTCTCTGGCCCTAAGGTGTTGTAAAACACCTGTCATACTTAAATATATATGTTAAACCGTTTACAAATTTGTGAAATACGTAGCCTTACCACAGTTAAGATACCTCGAATAATTAATATTCAAAATCAGTTATAATTTCCATGTGTTGCTTATGTGTCGAATTGTGAGTGCGATTTGGCGTTTGAAGGATTGATAGCAGTGGTCCGTGCAAGTTACCGTGAATTTTTGGTGCAAAGAGGGATCAGGTTGCCGAGTGGACTGACTGTTTGTCGTCCCATCAAGTAATTCCGCGGCGTGCCTCTGCCTCCGTTCATAATCGAAATCGCCGCCACGCTGCGCATTTGCCACTTGCAACACCATCGCGTGGAAATCAAGTGCCAAACACGAAGCGGTTTGGTGAGACTGAACTTGTAGACCGTTTCGGCAACAGGAAAAAAACGCGCATTTAGGTGGAGCCGCGTTCGAAACATGAGCAATAGCCCACGTCACTTCCGTCGTTCCCGGGTGGAGCGTGCCAGCAGCCTCGACCTGGCCTCGTCCTCGTCGTCGCTGTTCCGGCGTTTCCAGGGCAAGAAGAGCAGCTCCAAGACGGAGACCGAGTCGCTTGCGGCCTCGCAGCCGCCACCGCGGCATTCGCACCGCCGGATTCTCTCTAGGGACCGCAAACGCCCCATGGTCATCTACTACTCCAGCGACTCGGCAAATGTTGACCTTGACGACTCCAAGCTCACTTCGACCGTTCGCAGTATGGATGCAACTGTGTTCACCGATGTCGAAATGTCAGAAGACGAGTTGCCAACCCCAACCTCGAAAAAGTTTTCCAGTGAGAATGGCGAAGACCGATTCGACGCTGATTCAAATTTGCCAGACTTTGCCGCCAGCATGGGCCCAAGAGACACCATGGCACGCAGTCGGGGCCCTGGACGCGCACTCATACGCATGTCCCAAACCTTCAGTCGCGCCTCGGAGAGAATAGACACACACTCTCACGGAGAAGGTCGTCATCGCCGAGCGGCAAGACAAAGTGCCAAGTACGACGTGGCTTGGCGACAGGATGACGAGAGTGCATGTTGCCAAGTGTGTTTTGCAATGTTTACGAAACTCTCGCGTCGTCGCCACCATTGCCGCGTGTGTGGCGAATTGGTGTGCGGCGCCTGTTCGCAAGACCAAGTTTCCCTTACCACCAAGTTTTCCACCCCTCGTCGTGCCTGTGTTGCATGTTGCAGTTTGTTGCAAGCCATGGCACGAGCAGGCGACGACCGCGTCAAAGTGGTCGAGTCGGACGTGGCAACTGCAACTCCTACCAAACGTCACCACCAATCGGCACCGGTCCCTTCAACTGGCCACTCACCCGCTAGTGCAACAATGCCAGCGCCAGCGGTAACGCCTCGCTACCGTGACCGACTGACGGAAGTACATCGAGTCATGGCAGCCGGCAAACTGTCGCGTCGTCGTGGCAGCTCTGAGAAGAAAATGTACGTGATTTCCAGTCGCTGGCTGCGCACTTGGCTGGCGTTCACATCCTCGGCTTCGAAATCCAACTCAAGTCGCAACCTTGGCTACGGATTCGACACAGAAACATCCATTTCGTCTCCAACCAATGACGACATTGCCAGTATGGGTCGTGCTCCGGAGCCTATTGGCAATTTGTCACTTTTAGAACTTTCACGTGGCAAACTGGTGCGTCGTGCCGGTCTCATCCGTGATGACGTAATTGCCGGTGATGCGGCAAGTGCCGGGGAAGATGCGGATTTCCAGCTGCTGTCGCCTGAAGTTTGGGAAGTTTTCCAGCGTCTTTACGGTGGTGCACCTGCCATTTACGTAAACTTGACCAGTGCTGACCCCACGGCGTGGATTGTTGACATCTCCGGTTTGCTGGTTGCTAGTACCAACTCCAATGGCACTAAAGTGCAAGTGCAACCTGCGGTGGAACGTGCTTTGATGACTCGACACCACAGTGAAAACGATTTTGCCGACCCAAGAATTGGTGCTAACCAGGCCAGAACCCCTACGGAATCAGGTCTTTACACGCCGGTGAGTGGCCGATACACTGTGTCGAACTCCAAGCAGCAACCGCCCAAGAGTCCGGCGTGGACAGCCACTAGCAGCAGTAGCAGCAGCTCATTGAGCGAAGACAAGGACCGGATTCGTAGCCCCATTGGCAGTGGCAAGATGCAACTCGAAGACTTGGAATCAGACGTCGCTGCCTTGTCAATTGGCGTAATCAAGACCCCAACGGAGGGTGAAGATGACATGAGGGCTACAACCTCCACACGTAGCCCCACCGCTGCATTGGCAGCTTCAGCGTTTGCTGTTGCCATGAAACAGGCGAGACTCAACGCCCAAAAGGCTATTGATGATCGCGCTTCGCGTGTCATCGCGGCTTAAGCAACTCCCAGCTTATTACTCCACAGCCACAGAAGCAGTATGAACAATGCGCCGATTGCTCCATGCATCGACGCACCTTTATCTATAAACACGACATGCATTGCAATACCGAACTTGGTTATTCCATTAACCTAGCACTTGGAACGTCAACTATTCCTGTCTACAGTAGATAGCATTAACCCCAACTCCTGCTTCAATTGCATTATTGGCGTCGATGGTGTTACTTCGGTCTCGCCGTACCGAACGTTCAGGTTTGCGGTCTACCGACAATGAAGAAGGTTCGAGTTCTCACCAGGCTCAAGTTCGAGCTCAGCAGGAGAACCGACGTCGTGGTGCATTGTACGATGTGAGTTCACCAAGTGGCAAACGATTGCCGGGTGTAAGTCTTCAACCTGCTGATGCTCGAGTACGACGTGATCTATTGAGACTCACACAGCAACAAGATAAAAGAGTGGAAAGTGAGAAGAAAAGTGTCTATGAAGATGAGCAAAACGATTGTAAACATCGCGAACATCTCAACTACCGACCGCCTTTGGATCATATCCACAATTTGCGAGATTTACATACAACAGTGGCAAAAGATTGTCGAGGCTGTGTCAAACTCACAGCTGAGCAGCGAATGTTTGCCAAACTTAAACAGAAATTTGGCTCAAAAGATTATGGAGTTCCGACTGACAAGAAAACAGAGTGGCGGCTTGGTTACAGTAATAATGTTGATACAGGTTCAAGAGCGGGTGTTGGAGGCACTTTTGAGCCTCGAGATAGTACTCGTGAGCGAATTCTAGACTCACGGAATGCCTCTGCACTGATACCGAGTTCTGTCGCGGTTGCTTATCCGTTGAAAGACTCAAAACATCCCGATGAACTCATTTGGCACGAGTGCGAAGAACAATCTGACCTTAGTTCGACTGCATCCGATATCGATAACCAGGCTGACGATGCTATGAAGAATATTGTCCATAGTCCACGTCGTCGGCGAGCAGCCAAGAAAAAGCCATGGTGTCCAGCATCGTCATCCAAGTCATCGAGTAGTGCAAGTCCTCGACGGCGTTACCCTGTTGAGCGCTTCACCTCACTAGGCTTTGAAAATGTGATGAATATTGCAGACCAGGAAAGTTGTGGTTTGGATTCATATGATCACGACGGACTTCAGAGATTTCCAATTCGCAGTGTCGAACCTTTTGAACTGATCGACGACGCTGAAGTAGAATTCGTCGTCGATGCACGATGTGCACACAGGCAGCAAACTCTATTGACTAAAGTAACGGGGACGTACTCTCGGGTTCGAGCACGTCTGGATCGTTTGAAAGACCCTCATTTGAGATATGAACTCCCAGTTGAAGACCCAACCCAACATCCTCGAGCCTATCGACTTGGTTTAGATGATGTGCCATCCACTCCTCCCAATAAGTCGAAGAATTGCAATGAAAAGCCGAAGTTTCGTCCAAAATCTGCTAATACCAGCTTGAGTTTCCAAACTGGTTGTCTAGGTCCGAAAGGTGGCGACTTGCTGACATCAGAGAATAACGGAGGTGGTAAAGTAGCTGGAGCTCGTCGAAGACCTCATTCTGCTAGTATCGCGTACTTGAAACACTCGACAGTGTATTGTATGGGGCCACCAACGCCGTCCAAGTCGGGTTGTGTCTCCGCTGCCACCGATTTCCGTAGTGTGGTCGACGTCGAGTGTCGAAAGCGACAAAGCGAACGTGACGCGATTCTACAAAAACTTGCGAAGCGTGGACTACTTCATTCAATTCCTTTAGCTCAAGTTTTCGCCAGATTGAGGCGTGAAGGACTTTTGAACATCGACCGACGACTGCAACGCAGTGTTTTCGAGCGAATGACGCTAGATGAATACATGAGCGCATGTGGATGTCTTAACAGCAACATCTCTTCACCATTGACGTCGACCTCAGAGAGAAAACAACAAGCCGAAACACCAGGATCGTCACCCACGAAAGACACCAAGCGATTCTGCACCAACCTGAAAAGCACTGATACAATTTCATCGGTGGACACTTCACCATCTTTGGTAGCAACGCGCAAGGCACTTGTCGTATCGAGACAACAATTCCACCTGGCACTCGAAGCTTTTAACTTGTCTCCGACCGACGTGAACTTGTTTTTCTCAGCATTGGATCTGAAAGTGAGTGATTTTGTGCAAGTTTGGGACGCGATGTGTACTGTTGAAATGCTTCAACACGAGCACACGGCGATACGACGTGCTCGAGTGCAACAACTTCAGGCTCCACCAGCCAGAGATTTGGATTTTTTTCGTCCAAAAAGCAACTAACAGGCAAATGCTGAAACATCATGTTTGTATTTGCGGTTGCGTTCCCGGATTCCTAACTTGAAAAGCGAGTATTGGCAGCATGCATTGCGATCTGCAGTGCTGCTCCGCTTTCAAGCGGCTGAAGGGATTCATAAAACCTGCTAGAAACTGAAACATAGACTTTCGCTGCTGTGTGGCTGGTTCCCAGAGCTGCTCATCGCGATGAGACCATCATAGCGCCACTCGAAAGTTCTGGAATTGGCAAGGACCTACTGCACTGAGAGGTCCAAGCGACTGGCACGAATGAAGATGCCATGGTTTGGAGCACAACTGAAGTACTTCTCTCCATCAACTGTGCCGCTGTTCTTGCCTTTTTGTTCACAGAGCTCGATACCAACCCAAGTTCCCGTAGCGAATCGAGTGGTACCAATGTAGCGCACCACACCTGGCACATTGCCGACGTTGATAAACTTGCCAACGCACAATGGAGCACCGTTGATATACACGACATTGCTGCCTGAACGGCGGCGTGCTGTAGCACGATTGGTCGCTCCTTCTCGCACTTCGGGAGTACTGGTAGGAGGAGTTGTCACCTGCACGCCGTGCATGTCCCCCGTCTTAGGGAGATACACGTCCGTCAACGAGTGGAGAGACTCACTCCGAGCACGACTAAGTAGCGGAGGATCCACATCTTCCAACAGGGAAGGTTGTAGCTTGAATTGAGCTTCGGATTGTTGGCGTTGTGAACGCTTCCTTTGCTGTAGTAGCAACATCTCCTGTCGATGTTGTAAGGAGAATGTGTTGATCGGAAGAGACCGGCGTCTTGGTCCAGCCGCTGCAGCTCGACGCTGACGTTCAGTCATGGTAGCAGGTTCTAGTGCCTGGTCTCGCGAACTCGAACGTTGATAAGGGACTCGAACCGGTAAACTTTGGGGATCAAAGAGGACAACACCCTCACTTTTGGATGGAGAAGGAGTCATGCTTCGTGGACGAAATGCCATCGGACTGGCAGTGTTGCTACTTGGACTGGCGTCGCTGTTTCTTCCAGAATTACGCTCTTTAGGAGAGTTACTTCCGTTGCTGCTGTTGCTTGCACGAGCTTTCGCCTCATGCCAAAAAGACTGGATGCGATCAAGAGGCTTGCTGAGGTTCAGTGATGGTCTGCTTAAACGACGAATCTTCAGGTGGAGCTTTGGCGGAGAAGAAGCTGGGCTTTTGGCTTTCGTGTTCTCCGTTTGAGGTTGTTCCTCATTTTCCACGTGTTCTTGGTTAGAAGCACGGCTAGACGGAGGTGTCGTCTCCTTCATCGATTTCATAGCACTCTCCATATCTTGAATGAGCTCATTGTAAGCCAAAATGTCACTAGCACACGTACTGGCGTGGCGACTGTAGATCGAGACTCCCGAGCGGTTTGTCAGATCTGAAAAATCGTTTGAGAAGTCCGACGCCAAGCTCATAAATCCTTCCAAGTCTCTAGCTTTACTAGCTTCAGGAGCTTCGTCTGAAATGCCGAAGAAATACAAGTCCCAGAGCTGTTTATCCATCAATTGTTCCTGCTCACCACCAGGACGTAGACCAAATGAGGAAAAAGATGGTTTCGGAGCTAGTGGAGGACTTCCAAGAGCTTTGGATTTCGGTGGTGTACTCTCTCCTTGAGTCGGAATGTACATTGTGACTCCACCACTTCTTGAAACAATCACTTTATTTGACTCCTGCTGGTGCTGAGTTGCGTCGTCACGTTGGTCGAGCCAAGGGACGGCACGACAGGCTTCCACAAGATCTCGAGGCTCGAAACGAGCTTTACGCTGTGTCATGCGATCCATAAACTCCGTTGCATCCTCCTCCTCATTGTCTTGTGGTAGCTCTGGATCACGCACTTCAGTGCCAGAGCTTCGAACACTTACGAGATCGTAACTTTTGCTTGAGTCGCGCGTTGGAAATGAGATAAACTCGAGTGAAATCTGCAACAACCCAGCGTCGTTTCCAGCGAGTGGTAGCCAATGTGGACTGAGTCGAATCATTTTATCCCCACTACCGTCCGTGTCTTCCTCGTATATACAGGCTTTTGATGAAAGTAGTAAATCTTCCAATGCAACACTAGCGGAACCAACGATGCGTTCACCACAAATGACGTCGATCTCGAGTTTGCACTCACTGGCTTCGACTCCGACGTTGGCTCCGTCTCCTGCCGTTTCTTCCGGCTGACCCAACGCCCACGCAAAGTGTCCCCCCATGCCATCACGTGCCCCGTCTTGAGTTTGACGCCATACCGGGTTTTTCTTGGTTCCTGAGATATTGCATGGCGACTGCTGTACAGCACCTAGTAGTGTACATCGTACACTGAGTCCATACTCGTCGTACACAGAGTCGGTCAATGGCCATGAAGCTGAGAGTTGACGAGCTTCATAGACCCACACGTGTAGTTCACCTTCAGGTACGTTGTCACTTAGTCGATACGCCGGTTCCTGGGGTGTGGTACAGGACGTGCGGTTGCTCTCAAGTATGGGCAGATCTTCGTCTTCATAGACAGGAGAAGCTTCGTCTTCGCTCGACGAGGCGTTGGGGCGTAACATGACAGCTAATTCATGTGCCAACGGGTGTTTGGGACTCAGTGCGAGTCCGTGCATGGACATCTTGGCATCCGGTGGGCGGTTGGCTTCGGCGAGGGCCGCCTCAGGCTCCTCGTCGTTATTGCTCACGAGCATGTGATCTCCACGTAGTAAACTCGATAGTGAGCCATTGCGATCGCGCCGTCGCTGGAAGTTACTACCGAAGAATTAGCTGTAAGGAAGGATAGACCGTCGTTTCGCTACGACGGACTCGCGAATTCTGATATCGATGGGTAGTTTTCCACTTCAACGTGAACTTACACGCCTATGTTACGGCGCAGAGAACATGTTGGTAAAACGATGCAGCGTTTTGAATTTGTTTGACACGATAGGAGAACACCATGGCGAACGGAGGAGTTATCAACACGCTCACTTCGCTAATGACCGACACATTCATAACGCGTCTATTACGTGTTTCGGTCATTAGCGAGAATGGACCTGTTGATAACTCTTGGTAGGGCGTAATGACGGCATGGACGAACATAACGGCCACCGCCGTCGCATGGCAATAGTGGGTGCCACGCGTGCTGCTTACGGCCATGGCGCTTTCCAGCCTTTCCCGCTGCTTTATCATTTCTGTCGCGAGTGCTCTCTGAGCAATGTTGTTCGAAGTATTTTTCCAGCGTTAGATATCCAGAGGAACATAGTGATCACGACCGAGTTAATTAGCTCAAAGCCTGTCTGGTGCAAGCTCGCTAAGCTACCTGTCTGGATTTAGCTAGTGCTGCCAGGACGGCGCGAAATTCGCAGCTCAAGAAGGAGGCCAAACTCATTTTACAGTCATGGACGAGCGCGATCTTTGTTTGACTGAATGACCGCCAACACAAAACCACGCGCTGTTGTTCCAAACGCGGTCGACAGGGACTACTTAAAGCTCGCTTGAGGACCAACATTGGCTCAACCACGAATGATCCTTTCGCAAGCTGCTTGCGGCGGCAGGGAGCTCAAGGGGGCGGCCGAAGCTCCGCTCTCTATGCAAATGCACTTCTAGCGACCGCGTAACGGAATCGGCAGTTCGGTTGACGACCAGCTAACTACTGGCCAGCGTTCCGCGCGCATTCCGGCGTCTTATTCACCAGCAACCATACCCACGCCTTGATCTACAGCAACAATGCCCACGATACCCAGGCTGGGTAATTCGCAGACTATCCACAACGATGCCGGCGCAATCAGGGCAAGGATCTGACTGCGACAGCCCTCGCTGGCGAGTCGCCAGTGGCGACCGCCGATGCGTACACGTGCTGTCTCGGACTGCCTCCTCGTCGATGGGCAGCGGCAATGGTATTGCAGAGCGGCAGACTCTGCAGGGTGACATCAGCGACACCAGCGACATCAACGCCAGTCATAGCTGCTTCCCGCAAAGATACTTCTAGTCGTCCTGTCTGTCTTGATTACGTTGGTGAAAGATTGCGATCGAGCCAGAGCTGCTGCGAAACTGAAACGGTGAAGCCACGTGCAAGCAAGCCCCGGTCTGCCAGGGTCTTTAATGGCTGATGTAAAGCAATTGCAACAGGCTGCTTCGAACACGACGGACACGTTAAACAAAATCTGTCTTTCCATGGGCATCAAAACTCCCTACTATCGGGCTGCGCTCGAACAGCCTCATACCAAATTCGACGGCGGATTCGAGCGCGGGGCTCCGACCGAGATCGTCGCCGTCGTCTTGTTCTCAATCGCCCGGAAATCCTCCAAAATGCGCAGGATGTCCTGCTGAACCTGTGCGCTGCTAGGTCTGTACTTGGGCTTGTAGCTGGTGCACGCGTTCACAAGCTTCACGATGCTCTTTGGACACGACGGCGACAGAGTGGGAGACAGCGCGCCCCTGGCAATCAGCTGCAGGATATCGGTCTCGGGCACAGCGGACCGGTTTGCCTGCATTAAATCCGAGAATGGCAACTCGTGCGAGTCCATCTCGGCGATCAAAATTCCAAACGAGTACACGTCGCTGGCGTCCGGGTACGATGCGCTAGTCTCGCGACACAGAAGCGCTTCGGGTGAGATCCAGCGGCCCGAACCCACAGCGCTGTACGACATGAGTTCTTGCTCAGTAAGGCCGTCGGCTCGACTGTCCATGCCAAAATCACTCAACTTGGCACGCAGCGACTGGTCCAACAACACGTTCCGCGAGTTGCAATTGCCGTGCACCAGACGGGGGTGCATGGAGTGCAGGTAAAGCAAAGCCCTGCTCACGTCCAGCAGCATTTGGATTTTGAGGACTGTCCATGTGCCACTTTGCTTGTTCGCGGTACGATGAAGCCACTGTCGGAGATCGCCTTGAGCCATGTACTCCGTAACAGCGACCAGGTGCGTTTCGCGTGACCAAGCCACTCCGATGAAAGTTACCACTTGCGGGTGTGAAAATACGGCTTGACGCTTCAGCTCGCTCTTGAGTTTATCTCCTGAGCCTCCACCACCATTTCCACTTGAAGATGAACGTGGTCCCTGGTCTTCCTTGGGAGCCAAAAATTTTGCCACCACGAACTTATCAGTGGTGCCTCCTCCAGGCGACACTGCCACTGCCGATCCCTTGACCGATGCTAAAGACGCTAGCCAAATCTCTCGAGGGTTCATGGCGCTAATCACGCTTTGCTTGCGTAGTGTCTGACGCTTCTCACTGGGCAGCAAATTGAGGCACTTTAGCATTTTCAGACGCTGAGAGTCCAATCGCCAAGGCTGCAACTCCTCATCCACCCAAAATCCAGCATTGTTGCTGTTGAACGGCTGCTTGTCCTGCCTTCGATGTACCCGGGGTGAAGGACTCGCTGGTGGAGAAGTGGTTGAGTCATTGGCCGTGGGGCGGTCCTGTTCGCTATCATTTGTCGTGTTGATGTTTGCGTTCTTCGTGTTGGTTCGCGATGGCTCACCGCGATTCCAGTTGTACGTCCTCATGAAGAAGATGTAGAGCCCCACCTTGTATATGAAGTAGATGAATGGCAAACCCATACTGAGTAACACGAGCGTGGACGTGTCGTGACCGTCGGTGTCTTCTGTCTGACTTCCATCAGACCCAGAGTCCGTCGATATCTGCAACCGACGAGCCACGGCTACTTCATCAGGGACGACGCACACCTGACAGCCACCCAACCTCTGCAATGTGCCTCCTCTTACGACCGTACAAGCTGTTGTCTGCGCTTCATTTGCCTGTTTAATAGCCGCATCGACCGTCAATCGACTGCTCAGCAACTTAAACTGCTGCTCACTGAGCTCTATCAGCGTCTGGTCCATCAACGTGTTGTCTGTAAGCACGAGCGTCTCGAGTTTAGGCAGCGATAGAAGCCACGCTGCAGGCAACTTGTTCAGCACGCAGTCCACGATCTGTAACTGCGTGAGTGAGGTCGGTAGTACCGGTAGCGAGGTGTTGGTCAGGTCCAGGCCAATAAATAGCAGCGCGGCCAGGCGCTCACCCGTCCAGTGACTGGCGGCGTCGAACGTCACGCGCGTCTTGTCCCCGCGTAGCTCCAGCGTCTGAATATGGGGTGAGAGCGCCACGGCATCGAAGTGGTAACTGTGTGCGTCCTCCAGCGCCACGCGCCACTCGTTTTCGGTCGCAGTCTGGCTTAGCGTCACGCACTCGCCGTCGTGAGGCGACACGAGGCACAACGCGGCGTCGAACGAGCAGCGCGCGAGGCAGTTGTCGCTTGTAGTCCAGTCGTGTGCAGCGCTGGAAGAGAGAAGCGTCGCTGTCATAGTGAGGAAGCTCGCGCGCCTCCGCCGCCTGCGCTGCATGGTGATGTTGGTAATGGCAAGCCTCGAGGTGGGCCAGAGCTGAGGACCAGTTCCAGAGCCCAACATATGGCAACCATGAGAGCAGCGACTAGCGCTTTCTTTGTCAGGCGGCAGTAAGAAATGCACTACAGTGATCAGTTCTATAGTTATGGTACTAATGTTTGATTTAGTTTACACCAGTATATGTATTGATACAGGTATGTTATATGCAAACTGCGTTTATAAACGATTCGTTATATAAGTGTATTTGTTTTCATTTATTATGAGGGCAGACGACAATACATGTACACCAGCGTGACGGACCGTCACTGACGGAGCTGAAAGCAGTGCACCCACATGGGTCCAGCCAGCAGCTCACCGACATGATGAAGCTCGGTGCTTGAGCACCGTCTGCAATACTGTATTGACTTGATCTGCGATCAAGTTGAGGCCGGACGGCGCGCGGCGTGAATCTTCTCGCTGGAATGAATCGCGGCAGCGACCTGGACATAGAGAGCTTGTCGCGACGCTGTGGTGTCACCACTGGTGACCGCACGGATCTTCTTTAAAGATTGGTCCGCCGCACGAGTGCTTCTGTAGTCCCAGCTGGACGGGTGGCTTTAATCGGTCTGCCTTTAAGGCATGCTGTGGCCATTCCTATCATTGACATCACATAACAAGTAATGCAGACTTCGTGCGGCACGCCATGGCTGCGTGGCGATGATTTATGGGCGACAGAGTGGCAGGCACGCCCGAGGAGAAGCGTACACAACAGGTGTATTGTTTGACACCCGTCCCGTGACTACTGAAAGCATTTGCAGCTGCATAGCTGCTCACCTTTCCTGAAAGAAACACACCCACATTTGTCCATATTATCGATATTAGTCTGGAGGGGTACGTGGCAATATAAGGGTAGAACATGCATTTTCACGAGAGTGAGGATGAGTAGGGCGGACGCGCATTTTAAAGCCCCAGCGGCTCCGCTTCGACTTCCTCCTCGCTCTTGACGTCGCCCTTGGCTGGGAGCTGCGGCGGGTCGTGGTCGTCACACTGAGTGACCCACTTGCTCTTGACCGGCATGATGTGGCAGTTGATGCGCATAACCTTCAACCCCTTGGTGACCTCCAGGTCCACCTGCGTCCAGTTATTGCGCTGGTCGGGCATCGTGCAGATGTGGCCCACCTTGGGCTGTCCGCAGCGGCCACACTTGTACAGCTTCCGGTTCAGGTCGTCCAAGCCAATCTTCTTGCTGCCTGATGAGGAGGCAGACGTACTCGCGCTTCGTCGCGGCGGCGACCGGTGCGGGTTGAGGTCGGCCATGCTCGGCTCCTCCGGAACGGAGAGGAAGCCCAAGTTCATCTGGGACATATCCATCGACAGCCCTGATGAGCGGTTGGCACCGCGCCTGCGAGCTGCTGCTCGCGGCGGCAGGTTGCTTCCGAGCGACGACCGACGGCCATGCAGCGAGTGCACAGCACCGCTAGCGATCTGAGGTGGCACCTGGAACTGAAATTGCTGCATGTTGGGCTGCGGCGGTGCCGGAAAATTCGTGGGATCCTGGAAGCTGGCGAACGGATTCGGGTGAAACCCTTGTGAATTGTTCGGGTTCATGTTCTGCTGCTGCTGTTGCGGCTGTACCTGTTGCTGCTCCTTGTTCTGCTGCGCCAACACGCGGAACTGGTCCAAATTGTACAGCAAGTCCACAGGGTTCGAGTGATGTCTTGAATGGTGATTCACCGGACGCTTACGCTTCATCTTGAGTTCGTTCACTCCTTCCTGGATGCGCTGTGTGCGGTAAGCCACGGGTGACGCCCCACTAGTGGGAATGCCATTCCCTTCCGTCGTCGTCGCACTTACCACAGGCATCTGCTGCAGCTGCTGTTCAGGGTTGAGCTCTGACCACGACAGTTCCTTCAAAAACTCATCCATCTCCTGGAACGACTCTCCCTGAGGCGTCGCCGTGCCTCCGAACTGCATAGGATTGGCTGGAGAATCCACCTGCACGGGTCCAATGGGCACCACGTTGTGCTGCTGAGAATATCCCTTGCCATTGGGGCCCATGACAGGTGGCGTGATGACACTGGGCGCCATGTTGGCCATGCCGAAGCCCTGCAGCACGTCCGGGTTGGAACGTACTCGCTTGTGCTTGTGCTGCGGCGCCACGCGGTAGTTGGGCCCCACGGCCGCCGCCCCGTTCGGGTTGAAGGAGAAGTTAAGCGGCGTCAGTAGGTCCTCGCCCTCAGACTTGGGCCCCATCATGTTGGTGGGCGATGAGCCGGGCACGTCGCTGTCCAGAAGCATTTGGTCGTCTGCGGTGACGAAGCCGCCCGTCGCCGCGCTACTGCTGCCGGTGGGGACGTTCATGGATCCGTCCGCAGCGGACGCGTCGCCGCCGCCCTCAAGGAAGTTGTAGTCGAGCGGCAAGCCGTCGAACAGGTCCAGAGTCTGCGCATCTGCCATGGAGAGCGGTAGGGAGAATGCTATAGGGCGAGGGCTTCACGTCTTGGCCTTCTTGGCTTCTTGGGCTTGTGCTGTTCGGTGTGACGAATGTGAACACCTGTCAAAGTCGATTCCATCCGGATAAGTATTCGAAGCAGAACATTTGTCTTTGATTGACTACTCGCGTGTCCTCCAGAAATACATACTTCCGGATACGACGCTAGCCAATCCGCCTGCCCGCGATAATCATCTCGGGATTGGCCAAAATACGTGTCACCTAGCCCTGATCTACCAGCTGCATGTGCAACATGGCTACAGTCGCCGCAACTAATGACATGATCGCCGAGGGGCAAGGTCAAAATTGGGTGTCCTCCGGGCAATCGAAGCCGACACCAAATGCTGATCAATTAGCCCCGCAAACGACACTTTCTTTATACTTCCTTTATACATACCTATGCGGAGAATTTAGCGGTCGCGCGCAGCAGCGCTATAGCGCCTGCGAGTGTGGAAACGCCATTGACGGCGTGCCGCCGAAGCTGGAAACGCTCATCTCGTACGTCACGGACTCCGCCGGCTGCTGCTCCACCGGCTGGTAAAAGCTTGAGTCCAATGTGCTAGCTCGTGCAGGATCTTGCAACAGCGCCTGCAGAATGCACGCGATCGGCCGTCAGCATCCAATTTCAAGCTCAAGGCGTCCCCGCAGGACGAAGCCAGGCCAAGTATGCCTTCCGCGCTCGCTTCATCCCCGGCGGCAAGAGCAGACGTTCAACACAGCGCGGCGTGCGGCCTCTTAGAAAAGAAATTCACTCACCTGCAGACTCAGCGGGCTCAGCTGCGATGCATCCTGTCGTGGGTACGGGTCCCACATGCCCGCACCATTGGCGCCGGGTTGCTGAGGTTGCTGGGCTGGCTGCTGCTGGTTGTCGGCTATCCGGGCCATACCGTCTTGGTCGATCTCGCCGTTCGCGGCGGGGACAGCAGGCTGGAGCCAGGTCTCGCCGCTATTCTGGTGCTGCTCAGTCTGGTGTGCAGGAGACGCGCCTTGGCTAGCAGCGCCAGTTGACGTCTGTCGTTCGTAGTACCGCGGGTCATAGCCATTGTTGGCGACGTAATCTTGACCCTCATACTGCTGCGGTGGGGCATAGGTCTGCTGGGCGTAGGCAGCAGCGGCGTACAAATTCGGGTCGCCACGAGGCGAGTGGCTCATCAGCATAGCACGATTTTGCTGGTACGGCTCTGCCTTCAAGTCCTCCGTGAGCATGGCAACGTGGCTAATATGCTGGCCTTGCTGCATCTGCTGCTGCATCATCTTCTCGTGGAGACGCATCTGCTGCATCTGTTGCTGCTGGTCAAGCTGCTGCACCGCTTCGGCATTGTGCGCCTGGAGGTGCTGTTGTTGCTGCAGAAGTTGCATCTGTCGTTGCCGCATCAGCGCCGAGTTGTTGTACCCCATTGCTGCCTGCTGCGCCGCAGCAGCCTGTGCTTGCTGCTGGTTTTTCTTGTGCTGAGCATGTGACGCTGCGGCCTTGCTCGGGTTCTGCTTCAGCGACTTCCAGCGTATCTTCACAGAGTCCTCAGTACGACCCTTCAGGAGCTGTGCAATCTGCGACCACTTGTTGCCCAGCCGTGCCTGTGCGGTAAGAATCACAGAATCTTCCTCTTCAGTGTAGGGGCCCTTGTTGATAGCCGGATCCAGGTGGTTTTTCCATCGCTCACGGCACTGCTTGGGTGTACGTCCCGGGATACGCTCAGCGATTTGGCCCCAGTTGTTACAGCCTTGTGTCACGAGATACTCGAGCACCTGATCCTCTTCAAACGACCAGTGACCCTTCACAAGACCGGGCTTCAGCACCTTGCGCCAACGCTGCAGACACTGGGCGTGGTTGCGGCCAGGCACCAACTCAGCAATAGCCTTCCAGTTCTTCTCACCGTGAATGCGCACGCTCTCACGAAGGGCCGCATCCTGGCTCTTGGTCCAGCGCTTGGTTGTTGGGGCCTCGGAGTCTTCCAGCGGTTCAGTGTTTCCATTGGAGTTGTCAGCGTTCTCGCTATTGGAAGCCACAGGCGTGTCAGCATCCGAGCGTGTGCGCTGTGTAGGCTTCTGCTCGGATGATACTAGTGTGCGGCTGCTCTGCGGACGGTCGCGCTTGGCCGCCGAGACATCGTCATCCTGTGTAGAGGTAGTTGTATTGTGCTCGCCCGGAATGAAACCCTTCTTGTTGATTTCCAGCTCGCGCAGGTTCATCTCCGAGTCAGCAATGTGCGAGTTGCTGAGTAAGCGTCCCACTTGTGAGATATCTTCCTTGGAGATCACCACAGACGATGAAGACAGGGAACGGCCAACGACGACACCGTCAGCATTGGGCATACCAGCCAAGTGCTGCGCCGTCAACTTGTGACCGTCAGTTTCCTTGCTGGAAATGACGCAAAATAAGGAAAATAAAAATGGTAAGCTCGATGTACATTGGAAGCGAAGCTGCACTGTGAAAATAACGTACCCATCGGGGCCCACTACTGCATTGAATGAGTGAAATTTGTTAGCACCGCCATTGAGCATCTTGACGCGGCTGGCAGCTGCAGCAGATAAGAAATAAAAGGAAGCCAACGTCAGCGAATAATAATACATGGAAAGAAAGACTGACGACAGCGTGGCGACGGGAGTACGCACCGTTGAGCGCCTGCTTGCGCTTGAGATGAGACTCCATGTTCTGCTCTTCCTGTGCCTGCACTTCGGCCAGCTTGGCCTGCTGCACGAGGAATTTCTTGCGCAAGTTCAAGATGAACTTCTTCTTTCCCTCGACGGTGGACTCGGCCATGGCTTTGATCACACGGAACTGCTTTTCGTCCCGCAGGCGGTCCACGTAGCGACAGAGCTCGGCACTTTCGCTAGGAGATAGGCCACTCAGTGCCATAAGGAAGAGCCGCGACGCCTCGGCGGGCAGCGACTGCAGCAGCTGCGCCAGCAGGTCGCCGAAGTTGTCGGCGCTAGTTGAGTCCGTGGGCGGCGCCGGCTCCGGCTGGTTGTCGGTCGCCGTGTCCGCCATGCTGGTGGTGGTGGCAGGGTATGTGTGTGCAGGTAGGGAGCGCTGCTGGACGCTGGAGAGTAAGCAACCTTGGCTGAGCGAGTGCGCGCGAGGGCGGATATTGCCTTGTGCCGGCCTGCGGTCGTTCTCCCCCTTTTCGCTACGGTCTCCCCTTACCCCTCTACAGAAAGCCTTTGACATCAGATATCCCTGACAGAACCGGTGCGATCGGATTTGAAAACTCACACATGTTGTATCGACTGTCAGATGTAGAAAATGAATGCCCTGTCACTCTCGCTTCGCTTGTCGACGGCCTTGCTGCTGCTGTGGTGGGAGACCCTGCGGTGCTGTAGTTCACGCTCGGTGTGCATGTGGGCACTTCCGCCGCGCGACGTGAAATTGCCTTGCTACAGACTAAGAAGGCGGAGAAGAGTCCGGTGATGCCGCTGGACGCTAACCGCAGCGTGTGGCTCATAGCCCAACGGCGCCCACAGTTTTGCCAAGGTTTCCACAGTAACTCTTTGGCCCATCCCCCTCGGTGTCCCAACTATGAATTCAAACGATGTTTGACTTGCGCAAAGCATGCCACGGCCGATTACATGTACAGTTGTGCACCTCGTTTTCGGCAGGGCGGACCATATAAATACCTCCAATCGATGATTTGTCAGGAGTAGTTTTGACCTAAAAAGTGTTCAAATCACGGTCAATTATCCTAGTTAATGTGTTTATAGCGGTGTCGAAAACGCGGTGCAGGACTGTATACCATGGTGGCGCGCAAGTTTGAATCGCGCCGGCAGGCAAATGCCCGCCCGCCATCTCTTCAATCGCTAGGCGGGGCAACCGAATTGCAACGCTCTATCCACCTTTTTTCCGGATCAATTCCAGAAAAGTACAGGCAGAATAAGCTTCACCGCGTGACATAGCGCGTATCTGTATCCAGGCTGTGGCAGCTTGCCGTCGTCACGCCGCACGATGAAGCCTCGGCAAAATCTACCGGCCACCCGAGACTCGGGTCCTGAGTGCCGGCGCTGCCGTCATGTAGCTTGCTGTATTCGCTCCAGCAAGTGTAGTGCAGTGCTGGGCCAAGTCATAAAGCACACCACCTGCCAATTGTGGCGGTCACCAAGACGCGATGACCGTAGCTTTCGCTCGACGCTCTAGTCTCACCATGCCGACCGCTTAGTCTGCTCCGATTGAGCAGCCTGGTTTGCAGTAGAACGAGCATCGGGGTCCACAAGAGGTCGGAACATGTCTGTGCAGGCATAACGCGTAGCGGATATATGTACTTTGCTTTGGAGCCACAACTATTGCAGTTGCAGTGGTTGTGGCAGCTATCTACTGTAGAGGCGTGCCAGGACCAACGCCCTTCCTAACCAAGTTCATCCCAGGCATCTTCCTTGGCCTGGCTGGCAACAGACACACTCGTAGTACGGGTCGTAGATATCAGAGCTTACCCCTAGCTGCGTACATTCCTTTTAAGGTCGTGTACACGTTAAGACAATAAGATCCACGGTCTTGTGGTCAAGTTTGGGTATTCTGATACGATGCCCCTGCTACGACAAATAGAACGAAATCAGATTAAAAAAAAGGCATCAAACACAGGTAAACCCATTTTGGGGCACTAATGGTGTGCACAATGTGTGTTGCTAATGCTGTTGCTGCTTGACACCTCTCGTGACAATAAACCACATCCATGTTGTAATGAGGCGTCACAAGGGCAATTTGGACTACCTAAAGAAGCCCTCACTCGCAAGACGCCACTTCTTCCTCGGTACGATGTGCACCGATACACGCTGCACGGATAAGTTGTGCGGTATCGCGACACGTTCCCCCCGTACAAGTATAGCCACCCATGTTACTGACCGTGGTTTGGTGGTCATCAGCAGTGCGGCTTGGTGCAGCTTCCAGCGAGGCAATCACCCAGACGACTCATTCTTCCGAGCTCACGGCCGATCCGTGAAACCATTGGCGTCATCCACGTTAACCATGCTCGAAGATGTTAGACCCGACGCAAGAGATGCCATAGCAACCTGCGCCGAGGCCACCTGAGAGTACGAAGTCGTCGGAGTCGCAGCACCTTGAGCCATCAGCCCGGCGAAGCGGCGGGAGTTTGAGGGGCGTAAGTGTCAACACCGAAGAAGCCTTGTCAACGTACGCGTGAATCCCTATGAGTACAACTGAGCAATGGAGGGCAGCGGCGACGTCACTCTACTCGGTGGTGGCAGCATCGTATCCGGTGTCACAGCACACAGCTCATCAACGGGCGAAGCCGTCGTCAGCGTCACAGACGAAGCCGCCCCAGGTGCTGGGACGAAGCTGCTGATTTGGTCTCGTCAAGTGCCGAACGCGTAGACAACGGCGCTTCTCTGCTGCGTCGTTGGATGAGCACCCTGGCTGGGATGAAGTCGTCATAGGCCCCGTCCGCTTGCTTGGCGAAGGAGGTTGCGCGTTTTGCGGTCGACGCACAGCGGCACACCCGTGGTCCATTATTCGATCGAGTCTTTTGAAAATGGGCTCTTGTCAAGCTTCCACAGATTTCTTTTTCTGGGTCAGAGTTGCGTCTGATCAGTGATTATCCGTGAGACGAAAGTACACGAAAGGTTGCAACATGTGCTGGACCCAAAGTAGACCTGCACCGCATTTGACCCGTGAAAAAATCTACCGTGCATGCAGAGTTACCTATTGTGTGTACTGCGGGGCAGACCGCAGAATATGATCGATTTCTGTGATAGTATACTTATTGCGTTTCGCTCACGGTTCTTCCACGCGATATGGATACCCACCGCTTGTTGGCCGAGCGAACCTTTAGCTCGTTGTGCTGGGCCAGCACTGCTGGCCCCAACAGGAACTTGCAAACGGTGTCGAGTCTCGCTGAGCTTCCTTTCTAAGAAGAACGATATTCTACTGCACCTGCTCTCCTCGAGTTCCGCAAGTTGCGGCTGGTGAAGGAATCATCCCCAAAATCGGACCGCAATAGCACCACGATTGAGCTCAGCTCCATGAACTGACAGCTCAGAGCTGTGCGGCCAACCACGCAAAGTGCCTGATTCCAGAAATTTGATCTGGTACACTGTACCAGCCATAGAAATTGTTAACAGGAGTGAAGGTAATATGTAATTTTACAAACTATCGATTTATGCGTCTCATTTGGTACAATAAGCGAGGTCCTCTCAACAGATATATATTCATTAATAGAGGTAATTTGTTACGGAAATTTGATTGCACTGGCTTGTCGCATTGGTGGCCAAAACTCAGGATCTTCACAGTCTCCGCTTCACTTTGGAGTTTGCTGCGAAAAACCGACGACAGGATAGTATTCATGAAGTTCTCGGAGTGCGTGGCAGCGATGGCGCTGGCCTTTGGCGCCACCCACGCGTGGACGTTCGATGCCTCGGAGGTGGCGCCGCCCGAGGACATCGTGGGCGAGCACCAGCCTCTGCAGCGCTCCTGGACCGTCTCCAGCTTCGCGCAGCTCGAGCAGCTGTACCTCGCTGTACCCGGCCGCGTCTTCGTGGAGCTGGACCCTTCTCTGCTGCCGGCGACAGAGACTCCTGCCACGGAAGCGCCCGCCACGGAAGCACCCGTTACCGAGACACCGGGCGTCGTCCCGGGCGAAACCCCTGGTGTTGTTCCTGGCGAGGTCCCTGGTGTTGTGCCTGGGTTTGTGCCTGGTACCGTGCCTGCGGGTTCGCTTGCTGGCTCGGACTCTGCCTGGAACGACAGCATCCTGACGGGAGAGACGATTGAGATCCCGACCATGATGCTGCGCAAGCACCACCACCGCCACGGAGACGAAGACGAAGACGAGGACGAGCAGCAGGGTGAGGAGACTGTCGTGGCTAAGATTGTGGTTACGGGTAACTCGACGGACCTGCTCAACATGATCGAGGCCACGCCTCTACACTCGCGCCGCAACGACGGACTCAAGCTCCACCTGAAGAACGAGGACGCGTACGGCGAGGGATATGTGCTGACGCAGGTCTACCTGTTCAAGAAGAACCTGCTGCGTCGTGTGACCACGGCCTTCTCTGGTGATGTGGTGCTGAACGACGACGTGGTGACGCTCGACGACGCCGAGGCGGACGTCAAGTTCACCTGCGTGGGCGATGGTAACCTGTACTTGGAGTCTGGCTCAAACGCCACGCTGGGATCACTGGAGGTGGAAGTGACAGGCAGCGGCCTGGCCCAGCTGGAAATCCCTTCGGTGAACCTTGAGGGCAACCTGGATGTGGAAGTTGCGGGCAGCGGCGCGGTGGCCCTGGTCACGGAAGTTCTGCGGGCTGGCGAGGTGAAGACCACGCTCTCTGGATCGGGTGACATTGTGGTGGACACGAGCGATCTGTCCGCCCAGAAGCTCGAGGCCTCGGTCTATGGCTCGGGTGTTGCCAGCTTCGCCACGGCGGGCTCTGTGGACAAGGAGACGCTGACGCTGTCGGGTCCTGGCCAGCTCCTTGCTGGCTCGATCGTGGCGCGCAAGTCGGACGTGGACGTATGGGGCGACGGTGAACTGCTCGTGCAGGTGACCGACAAATTGACGGTGTCCACGTCGGTGTGGGGCAAGGTGGGCTACGTCAACGCGCCGCCCGCGGACGTCAAGATCAAGGGCTGGTGGTTCTGGCGTGAGGCCAGTTCTATTGTGTACCCCGCCGTGGTGAACAAGGTGGTGATCTACGAGCCGGCGACCGTGCCGGCCAAGTACCCAGTCTACTACTCCATCGAGACGGCCGAGTCGGCGCTGTCGGACGACCCGGACTACGCGTTCGTGGCTGCAGAGCCATCCAGCGTGGCGGAGCTGATGACCACGTCGCTGTCGAGCGTGCAGCAGCAAGCTGCCGCTGCGTCGACCGAGTCGCACGGTCTGTTCTACGCGTTCGTCGGTGTTGGTGTTGTCGTGGTGAACGTCGTGGCTGCGCGTTCGTGGGCACAGCGTCGCGCGCGTCGCCACTACACGCGTCTGATCTAGAGAGACCAGCTGTGCCGACGGGAACGCGATAGTTTTGAGAAGCGAGCGAGAGCTGCCCAGGAGTGCGTTCATAAGTTGAGAATTGTAGCGTGCGTCGCACACATGGCTTTGGATACTTTTGAGTGACTTCAACATCCATGATGTGTGCCACTTCAGTGAATGTGGTGGCAGCAGTCTGTCAGTGGGATGATGTGTGCTTTTATCACCGAATTTGAAATCAGACCGTGGGTACATCTGAGAAAACTGCCCAACGCAATTGCGCTCTCGGAAGAAACGGAAGGGGAAGATCACTATTCGATATCCGCATCGAAAAGCACAAGTCAAGATGGCCCTCACCGACTTTATCCTCGCCCCGTACGCCGCTGCCAAGGACGCCGCGCAGAGCATGAACCCCGTGATGCTAGCCGCGCTCGTCGCTGTCGTTGTGGTCGTCAACGTGGTAGCCGCCAAGTCGTGGCAGGCCCGCCGCAGTCGCCTCGAGTACAGCCCACTGCTGTAGACGCCTCTATTCCAGCCTCCGACGCCCAAGTCAAGTGGCCCCGCGACCGGATTCTAGAGACAAGAGACCCGGGCGAAGACATTTTCATCGCACTAACGCAGTTCTAAAAGCTGACGCGATTATTTGTGTGTGGTGAGGCTGAATAGCTCGCAGCTCGGTCTCAGTGTGTAGCTAACTATCGAAGGCGCGTGCCTCGCTGTAATCAACGCCGGAGGATTTGTTGTTAGACTTGTGTTCGGTTCAACCAGTGTCTCCTGTAACAGCAGTCCTGTTGTCCCCTATCGAGAGTAATCTTAGCTCGCGTGTTGGCCGCTTACTCCCTCAATTTTGAGACGGTTCCCAAACGGAATGACGGTGTTGCCATCGGTTTAAATTTGTCTTGCAGGTAGTAGTCACTTTCCTATTTGCCTCTTTGGCCTCACGTCTTCAGCTCCACATCTCTACGTCTACACTTCAACGCGCAATGAGTTCTCCATCCGCCTCTTCACCCGCCGCGCTGATCGTCGGAAGCGTTCGCAACAGTAACAACTGCGACGGACTGGCCTCCTGGCTCACGACAAGGTTCAACACCGTCGCCGAGTCCGTCACCAAGCTGGTCCTCGCCTCGGAGCTGATGGAGCTTCCTCTGCCCATCGGACCCGTCATGGACCCCGTAATCGCTGCCGCGATTGGATCGCCCCAAGAATATGCGGATCCGGCAATACAAGCCTAGAGTCGAGCTGTCACCGCCACCTCCGCCTTCGTGATCCTCACCCCGCAGTACAATTGGGGATACCCTGGCCAGCTCAAGAACTTGCTCGACCATCTTTACAATGAGTGGAAGGGCAAACCTGCTGTGCTGGTGACGTACGGCGGACACGGCGGCAGCAAGTGTTCCGAGCAGCTTCAGGTGGTTCTGAGCGGCGGCTTCCACATGAACGTGGTCGCGCATGTTGGCATCAGCCTACCCATGGAGTTCATCCGGAGCACCGATCGCGTCGGAGTGACGGAGGTTCCTGCTTTTCTAGCTGAGTACGAGGCGCAAGTGGACGATGCCTTCGCACTGCTGCTCAAGAGCTTGCAGTAGATGACCAAACTACCTACTTGGTAAAGTTTTACTACCAGGTAGAGAGGCGGTGTAGCACGGGTCAAGCAGAAATGCTAGAGCCAACATAACCCTCTTTCTGTTTGACCACTTCAATACATTGACAATCCCTACACTTTAAATCGACCATGCCTTTAGATAGTTTCTAGTGTACCAGACAAGTAAGCGCAAGGATACCGGAGAAGACTACGCTCCAGCCAGACCAGGAAGTGGCGCGTTGGAAGATTGCTCAGTTCAAGTTCAAAACTGGGATGTTCAAATCGATCAGCAATTTCTCTCTCCAATTTTTGGATTATGCGGCGTTGGAGGCCACATCATCAAGATTAGTTCACCACAACCAATCGTCATTGACGATATCTGGAGTACATGTACAGTACATGTACATGCATTTGGTGGAGCCACATGTACACTCTCCTCCGTGTACTGTGCATGGCGTGTTGGTGACTCGAGCCTAAATAATTGCTCAACTTGATCCTTGTCGTGTTGATCCTCGATGGATACATTTAACTTTGTGTTTTGACACGCTAAATGATTCAATTGTTAAATAAATATGACGCCGAATTAGCACCAAAGCACGAGCTTTTTACGGCATGTCCTGAGAGCACTGGAGATCGTCGCTACTGGGACGGGTACCAGTACATGTATGTGCTTGAGCCTGTCCTATCGCTTCCTACGCTACCGGCGCTGCCCGATCACGCTTCGATTCGGCAGATTCCGTGTCGAAAGACTGTTTGTCGACTGGGGGAATCATCCAAAGTTCATTTCCTTCATCACCAGCACGTAGAAGAAGGCGTTGACCGCCATCATCGCAGCCAGAGCAAAGTACAAGTACTCCATGTGGCCGTGGTTCAAGTGGGTTAAGATATATCTGCCGAAGAGCAGGACGAACACGGACAGTAGTGTACTTCCCATGGAGTTCATGAAGAAGCCCAGGGCGATGGACATGCCGCACAAGCTCAATGGGACCTCCGTGTAGCCAATGTTATAAGTCGAGATCTGGATAAGCACCGTTGCCAAGGACACCCAGCAGTATTGGGGAATTGCAGTTCACCACGGGATGTCGCTCATGGGCTGGCCGCCATCGTCGTTCAAGATGTACTGCGTCTCTCCGTTGGCGTCCACGTACGTCAGCATTGAAGAGTTACGACGGATGGTCTCGTAGAATCCCGTCCAGAGCATTGCAATAATGGCAATGATGTAACCGGCCAGCACCTTACCGTATCTGCTCGGAGGTTTGCCAGCATACTTTTCGTACAGCGGAAAGACGATCCTGTCTACACCTTTGTGCGGTCAATCTCGTACTAAAATGCGTTCAAACCCGAAAGTCACAATATTCATTTGGTAAATATTCAACTTAGCAAAGTCAAATCCTCTTTCAAAGTCGTGATTACCGCAATCAAACTCGTACGATGTAGCAATGACTACAGTAGTAACAGTACCTCACATGTCGTACACCATGCCTTCGTTGTCCGCCGCCTTGTTCACGAAACCACGGCACTGTAGCTCCATGCTCGACACCAACGCAGGTGTGATGACGCTCATGTTACCAACATCAGCCCGCTCCAGAATGCGCATTTGACGCTCCGACAGGGTCAGAACCTCCCCATTGCCGTCCGGCTCACGAGAGCGGTCGCAGATGGCACTGCGATCAAGCGCCAAAGTCCTCTTGATCCGCGCCTTTAGCACGCTGAAGCACCCTTTTATGGGATTGCACATGGGAGCGTATGGTCCCAAGCGCAGCAACTCCATGTCAGGATGCTCCGTGACGCGCTCCTCCGTTTGACGGTGAGCTGGAGCATTATCCAGGACGATTACACCTTTCTTTCCGTGAAAGTTGCTCTCGAACGCGGGGGAAGCCTTCCCGGCCTCGTAGATCTCCTCCACAAACTCAGCGTTCGTCTCCATACGGATGCTCCCAAGCTGAAGGCGGTAGGTAACCAGCCCCAAGCTGGACGACACAGCACATTGAATCTGGAGGCTCGCTCCTATAGACGGAGGAAGCCGCACAACAGCACGTTCTCCACGCCTAGCACGCCCACGTTTCCTCTTCAAGTACACGTTGAAGTTAGTTTCGGCATAGTAGACAATACAATTACCTTCCCTTTGATGAGCCGTCAGCTTTTCTGCAAATTCTCGGCGCTTCTCCTTGTTGATCTCGTTATTGCAGGTAGTCGGCTCGACTCGTACTTGCTTGGCCGTGTAAAACATGTTGGCAAGGTGGCGACTAATAGTCGACGTGTGCACCGCAATATTGTAGTCCAGGAAGAGCATAGAACGCATCGTCTCCAGCGTATGGGTGCAGTCATCGTTTAGGTACTGCTCCAGGAGGTCCTTGGCTTCAGCCGTCATCTTGACGTTCCTCACCCCACCTCGAGGAAGACTCTCTGCGCACCCACGTTTGACCAAGTCGTAGGCGGTGGTCGCAGGGATGGCGTTGCTGGCAGCAACTGCCAGCCAGTCAGGGCGGCCTGACCGGTATGCATCGAGCACACGTTGCTTCTCGAGTAGGGTGTGCGTGTGTGTGGGGGCTTGCGAAGTCATCTGCGGGGTTGGAGGCAGATTTGGAAAATGAGCTACGTAGTCAAGCTCGCGGCTACCGTTGGCGCGCGCTAATGCGAAGCAGAATCTGCGAGGGCCATCAGTTTTGGCGCGAGTTTGTTGTGTGGCACGAGTTTGATTGCGGTAATTCTGGCTTTGAATGCTGTATTAAAATTACGAATGTGAATATTCGCGATAATATTTCAAAAATGAATTTTACATTTCGGGTTTGGTTGCACGTTGGTACGAACTTGGATGCACAAAGGTGTAGAAGCGGCACAAAGAAAATCCGCTTGCGGGGTTGAAGATTTGGACTGTAGGCTCCCGAGGCGAACTTCAGTCTGCTGGATGATGGTCTGGTTGTTGCCGCGTTGGTTCTGGCGCACCCACCAGAACATGTTGAAGGCGTTGAAAGGCAAGACACGGATTACTTGTCTGATGCCGCGGATCGTTTCAGGGTCGAGCTCGACCCCGATAGCATCAGTGGCGCCCTCGATGAACGAAGAGTCCCGAGCGTAGTAGATGTAAATGATGGTAGAGGCGACCGTTAACACACCACACGCGTACGAGATGTTGTGCCCCACTTCACCGTGGTCGGCTAAGAACGCCGCAGGGAAGTTCAGCGAGAAGGCAGACAAGTACATGACAGTCCCCAACACAATCATCCGAGCCTTGTAATTGTGTTTGGCGCGGCGGACAACAACACGGATCACGCTACCGAGCGCACTTCTAGTTGGCGGCACGTCCACGTAGCGTTTCCGTGTGAACAGCATCACTCCGATGAATATCAGCAGCATCAGCAGACCGACGAGGTAGACAGCCATGAAGCCATAGTCGGCTGGGATGGATCCAAAGCCGTGAATGGCGAGCGACGGGAACACGGCGTAGCTGAAGGCGATACGAATTCGAGAGGCCCAAAAGTTTAGGCTGAAGAAACTCGCGCGTTCATCAGGTAGAGAGGTGGTCGAGAATTGGTCACCACTAAATGAGACCGTCAGCGCTCGAAAGCACACTTGATTCAGCGCAACACCGCCAAAGAGACCGATACAGAATAGCGTTTTACTCACGGAGCGTGTAGCGCGGATCGATGGCACGGCTGCGAGTGCACTAAGCACAAAACCAATAGAGCTTGAAGATGCAGCTCCAAGCAGTGTCTTGAACTTGCCGAGAAATTCATCCGAGATGTAAGCCGCAGGGATGCACGCGAACTGGCTTAGCGAGTCGTACGTGAGCTTCATGGAGTTGGAGCCCTTATTGGTTGACGGCATAGCTGGCTACCTCTTCGCAGATCGTCAGGAGGAAGATGAAGACGCAGACCTTCTTGATGACGTTCTGCGAGTACTTGGACGGCCGAGCATCCCATAGCTTCGTGCTGTAGCCTGTGGACGGCTTCGGAGACAGCGTCTGGGTGCTATACTCGGTGGTGATCTTGGGCGTCCCGCCTTGCGGCGTAAGCAGTGGCGACGCGGATCATGTGTGCTGGACAACGCAAATTGAGTTATGAAAGCGGACTGCATCGACATGAGCTGCTCCACTGGGTTCCGAATTCTTTCCCAGCAGCGCTCATGGCTTCCATCAGGACGGTCTCCCGATTTACAGCCTCCCGCTTTGCCTGCACACCATTGAACATGAACCAGGTCTGTAGCAAGATTAACGCTACCATCCGTCCGCATTAACGTTAGTCGCGGCCACCAGCATTTCGCGTCGCTACATTCAGCTCATCTTTTGACAGTCATTGATGACGATGGAGGCGCATATGCCAATGGGCTGGTGGTCTCTGCTGCATCGGGGCAGTAACTTCGAGTCCGGCTCAGCATTGGCTGTCGATTCCTCCAGTCGCGGCGCATTGTTGGACTCTGTCGGTGAGGAAGGCGAGTGTGCTGATGCGTCCACAAGGGAAACGATAGATCGCGAGTGGTTCTGGCTACACACATCAAACATGACGGCGGGCTGGACACTCGGGTGGTCCCTTAGGTCGTCCACAGAAAAGCTTGCTGACGTACTTCGTCCCGGCTATGCCATGTGGCTCAACGATAATGGTCCACATTGCATTTGACGGTCCTACAAGTCGGGGCATGACTGGCCGAGTGACGCGATCCAACCAGAGCCCGATCACGGCACCACGTGTTGCTTGAGCACCTTGAAACTACCATGGATCGCGTCCATCTTGGCTAAGTTTTTATGCGTAAGTGTGCATTAGCTGCGATGCACGATGTCCAGCTGCCAAGACTGTCGAATCCAAGTCAGCGGTCATTTTCCAATTTGCGCTAAATACCAAACATGGCTCCCAAGAACAACGACTCCGCTTCGACTGCCACTGCCGCGGCGACCTCCTCACCCGTTCCAATCAAGAACGCACTCAACCTCGAAGTCGAACACGCTCCTTTCACTCATCCTGAACTTCTTAATGAGTTCCCCTCCAAAACCTACGACCCGATCCCAGTGCTACCTTACGAGGATCGAGCGCTCAAGGCTGACCCGACCTTCAAGAACCTGTTAGCTGATGCCACCGTGACGCACTTGGAGCCGAAGATCGGCACGGAAATCTGGGGTCTGCAGCTTCACGAGCTGACGGACGCGCAGAAGAACGAATTGGCTCTGCTTATCGCCCACCGTGGTGTCGTCTTCTTCCGTGACCAGAAGATCTCGGTCGAGGAACAGTTGGAGCTTGGTCGCTACTTCGGCCCTCTGCATGTGCATCAGACGGTTGGTCACGCAAAGGGAATTCCGGAGGTGCACGTTGTGCAGAACTCGGTCGAAGTTAGTGAGAAGCGCATCAAGTCCCAGGCGTTGGAGCCTGTGAACTTGTGGCACAGCGATGTCTCGTATGAGCGTCAGGTGGGGTACACTGCAGGTTATGACTTTGTTTGTGTGTGTTAAGTTAAGCTGACGTGTGGTTTTTGATGTTGCTGTTGGTAGCCACCGTCGTACACGAGTTTCAAGGTACTGACTACGCCACCTACTGGAGGAGACACGTTGTGGGCTTCTGCGTACGAAGCTTACGACCGTCTCACCCCACAATTCAAGAAGTTTGTGGAGGGACTCACTGCCATCCACAGCAGCAAGGTGTGTTATTATCTTCCTGACTGCAATCATCGCTGGATTGAGTATCACCTGTTGTCTGTTGCTCGACACAGCATCAAGCCGAGAGCGCAATCGCTAACGGCCAAATCCTCCGCCGCCCCATCGTGGAGTTTGAGCACCCTGTTGTCCGTACCCACCCGGTAACTGGTCGTAAGGCGCTGTACGTGAACGCCCAGTTTATTACTCGCATCAACAACTTGTCGGCACCTGAATCCGGTACGGTGCATGGTGCCGAATCCGTTTTAACAATGCTGTTAGCCTGTACTAATATCTGTGCCTACTGCCCTTTCAGACGCTGTCTTGCGCTTTCTGCTCCGACACATTGCCCAAGGACAAGAGTTCCAAGTGCGCTACCACTGGACCAAGGACGCCGTGGCGATCTGGGACAACCGCGCCACGGTGCACTACGCTACTTACGACTACCTCCCAGGTAACCGCCACGCTGTGCGTGTGACGCCGCATGGCGAGATCCCGTACTTTGAAGACGTTGAGAAGCCCTGATGTGGCTGCAAGCTAGCAGACCAGTGTGGTGTGTGTGAGGTCGGCCACGTAAGCTTAACAACAGGAAAACCGACCGTGTCTGCCAAATAATGAAATGTGTTTCATACTTACCAGTGAATTTGGAATCGCGGATTTGAAGTCATAACTTTGCGGCAGGTTTAGTTGAATCCGAACAAAGCAAATTATCTTTCAGAAACTAATCGCCCATGTTGATCGCCAAACCCGTCATCGTTGTGTAGGGAACCCCCCAAGCATGTGATTCAATTCCAGTATAGAAGCCTTGACCCACAAGCTCAGTTTGGGATATCGGCACTACTTTGTGTTCTACAATAGGAAATTGAGTTTACTCACTGACAATGTTGCTCGGTATAAGGTTATATATGGCCACTGAGCCGGACAAACTAACGTAAACTGCTATGATGCCTTTAAGAACACGTCCGTGATAGTACTACTCCAAATGTAATGCTCGCTTTCCCACCCAACTCAACCCCCATGGGCGCTAAGACTATGTTCGACTGAATACTTGGAGGCTGTAAGCTCCTTGCCGACTGATTCTTCTCCATGCCGCGGGATCATGCCAAACTCCATCTTTTCATAACTAGAACGTATGCGATAGTGTTGACCACCATCACGGCAGCAATTGCGAAGTACATGTACTCCATGTGACCATCGTTCAGGTTCGCAGGAATGTATTTGCCGAACAGCAACACGATCACGGACAAGAGTGTGCTGCCCATGGAGTTGATGAAGAGACCAAGCGCTATTGTCACACTCCGAAGGCCCATTGGGACCTTGTCATATCCGACGTTGTACGTCGGAATTTGAATGAGCACCGTCACCGTGGAGACCAAAACATACTGCGGGATGGCTGCATACCAGCGGATATCGTTCATCGGCTCCCCTCCATTTTTGTTGAGCATAATGTGGGTCACTCCGTCAGCGTCCACATAGGTTAGGACCGGTGAGTTGCGGCGCATGATCTCGAACACACCCGTCCATACCATTGCAATGATCGCAACAACGTAACCGGTTGCCACTTTACCGTACACACTGGGTGGTTTGCCAGCATACTTCTGTATAGGGGGTAGACAATCTTGTCGAAGAAAGGCACAAGAAGGATTCCTGGTCCAGGATTGAACACTTGAACTGTCGGTGCCGGTATCTGCGTTGAATCGGGAGAGCTACCGAGCCGCGCGTCGGTCTGCTGGATGATGGTTTGATTGTTGCCACGTTGGTTCTGGCAAACCCACCAAAATGTGTTGAAAGCGTTGAATGGCAAGATGAGAATGACTTGCTTGACGCCCTCGAGTAGCTCACGGTCAAACTCGATGCCGTCGGCGTTAGTCGCGCCGTCGATGAACGAGGGGTCTTGAGCAAAGTAGACCCACAAGACCGTTGCCGCTACAATCAGCACGCCGCAGACGTACGATATATTGTGGCCCACTTCACCATCGTCCGACATGGACGCCGCAACAATATTCAGCAAGAAAGCCACGATGTACATGACAGTGCCGAGGAGATCATTTTCGCTTGGAAGTTGTGCTTAGCCCGTTGTACAACCACATCGAGCACGCTTCCCAATTTTTGAGGGTGGCACGTGAACGTAGCGAGACCGAGTTGGGAGCAGCCTGGCGATAATACTCAGAACCAACACCAAACCAATTGCGTAGACAGTCACGTATCCGTAGTCGGCGGGGATCGCACCGATCCCATAAAGGCACAGTGACGGAAAACTGCGTAGTTGATTGCGACACCGACATTCGACGAGAACAAACTCATGCTGAAAAAATAATCGCGTTGCTCTGAAGGCGAATTGGGCGAATACTGGTCACCGCCGAAGGATACCAACAAGGAACTCATACCCACTTGGTTGAGTGCTATCCCCAAGAAGAGACCAACACAAAATATCACTTTGCTCACCATTTGGTTCTCGAGCACAGTCGGCAACGCCGCGATCACGATCAGCACGAAGCCTATCGAACTGAATGTAGCAGCTCCTAGCAACGTTTTGTACTTGCCCAAGTACTGGTCTGCGACGTAGGCGGTGACAATGCATGCGAATTGGCTCAGCGAGTCGTACGCGAGCTTCATGGAGTTGGAGCCTTTGTTCGACCACCCGAGTGTCTGGAAAAAGTTCTTGAGAGACTGGTTGACACCGTAACCGGAGAGCTCTTCACAGAAGGTCAGGACGAGTAGAAAGACACAGACGTTCCTCATGACATTCTTAGAGTAATTACGGGATCTTGTATCCCATAGCTTGGTGCTACAGTCACCAATGATGATAGGCGTCAGCGACTGCGGTGTCCGTGGCGACTGAGGCAGGTTACTCTTCCTCATTGTTGCTCAGGAACGAGAATTAGATTGTGTGGCCATGACAGATGCAGGCGCGTACCCACGACGTCCTAAATTGGTGGACCAGGAGCGATATCCTTGAACGCAGCTTGTTCGTCTGATGCATCGAACTACAGTATTGTCTAGCTGAGCTGGATTAGCGCTCGGAGCGGCATCTGGGAAAAGTTGCACCAGTTGGCCTGTCGTATGCGAGGGAGTGTTGTCCCCGGCGAGGGAATTCCCTCAGGGAACACACATCCGAATGATAGCTTCAACGTACTGAAGCAAATCAATGTTTGTCATGGATGAGGTTATCAAAGATTTGCTCACTCCGGCTCTCTGTCGGTGACAGCTCCGTTACCGAAGCCTTTTCATGCGCAGTGCATTTCGGTGGCAGAACCAATCCGGACGGTGTGACAACGATTGATATACACGCATCTCATGCCAGGTCACTAAGCGCTTGAGCTGGATGCGCCACCATCGCTCGCGTTAGTGTGTCAGCTGCACGTGCAGTGTTTATCCGGGCTAAGTACACATGAGTTTTTCAACTTGTAGCGGTGAACTTCCTTCCCCGTGAGCACTCATGCCTTAAACGATGGCCAGACCGCTGGATCTCACAAGTTCCGTTACATGTACATTATCCACGCCCACTTTCAAACTTGGCCACTGGACCGCCAACCATGACCCCCAAGAACAACGATCTGCCACTGCCGCGGCGACCTCCTCACCCGTCCCCATCAAGAACGCACTCAACCTCGAAGTCGAACACGCCCCCTTCACCCACCTCGAACTTTTAAATGAGTTCCTCACCAAGACCTACGACCCAATCCCTGTGCTGTCTTAGGAGGACCGCGCGCTCAAAGCCGATCCGACCTTCAAGAACCTGCTGGCCGATGCCACCGTGACGCACTTGGAGCCGAAGATCGGCACGGAAATCTGGGGTCTGCAGCTTCACGAGCTGACGGACGCGCAGAAGAACGAGTTGGCGCTGCTTATCGCCCACCGAGGCGTCGTCTTCATTCGTGACCAGAAGATCTCGGTCGAGGAACAATTGGAGCTTGGTCGCTACTACGGCCCTCTGCATGTGCACCAGACGGTTGGTCATGCGAAGGGTATTCCCCAGGTTCACGTGGTCGAGAACACTGTGGAGGCAAGCAAAAAGAGACTTTAAACCCAGCTTTACTGGCACTTTAACCAATGGGTGTGGCACAGCGATGTCTCCGATGAGCGGCAGGTATGTTATGGGAATGTTTTGGTGCAATACCGTTTAGGCTGAATTGCCAACTGCTGCTGCTGTTTAAAGCCGCCCTTGTACACGAGTTTCAAGGTCTTGACCACTCCACCTACAGGCGAAGATACCATATGGGCTTCGACGTACGAGGCGTACGAGCGCCTCACTCCGCCGTTCAAGAAGTTTGTTGAAGGCCTAACGGCCATCCACAGCAGCAAAGTATGGACGAATTGGTCATCTCGCTCACTTGTAAATATTTTCTAACCACTATTGTGTATTTTGGACGCAGCTTCAGGCTGAGGCTACGAATCGTAGCCTACGATAGCCCAGGGCCAAACGCTCCGCCGCCCAATCGTGGAGTTCGAGCACCCAGTAGTTCACACCCACCCGGTCACGGGACGCAAGTCACTATATCTGAACAGTGAATTTACGACTCGCATCAAGAACCTGTTGGCCGCTGAGTCCGGTAAGCTACTAAACAACGACTGCGCTTGGAATCGGGATTAATTTTTTTTTTAAATTTGTTTACTCTATTCAGACGCGGTGCTACGCTTCCTGACAAGCCACATTGCCCAAGGACATGAGTTTCAAGTGCGCTATCACTGGACGAAGGACGCAGTCGCGATCTGGGACAACCGCGTCACGGCTCACTATGCTACTTTCGACTATTTACCGGGTAACCGCCACGCGGTTCGTGTGACTCCCCACGGCGAAATTTCGTATTTCGAGAGCCCACAGCACCCCTAACTGGATAGAGAGCGCGCTCATGAGGTTGAGATGTAGGACTTCTGTCGCCAACGCTCTTACGGAACATTGGGCAAGTTAAGATGCAACGCTACTGTTCTCATTCCAGGACCTACAGTTCTCTTGTAAAAGGAATGCGTTTTTAAAGACATTTTTTTGCCGATGTCATCTCGTAGTTGAGCTTCACAGCGGTTGACCCAAAAAATGGTTATCATGTGAGCAGGGCATGGAAAATACAATTCTCAGTAGTATTCTGGCCAAAATTCCATCAGTAATAATCATTATAATATCCAACTTCCAATAATAAATTATTCCGTACAAAAACTGTGGACAAGTGCCTCAACGAGATCGAAGTCTTGAAAACATGTTTCCTGATGTTCGCATTTTGCTGTGTCATTTTCACGTGATCAAATGGCTTCGCGGGGTCATCCGTAACGACAAAAAAGACAGAACTTACATTTACTATTAGTATATGCATATTTTTATCTTGATATTTGTATGACCTCGAACTCAGGATTGTATTCACCTTGAAAATAAATCAGTAATAATGATTGCAATCTAGCTAGTGCCAATATTAAGTTATTCAATAAATATAATATCAATAATATTGATATTATATTATTTTTTCCATGCCCTGCGTGTGAGTACACTTCATGAGGCTTATATGTACCTTCACTATCTGCCAGGCAACCGCCACGCAGTTCGTGTGACTTCCCACGGCGAGATCCCGTACTTCAAGAGTGATCAAAAGCCGTGATGCCGTTGTAGATGTGCTGGTGAAGCAGACAATGCGTAGTGCATGTGTGAGGTAGGGCTTCGAAACGAGTAATGCTTCGATGCGAACATCATTACCACTCCTTGTTGCTTACCAAAAGCTCAACCCTTTATCTATTCCTTACCGTAGCATTTTGGTATGGCGACACCAGAGGGGCCTGCGGCCAACCCGACGCTGCCGGAGAACTTATCGCTAGGATCACCTGGAGATGTCCCGCGCAATTCACGGCTAGGCCCAAGCACGTTCGGGGATCGTCACCAGACTCGGCATTACGGAGATCTCTTCGCTACAGCCTATATCGGAGAGGGTCTTCCCAGTCAAGTCCGTCAGGGAATTTCCTGCCGTCGCCGGCGATCACACGCAGGGTAATGTTCTCACCTCCGCCCCACTCAACAAACCAAGCGCGATCGCCCCGCTCACCAACTCCAGCACGATCGCTCACCCCAGTGCGTTCGCCCCGCTCAACAACTCCAGCTCGTTCTCCGCGCTCATTAACTCCCGCGCGATCGCCTCGTACTCCCTGTACTTCAACACGATCACCCCGTACTCCAGGATCATCTCGACGGCCTCGAGCGTCACCATTGAAGACCGGACGCCCACGCGACGAGATTTGGAAGCACTATACCATTGAACGCGAAAATGGCAAGAAACACGGGCGATGTAATTATTGCGGCACGCTTAAGAAGAACGGCAAGCCTAGTGGCAACTTGTTGGACCCTTTAAGTGAAGCCTAATGAGTGCCCTAATGTTCCCAGAGAGGTTATAATATCTCTTCGACCTACGCCAGCTCCTACACCAACGCCGACGTCGGATCCTACTGTGCAATCCGCTAAGAGCGAGCTTGATCAAGATGCATTTGAAATGGCTCTTGATCGGGTGTCTTGTGTTTGCGCGGTGCCGTTTATACTACTTGAAGCTCAAGTATTTCGAGACGTCATTGCTGTGGTTGCACCTTCAATGAAGCTACCGTCGCGGCGCAAGCTTAGTATTGTGCTCTTGAAACGGGTAAGAGATGAGGTTCGTTTGAAGGTTATCGAGCTGATTAATGGCCACACCTTCGTGTCACTCGTTACTGATGATTGGACGGATACCAACAGTTCAAGTATTATAAACTTTATGGTGGTTGCGCCGGGGATGCCTTCACTATTCTGGTCGTCGTGGTCGACAAGGTCGAAACAACACACCGCTAGGTACATGGCTGAGAAATTGACGAAGTCATTGCAGAAATTGAGCAAGAAACTACGGCCCAGGCCGTTGGGGTCGTCACGGACAATGCCAAAAACATGAGAAGCGCATCGGGCCAAGTCCAGACTAGGCGCCCGAACGTGATTAGTGGTGGATGCGCGGCTCATGTCCTAAACCTACTCCTGCAAGATGTCTCCCGTTTCGCCGCCGTTAAAGCCGTCATGTCGAGAGCCGTGGCTGTCACTCGCTTCGTAAGAGACCATCTAGCACTGTTTGATGAATTCAAGCGATTGCAGCAAGGTGTACGAGATGCGGGTTTGAGGGCCAGAAATCTCGTGTTGCCAGTGCCTACACGTTGGTATTCTGTTCACGCGTACATGCGTAATGTGCTAAGCAGTCAGGAGATCCTGGAAAAACGTTTTTTGAGTCCAGGTTACGAGACATTCAGAGATCGCTATTGTGGAACTCCGTCAAACCGGAAAAAATTTCGTTATGTAACCGAGTTGGTTCGTGACGATGGCTTCTGGAGCAGCTTAAGAACTATCGTTCGTCTGCTGGATCCTATATTATTGAGGCCCAGCGTGCGTTGGAAGCGGACAATGGGTTCATTTCTGTGGTCTATAGATGGTTTCGTTGGCTGCGATATCACGCAGCGTACGGTGTGCCGTCGCCTGAAGAAGAAGAACCGGAGGAAGAGTTGGCAGAATCAGAGGAGAGCGACTTGGAACAAGAGAGTCATGTTCAGGCTCAAACTGGTATCGGGGTGCTCAGTGACGCAGCAGAGATTATATCGTCTGCTCACCTACTGAAAATCAGAACCAAAGTGCTGCTACAGCTAGTGAGGACGTGCAAGCTGATGGCGAGTACAAAAATGTCACGGCAGTTCCGCTTGATCAGCTCCAAAACTTCTTCCGCGAGAAGATACAGAAGCGGTGGAAATACGTTCGCACGAACGCAATGGGTGTCGCTTTCATGCTTGATCTAGCTATGAATCTCGACGACTTCGTAGGTTCTGATGACGAAAACGTAGATGATCAAGTTTGCAAGCTGGCGGTCCGATGCGGCCTGATAACTCCTGCCAGTGTTGCCGCGTTAACCGCTGAGATTCTCAAGTTTAAATGTATGAAGCGGAAATGTGGTGAAGAGCTACGAAGGAAGTATTCAGAAGAATTCCCACGTGATTACTGGGGCGCAAAAACTGAGAAGAAATATCCTCTCCTCAAGAAGGTAGCTGAGATTGTCTTTGCAATCCCGACTCCTTCAGCAGCAAGCGAAAGAGCCTGGAGTATTTTTGATCACATTCACTCCAAGCGGAGGAACAGACTATCGGTGGAAAAGGTTGAGATGCTTGCATATATCTACATCAACCACGGCACAATCAAGAGCGATGATATTGACCTTGCACGTCATCAGTCGTGTCCCGAGAGCGTAGATGTAGATCACGAAACTTTAATTTGAATAACAGTGACTCGTCAACTGTCTCGCTATCGTTCGTGTACATCCAATGTAGATCTTGTGCGAACTGTGCATCTGCGCGTGGATAGCATTCACCGCAATTCAACTCGGGCCCTCCACGAAGCACCACACAGCGGCGGTGTCTCTTCCGAGCATTCGAGATAACTCCAAAAGTTGCCCTTCTGGTCAATCCTTGCCTGTTTGGCAGCATCCATAGTATCAGACGCATTGATTGTAGCCGCGGGAGATGCCGGGAAGAAGCAGCTCACACTCTTAATGGCGTAGTAGTACACGGAGATACTTTCACGGAACGCATTGATCAATTCTGTCCTGTCGAATTCAGTAAAGTCGCCAGCGAAAGGTTCACACGCAACACGTATTGGGTATTCTAGTAGATCGACATTACCGTCCATAATGTACGACGTCGGGTACGGATAAATCCCCATCGCCAAGTCTTCGTAAGCTTCAGCAGCAGCTGAAATGACGTCGTCTGAGCTCTGTGCATCACACAGTCGAAGCAGTCCCGCCAGTTCCTTCCGTCCAGCCTTCGTCTCGCTCATCTCAATCACAATATTCAACGCACGTCGTAAGTTCGGGATGCAATTCTTCGCTGCACCCGTGTGTTCCGACATGTCGAAGGTCACGACGCGGTTGAACGCCTCCGGGTCCGCCGGACGATCCGAGTCGCCAATAAAGTTGACCTGCTGCGTCGACAGAAACTCCATGTGATCCAGCGTGTCCGGTCCGAACGGAACGGATTTACCGAAGTAGTGGTGTTCAGCGAGTACGATGAGTGCGTTGAAAGCTGCTGCATTCTCCCACATGATCCTTGCTTCGACCGCTGCCACTTCATGGGAATGCACACGTTGCACACGAACTGAGCGCACTGCCACGCCGGCAGCAGCTCGTTCGGCTTCCACGTCGTCGCCAGGTAGTTGCCAGGCCAATCCATCAGCAACTTGTTGTGCACGTACATGCAAAAGTTCAGCGACGACGCGATCATTAGGAATTTGGCTTCGACGCACTTGCCCTGGGCCGCGCCTTTGACGACGCACTGGTCGTACGCTAGCGAGGCCACCACGGGGCGAACAGTGTCATGGAGGAACGAGCAGGTGAAAGGTTGCGCTCCTTGAGCACCGCCGGCTTTAGCACCTTGGTCGTACGCGCGTCCAGAGGCTCGTCTCGCGCTGCCCAGCCTCTTCGTGACGACGCTTGGCCTCATCCGTCTCGCAAGCCAAGTGCTTCTTCATGTAGTACGCAGTGGCGCGTTCCTTCTCGATAGCTTCACCTTCTCGTCGGCTGCGGGGTGACGTTGTCGTCCATGTCCTTGGCCGCCATGGCCGTGTTCGACTTCTTCTTGTCTGCGTCTTGGCGATGGCAGCGAAGCCCAGTGCTATCAAGGAACTTGTTTTGAGCATATACGATGTTGCTCCAAAAGTGTCTAAAAGTCTGCACCTCAAGTTGGGATCTGTGAGTTTTGAATACTTTTGAATTCTGAACGGAATTTCGGACGTTTTCTGGAAGTGTATTGGACCGTTTAGAGGTAGCACCAAGTTTACTATCGTCAGCCCAAGTATTTTTCATTTCATCGTTTCAACCTCATTACTACGTTGAAAGGATGAAATGCAAAACGACTTCCGAAACTCTACTTCTAAAGTATTAAATTGGTAATTTACCTAAGAAGAAATTGATGAAGCTGAAGCTCTAAATCCGCGAATATCTAGGAGAGTGTTAAAACGCTAGCCTACTTTGGGCGATCACTAAAAATCACAGGTCATCGGGGAAGTATTCGCATTCAACGTGCAAGGAATTATTTATAAAAAAAAACGTTTAAAAGCGTAGCCCAGGCTTCCCGAAACATACTTTATTATAGTCGCTATAACAAAGATCCCAAGAGGAAGTTACCGATGGGTCTCCAAGAGGAAGAACCCGAGCGACCCTCTATGGACCCACAAGAGTTTCAAGCCGAGCGAGCTACGCCTGGTTAGTAGTTGCCGATGCTAATTGACGATAAATTTGGGTTCTACAGATTTACTGAAGTGATGACAACGGTGACGTTATAACTTTTTTGAAAACATTTTTAATTGTCTAAAAAATGATTAAAAACAACACCACGTATCCACTCTGAATACAGAAGATCCTGTGTCATCCTCGGAAGATTCAACACCTTAAATATGTTCGCATGTCGGGCGCAATTTTGGGAAGGTAAATAGTACTACTAGTACTAAATTCGGATGAATGTCAACAAAGCAAACGCGCCATACAAGGGTAGTTATGTTCTTCTATAATGGCGCCTAACATGTGTCAATCATCAGTTAATACTGCGCCGATCACTAGATAGCTTGAACGGCAGCTCGGTCTCATCAGCCTCGGTGTCGACTGGTTCCTTTCCCAGCCGAGGAATCATGGCAAACTGCATCTTGTTCATGACGATGACGTAGAAAATGGCATTAACTGTCATCACCGCAGCAATGATAAAATACATGTTCTCCATGTGACCGTCGTTCAGGTTAGCAGGGATGTCCTTACCGAACAGTAGCACGATCACGGATAAGAGTGTGCTGCCCATCGAATTTATGAAGAGACCAAGAGCGGCCGACACACCGCGAAGAGCCATCGGAACTTCAGTGTACGCGATATTGTAGGTCGGGATCTGGATGAGAACGGTAGCCGCAGCCACGAGAACGTACTGAGGAATGGCGTTGTACCAGCGAATATCGCTCATCGGCTGTCCACCATTGTTGTTGTAGATGTACTGGGTCTCTCCGTTCGCGTCCACGTACGTCAGGAGGGGCGAGTTGCGGCGAATGATCTCAAAAACTCCCGTCCAGATCATCGCTATGATTGCCACGACATACCCTGCCGCGACCATTCCGTACGTGCTGGGTGGCTTGCTAGCAAACTTCGCGTACAGCGGGTAGACCAGGTCGTGGAAGAACGGGACAAGCAACAGCCCTGGTCCGGGGTTGAAGAACTGCACTGTCGGCGCCGGTATTTGTGTTGAATCAACGTCACTGCCAAGACGCACATCAGTCTGCTGGATGATGGTCTGATTGTTGCCACGCTGGTTCTGGCAGACCCACCAAAACATGTTGAACGCGTTGAATGGAAGGATGAGAAGAACTTGCTTCACGCCACGAATCAATTCTCGGTCAAATTCGGTGCCATCACTGTCGGTAGCACCGTCAATCATCGACGGGTCTTGTCCAAAGTAGATCCACAGGATTGTAGCAACGACAATCAAAACACCACAGACATACGAGATGTTGTGACCAACTTCACCATCGTCCGACATGAAAGCCGCAAGGATGTTCAGGAAGAAAGCGGAAATGTAGAAGAGTGCTCCCAGCGCCACCATTTTTGCGTTGAAATTGTGCCTGGCACTACGGACAATCACATGAATCACACTCCCAAGCGCACTCTTCGTGGGAGGCACGTTGATATATCGAGAGCGAGTAGAGAGCAGGTTCGCTATGATTGATAGCATAAGCGCTAAGCCGATCGCGAAGACAGCCACGTATCCGTAGACTGCCGGAATAGCGCCAACGCCGTACAGACATAGTGACGGAAAGACCGCGTAGTTGATAGCGACACCGAAATTTGATGCCCAAAAGTTGATACTGAAATACGAAGCACGCTGCTCAGGTGGGGAATCGGGAGAAAACTGGTCGCCACCGAAGGGAATCAGCAGCGCCCGGATGCCGGTTTGGTTGAGCGCGATGCCCAAGAACACACCAACGCAGAACAGCACCTTGCTGAGTGTCTGATTCTCCAAGATGGACGGCACGGCAGCGACCGTGATCAGCACGAAACCAACTGAGCTGAAGGATGAAGCCGCGATAATTGTCTTGTACTTGCCCAGATACTGATCAGCGACGAAAGCGGCCACGATGCAGGCAAACTGGCTCAGCGAGTCATACGTGAGCTTCATGGAATTGGAACCCTTATTCGACCACCCGAGCTTCTGAAAGAAGTTCTTGAGCGACTGGTTCACTCCATAGCCGGCGAGCTCCTCGCAGAAGGTCACGATGAAGAGGAAGATGCAGACCCTCATCATAACATTCTTGGAATACTTGGGAGCTCTCGCATCCCATAACTTGGTATTATAGCCACCGGCGACGACGGGTGTCACCGACTGTGGCGTGAGCAGCGAGGATTGGGGCAGGTTTTTCTTTCCCATGTTTGTCCAGGAACAGGAATTGAAAAGTGATCTTGGAAATACCGACCCTTCTTGCGAAGTACCCGAGTCTCGGTAGCACCGAATCCAGAAAGCTGGACCCCAAGAGTAGGTGGGCTGCTTGGTGCGCGGTCTCAGAGGTTGCTGCTCAGCAACGTGCTGCGGAGGGTATCGCATTTTCGAGCGTGCATCAACGACGCACTCGGTTGCTTTCTGTTGAGTCCTGCCCCACCCGTTGTCGCTGTGGGCCGCTGTCCATCATTATGCTTTGGATCTGACTGGAGCTGGCCGCGCCAATGAGTTGCGCTGCTCGAGACAGCTAGAAGTCACTCCTCCAGTATATTAAAATAGGACAATGTATAAAAATTTATAAAAAAAAAGTTGGAAAAATTGGTGATACAATTTTAATTTCTGCAAAAAATTACGTTTAAATCAAAAAAAAATTAAAATAGTTAAAGGTGATTTATTTAAAGCTTTAATTATTCATACAACATATCAAAAAAAAAGTACAATAGGTAATATGGTGAAATTGCGCGGGCGCGATTACCGAGAGTCGCCGAAAATAGCCGACGAACGCATGACAAACTCATCGCTGCAACTTGTTAAATTCTTGGGAATCTTCACAGTCACATAATGAAATGCACCTCTTATATCAAGGACACTAAGCATGTACATGTACGCGGGAAAGATACCGACCTTTGGACCTCCAGAAAGTCCTTCACTGAAGCCTTCAAAGACTTCAGGGTCCACTCGCCCTTGATGCCTGTGTCGATGCCTGACGGCCACAGCTACGTTGGCCGAAACAAGCACGGCCGCTGGACGCGCAAATCGGACGTGAAACCAATGCCAGAAAAGTCAAACGTGACGTGGCAATTTCGTCGGCGTTGTGATCAGTGTCATCAAGAGCGCGACGCAAACATGAATGCATGAGCCGGGCAGCACATAACTCATTTTTCTAATCGCGCTGTCTACAATACATGTGCATGTGCATGTACTGTACCGTTGTTGCGCGGCGGTCATTTGCACGATAAACCCAGTCGCGTGACATCCAACGTTTTGTGTTAGATCACCGAACTCATCATCACTCCTACGTACGATGCATGCGCATGGCTCCGCGCTGTTGAGTGAATGCTCGTTACGAAGCACGCCCTACATTTTCCAGGAAAAAGCAAATCAATGCGTTCTGGGCACTGATAAAAAACAACAACTAAAATTACATACAGTAATCGAACCCTCCGCTGGTTGATTTGTTCCAGCAAATACTGGTAGCCCACGACACTGGTCCGAATGTTTTTAAAAATTCTTTAAGTACATTATGGCCCTGTTCGGACAAATTCCGTGTTTGGTAGCTAAACAAATAAATTTGTAAAAAATATCAAAATAAAAAATATTAAAAAATATATCACTGACTGAGGTACATGTTCATAACAAGCTCAGACAGCATTGCATTATCATCGTTTTTAAGCTGTGCTAGGCTCAGGGGTCTCACTCTGCTTGCTCTTGTTCATCCCGAACTGCATCCGATTCATCACCACCACGAAAAAAAATATGTTGACAATCATCGTGGCCCCCAAGGTAAAGAACAGATACTCCAAATGCCCGTTGTTCAGGTTGGCTGGGATATACTTGCCGAAAAGTAGCACGATGATGGAGAGCAGAGAGCTCCCCATCGAGTTTACAAAGAAAGCAAGCGCGATGGATGTGCTGCGCATGCTCTGACGCACCTCCGAGTAGTTCAAGTCGTACGAGGGAATGCAAATCAACACACCAGCCAACGAGACCAGCAGGTAGTGTGGGATCGTTGTCCACCAAGGGATGTCATTCATGACCTCGCCTCCGTCATCGTACAGCAGAAACTGGGTAGCACCACTCGCGTCCACGTATGTTAGCAGCAAAGCGTTGCGTCGGACTACCTCGTAGGCCCCAGTCCAGAACATGGCCACAACGGCGACACAGTAGCCCGCAAGTATTTTTCCGTATGGACTGGGACGTTTTCCAGCATATTTAGCGTACAACGGGTAGATCACCTTCTCCAGGAAGGGGATGAAAAACAACGCGGCGACGGGGTTAAATAACTGAACCATGGGACCCGGAATTTGGCTAGCGAACGTGCCGTTTCCAAGACGTGTGTCGGTCTGCTGGACGATCGACTGGTTGTTACCGCGTTGGTTCTGACAGACCCACCAAAACACATTGAAGGCGTTCAGGGGAAGAATGCGAATGACCTGCTTCACGTCGTCGACTATTTTGGAGTCCAAGGTCTGCTTCGCGCTCTCCATAAAGGTAGAGTCACGACCGATTGATACCCACAGAATGGTTGCTACCACGATCATCACCCCAGAGGCATAGGAAATGTAGTGATCCACGTTGCCTTGGTCGGATAGCACGGATGAAGGAATGTTGCACAAGAAAGCGGCGATGTACAGCAGCGCGCCCAACACGATCAACTTCGCTCGAAAGGTCATCTTGGCGTGACCAGATACGACACGGATCACAACTGCGATCGATTGTTTCGTGGGAGGGACATTCACGTATCGCGAGCGGGTTGTCCACAATACGACTGAGAAAGCGAGCACAACTGCGAAGCCAACAACGTACACGAAGAAGTAGCCGTAGTCAGCTGGAATGGCTCCGATGCCATGGATAGACACCCACGGGAAAACGAGGTAGCCGATGAAAGCACCAAAGTTGGTACCCCAGTACTGACCACTGAAGTAGAGAGCCTTCTCGGACGGCGGTGCAGCTGGCGAAAACTGATCGCCTCCATAAGAAATTACCAGTGCTTGGAGGCAAACTTGAGATACAGCAACTCCAAGGAAGAGGCCGACGTTGTAGATGACTTTGCTGGCCTGGAGGTGACTCAGCACAGATGGTAACGATGCGATGACGAGGAGGAACAACCCGACAAGCTCGAATGAGGCCATGGATGCCAGTGTCTTGAACTTGCCGAAATGTTCATCTGAGGCGTAGCCCGCGGCAACGCACATGAACTGGCTAACCGAGTCGTAGGTGAGCTTCATCGACGTGGAGCCCTTATTAGACCAGCCCAACTTCTGGAAGAGGTTCTTCAGTGACTGGCTGATAGCGTAGGCCGCGATGCCTTCGCATATTGAAAGGATGATCAGGAACACGCAAACATGCTTGAGCACATTCTTTGCGTATTTGGCAGGCCGGTCGTCCCATAGCGACGTGCTCACGTAGCTGCTGGTGGCGACGTCCGGCGTGAACTTTGGGGTGATCACTGGCGACGCCACGGCGTGCTTGGACATCGGTGCGATCGAGAGTGAATCTAGGAATGACTGCGCTGAAAGCGTGTCGGTCTCAGGCGCACCCGTGAAGCATTGCCGTTCAGTAACAATTTTAAATGCTATCCGTAGATCGGGTCACTGACCGACTTCGCGGTGTCGAATGCTCAAACAATCGCTGTCAACAAAGCTTGAGTCTTCGAGGGCAGCATGAAGAGCCCCACGCTGAGTCAGGCGTGATCGTTCTGGCGGTAATACTGTCACGCCAGTCGCCACAGTCCTGAAGTTGAAGTGTCAGTGCGTTTTACGCCGCTGATTGGTTGCACAGCAGATCAACAGATCACCAATGACCCCGATCCTGGTCAACAACGCAGAGCACGGTCTCCACTAGATACCAAGGAAGCACTAAAGCGCAGTAGGGCATTGCTTCGTTCATGCAGCAGGAGTACTACATACATGTAGCTCAGTTTTACACTAACTTCAAGCTTGTTGACAGTGTCAACCTGACTCGTACATTATGTTGGCTTGCACTGAACCGTCGAAACGTTAAAATATACTTGCGCGTCCACACAATAAAACCACGTCCCCTCGGTTAAAGCCCATGATTCGTTGCTCTAGTGTGTGCAAACATTGGTGCGTGGTGAACAGGGTAATTATCAAAATCTCCTTCTAATCGCGTACCCCTAACCACTGACAGTGCTGTATTACGCTGCTCACCGCCGGTAAGTCTTCGCCAGCAACTTCATGTAGTTTCCCTGATTGGTTGCGCAGGTCTCCAATTACGGCAAGAAAAATAATGTCGTAAGAATTTCGCCACGACTGCCAAGATGGACCGAGGTACAGTACATGTACATGTATCCGGTAAGTGCTTCAACGTGCATTTGCACCCACCAGCTCAGAGTCTGAGTCAGACCGGAGAGCACCATCCAGCCCACTATCCGATTTGCATCGCAACAACAGCAACAACTGGCCTACCATGGCTCCCCAAAACCAAGAAGTCCAAGCCCAGACGGCCTCCAACTCGACCGCACCCGTTCCTGTTAAGAACGCGCTGAACCAGGAAGTACAACATGCCAAGTTCGAGCACCCGGAGCTGCTGAGCACGTTTCCTCCTACAACATACGATCCGATCCCCGTCGTGCCCTACGAGGACCGAGGGCTCAAGGCCGACCCGACGTTCAAGAACCTGCTGGCCGACGCGACCGTGACGCATCCAGAGCCGAATATCGGCACGGAGATCTCGGGCCTGCAGCTGCACCAGTTGACGGACGCACAGAAGGACGAGCTGGCGCTGCTTGTCGCCCACCGTGGTGTCGTCTTCTTCCGTGACCAGAAGATCAATGCCGGGCAACTGCTGGACCTTGGGCGCTACTACGGCCCTCTGCACATCCAGCAGAACCTGGCCCACACGGAGCAGTACCCAGAGATGCTGGTCGTTGAGAATTCTGTTGAGACGAGCGATGCGGTGATCAAGCGCCACCAGTACGACCCAGTCAGCACCTGGCACACAGACGTATCCTATGAACGACAGCCTCCGGCCTACACCCTGTTCAAGGTGTTGACGAACCCTGATGTTGGCGGAGACACGCTTTGGGCATCTGGCTACGAAGCGTACGACCGTCTTACTCCCTCATTCAAGAAGTTTGTGGAGGGGCTAGTCGCAGTTCACAGTGGCAAGGTACGAGGATCTGTGCTAATGGAGATCTAGTGCGAGTGAATTTTGACATCATGTGTGGAATATTCATAGAGCCAAGCCGAGCATGCGATCCAGGCTGGGCGTATAGTTCGTCGCCCGGTGGTGGAGTTCGACCACCCGGTTGTTCGCACGCACCCCGTAACGAAGCGCAAGGCTCTTTTCGTGAACGCTGGATTCACTAAGCGCATCAAAAATCTGTCTGCTACTGAGTCTGGTACGTGCAATGAGTTTCCCATAAGGTTGTTTATATGTGCTGCGATGGCTGACCAAGAAGGTTTTGCTCTGTAGACGCAGTGCTGCGATTCCTCTTCAAACATGTTGCCGAAGGCCACGAGTTCCAGGTCCGCTACCACTGGACGAAAGACTCAGTCGCGATTTGGGACGACCGCTCGACCTTTCACTACGCTACCTTCGACTACTTGCCGGGCAACCGCCACGCTGTCCGTGTGACGCCGCACGGCGAGATCCCGTACTTCGACCCGGAAGCCGCCTCGCAGTGATTTGATTCTTGGTCGATCGATCACCTTATTTGTTTGGAAGACTCAAATCAATAATTCAAGTAAGATGTCGCCGATTAGGAAATGAACGAGAGAAGTGGGCTGGTAGTGCCTGGCAAGAATAGTGATGTTTTGCACCCACAACGGCTTTTGCTGACGCCACCATGAGGCCGAACGAGATGTAGCGCAGTTTCTTGATACGTTAATAAGTTGACATCGTAAATCCACACAACAATACGAAGAGAATTAGTCAGCATCTTCAGCAATGGAGCACATTTATGCTGAACCTGCAGCTCCGAAGCTGGAACCCCAACAGCCCTTAGTTCTTGCTGTCCCTCTGTTCTACAAATGCGCCACAACAGTATATCATCGTTATGTGTCAAGTTCCGCTTTGGTGCTTGTTGCTTGCGAGGTAAATGCGATAGTGCCATTCAATCGAGCTTGCTTAACCTACCTACAGTCTCTCCTACTACTGTGTCCACTCGAAGTTGGTTGGTCCCTGAGCATCCGTCGGCAGGGTTGCAGTTCTCGCCAGAGGTTGTGGTTGTCGTCTGGATATTAGATAGCCTCGTGATGCAACGCAGGCTGTGCTTTTGCCTACACGTTATCAATCTATTACGTCTACATGTTTCAGTACTGTGGGCAGGAACGAACAACCTACCGGAAAGTAGCCGCGCGTGCAGGCGGCACGATCTCGTACTCGCAATGTGTTGAGCTGAATGCCAAGAAGCTACAGAGCGCGCAGAAGATCAAACCGTCGCGAATTTGCAAATGAGCTGGTCGAACAACGCCACTACCCCAGTTTCGAAACAGTGACTCCTAAACCGCTAACTTTATAACTTGTGAACAATTAGTAAGCCTATGAAGATGATACAAAATAATGAATTTATAAGACCCTATCACTTGAAATTTGTAGCGAATCAGTACCTACTATTGGTGTGGTATACACAGCTCGAATTAATCCCTATAGGGCTGTTCGCCTTTTCATCTCAGACTCAAGTTTGCCATGCACAATGTTTCTGTAGTGGGCTGTCACGGTTGAAAAGTATTTTTCTCGTTTTGAGCGACAAATCAAAATTTGTACTTCGAAAATACAGGCCGAGCGGATCCGGGGCTCTTAGGGCAGAGAATTCAGCAAACCCAAATTTATCCCTGTTGTTGTAGACCCTTGTAAAACCAAGTGAAATGCTTGATTTTGCAAATTTTACCCAATCAAATGTTATAGTTTTGGTTTTAACCAATAATATGAATTGCGGGAATTTGCGTTAAACATGCATAAATGCTTGGTTTAAGGAATTATGACAATACAATATCACCTTAAACATACAGATTTGCAATACTTAGATTGCGGGTAGCGGGCTAAAACCAAGCATTTATGCATGTTTAACAATTTTGTATCGGAAATCCACATACAAAACTTTTCAAGTATAAATTGTTGATTTGTGGTCAAATTTATACTCGAAAATTGTATGTGGATTTCTGATACTATATTTTATGATACAAATATGGTATACTCCCTCAGCGTCTCCTCACATACGGTTTCTTACTGTTAATTATGCTTAGTGCTACGAAATAGTGGAATGTCATATCTAATGGCGGTATGGGCATCTGATGCTCTAGTACGTTGAACATGGCGAGCTGCAGGCAGGCCCCGGTCGAGTGACCATCGATCTAACGAACAGTGACGTTGAAGATGAAGTTACTGGACAGAGTGCTGGACGACGTGGGGGAACGGTGCAAGGCGAGTTCGGTGGCAGACGAGTGCCTTGTCGAAGGTCTGGGGCGCTAGCGCCGGATACTGACGAAATGACGCAGCGGGCCGATGGAGACGTGCCAGGAGGGATGACGTGGACAAAGATACGAGACGGAGAGTATGCGAGCAAGGCTCGCGACGTGAGAGGTCAAGGAACGAGCGGCGGAGAAGCCAGACAAGAGATCGCCGAGGGAGTGGATTCTGACGGTGGCGTGCGCGATAATGAGAGCAAGAGTAGCTATAGTGGCGGCAGGTCAGGAGAGCTCTGGGTGCGCGGTCCGACACACCCGCCTCTCAGTTGCGATTTGTCTCGGTCGAGGGCAGGTTAATCAACTAAGAAATGTACTAAGCGTGGAGTTCTAGCTCCACCCAATAACATCAAGGAGGTTCCCATGGTGTTGCATGCTGCGACACCACGAGAAGGTCGGCGCCGAGCACCAGGTGTCGGAAGATGCTTGCAGCGGGCAACGGCGAGATAGCGGAGAAGTGAAAGCGAAGGTGCGAGGCAGGAGATCGACTTGAGACCGAGAAGGCAAGTTGGAAAGTGATTGAGTGGGGTCTTAGAAAATAAAAACGACTACTGACTGTCACTACTTATGCATACCACGGCGTACCTTCTGTGCCTCTGTGCACCCCTCCTTCTCTGCTGTCGCCGCTTGTTGAGTGCACTTCAAATCCCCATGATGACGCTAGAATCATAGTTGCAACTCACGCGTGCGACTCGCTCCTTTCTTTTGCTGGAATCGCGTTGCACTGCAACTTGAAGGTGCTGGCCGAGAACCCGTAGGTTGGCATCCTCGATCACTGCAACTCTTCAGTACAACCTTATCATTGATGACCTGAGCGTTCAGCCACGTATGCCGCTCTCCCATTACTTCCACGTCGTTCGCGACGAGCGCCACTGTACCTACTAGCGTGTTCGTCGTCACCAGCTGCATGCTGAGATTCCGACACCAGGGTGATTAAGGTTGGTTGTCGCGGGTTCCGTACGAGGGCCAAGATGGAGCGAGAGTCTTATAAGGCAGCGGGAGCATGGTTAGTGACCATGATGGCGCGGGGCACCTATTGATGGCGTCTCGGTCGTGGGGTATGACGTCTGGAACACGCCGGATGTGTGCGTGGACATGAAGGTGTCAACCTGCATGTTACGTATATCCGGGAATTCGATGACAGGGAGACAGGCCCATAGACCAACCCGGGCTACCAGCCGTCTAAGAATTTCTCCTCCCTAGCTGGTCCCTATTAGGTTGGCAACAGCCTTCCTCCCAGTGCTTAGCACGCTTGCAAGCTAAGTTCCTAGCTCGCTCGCGTGCAAACTTACCTCCCCACCTGTTCGATACGAAGTAGTGGCAAGAGGTGACGCCATGGAGGTCATTACAGTGGCTTTCTGGGAGACACCCGGTACTGAGGCCGGCCGCGAGCTAAGTTATAGTGGGCGGGAACCATGGTCGTGTTGCGCGTCCAATCGAGTGGTCGTTGCTCATCGAATTCGACGACACGTTCTATCGAGAGGAGCGTTGTGCGCATGTGGAAATCCACGTCAAGGAGTGTACAGACTGCGCGAGTGGCATATGACAACCTCGCAACTCCGGACCTTCACCAGGGAATATCGAATCCAGACGCCCACTCGAAGTGGTCTCGATGGATTTCGTAACCTACATACCGAAGTCCAACCGGGGAAATATGTTCCTGCCCTTTTTCCTGGATGAATTTCCGGATATGTGATTAGCAAACCAATGAGTTCTACCACCGCCCAGGATGTAGCTGAAGCATACGAAAAAGTGGTCTTCCGCCAATTCGGGGCGAGCTCCATGATCCGTCACGATCAAGGTCCAAGGTTCATGAGTGAAGTCTTCACTCGGTTCAGAGAGCTTCTAGAGAGCAAACAACGAGCTACGCTGAGCTACAGACCCCAGGCGAATGGACAGCAAAAACGCTCCGTCCAGGCCGTAGTCCGGTCCATCCGGGCTTATGTCGCCGAAGCTGACCAGAGTGATTGGGACGAGCACGCCAACTGGCGCATGTTCGCGCTTAATACTTCGTTCGACGCAACCCGGCTGGACACACCGTTCTACCTGATCCACGGGTGGGATGCCATGAGGACGCTCTTCGGGGGGGGGCATGTAAAACAATGTTAGCAAAATCAAATTTTAAATTATTAGGGATATATTATTTAAAATTTATAAAAATACGGATATTTATTATGTTTTCGATTAAAATGTTGTTTATTAAAAAATTTATTCAGCTATACTGGGCCCCAAACCGTACAGTGTTCCTGAACGGAATGTCTACGAGTGGAGAAGAAACCTTCAGCGAGACTATTGTTACGCTAAGGCCTGTGCGGAAGATCTTCAGAAGAAAGCTTAACGTCTATGTTCAGATGAACATACCCGAAAGTGGTAGGAATTTTCTGACCGACGCAAGACTGGTTTCGACGTTGAAGACGCGGTGTGGTTATCCCTCAGGTAAGCCAGGGTTGAGCCGCAAGTTAGCTCATCTGTGGCATGACCAATTCAGGATCGCTGATGTTCAGGACAACTTCCGAGTGAGACGTCAGGTTGAGGGCACGGGTTATCGCGTCAACCCTTGGGTGCACATAAGCCATCTCAAACGCAGGGCGCTGTTTCCCAAACGCCCATCTGTCCAGATGGAGATCGATGAAGAAAACGATTTCGACACAGCTGTACTTCCTGAAGACAGTTGGGAAGCTGACAACAAGAATGATGAGTACGAAGTGGAGAAAATCCTGGATGTCAGATGGACCAAGCGAAACTGCAAGTCGAAACGCAGCCGGGAGTACTTCATCAAGTCGCAAGGTTACGCCGATCCTGAATGGCTTCCTCTGTCGCAGTTGAATTGTGGAGCACTTCTGTACGAGTTCACTCAACGGGCGAAAGCCCGAGCGCGTTTTCAAGCCATGCAAGCTGAGGATGACCATCCAAGACTTCACTAGTTTTGTGATGGTGGGACCTGAACTAGTGATTTCCTGAACGGAGATCTCAATGTTGAGCCTGACCGTGGATTATGCGATATCGGGGAACTTTGATTGTGAATTAGTACGGATTAATAAGCGCGCCTAGGCCGCGATGGAGATGTAAATCCTGGATGATGATGGCGGTTTCTTGGATGATGATTGCTTGTGGAGATGACAAGACAAGTGGATACGGAGTTGACAAAGAAGGTGAACATTCGAGATGTGGATGAAATGTCAAAGGTGCAACGCTACGAATTTGCAGGACACCGGTTTCATCCAGGATCTTTGCCCTGGATGCACTTGCGTAGCTTCGCAGGAACTCTTCCGAGACCCAGTTGTCGACGCGGCCAGCAGCCGAAAGAAGTCGATCGCGGGTATCAGCCGGCACGTGTGCCACGCGCTCCTAGTCGTGCAAGTTGTCCTCTGCGTACGACCAGGCTCCTCTTACTCCACCAACTCGATCTGCTCCTCCAACGAGAAGTAAGTATGGTCTGGTTTCCTGGTAGGCGAATTCATCAGGTACAGGTAGCAGACCTTGGACGGGTAGAGCCAGAATCCAGGCCCCCAAAGCAGCGTCTCGCGAAGGCCCTGTGCCATCGGCCGCTGAATGTGTTTCGCGAAGGTCCGCCCGACCGGATCATGAAGTCTTAAACGTTCGGAGTGAATATTGATAAAGGTTCGAGTCCTTGCACTTCTCGCCCTTTTCCGGCTTGGTTTTCATGACGAACCAGTGAAGAACGTGCCAGAATGATGGGAGGTGCTTCTTGACGTACTTGACATTCTTGGTCAACAGACGCCGTTCCACAGGACTTAACTCGGACCGGAGATGGAAGTGCGTTCCAGCTTTGCTTTCAGCTCGGCAACCTTGTTCTGGAGCGCCGCCTCTTCATCCAAGTCGACTTTTGCTGCGAGAGCAAATTCCTTGTCCAGCTGGGCCTTGGCCGGTCCCCGCCTGGATTGATGCCACCTCCTTCTCGTGGAATTTCTCCAAGAAGAGGTAGTCGCGCAACAACGAGTTGTACTGGTGCTCCAGGCAGGGAGAGCTATCACCACCATCTCCATCCGGACCCCGGCTGTTGATGCCTTGCGTATGATCTCGGTCGAGGACCCGATGAAACAAGGACAGCGTAAACACGAGCCTCGCAGCAAACCGTTCGACCGGAAACGTAGTCAACAGCGAAGCGGATTTGCGTTCCCACAGCAGAGACCTCACTGTAGTCTGCAAAGTCGGCCGAGATGGAGATTTACCGGTGCCGTGAGGCCGTAACAAGCTCAGGCGAAGTTCACTCGAGCTGCCAACCAGGCTACCAAGGTCGTCCCAGTCCTGAACGGAGAAGCCATCGTAAAGTGCCAGCGTCTCCGTGCCGCCGTACCCCTCCTCATCGAACGGGTCGGAGCGATACGCCAGCGGATGAGTTGGAACTTCGACCAGATACGAGTTACTTGCGCCCGGGCGCTTTGGAATCACGTGCCGACCAAGAAGGATGTTTGTGACGGTCTGGGACCCAGGGTGTGAAGCCGGAAGCAGGCTGGACGCCTGATGATCGATGCTTTCATCAGCGGAGAGAAGACTCGAGACGACGTTTGGGCCCGTGATGTCGTGAGCACCCAACCAAACAACGTTTCAGTCGAAATATCGACTCCCTTGTCGGACTTGGTCGTGGACGAAGATGCGGAAGACCGAAGGTGTTCCTCTTCTTCATCCTCCTCCCCCTCGTCTCCTTCGGTCGGCCCGTCCGGGTCATCGCTGTGCTCGGCGGTGTTCGTGCTGTCCGGGGCGCGGCCCTCTGGCGCAGCCTCACTAGACGCCAGGACGTCAGTAACGATACCCGCGCCGGCATCTGCCGGAGAACCGGTGGAAGTTAGAGCGGCGTCAGATGCGCGCTGGATGCGGAGGAAGCTGACGACATGGTGCGCGTGTTGGTGGAGAAATCCAGTTGTTAGCGGCAACTTCGTTGGCGCGGATCGGAAAGGGAAAATGAAAGCAAGTGACCTGGCTGGGAAAGGGCGCAATGAAGGGACGCTACGGTTGGGAGTGGTCCGAAAAACACCGCTCAGAGGTCATCTATGGCTGGGATTGCTTGGATCGTGTGGTCTTGCCATGATCGATCGTTTCGCAGAATGGGTTCTGTGATTGATCCTAACAAGAGGGGCGGTTGACATGATGGAAACCTGGATTTTTCGTGGATGGATCAACGCCATTGATTGGCTGGCGATAGCGCCAGTTTCGGGTGGATATGTGATTTACGGTGATGGAGGCCGGTTGAGCTGGCGCTCAGCCGTGCATGGGCATGGCATTCCCGGATGGAGACCACAATAGGGATCCCGGATGTAACTATGAGCCCGTCGAGAGGCAATTGCCCTTGGGCGTGACAAAGAGCCTCTACATTTGAGTGCCGCCTCCTCTTGGCGGGGCATAGAGCGCCTATGAAGCTCGTCCGGCCTACCCATGAACCGAAGATCATCCCAGACGTACCAAGTGTCATGAATGGAGATCCCCAATAGATCCTGAGCACAGTGGGACGTTGTACATCAGCACGTACCCGCAGACTCTACAGTGTACGAAGTACACAACAGACGGCCAATAAACGTCAACGTCAACAAGACCATAGTGTGGCCAAGTCAAGAGAAGAGTACATGTGAGACCTATCCGTAGATAACCAGATAGCAAACAAAATATAACAGACAAACCGAATTCGTTTTACCGACAAGCCCGCAAGCCGTTGGACCGGAGTCTGCCTGCCGTTCGCCATGTTCAACATGCTCGCTAGTCGTCAAGAGCACGCGATGCCCACACGCCATCCCCCACCGAATGATCGTCCCCGATCTTTCCGTCGTCGACCAACTCTTCGAAATCCTGAGTGGACATCCACTCTCCCTTCTTCGGTCCACTGGACGATACACCGAACTCCACCTGATGATCGACCTCGTATCTCCCATCTCGGTTACGGACACGTTGTTGTCCACACTCAACGACTGTACCAATGGCTGCGTTCGGTAGGAACACGCGCGTTGGTTCCGACCTCCGGGCTTCTCCCGGCCGCGCAGTACGTTGGCTGCTGCACCGCCGATTCGACGTTCACCATCGACAACACGTCCGTCACCGGATGATGTACCATCTGCGCCACTGCCACTGCTCCTCACTTATGCTTCTTGCTCGGATTGACCGACGTGAGTCCGCCGCTACGCTTCACGTCACGTTTTGCCTTCCCACTGGGTAGGTGGGCGACTTTTATCGTCTGCTGTACGACTGTAGGTCGCTCGTCACGACAGCGTGCTCGACCACCATCGATTCCTGAGCGGAACACCTCTGTTTCAGCTGCTGGTACAGCTATTCCTGGTGCTGTTGGGTCCGGCGTCGTCCTGCAAGCTCCGGGTCTTGCTACCGGCGCCGTACTCTGGTGCGCCGCCTGTACCTCCGTCTGCGCAACCTGGTCACCTGTACGTAGCTCGTCACCACCGCCTGTGCTATTGCCGTCTTGTCCGCCTCTGCTAGTTACCATATGAATCGTTCTGTTGTAGCTAGTGGCTTCTCCGCCAACGTCGCGACTCCCATTCCTCGTCATAGCACCACCATCGGCTACGCCAGCGTCTTCGTCTTGAGCGAGATACTTCAGGATGCGGTCAGCCACGACGGGCAGCCACCCCTTCGGGTAGTGGTAGGAGGTCAAGAAGCTGCTATGTACCACCAACACGTACTAGGTGTCTTGTCGCACTACCATTCAATTGTTACGTCCGCCTCAAACTTTGCGAGGCCGGCCCACTGGCAAGCCAGCTTCGTTATGCCTTTGCCCCTGGGTGGTTTCAGCGCCCACACCAAACCCCCAACCTTGAACTGTACGCGTTCACGTACGCGTTGATTATAGTACCGTTCTCGACGGCTTTGACCACGCTGCAGCGCTAACTTTGCAATTGCTGACGCCTGCTCCATGTGTATTACCAGTGAACTATGGTACTCGACCCACGACCCCGTCTGAGTCACTTGGTTCGCCCGTAGCAACGCATTCGGCTCTCGTAAGCGTCTCTCCAACATCAATTCATTGGGCGAGATGCCCGTCGTCCCGTGTCGGGCTCCATTGTACGCGTAGTTAGCGCACGGTACACACTGATCCCAATCGTCCTGCTTGTCCTGAACACATAGGGAGACCATGTCCTTCCAGGCCTTGGGGAACCGCTCTGCTAGGCCCAGTAGCATGGGTCGATACGGCACCGGCGTCGCTTGCCGTGCCTGCAGCAACTTCACTAGTTTCTTCACGATGACGCCATTCAACTCTGGCGCTCCGTCCATGACCAGCTCACGCATTGGTCCGTAAAATGAGCACAATTCGCTCCGCCACGGATGTTGCCACGTCATCCTCCGTGTGAGTAGGCGTCACTACCATCACCGAGTATCTACTGGTGTAGTCTACGGCCGCAATCACATACCTGTTTCCTCGTGCTGCCACGGGGAACTGTCCTGCAACGTCAAGCGCCCAACGAGCTGTGACAAATTCGAGCCGCCTGACGTACAGGTACGGCCTAAAGAGCTTTATTGCCCAGATAACAGCGGCGCTCTCCAGGTCGGTAATCCCGTACTTTGCCACTGTCGGCGAGATTAACGTTGATAGGTTCGGTCGAACCAGCCGTGCTGAAGAAAGAGGTGTCCAGAAAAACGTCCCTAAAACCGGATCTAAACTGCTCTAAAATAAATTACGAAATACTGTAAAACCTATAATTATGCCCTCTGGGGTACTGCGTTGGTACCCCCCTTAGGGTGGGGCACTATTCAAGCCGGAACGGTCTTAATTTAGATGAAACGAGGCTGACCTCTGAGTACTGGGTGTTCTTGGAGGAAAAAAATGAGTAAATGGCCTTGTTTGATGTACAAAGTTGTCATCCGGTACTGGCACTTTCTGAATAATCCTGACTCGAGGGCTACAGCCAGCCCATGATCAACGCTGAGTGACGCTGCCACCGCTACGTCAGCCTACGCGCAGTGGCAACGAGCCCAGCCAAGCATCGGCTCCCCGTGCACCGCCACCGACTGTGGAGGGCGTCGCCGAGAACTTGCCCTCCAGTACCATCAGCGGGGTCAGCATAAAAATTGGGCTGCAGAACGTGCTCACAGTCCGCAACGGGGGCGACACCGAAGATACCGGGTCTCCCACGACTGTCACGGACGCACCGCCCACAGAATGCACCAGACTACCCGGGACAACGCGGACAACCTGCCCAAAACTTGCACGTACACCGCTGAGACAACTCGCCCACCCTAACCGTAATCTCGCTCACGACACAGATCCTACTACACTACCAAAAACCGCGGCCATCATCCGTTAATAACTATAGTAAGTTCCCTGGTGTCGCTTTGTAAAAATGAACCAAGTATAACCATGTATAATACAATAATAACTGCAAATATCAATAATATTTTGTCACTGTTAAGAGGAGCTTCCTCAGAGATCAGCATGAGCAAAAAACCGGGGTCATATCGACTCGAGGCGTACTCAGCAAGTAGCCCTTTACTCAGAAGTTAGAGTTGGCAAAAACTTACTCAGAAGTTAGGAACGTTTCCTCCCAAATATGCGGCACCCATTAAAGACAAGGGGTGCTACCAGATAGCGCGCCAGATTTCCATGATTACTACTTCGATGAAAAAATACAATTTTAATATTGTTGTTTCATATCGGATTATACTTGGTTTTATTATAACATAATAATATGTGGTAAAAAAGGAAAATATTCGTTTTAAGCTATTACTTTTTTAAAGGTCGTAGTATTTCTGCTGAGTTGGTGCACTATTGGCGGGAAGAGGCACATTCACAGATTTGACAGTGACAGGCGTTTCAACGAAATTGACCTAAATTTGTGATAATTTACACAGAACTGGTAATGTACCAGCATACCAAAAACAAGTTAATGCTTTCACCACAGCTGAACCAATCAAGTATAACCTAGGATTGAACGCCGTATTGTACTCTGCTCTATACGGCGCAATCACCATTTTACCATGGAGTACAAAGGCTACAACTTTTACCGCCAGCGCAGCATCGAAGAGACCGGCACTGCCTACTACATGTGCTCCCGCTATCGGTCTGGCTGTAAAGCCCGCCTTACCGGCCGCGTCATTGCGTTAAAGGCCCGAAATGACCACACCTGCGACGTGGCCGCTGTCGAAGATCCCCCCGACATCACGGACATGCGAGGACAGATGCGGGCCGCTCTCCAAGAGGCCTGCCTCGCTAACCACTCCCTGCTGCCAAGCTTAGTGTTGAAGCGGGTGGTGGCTTCTCTCCGTGACGCCCATCCGGGTGAGACACGATCCCCAAGCTGCCTAGCATCTCCACAATCAAGTACGCGAGGGCTCAGGACACAGGTAGCGACGCGTTCCGCGCCATGGAGAGCGTTCCAACCAGAAACGTCGCTGAAAACGACCGTCGCGCTTTCCTTCAGTTCAATGTGGTCCACATAGTTTGGTGTGGACTACACAGATATGTCGGATTTGGCCACACAGACCTCGTCCTGCTGCTCCGCTACTTAAGCCTCGCCGTCTTTATTGATGGCACGATCAAATAGATGCCTCGTCCGTTGCCTTATGTAATGGTAGGATCCCGGGCGGAACGGATATGTGTCAGCCATGTACGTATTGATGGATTCAAAGCAGCAATATGCGTATTGGAATGCTCTGTACTATGTGGTCATCAGGATCATCCAGACAGGACGTCCGCTAGAGCCTGCGACAGTCACTTGTGACTCTGAGCTGGCCCTTATGACACCAATTACCGAGCGGTTCTCACTCGTCAAGCTTGTGGGGCGCCTGTTCCATTGGAAACATGCACTTCGACGTAAAATGGTCGAACTGCGTATCCCACAGCACCGGAATTTTGCTGCCCTCAGTCCCGGAGTATCGTCGTGCTGACCATCATACCCGTGAACCAATTTACCGACTAGGTTCCCATATTTTGTGTGGACTGTATTAAATTTGTCACTCTATTTCCCTTTTCAGTTACATTTCTATTTTTAGGGAATCAGATTCGTCCGCAACCGGGTGGACGAGACTGACGGCAAGACGAAATGTGACACGTTTTGGCGTTACTTCCAAAGCAGCTGGATGAAGAGTTACGGCGCGGATCTCTGGAACGTGAACGACATGGCTGCGGTAGGTATTGAACCGCATAATCGCACAAACAACCCGTTAGAAAGCTGCAATCGGACTTTCAGCAAGTGCTTCTCTGTCAATCACCCGACTCTTCTGCCTTCGTCGAGACAGCAAAGGAAGACGCTAGTCGTTACGTGCAGCTGATTGACGATGCCAAACACCATCGTCGTGAGCCCCCCAATGCTTGTAGCTTCGAATCCCTGACGAGTTCCACGATTACGAGTAGTAGATGCGTTAGTGCAAGACTCTATTTAGTAGAGACCATTACAGTTGTTCTAATTGCTCTGAATTTTGACGGTTCGGCGTCTATTCAGAACGACTGTATTTAGCGGTCCATTACGGTTGCTCTGATTGCTCTGATTGAAGACGGACCGGCGTCTATTCTGCTCTAAATACCGTTATAAATACTGCAAGCTTCCAGGAAAACTTGCAATAGTTTTAGTGCGTTTAGAACAGTTTTAGAACGTTGTTCAAGGAACGTTTTAATCGGCGCCCTGAAGACGTTCGCCACTTATGTGTTGACGAAACGTGTGGAGGACGTGGGCGATGCTGATATCCTGGCGCATGTGTAAAATCGCTACAGGTCTCTCAAGAATGCGTTTCATCCCTGACGTCACCATGCTCTTTCTCAAACAACTGAAGATGTAAATACAAGAGGATGCCTGTGATGCCCGAGTGTTTCGATACTTGTAGTCGTTGCAAAGATCATAGAAGACAATGGACTACATGACTTGATTTGTAGTGGCGAAGCTACTAGTCCATGGTACAACGACCGTATGAAAGATCGCTGCTCGATTCTGGTCGAGAACATCCAGCCTACGATGTTCCATGAGCAGTTCGAGAGGCCGATCAAGTATGAGCGCCGTGACTGTAAGACAGGCGATGCGGCGTTGTTCGACCTGATACTGGAACATGCCAGAGTACAGCAGCGTTTTCCATTTGCAGACTACGGAGCGCTCGGCGCCACAGACCCGAGCTCAGCCCCAACAACGTGTATTCGGAAGCCATTCAGGTGGAATGAAGCCCCCCCCCTCGTGATGGCTGTCTGGTCTGCCGTGGCACACACTGGCTGGATGAGTGTCTGACTGCGACGTCGGAGCAGTGTGACGATGTTCTGCCTGAGCTCAGGGCTGCTAAGAATGCTATGCAGGACAAAGACTGTGTCAGCTGCTTCCACGTCTAACATGGTACGCTATGCATCAACGGTTTGGTGGAGATACCGTATGTTCCGGACAGTGAAGCCGATCAGACAATTATTCCTCGAGTTGTTGTGGCATCGCCAGCCAAACTTTCCTCCGATCTCCATGTGGTGGATTAGGACAATCGATTCCCATCTATCTGGCCGATGGCAGATGCGTCGGGAGCTCTGAAGAAGCAACGGTTGCGCTGGGGCTGGTCACCCCAGCTGCACCTGTACACATGACAGAGGTGGAGTGCTTGGTCCTGGATGGCGACGTCGAAGAGCTGCTGTTGGGTAACGACGCGATGAAGTCGTTGGGCATCGACGTGGAGCGGATGATTGAACACTTCCTGGTTGAACACTTGCTGGTGTTCAATCATCCGCTCCACGTCGATGCCCCACGACTTCATTGCGTCGTTGGGTCAAGCCTCCTCGACGAAGAGAAGGACGCATTTTCTGTTGGTGATAAGCTTACAATGACGGTGGAAAGCAGTGATAGTACGCTCGGCCATATGGTGAACGTCGCAGTGGTCAATAGTATGGACGCAAAGTATGCGGGCCGTCTACGGGCATTCGTGCAGGAGCATGGTGATGTTTTTCGCAAGAATCTCGGCGATGACCCGCCTGCATTAGTGAAGCCACTAGAGGTGACGCTCACTGACGACGCCGTGCAATTCCGTTGCAAGCCACGGAAGTATGTTCCACTCCGGGGCGCATTTCTACGTGAGTATACCGCAGAGCTGGAGAAGGGTGGCTTAATCAGGAAGAACAATGCAGCCAAAGGAGCATGCGCTTCGGTCCATGTTCGAAAGCGTGGCTCTCAAATAAAATTCCGCATCCCGAACGACTATAGCCCGATAAACACACTGACGGTGACTACAGCCAGGTATTAACCTGGCTGTAGTCTCATCCAGTGTACGTGGTGCAATATGCTTCGCCACGTTTGACAGGATAAAAGGGTTCTGGCATTTTTCTCTAGAAGTGGAGAGCCAGGAACTGTTGTTATTTGTGGCAAAGGACGCAATTCTCACGTCGACTCGAGTACCCCAAGGTGCAGTGGATTCAGCAATCTATTTCCAGATGCAAATGCAAGATGCGCTGACGCCGATGCTGCAGCGCAATGCTCTTGTAGGGGTAGATGATGTTATTACTTCGTTAACTCGGAGGACGGAGGAGGCGATTCTACAAGTACTGAAGGAGTTCTTCATCATCGTTCGCGACCGTCGGCTGAAGCTAAATGCCGCCACGAATTCGTTGTTCCAACTGGAGGCACTGTGGTGCGGCAAAATAATCTCGGGCAACAGAATTTGTTATGACCCCGAACGCGTGTATGCTTTGTCGGCGCTTCCTGTACCATCCACGGTGGCAGAATTGCAGTACTTCGTCTGCACGAGCAACTGTCTCGATGACTCCTTGCCCGATTACGCACGAGCTGTCGCGCCTCCACAGGCGAAGCTGAGTGTGGTGCGGAATAGAAATGGTCGGCGCAACGAGAACGCGCTGAATGTGGCAGTGACGCTGATCGATGATGAGGTGAACAGCTACAACGACGTCAAGGTGTTGATCAAGGCTTCCGTGCCGCTCGTGTTCCCGAGTACGACATCTGACCTCGTTGTGATGACTGACACCTCGTTAACCGGATGGAGTATTGTGGTTACGGAGGTGGAGGTCTGGGATGACTCGCTTCCAGTGGATAAGCAACAACATCGCATGGTGCTTTGCAACGGGGAAATTTTAGCCTGAGTCAGGTTTTTCGTAGGGAAAAGGCCAAAAACAGTTTTAGATGTGTCGTACATAACGCGTTTTGTCCTATCAAACCGGCCGTAGGACGAAAATTGATTCAATGTTTATATTGACAGGATTCCGGACCCCAAAACGATGAGTGTCGCTTATGACAAAGTCGCTACCACTTTTAGCCGCTAAAAATAGTCGTCAACGCCAGATCCCAAGTCAGATTCTCATTTTTTGTCCTATCGCGTAGGACAAAACGATCAGATGATATGTTTTAAGATACACTTTTGATTCGGCTATTATATCCACATGGACAATGAAGGACGCCATGTCGACGTGGTCGCTTATAGGGCTAAGCCAGAACTGTGTGCACTTGGCTGGGAATATTCGTATCTGTCAAAACTCTTCTCAAGAGATAGCAACAAACTATTGGTCCTTTATGTTGTCCTACGAGCGAGCTGACTGGGGGTAAGGACTCGCAACTCAACTGGGCCATTGTCGAGAAGGTGCCTTCCTAATTGCAAAGGCGTTTACAGATTTCAAACATTTACTCCGGCGTGAGCGCGGATTCAAGCTCTTTTGTAACCACGCTAATCTGATCCATATTTTCGCGCCACACGTCAAGCTTAAAAATAAAACGTGCACGATCTCTACAACGCTGGGCTATGAGAGATTTTGGGCTTCGGATCACTATCAAACACATTGTTGATGAGACGAACCTGTGGGCGGCCATTATATCACGCTGCTGCGACGTCTTCGTTTTACATGCATTCTTCTTCAGCTTACTGACCTCCTTCATGTTTTTCTTGAGATACATACTCTTCTGTTTGAGGTCAGTCTTCTTGGCCTTGAATGGCTCATGAACCCTTGCCAGCTCAACGTCGCGGGAACTAACCTCTCTCTCTCGCCAGAGCACGGGTAGTTTCTGCCTCCTTCACACTCTTCTTGGGCTCTTTTTTCTGGCGTTTGTGTTTTGCCAGCTTCTTCTCCAACGTCGCCCCGCAGTCACGCCCCCGCTTGGCTGGCTACTTTCGCATAGCTATGTCCACGTCACCCCCATTTTCGTTTTGAATTACACAAATCCTAGTGCATTGTCTGGATTATACATGCTGAGAACCACGTACTTGCAATGCTCCAGAGTAACGTGGTAGGTAGAGGAAGAGGTTGCGTGAGAGTTGCGAGTATATGGAATATAAGCTGTAGGAAAGTGAGGAGTGTGTGGGATTCACGAGTGTACGGGAGTAAAATGTGTGAGAGATGAGTGGGAAATGTTGGATAAATAAATGCTTGGGAGTAAGGAGTATATTGAAGTAATATTGGGGAAAAGTAACAAATACAGATGTTAGGCTGTAATTTTAAGCCATCAGTTTTGGAGTGAGGAGGACAACCAAAGCGGGCTCTGGACCACTCCTCTCCACTAACATCCCTCTGCAAGTGTTTGTGCTACTTAGTAAGTGCCCTTATAAAGTAAGATGGCTTGACTTTTCCTATTGGTTATAATTTTGTCCAATCAAGCGGAATCTTAACACTCCCTCTAAAAGTTCAAGCACATCTTAACAATCCCTTCAGTGATCGCATATGCCCTCTCTTATCCTATATCGAGTCGCGACTTTTCACAAATACCATACGCAGCTGCACAACGCACCTTATTATATTACCTACAGTCACTATGGGTAGTATTCCAGTAGATATATAGAGCTGGCTATCGTAGGTTAGGACAGAGACCAATTCTGTAGTGTCGTAATTACAAGCATTATTGTATGGAATGTTATAGGAATATGGGTTAACTACTTCTCCAGGCACGTAGGTGACGCCGTGGTAGCAAATAGGCCCCAGCACAAAGCTGACCATGACGCTTAGGAGTAGGAGAATCGGTCTGATGTGCGTTGTGCAGCTCAGGAGTTCTGTAGCCCTCACAGTGGCAGCGTTCGCGCTAGCACCTCCATCAAGTCCATACAATGTCGTGCAAGTGTGCACGGTTTATGCAATCGTTAAGGTACAATATACTTGATTTCAGTATAGTAGAGGTGCGTCATCTAATCTGTCGCGGTGCCAAAATCGATTGTTTGTATGGGAGACGTACCGTACACTGCCAAATCGCGGCCGTTAGCGCATGGAATATGTTCGGGGCAATAGTACGGGCAACACATCGAAACGGCACAACCTAACTCTAAAACGGACAGAGTTATTGCCACCAACGTGGGTGCGCGATTTCATGTGGCGCGAAGTGTATCATTTGTGTTGCAGTATGATACTCTATTCTGCCATCGTCATGAACTTCCCTGGCGTACAGCCCTTTAATATCAATGTGTTTCGTGGAACTATGAATATGAGCGGGGTCTTTAATAATACTAATTGCCCCCTTATTATCGCACCAACACATTATGGGTTGAGTTTGCTTGAATCCCAATTCCTCTAATAATACCCCTTCACTCACAGCTATTAGTTCAGCCTGCGCTGTATGAAGATTCACAGTATTTTGTCTTGAACTTTTCCAAGTAATACACGCATCCGCCATAATACTCACATGCCCAGTCACTGACTTTCGGTTTTCATTACACTACCTACGGTAATTAGTCTTACGGAGACTATTTTGTGTGTACTGTTTTCACATTTGCTCACAGTAGTTAGTCTGACTTAGGCTATTTATTGACTAAGACCAATTAGTAGCCTTAGATTTAGAATTGTTTTCGTAGTGCCATCAAGCTTTTCGTAACAGTTGACTCGATGCTTTTCCTACATGAAATATTGTGTGTTCTGTTCGAAATTTCCGAAGGGCGCGTTTGAACCGCCCGAGCCAAACACCGCCTAACCTCCACAGCGTATACTCATTTGTATACAACATCTATTAAGTACGAATCCAGTCTTGACATATGGTCAAGGACAGCTGTTTCCTGTGGATAATCGTTTGGGGCGTTCCGCTAATGACTTGAATCTGTATGTGGTCGGCTTAGCCTTCCGCAGTCGATCGACGGAAGTCGGCAAATTTGAACGGAATTGACAATATTTCTTCAAAGATCATCGTTCTCCCATATAAAGCGATACTCTACTCGAAGGCATTGCTATTGGGACGCAATTGTTTCAGGGTTTTGCAGGTTTGTTAGCAGCGGTAGTTCAAGAAAAGGTAATTTATTTGTTATCTTCCCGGGTTTTGGTGTTTTCTAAACATAATGTCCAATAAGACGGGAATCGTTCTCTTAACGATTCCCGTCTTATTGGACATTATGTAGTCGTATGGATGCACAGTGGTCCATTTGTTCCAGGTCGGCTAGACTAATTTTGAATACGACTTGGTCAGACCTATGAACTTCAAGATTTTTCTAACACAATAAATAGTCTTAGCCAGCCTATTTATGAACTCAGACCAATTATGCACACAGACTAATTACTGTAGACAGTATAGCATTCGCGAAGCTCGCGTCTTGTGTACAGTTCATATATCACTTCTTTACTTTTTCCGTCAAATACGAGACCGCACGTCGACGTTCCTTCCAGATACGTTAGTATTCTCTGAGCAGCCTTATAATGGCTCTTATTATAGCATGGCAAAAACCTTACTTAGCTCTCTGACAGCATTTGCTACATTGGGGCACGTACCACGCACAAGGTACATCTGTGACCCCACCAAACCTCAGTAATCGAATGGTTGAGCTGCTATTTGCTCTGAGTTTAATTTATCATCTTTCTCAAGTACCACACTCTTTGCTTGTGGAGTTGGTTCTGAGTAGCACTCAGCCATATCAAACTTCTGTAGTAAGTCCATAATATATTTGTGTTGGGACATACTTTGAATCTTATTAGCCCGGTCCCGGTTAATCTCCATCTTTAAGAGACAGTGGATATCAGCCAAGTTTATAGTAAATCTTGAAGCCAATTTGGCCTTCACCTTTTACATCAGTTTCATACTACTCGCAGCGATAGTAATATCATCCACATAGACGCGAATGAGTACTACATCTTTCACTCCATTTACCTCCCACTGTTGACGGTACAAACGTACTCCTTTTTGCACCGACAAAACCCAGTGCTCACCAAAACCTTATTGAGGAGCGCATACCAAATACGCGGTGCCTGTTTGAGTCCTTACAGACTTTTCTTTCGTTTGCAAACGCTGGGCACGCCACCATGTCTAACCCCGTCTGGTTGTTACATGTAAATATCGTCAAATAGCGATCCATTGAGGAAGGTCGTGGACACATCCATTTGGTGGACATGAAGATCTTTTATAGTTACTATTGCGTGTAGTAATCTCAGGGATTCAGATCGCGCCACCGGTGAGAAAATCTCTTTCAAATCAACACCGTGTGTTAGTGTATTTCCATGTACAACTAATCTTGCTTTAAATATCTCAACTATCCCATCTGGGTTATACTTCACGTCAAATACCCAATGCTACCCTTTTATTTTGCGTCCTTTAGACAACGGTACTATTTCCCACGTATCATTTGCAACTAATGCCTGATATTCAACCGGTTGTGCGGTCTCCCACTGTTGAGCACTAGGACCTTGTCTTGCTTCCTTTATTGACCTTGGAATTGGTATCATTTTTGTGTTGGTTGCGACAGCATTGATTGAGGCAACATAGTCTCTGAGGCGGGAATTGGGTGTCCTCTTGCGACGGCTCCGTGGAATAGGGGAAACAGACACGTGTGAAACGGCTCCCACTGTCTCTGCACTCTCCTCAGCCCCGTTTTGCTCATTTGCAACCCTTTGTCGCTTTTCAGGCATATCTGGGTTTATCTCCCTTTATCGCTCCCCTATTGTACAAATGTCAAGGACACTTTCCTTGTTTACCTCAATTTCTCCTGTTGGAAATCACAGTGAGATCAGACCATCGGTATATGTTGGACCAAATACGACATCACGAGCAATGAGGTACCTATTTCCTTTAATATCGAGAAGTCAATATCCTTTATAGCTGTCGGAATGGCCCAGGAGTTTGCACTCAATTGCCTGCTCACTCAGCTTCGGATTGGCTCGTTTGGACTTTAGTACATGTGCGTAACATGTACTGCCCAAAATTCTGAGCTCTATTCCTGTTGGTTTTGTCCCATATAATGCCTCATATGGGCACTTCCTTTGACTCTGGCTGTGGGTATCCTATTTGTCACTGCCGTCATCTACTTTAGGGCCTCCGGACACCATTTTGCTGCCCTGCCAGAGCCTATCAATGCGCACCTCACTTTGCCCATTATTGTCTGGTGTGCTCGCTCAGCAGACGCATTTTCTTATTGAGACTCCGCATTGGACTTCTGGTATACAAGTCCATTCTTTTTGCAGTACTCTTTCAAAATACCGTTGACAAATTCAGTACCTTCATCTGTCCTTATTCGTTTTACTGTGTATGAAAGTTGTTCCTCCAATAGCCTAATGAGGTTTGTTATCATGGACTTGATCTCTTTGAGTGATTTCATCACAAAGTACCATTTATCATCGGCTACAGCCACAGCATACTTGGCCCCGTCGAAGTATACAGACCTCGTGGCTAATTTTTCCTAGTGAGTCCATGTACAGAGTGTGCAACGGCTCAGATGCCTTTTGGTCCATCATGTTCCTATACAACATTCGTCGTGATTTTGCCAATTCACATGTGCGACAAAAGAAGGGTACATTTTCAATTTCCCTTCGTGGCAACTGTGGTGCGTCTTTGACAACACTTCCGGACAGGATATTCATTAGTCGTCCTTTCCCAACATGACCCAGTCTCAGGTGTCATTCCTTCAACATTTTGTGAACATTCAACTTGCTGCCAACGGATAGTACTTTGGAGTTGCAGTTCAGCTGTCTGCTTGGGAGATAATATACCTCGTCTATTGCTAAAGCAGCAAATATGAATCGGTTCTTACTATCCAAGAAATATATGTACTCCCCCGTTTTTGCCTGAATATGATGATATCCTTGTGTGGCTGAGTAATATGCACTGAGCAAGTTACTAGCGCACTCTTTAGGCCCTTGTTCAAGTTAGGAAAACTGTACTGTGCCAAGAATTTGTATCGCGTTTATTGGCTAAAATTACAGTGCTACAATGTACCAAAAATGACATTTGTGCCGCAGCACACCTAAACCAGAACACCAACACGAGATGTTCTCAGGCTGGCGCAATTGAGCCACGCCACCCAAGCCACCTGGCTCGCAAATCTCGAGCAATAGACAGCAACAAAGTAGCGGTCCTCGCGGTTGTCGTCTACGTGTGCGAGGGTGCTGCCGTCGTGGCGACCGCAGACAAACGCAGACAAACGCAGCATGCGTTCCCCTCCGTCTAGGACCACGCCTACCTTCCTTACCACCACCTGCGAGCAAACCAAGGGTGCATTCAAGACCGACTGGTTCCACAAAAAACTACGCTGTGACATAGCGTCCATCCTTCGTCTTTTCAAGGAGGTGGAGGCGTCATGGGACCGACTACCGGCGGCGAACAGGAAAACACAGCTAATTGAAAGGGCTGCGCTGACTTTGCATCATCTAGCTGTAGGAGGGACAATGGATCAGGCTGCTACGGTAGTGGGGGTCTCAAGGCCCCGTACTGTCGTTTACATCAATGAAACGATGGAGATGCTGGTCAAGATGGCCAAGAAGTCTGTGGTGATGCCAAGGCGAGAACAGCTGGAGGGAGTGGAGAAAGGTTTTCAAGTAATAGCTGGGTTTCGTGGGGTCGTGGGAGCACGGACAGAACTTTCATTAAAATCCCACACCCCAGGAATTTAGAAGGATGGTACAGTCCGAAGCCCTTTCCATCCCTCAATGTTCAAGCCATCGTGGATCCCAGAAGGGGCGTTTTCATCCATTTCGATTCGTGCTGGATCAAACAATGGTCAGTCATTGTGAAACGGATCTGGTGTCCGTCAAATGTAAGACTTCTATTTTTTTCTCTCCATCTTTACTTACAGAGTATTTGCTATGGTCTAGGTTGTCATTGTATATTCTCCCAAGGATACATCTCCTTGGCGACGCTGGGTACAAACTATGGGGTTATCGTTTGACGCCGTTTCCAGAAAAAGTTGCCGTCTACGACCAACGCATGCGCAGGCACAATACAAGGCGCTCTCGTACCAGAACCACCATGGAATACTCATTTGGGAGGCTCAAGAACCGTTTCCGCGTTTTACTAGGCAAGCTGGAGCAAAAGACGCCGATGACAATTGCAAACGTAATTGTAAGCTTCGTGGTATTACACAACTTGCTGCTGATGCTAGGTGACAGCTACCAAGTTGCACCATATGACCCTCTCCGCGAGGAGCCACGCAGAAGGTCACCTGAAGATTTTAACTCGTAGCAACCCATATCTCATCAGCAAGGAATCACAAAGCGAGTTGACATCGCAGACATTTTTTCAGGCATCTTTAATGTTATCAATACAACGCAACTGAAACACCACATCAATAATCTTTTGAGAGCAAACTAGTTTATTCCTTGACCATCCGCTCACTACGTTAACTAGCTACTGCGTTTTACTAGCAACGAGTTCCCTTGGCAGCGGCAGCTGCATTTGCTGGAACTGTTTGTTCTCTTCGCTCTGCTCCTCCATGACGCGTGCTTGCTGGTGTAGTGCGCTAGCCAGTTGCTGGAGATGATCGGCACCAGCCGGGGTCATGTTCATGTACGCAGCGATGGCTTCCATACCATCTTGAAGTGCTTTGGCTCTACAACAGGCTGCAGCTTCCCTTATGATGGAGGTGGGTCCTTGGTCTCGCCGGTGTCAGCGGCTGCAGCGTCTTCAGACACGTCGTCATCGTGGTGAGTATCCACCAACACTTCGCCGGTCAATCCCATTCGAGACTCAAATGCTTCGTTCAAAACTGCCCACAAGCCTTCATCAACAGCGAAGGGCTCGCTTGTATTGTTTCCCGCTTGACTGCGCTCACGTTTGCCCTTGCGGTAAATGCACTTCACTTTCCGATACAACTGTAGCAATAACGTCACCAAAAGGGATAAAGCATATTAGTTACCCACATGCATGTATCTGACCCCACGCCTGTTAACACATACCTGCACTTGGCTGATAACGACGCCCTGAGACTGCGATAGAGAGCTAGTAAACTGTTGCCAAGCTAGCGCCTTCTTTATCTTCGTATCGGCAGCCTCAAGGCGGCGTTTAACGTCACCTTCTTCGAAGCGGACGCGCAGCATTTCTGCCACCATGGCATTCGTCCACTTCAGCCGCTGTGTGCCCTTCGTTTTCTTGGACGATCTGGGCTCGCGTGTGACGCGCTCACTGCACTTCGGCGTAGCTCTAGCGGTGACAGCTTCGCCTCATGACTGAGCGACTTGAAGTGCCCCGTCTGCAGCTGTCGACACAGCACTTGGATTTGCTGTCGCAGCGACGGAAAGCGTCTCAGTCGAGGGTGGCATCGGAGTGGAACTTGCGTGGATCAGGGAAATACTGGTAGGGCGGCCATCAGAAGCCTCCCTGTTTTCGAGGTGCCAACCCTCTTGGACTGACGAGTGGCTAACGTAGTCCAAAGGAATGATTGGTGAGTGAGATTTAATTGGGCCGGAGCTGGAACAGAAAGGGAATACGTGCCAGCACAACAGACAGCTTTGCAAACATAAACCTACACCTGCGATTTGCTTACTGACAGAACTTTGCCCGCGCTTGAATAAGTGCCTTATCAAAGGCAACATTGCGTATTGAGATATCTGTGTAGTACCCCTTTGGCTTGAAAATACTAAATATCACTGTTCCTTGTAGTTTGGTTGATGAGGTGCCCCCGTTATCATACTCAAATGTGTGCGTTCGTCCTTTACAAATCAGGCTAAACCACCTTCTATCCGAGCTTAGCCCAGCTCCTGTATCAGCCACCCATAGATTGTCAGTTACTGTTAACTGCTGTAACCTAGATAAATACCCATGAAATCCTCTCCGTACCTCAGAATCGACGTCCATTGAGCACATAGGTGCCTCATTGTCGCTTCCATCACTCGCTGGGACGGGTTCCTTGAACTCAAATTGATCCGCATCCTCAATCACCTCTTGCTGTTGGCGGTTGAAAGCCCCTGCTTCCGCCGGAGTCCTTTCTTCGACTTGGTTACCCATCGACTTCTCGGCAGTCGTCTTGGCTCCTTCCTAGACTGTCATCACCCGTTTCTTCTTCTCGGTAGTCGCCTTGGCTCCTTCCCAGACTGACATCACCCGTTTTCTTCTTCTCGGCAACAGGTTCACTCCGGGTGTTAGACCGGAGAAGCTTACCACCGGGTCTCTTTGGATCACGATCCGCAGCCAGCACCGAGCATTGCTTCTTCCTGTGAGTGTTCTTTTCGAAGCAATAAAAGCACTCACCCGACTGTGGTCCATCGGAATTTTCTTGGCGTCGCTTTTTTCCCCTTAAATTTTTCGCCACGTTGATTGTCATGGGGCGTCTCTTCTCATTTTTCATACTGACCTCCTTCCTCGAACGATCACCCAACACCCGACGAAGGCTCACTTCAACATTCTCAACTCCTCCATCATGCTGATGAAGCCTCCCTATAACTCACTCGGAAGGGATGACAGCACCTCCGTGCATAGCCATGCCTCCGTCACCATGTCCTTACCTACCAGACCTATCATCTTCCGGTTGATGTCGTTGCGAAGCTTCTTTAACTGGGCGAATAGGGCACCCAAGTTGCTCCAGTTTGCCGACGTCAGCCGCTCCCACTAGCGGCGTAGCTCGATTACGCCCCCTGCATCACCGAGCCCATACTTCTGCTCAAGTTCCTTCCATATGTCGCACGGGTTCAGCTTGGACACATGGTCCGATAGTCCGCTCAGGAAGACGTTAGGCAACGCCTGGTTGAACAGGTTCAACAGCGCTGACCGAGCCCTAGTCCAGTGTTGATAGCGCCAGCGTTGAGCCTTTGCCTCCTCTTGCGAGATTACTCCTTCCACCGAAATGACGGCTTTCTCGGGCGTCCCATCTAGGAAGTCCATCATGACAACCGTGGCCCGACGTTGGTCCTTTTCCAACAACCCATGCTGGTACGTTTCATCCTGCGTACCGATGTGCGCGAGCGCCTTGTCTCGCCACATGGTGTAGTCCTCCCCAGTGAACTTTTCCAGTTCCAGGACTTGGCCACTCCTAATATGTCCTTTCACCATGTGCTTACGCCTTAGTACGTATCTGAAATGTTAGGCTGTTGTTTTAAGCCGTCCGTTTTGAAGTGAGGAGGACAACCAAATCGGGCTCTAGGCCACTCGTCCTCCTCTCCAATAACATCTCTCGGCAAGTGTTTGTGCTACTTAGTAAGTGCCCTTATAAAGTAAGACGGCTTGGCTTTTCCTATTGGCTATAATTTTGTCCAATCAAGAGGACTCTTAACAATATAGTGTGCTGGTGTAAATAGTGAAGTAGTAGTAGTTATGTTATGGAGAAGAAGGAATGTGTAAGGAGGAATGTTTAGGAATGTGTGTGTCGTAAACATATGTGGGGAGGAAAGGGATATGAAGAAGTACGGGGTGTAGTTGATGTAGATTTAGTAGTATGAGCATGTGGAAGACGGATGTTTTTGAAGTACGGTAGGAAGTTAGAACAAATAATATCGGGGTAGAGAGTTGGGTGGGGAACGTTGTGTGAAAGGGAGGATTGTTTGGGAATAAAGAGAATGAATGAGTGACGTTTGTATGTAAGAATGAGGAGTATGCTGGATAAAAGAAGATGTTGTAGTGAGGAGTGTTTGGAAATAAGGAGTGTATACGAGAGTAAAATTAAAACAAGAAAATACGGAGTGAGTCATCAAAGAGTGTAAAGGAAAGAAGTGTGTGGAAGTATTAGTATTCGATAGAGAAAAACATATTTGAAATGAGGATGTGTGCAGTAGGAATATGTGAATATCGGAATGTGTGAAGTAGGGCGTGTGGGAGAAATTAATTGTGAGTTAGAAAAGGATCGTGGGAATTGCGAATTTGGGTTTGCGACGAAGTTAGCAGTTTGTAAAAGAGGTAATGCTATCGTACGGAAGGAGGAGATTGTTGGAGTAAGGTAATAGATTTACAAAGTAGTTGTGTGGGAGTTGAGAGTGAGATTGAAAATATTGTATGTAACCGGGGTGTATATAGGATAAACGAATGTGAAGGAGTAAGGTGTGTATTAAAGTGGATAGTATGTTAGATAATTTTAATAAATATATGTGTTGTAGTTATGGTATTCGAAGGAGTATCTACGTGAAAGCTTGGTGATAAGATGGCAGTAGGGAGTGTGTTGGAGTAAAATGTAAGGATAAGACGTGTGTGGAAGTAGTGTATGATGGAGTAACAAAAAAGAGGAAGAAAGAATTTGCGAGGTAAGAGGTGTAGGATATAAATTGTGGGGGGAGATAGTGAATTTGGGAAAATGATGTGATGAATTTGGTGGTGTGTAGACGTAGCATTACCAGTGTGCGGAAGAAAGAGATTAATTGATTAATGTAAGAGATTTAGAAGTAGTTATGTGGGAGTTGGAAGTTTGTTGGAAATGTTGCGTGGAAATGTAAAGTATGAAGGAGTGATGTGTGATTGAGAGTGGGGAGTGTGTTGTATAAATGTGAAGGTTATAGTGGTGTTTGTTCGGAAGTAAGAAAATTGTGGGGGGGGGGGAAGAAATAAAGAGGAATTGGGAGTTTGTTGGGAAAAGAGAGTTAAGGTAAGAAAAAAAGTGTGTTGGTGAAGTAGTGTGTGGTTATATAAATATGTGGTCGTAGATAATGTCGTTGGAGTAGTGTATGGTTGAAGGAGGTGTAGTAGTAGTAGTAGTAGTAGTAGTAGTAGTAGGAAGAGTGTGTAGTTGTATAGATATGTGAAGGAAGTAGGAGTATACGGTTGTAGAAGTGTGTGATTATAGAGAATGTAATTATATAATATTTGGAGGCAGTAGCTTGTAGTTGTAGTATTGTATGATTGTAATATAGGTGAATAAATAGAATTATCATAGGGATAATATTGAAATATGAAGGCTGCATTAATGATGTGGTGGATTGCAACGTAATCCAGTAGAGGCGGTAGAGGCCAACTTACGATTATAGAGCAATTTTACGTGATATCCGGTGGAGGCACCTTTTGTGTTTGGCAGATGACAAAGTTTTTTGTCGTTTTCTATTGGACAAAAATATTTAAATGAGCTTGGCAGCATAAGAGCACAGTCGATAGTTAATGTGTCACGGTCTCAAGTATCACAGTCGGCATCGGCGCCTACTTGCTGCAGCGTTTCAAAGCGATGAACCGGAGCCGACCGCCGCTACCAGTACGTTGTCTGTACCTACCCGAACAGTCGTGTAGCACTTGGCGCGCCAGATACAGGCCCCTAGCTTATGTATGCACTTGCCATAAACTCACCTCGTCGTGTTGACTGGCTAATGGGGTGTTTTGCAGTAGTGCGCGGATATCGATTTTTACTTAGTCCAAACAAACGCGAATTTTAATTGTATGATACCACGTAGAAAATATTTTCGTTTCGGTTTTTTTTCGGGACAATAACCGCTTTGGTTGTGAAAGATTTCTGTTAGACAAGGTGGTACGAATCGCGCGGCTTCCCTCAAGTCGCGAAGCGAGTAAAGCCCCAAATATCGTTCCTGATGTTGTAGTGACCAGCATCCACAACCCACGGGTCGGTCTCATCTGGTAATTGGGTGGTGGCTTCTGACACAGCACGACGAGGTGCGATTCTGGCGGATGATAATGTTTACACCAAAGGTCCGTGAGTTGCGGGTAGCAGCTCCAACTCGTTGATGCGTATGGGCTTATGACTCTTAGCAGCTGCTACTAGTTGCTGTTCTATGGTAAGATTTAGCTGCGAGCGTTTGTTGTTCAGGCGGGTTGAATTAATTTCGAGCATGATTGGTGGGTTGGTATACGGTGGTGACGTTGATACTGCGTACGTAATTACACGAGGCATTCGTCAACGGTTTTGCCAAATGGTTCCCTTAAAGGTAATGCTTCAAGTGGATACTTCGCATACCAAGGTAGTGATGACAGCATTGCTATTTAACTTCTTTCGTCTGTTCCTCTAACCGGAATGTTTTAGCATCGGTAACACAGGTCATGTATCGATCTCTAACACCGGCATCTTGGACTGTGGAGCTGTAAATCATTCAGATCACGTTTGATAATGTTGAAAATGTCCTTGATTTTTAGGATACCGAAACACATTTCAGGTAGCCTGGCGTAATTCAACGACTAAGAAGTCTCTGCTCTGCATGTAGAGAGATCAGACAGCGATTTGGAGCCTCTGAATGCCGTCTCAGCTAATGGTTGCTGTAGGTATCCTGAACATGTTTGCTAAACACATCCGAATTATTCGAGGGGTTATGTTAGCCGTATGTGTCGGTGGCTTTAGCGGTACAAACTCTGGCTCAAGTACGCGTTGTTGCTAAATTACTAGCTTGAATTGTATGTGTTAAAACTGTAGATCAACGTGGAAGTTTAGAGCAGAAGAAAATGCTACTACCCTATCTTGATAAAATCCAGTATATCAATTGCCAGCTACGGTAGGCAAGTAAATATGACTTAGTATTAGTAAGAATGCGAATGTTTTAGACAGTTCGCAAGATTAATTCTTGCTGAGGATACGTTACTTATTTTCCTATTTGTGTCGAAGTCACTTACAATAGGAATTCAAGCTTGATCTCGCTTCCAAAGAGAAACAAGCTCACTCGTCGAGAGCTAGTGGATCCAAGAAGTATATTGCAGCAAATAAAATTGTGCTGCAGTCGTCATTGATTCCAGACGGGACAACACAAGGTTTCATGTCCAACGCAGCTGACGGAAATCTTATGCAACACGTATTTGACTTTTCACGACGTCTTCGTTACGATCAATTTTCAGCTCCCATGTTGCTAGTGTATTGTCTGTGAACCGATTGTTAGTCAACTTCAGAGTCCCAGCAGAAGTTGTTTTACGGCATTGTTCCAATTGTTTGGTGGCGTTCGAGGATACCCTTGCCCAGGTTCAGTGATGATGGAGAGTCTTTGTCAAGTTCAATCCGACTTTGAGATACCAACACATAGGGACTTCAAAGTCGACAAGGGGATGGATTTGTATGCAGAACAAGAGAGAACTCTACGTAACGTTAACCAGAAAATTGAGTCGATAAAAATAGAGCAGAACAATTCTATAACAAATTTAGAGTATGGGAATAGAATAGGGACACCGTAATCGCGGGGCTGGAGGGGCTTGGGCTGAACGCTGCGAATCTCAAACCGAGATCCAAACCCAACCAGCAGGATTCGACCACTGCCGAGTGACGTGTGGCCACTCGTCGAGTCTACATCCCATGATATTGAATATTATGATCTACGACAGGGTTACATTTGTAACTTGATACAAATTCTAATATCCGGTTTCGAGTACCGATTCGTCTGTTTGCATAAGATAACATTCAATGGTACGACGTGTTGGTGACGATGTCACTGCATCTTTAACTTCAAAAGAACATGTCTCGGTTCTTGTCGATTCGAAGCACATTTCGGAAGACTGTAGAAAAACACGACATCGCAGTTATACTTCTTGGCACCAGCAGATGGAAGAGATAAGACCGGTATGTGTTTCGGATCCGACGTGCGTATCGAGTACGGAGGCGCTCTCAACAAACAAAGCTAAAAGCTCAGGAGAAACTTTCGGCGCATATTCGAGAGCGAGAAATTAAGACGAAAAACTAGAACGGAATCGATTTGATGTAAAGATACCGAATGTCATCAAAGGCGAAGAAGTAAAATTTGTAAAAGCCTGATATTGAAGGAAAAAAAAACACTGTAGAAACTTTTCCAAATAGCTCGAGAAGAAGAAGCCACGCAGCGTGCTGCTGCTATGAAAAAAAAAATGGCTTCTCACGTTATGGAGTAATGAAAATCGTTTGTGGTAGGAAAAAGACCGACAGAAGGTCAACTTCTTGTTCTTGAAATTCATAATTCTGAAGTTGCATTACGCTCAGTAATAACGAAGGCCACGTGGAGCGAGAAGGATTGGGCGCTTTGCTATACGATAAAAAGAGCAGACATAATTTCGTAAATTGATCAACATGCTTGCAAAACGCAAACAAGATCGCAAAGAAATATTTGCTGAAGGGTCAGTCGAGAATGGTGAATCGTGTGTTCCACCGCTAAGCCGCTTTCACCGTTGAACAGCAGAAACTTCGTGACAACTTCGCACGATTATCCAAAATGAGAAGGCCACCAATTCCATCGGTGGGTAAGTTTTGTCGACATGATGAAGGCTCATGGCTATTATCTTATTTCAATGACAGTATCGAGGTTGAGCTGCTCGTCAAGTGTTCAAGTACCAACGCAATCGACATCGACGAGCTGGTATCAATCAGCGAGTGTATCGAGGCTATTGAGGTCGAACTATTGCAAAGAAGCGAAAAGAGATTAATCTACGCAGGATAAAGGTGTGCTAATTATTATATGTTGTTCTAGCACTGTTCGCCTGTTGGGTGCCTGTGGTCCCTACCCACCTGTTGCCATCGCTGCTGAGCTGTTACTTGCTCGGATTGAGTACGTTCGATTTGCTTAGCTGGTCTGTGAAAGTGAAAGTAAGCATTTTCAAGCTGCAGGTAAAACTTTTGTAGCTATGCGCACTGCACAGATAAGATCCTGGGACAGTTTGTCTATGTTGGGTCTTATATGTCGTCTACAGTAGATAAGCAGAACCATCGAGGCATGACCAAGATATTTTTTTCTTCTTTGTATCTTCAAGCTTGCACACATTTCACCTGTTGCGAACAGCATTTGCATTTTTACTCCCGGTTAAAACATACACGAGACCGCGTATATCTTGTAGTTTTTAGGGCGTTTCAGTGAATATAGTTGCTCAATAAAACGGTATTATCATTTCTAACATACACGAGATTATGATACTTCTCGCTTTGTGGCTAATACAATTTACCGAATGTCACCGGCGTGTAGGCAGAGGATCTGTAGAATCCACAGCCAGTCGTGTCCCCGGTCAGCATGCAGGATGCAGAGCAGAAAATGGCCCTGATAGGTAGGCCGATGCGGGCGACAACAGCTTTTCATATCAACAGATATGCAGTGCGATTTTCTGTTGATATGAAACAGGTAGCTAGGGTGGATAACAGACGATCAGAGGTTGTAAAGTGGTAACCGGTGACCAGGGTCAGAACGACAGATTAATTATTTTCCACGATAAAGAGGTGGAAGCTATTTACATCGTGTAAAGGAACCGACAAGTTGGTTTGTGCTACGACATGTGACACGAGGCAACTTAAAATTTTCAGTTGCCTCCCGCAGCCGCCCGGATGAAGAACATCCAAGGTGGCTGATGCAAGATGCGTTTCAAGATGGGTTACAAGTGGGACACCCGAGCGTGCTGTTTGTGTGATGGTTGATGAAGATGATGCCCAGCTACGGAGAGGCTCACAGGTTTGGAGGCGTTCATCATGAACGAGGCCTTAATTCAGGATGCAAGACACACACCCAGTCCAGCCGCCGACTCCTTGACGGTGGGTACCCAGGAAGGGAGAGAAATGCCCTCGGTGAATGCATCCCGAGGAGCGGCCCACCTTTACGGAGTCGAGCATCAACCCAGCTACCTAAAATACCAAGATACCAAGCAGATACTAAGAAGTAACCACCCAAGATCTCAAGATCGCAACTACCCCAAGAGTTTCAAGTAACACTCAAGATGAAGAACCCGAGAAGTTGTTCAAGATGTCTGTAAGTACAAGTTTCCAAGTGAAGATCCCGAGTTGATGGGAGTTCAAGACACGTTCGAGGACATCAACCGACGGACAACCTGAATGAATGCGGTACATCCTGAATGACCGAAGACAAGCAACCCGAATGAACGAGCTACCGTCTGAATTCCTTGGACTTCCCTTGTTAAAAACAAGTAAATTATCTTTTGCTATTGTACCAGCCTTCGAAAGCTTGAGGTCGATTGATCGTGATCAATTTCCATCCATGGATCCACAACAACATGGGAATCCTCGAACGCGGCGAAAACCATCAGCAAAGTCTTCCCAAGCTTCAGAGGTTTGTGGCAACTCTGCTGCACGTGTACGACTCTTCAGCTTGATCTGACTCGACGCTTGAGTATGCTTTCATCTTGGCATGTCTCGGCTCTGCTTGAGTGTCGACAGCTCCGGCTCGACCTCCTTCACTTCATCGACTGTTTGATTGTCTTCTACACTTGGCCATTGCTTTATACACTCCAAATGGTTGCACAGTTTCCCTAAAACGACCGCTAGAACCTAAATGGAACAGTGTACAAGCTACAGCTCTTTCAAAACTGTATTGTTTTAAGGTTTCACCGGGAAGTAACCACGAAGCATATCACATAGTTTGCGGAACGTCACCTGTGAGCAGCGGAGGTGACGGCAAAACTAAGCATTGTAGCACTCATTATATAGCATAGATTCAAATGCAACCAACGCCTCAAAGGTGAACCCATTTATGGGAACATTTCTGTGCAGCATAACCCACAATCCAGCGCAATGCATGCAGCGACAGTTTGAACTGCTAGTACAACAAGCGGAGGCCGAATGGGCATCGTTGAAAGCACGGTGATTGCAAAGCGCAATTGTTTGCTGGGAGACGGGCAGCACCGCACACAGAATCCGGGAACTCGGCCATTCCCCGAGTCCTCGAGTTCTCGTTTGTAGCCAAATTTCACCCCGAACCTTCTTTCAGTGGGCCAATCACAGGCCCCTTTAGACTTAGACCTATATTGAACACCAGACCGAGAACGAGCACCAGCCAACGTGACAAGCCCATTAGGGGCACCCACCGTTGGCAGTATGCCGTATCCGCGTAGCACGTCATGAACTGCTTCGTGCCCCATTCGTGGGGCTTGTCCTTCATGTATTGTCTGGTAACGTCGTGGAGCTTCTTGGCGAGATCACCGTTTCATCAAACGCCAGCATTGGTGGTACGTCGTAGCCAGCTGCGAATGATTCCTGCAAGGTGTCGACAAACGACCGCACCTTCCAAGCGCGGTCCGTTTCCGCCCTGGCATCCGTGTTGTCTGTGAAGTCTAGGTTCTGCATAACTCGCCCAAACCGTACCTTTGACATGAAGCGGCCAAAGGTCCCCTTCAGCACGGCACCCACCGAAGGTTTTGCCCAGTGATCGGCAAAGCGGACCTTGTGAGGGCACAACATCCTTGCCAGCAATAAGCCAATACGGTGCACAATCTGTTCGGGTCGGATCTTCTTGGGTCGCTTCGTTTCCTGCTGCAGCACCTCTGCCCGAGTGACATCGGCACCTTGCTCCACCTTCTTTGCGTGCATCCGATTGCTCCTCTCATTTAGGTGCTGGTTGTAGTATATTTTGCTTTCCGAGGTAATCCGAAGTGCTGGTTGTAGTATCGGTTGTTTTCTGAGGCAATCCCAAGCTACGGCCTTTGGGACATAAAGATGAAGAAGAGCTGTAACGGTGACTCAGCCTTTTCAAGCGCAGCATCCGTCGGTCCATACTCCCCCGCAAACAGCCCGGGATACACTCCATTTCTCACAGGATGCGTCGACGAATCTAGAAGCATATGCAACCACAGTTAGATGAGAACATGTTGTATATAACACATGGAAACAAGTATCTAGACATATCATCGTCCCAACAATCCATTTGCATCTTCCTCAGCGTAATCTCGTCCTGCGCAAGCACTTTCATCTCGTCGCGCGTCAGCGTGTCCCAGTAGCCTATTGTCTCATCCCAGTCACCGGTCACTCTCTTCTTGGATGCTTCAAGTCGCTCGGGCATCAGCATACGCTTTGCTCGGTTCTTCTCCCGTGCGAGTAGCGCTGCACCAGTCACCGTACGTCGCTGTCACGCACTTCAGAATCGTCAGCAGCCTCTTCATCGTCATTATCCCGCGTCAATGTCTGTCACTGGTAAGTCTTCTGTCAGGTCTGACTCGGTGTACCAATCTTCCGAGTCGTCGCCCACCCCGTCGAGGTCCGAATTTAGTGCACCATCATCAGCCAACTGAACTACCGTCAACAGTCCATAGCGAGAGCCCCGGGACTGAAGGACCCAAACTAAACATCATATCAGAGCAATAACGTAACATGAGTTGGTATACAACAAGCCTTTGAGGAACATGTTTTATATACACCATATCATCGGTTCGTACCTGTCGTTTGACGCTGGCGGTTCAGACGGTTCACGATGCGAATTATCTGCAGCACTTGGCCTCCAATAGCAGCGCGTGTGATACTGCATCTTTAGATAGAGTGCATGTTGTATACGTTGGATAAGAAAAACATACCGTGTCGGCGAGTTGTGCGCCACGTCGACCGAGGCCGTCGAACTTACGCTCTCGTCGTCTGTATCTCCAGCAATCTCGTCCGCTACGTGCTGACCCGACTTCTTCTGCTTCTTCGTAGGAGTCAACTAGCGCCCCGCTCTCTCGGGCACTTCAGGTAAGCGAGTGCTCGTCGATGCGCTTCAGCTCCTTTCTTTTCCTCTCGCGCGACCCGCGCGCTCGTTCTTTCTCCTTCGCCAAGAACGCTGTGTAGCAATGGCGTTTGCAAGCGCCACTACCCTCGCTGCTTTGTCTTTCTACTCCTCACAGGCTATTTCTTGCTGCCGCTTCTTCGTGATCTTGTTCTGGCCAGCCGCACGTCTGGCTTTCTTTTCTTTTTTTTTCCTTTTTTGCAGCAGCCTTTGCAGCTAGTTTCTCAGTCCCGCGGCGCTGTACATTCTCAATGTAGGACGTCAGCATGCCCGTCGTTGGTCGTCGGACAGGAGTAGGGGTACGTGCTGCCCCAGTCCGGTAGGCGACGCTGGGCTCGCGCCGCGTTCTTCAAAGTCCGCAACCTCTTCGCGTTCTCCGGCCAGATACGAGCTGTGCTCCTTCAGCAGCCGCTTACCATCCACACTCCTGTTGTTCAACTTCATGAGGAAGGCCTCAGCTTTCTTGCGTGTTTGGAGTGGGGGCGCTATCTTGCTGCTTGTGTGGTGTTTACTCCAATGAGTGTAAAGGGGGAAAATTCGCAGCCACCAATCGAGCTGCTTATCCGTCATTCCCAACGGGCTTTCCTCGTACATTGCGTTTGTTGTTTTGCTAACATTTTCGCCTATGTCTGTGCATTTCACGTATAAAAAGGCGAGGTGACATTTTTCAAAACATGTTGTAATACACAACGTGTGAGTGTGTGTGTGTGTAGGAGGGGGGGATTAACGTGTTTCCGATCATATATGACAGTACCATATTGATACCTAGACAGAGTTAGCTAACCTGTCATAATATATAGTCTGAAGACAACGAAAAAAACACGCATTATGTTGCTTGTAGCGCCAGCACGGGTAACATTAAAACTCATTCACCTGGGGATATTGCGCGAACGCGATAGATTTATATGCCCGTGAGTAGTAAAAAAAACTACGGCAATTTTGTAAAAACGAATAACCCAACAGACTGGAAAACTACGGCTGCGAAGCAGACGCAAGAGATGTGTTGAGGTGTCCACCAAACCGAGAAAAAACGATCGACCGAAATTATTCTAATAGTTTAGAGCCTACGCGTGTTCAAACAGCAAATATCGTTATTTTGGGGAGCATACGAAAGGCGTATCAATTTGTAAAATCCACAGCTTCCCTATGAGAAAAATTGGATTAGTAACTCTGCGATATGGTTAATATGAAACGGATGAGGACGTCCCGCTTGCAGGGAAAGCAGTGTAGCCATGTCCACTTCAACAATATGTTTTGCACACAAAATGCCTTCTATATCGAAGAGGGGGGTTTCCGACACTGAACCTATCACTTTGAATTTAGCGATTTCCGTCCAATTTACCCTTTCTGACCCACTGGCCGAACCCAACATCAAATCCACTCACTGCGCTGATCGGCCAAATAGCTCCTACGTCAAGGTGCAATATACCCTGCCTTCGCTTGCCACCTCGCGGTGCTGCAGACCAGCTGTAGTGAGTCTAGCACAACGATAACCATGACAGTCTCGTTACATTAATGTTGTTGTGTGTGATGTTGGTCAGGAAGCTCCTCCTTGTGATATATCCTCGTGGGTTCGAACCACCAGACTTGGGATTTTAGTGCCACCGAGTTATTAGTATACGTGAGTTGAAATACAAAAGTGCAAGAACTCCCAGGGCCTAGGGGTCCTTAGAGCCCTGAATGTTAGAAGAGAGGTCACTAGCTAAGACCTTTTCCCGGAGATAACCAAAATCAATACATAGAGTTTGTTTAAAGCAATATGCAGTTTGTCAAAGTGGTTAGCAGTCCCAAAAACAGGTCAATTCGGGATGCCCTACGCGCACCACTCCTTAACAAGTCAGGAGAAACAGTACAGATAACTTCCGGTACCCACAGCAATCAACAATAGGTCTCAGGGGCGATCGCTTACCAACCTCCCAAAACCGGGTTAGGGAATATGATATGCAAGTGGTCACTCGGGGTGTCCACAGACAACTTAGCAAATGAAATAACTGGATCAACCCGAGCGTCGGAATCGGTCCCCACGTTAACTTGGACTGGAACTTACGAGAGCTTTCGTGTAGTCCGTGCACACAGCCTTGGTCGATCTTGTTGTGCTGGGGGCCCTCTTAGGTGGTCTTCCTAGTCACGGGCCTTCTTCGGCGAGATACACTTGCAAAAAAACAACACTTGCGCTTCCCAATGCAAAACAAACTCAGTTCTTCAAATTACTTGGGTATCTTTGGTTCTTCTTTCTTCAACTATTTTGATCTTGATCTCTCTTAGGGATCTTTGGCGGTCTCCCTTTGCTCTTGACCTTCACATATTCTGGATAACTTGGTCTTTGTATGCTTGAGCGTCGAGTCGCACTTGGCATCCGGAACCACCCATCACGGATGACACTTGGGTACCTTGATGTATGTAGATTGCAATCCTGCTAATCCACGGACGATAGCATTTACATTTACAATACATGTCGGCGGAAGCCAAAATTTCATTTTGTTAATATCATCGTATACAAATATATTTTGCTGCTGCATGAAGGATTCAGACAAACCATTAAAAATGGAGGCATCCCCACGTCCTAAGCATCAGTACCAGCGAAGATACTGCTGCTCAAACTTGTTGACTCCTGGCAAACCAAACACCATGTCTTCACCTTCTTGACTCCCGCTCTGTCTGTGACACACACAAAAGCTTCGATCGAAGGTTTTGGAAAGTTACACTGTCCGATTGTATTTACCAAAAATAGTAACCACTCGTGTAACCCCTTATCTTGAGGGTTGATCCGACTTGAACGTGCCCTTCGTACGACGATGAAGACGGCTCGCCTCGTCACTACTGCTGTGCGCTCTGGTACTCGCGCTTGAACTCCTTGGACAACCGCATCCAATCTGTGCGTACATGCTGGGAGAGCTGTCCACACCAGTATCGGACCGCTGGGGACATCTTCATCTTGAGTTCATACACTTTCATCTGATCAGTCCATCCACCCTGGTCAGTCATATTTAGGAAACGTTCTCACCAGCGGCGACGCTCAGCCAAGGCTGCTTACTCGGTGAAGTCTCCAGAGTGCTCGAGTTCACATACAGCTTGAAAGCCCATACTGTAGTGCCATCTTGGGTAGTCTTCGTGGCTGCATCGCCCGTAGGTATATCATCCGAGGAGCTATCCGAGTCGCTTGAGCTGGAGACAACGTCACTGGACTCCGCGCTGGAGCTATGACCTGAGGGATCTCCATTTCCACGCGTGGGCTTCCTGTACGTCTCCTTCTTGGCAGCTTCTTGGCCTCGGACTTAGAGGATTCCGTTGGCTTCGCTGCCTGTTTCTGGGGTGTCGTTCGGGAGCCGCTAGTCTTGGCGGTCCTGGATGACTGTTCTTCCTTAGGCGCGTCAGTTTCCCGTGCGTACTTAGCCTCAGTCAAACCTTTGAGAGTCGTGTGAAGCTGGGTTGCTGGAAGGTAGCTTACACGCGGAGTATCCCGTCTCTCGTTCGCGTTTCCTTTGATTGCGTTACCAGATTGTGGGTGTAAAGTCGCACTCCGGGGTTCCGCCTTTACTTGAGTTGCTGGATCAGAACCTTGAGTTGGGGGTGCACCTTGAACCTGGGTGAGTGTTGCAGGAAGGTTGCGCGAACGAGTTGCGCGAACGTTCTTCAGGTCCCGGATAGTCTCCTGGTCCCGATTGCGCGCTTCCTCCAGGGAGGTGAACCTTCTGCTGGAAGAAGTCCAGTTGTGTATTCAGGGTCTGCTGCAAGTTCGCAGCCCATGACACCTTCTCACCTTCTGCCTTCGCTTCGCGCCGTTGCCAGCGCCCCTCGAATTCAGCCTTCGCGTTTTCCAGCGCTTGGTGCGCCGCTTCAGCGCGCGTAACCTCAACGGCTTCAGGCGACACATCTCCTTGAGCAACATACGCTTCGGCAGACGGCTTCTAAGAAGCGTCGTTCCGACTTGTTCGACGTGCAACTTCCCGAGTAAGGCGCTCTACTTGTGAGGCGGCTCGTGCTGCCAGCGTCGGGATCGCTTGGAATGATTGGTGCACTTGCTGGCTTAGTTGGGCATGGCGAGCACCTGCGGCATCCTGCTTGGATTCCATTCGGGACAAAATGTCTTGCGTCGACCTCATCGCATTAAATGCAATCGGAGAAGCTCCAGACATCGCCGAACGCGCTGATCCTCCTGAGCGGCTCGTCCGTTCCGACTTGATCGGTCGGCTTGGGGATCTCTCCGACTTGGACGAGCGCTTAGAGCTCCGACGTTCCAGTCTCCATCTCTGGATTCCGAATCACTCAGGATTCGCTTGGACTCGACATCCTAGATCGCCGGTGCCTCCGGGACCTCCTCGACCGGCTCTCACTCCGAATACTAGTCCGGCCCGACGTCGACATAGCGACATCGTCCTGGTCGACTAACACTGGTGGCGCTGGGAGTGTCGTCTCCGTAACCTGTACACCCGCGAATCCTGCAGCTTGACATGTACCTCCTCGAGCGGCAATAACCACTCCTCCGGGCGGACCAGCAGAGTACGACATGTGAGTTGACGCTACGCCTCCTGTCGACCACACCGAGGGTGAAGATGATGAACCACGCCCGGAAGACCTCTCGGACTTGAAGCTGAAGTTCGACTCTTCGGATCCACCATGGGCAGTCCCGAACAACTCGAACCATGGCCTGAGCTTGGCATCGGCGATGCACTTCGAGCAATGGACACATCGCTCGGGGCGGACGCAGTCTAGCGATCTTGAACGGACGACAGGAACGACATCAGTGAACTTATCGATGGAATTGAAGACTGCCTCGGCGGTATGTGATGGGGGAGCTTCGCTTCAGGTTCCCCGATCGACGAAGCGAGTGATGAACTTGCAGCGCTGCCGCTTGGCATTCGGACGTCAGCTCTTTGCGGTCCTAGGATATACTCGTTGCCGAGTAGTCCAGCCTCGTAACCCGACATCAATAGATCACCTTCGCGGTCTTCAGGCTTCATGTCTAGGGTCTTCGGCCACTCGAAGATCAGGTTGCGAAACCTGAAACCAGCCTCAAAGAACATCGTCTGCAGCAACGCCACACTCGCTGTCGGAGGCAACGACGTGAGAGGAACCGTGATGACGTCGAGATTCTGGACCACGTTCGGCCCTAGGCGAGCTAAACTCCACTCCAAAACCCACGCTTCAGCTTGGGCGGCCATCGACATCCGGGATGAAATATACTCGAACGTTGTCTTGACGGCCGCATACCACGCTTGGAAATCTGGGGGCGGTTGTGGCCAGGAGTACTCGACTGTCGGCGCGATCACGATCTCGAGGGAAACTTGTTCCCAACGACGAACTTGGTCTGCCACGCACAACTCCGCCTGGGACACGCTCAACTGGCCGTCGAGCGCTTCCGATTCCTCGTCTCCAATCAAGTCCATCTCCATTCGGTATGTGCTCGACGACGCGGTCTCAAGCGCTGTCGTAGAATTTGACGGTTCAGCTTGCGCACTTGACGGGGCCAACGTTTCGAGTTGCGGACGCGGAGCCTCACTCGTGGCGTCAGACGCGACCGCTTCCTTGACTGTCGATAACGGGCCTTCCTTCTTTATCGTGGGGGTTTCCTTCGGGATCGCTTTATACTCCGGTTCCTCATCCACATTGATCACCTCCCTGACCGGCTCGGGCAACTTCGCAGGTGCACCTTCAGCCGGGGACTCAAACATGACGGCGCCTCTTTCAGACGTCTGGGCGGACACGCTCGGGGTGAACGTGCCCAAGTACTCAACACCCACTTCCGAGTTTGAGTTATCTCCAGAGCCAGCCGGCTCACTCTCCTTCGGACCGTCCTTGGGGGTGCCATTCAGGGAAGCTTGGGCGCATCCTGAAGGATGTCCTCCGAGTCGGGTTGATCTTGAGCAGCTTTCGACTCTGCCTTCTTCTTCTTCTTCGAGTTAGCAGCCTTGCGCTTCGCAGCGTTCCGAACTTGAGCCTCTTTCTCAACGCCGTCGAGAGGCTTCTGTTGTTCTGGATCCCTCGAGTTCGACGCGACTGTCGCTCAGCTACCCCGCTCTCACGACCGCGTCCTCCATCTTCGCGTGTGCTCTCCTTTCCAGCCATAACTCCAGAATCAGTAAGTTAGTAGCTCTCAGCACCCTTTAAGACCAATTTGAATATACAAACTCGGTGATATCCTCGGTTCGAATCCGGGTACGCGCACCAGTTGAGACGAGGCGGATGAACGCTTGTCGCCCAAGTGCGTACCAAACTTGAGTTGGCAGGTACAACCCCGAATGGACTTCGGGTAGGCGTGTGAGGGCTCTCTTAATCGGCGCCAGGATGGAGGAAGCAGTGACAAGCCAGCATGCCCACCCAACACTGTATTGCAGGGCCTCTATGGCTTTTATTGCCTCAGATATTCGCGTAATAGCTCGCTCGTAATTAGCATAAGTCGGTAAAGACGATTGGGAACTGGATCGACGTCTACAGGTTCCATGCTTCTTCAGACTTTGTTGTCAATATGATACGTCCATTCACCTTGAATTGCATCACCTTATTCCACGCTGACTCCGTTGGGCTTGCAAGGGACCAAGTATCATCCTTTTTCACGGCCTGGATTTTCACATGGCAGCTGAATTTACCCCAGAGCTTGTGCATGATATCATCAAAAGTGGCTTCATTTGCAGCAAAACTCTTTAGCAGCTTGCCCGATGAATCACGCATCTCAACCGTATACTTGACGACGCCTTGCACAACCGGTTGTAGTCGATGATGCTGTACATTATCTGGTGAAGCCCTCAGCAATACACGAGCTTGCTGGTGCGCAGGAGGTGCTGAGGTTGACGCAATTTGACGTCGACCTGTTGAATTAAACTAGCGAGGACTGCATTGGCGGTGATGACATGGAGGATCTTGTAACGGAGTCGCTGCCCCAACATGCGCACACGCTCGAAAGGATGGAGGAGATGGACGGGGCCAAACGAGACAGTGGTTATGCAAGGTTTGTTCCGCCTACGCAGGTTCTGGTGTCCGGAGCTTCGAAACGAGCTTCTACTGTGCGACGTACTCATAGGCAAAGAGAGGCAGAGTTACGCTATACAACAAGACAAGTCGACTCGATTAGGGCAACACGTTAGCGTGCAACCAGATCTGTCACCAAGCGTGGAAGAACGGGACCGCCATCCCTGCCGACCTACAGTACCAGATAAGTTTGTCAGCAAGCGCAAGCCCGAGGTCAGCGAGGAAGGAGACGAGGAGTAAGCAGTGAAAGGAGGGAATGAATGGAGAGCTGGATTTCGCAGTATGATGGTCGTTTTGTCGCGTAACAGCTGGATCGTCGCTGTCGTAGTCGAAACAGTTTTGAAAGGCGTATGCAATTCAAAGTGTTTTTGGGCAGGTTTTGTACGACTCATCATCAGAGATCGTCCAACCAGATACCTTCATTGAACCACGTGTCACTGAAACAGACTTCAAACAGGGTATATACTACTGATTTCAATGTTATATGTTAATTCATATATTAAGAGTTACGAAGAATCCGAAATAATCTTCGGATTAGGGTGGGGGTGGGGGTGGGGGGTAAATATGAATTATACTCTTGTTTGCTATCAGCCTTGTCGAGACGATCGGCCGCGGCTCCTACGGCACAGTACACGCACAAAGCTTCATAGAGAACGGATGGATGAATTAAGCTAGCTTTTACGTTGTGGGATCGACGTTTTAGGTGCATAAGGATTTCGTGGTGATGAGTCCTGGTCGCGCGTTTTTCCGCAAGAAATACCCCACGGACGTGCTTTTGATGCACAACCAAGCAGGAGGATTTCTTTTGATAGCTAGGATGTGTAGAGTCTTGACAACTCAACTATAGGTATAATTGGGGCGAATCCCCCCTTATAATGAAACGTAAAGTGTGTACTCCATTTTACCACTTTATTTAACCTTTTTACGACCCCATTCATAGGTTCTAAAAATGGGTTATGTGACATGGATTATCATAGCACAACCAGGGGCACTTTCAATTTATACCTCTATATACCGACTTCAAGTTGGTGGTGGCCGGGACCATCAACCCGAAACCCATCATTTCACCTATCAGAAAGGACCAGAATGTCATTAAACTGAGCGCGATGTTTTATAGAACCCTGAAGAGACGGGTTTGTGTCAGAATGCGACCGATTGCATAAAAGCTTACAATTTATGGAAGAAATTAACCTTTTTGTTGCCCATACATTTCCTATTGTTAGATTGCTATACTTTAAAATCAAGACAAATTTGCAAAACGATACATGATGCCACCTTTTGTGAACTTTGCCGGTAACCCAAATATTACTATATAGAATAAACAAGTATAGCATTTTGGAGAGTTTTGTAAACGCGGCATTATGAATCGTTTTACTCAAGTAATCGGTAACACCATTATTGGTTCAAAAACTTATCTTTACATTTGATTGGACAATATTTGTAAAACGATGCATTATGCAGCGTTTTACCTCGGTTGGCAACAAAGGGTTAAGGCAAGCCATATGCGGTATGTTGATGGGCCTTTCCCTTTAAAGCGGGTAGAAACATTATGTTTAACGAATTAATGGGAGTTGAGCACCTGTATGAACTAGTACGTAAAAAGTCGTCCCGCGCTGGAGGGTCGCCACATTGCAAGGCGTACAAGGCGCTGCATGCCGAGAAGCTGGCTGGTAACGTAGGCTGTCACTACGAGTCAACGTGTCGTTGATGCTCTGTTCCCGTCCTTGCTGGGTGGAACGTGCGCTGTACCACGGCGCGTTCGGTTGCATCAAGGCGGTCATCTCGCAGGCTCTCTCCAAACACTCAACCTTCGACGCTATTGTGTACGTGGGTTGCGGCGAGCGTGGTAACGATATCGATCAAGTGCTGAATGATTTCCCCGAGCTGACGATGACTATCAACGACCACGAGGTGCCCATGATGAAGCAAATAACTCTGGTGGTCAACACCAGAAACATGTCCATGGCTGTCCGTGTGGCTTAGATTTACAGGGGTATCACGCTGGTCGAGTACTTCCGTGACCAGAGCATGAACGTGTCGATGATGGCTGTACAAGGACATGATCGTGTGTGGCGTCCACCGCGATCCGCCTAAATACTATCGTGCACATGACATTTGTATATGTGGTGGAGCGGATTCCTCAAAAACCGTTCTACGGTCCCTTCAGTGTTCTTCCGACACACAAAGCGCAATGTCCGTCGATACTGAGTTGACGCCACGCAACAACACCAGGACTTGACTAACGTAATTACAGGGACGGTAGGTCGCAGTTGTTATTGCAGGTGTTGATAACGTAACCTTGAGGTCTTGTTACTGTGCGGACAGACGCGGGGATGGGTTTTTCACGCCGTCGGTTGTCTCGTATCCTTCGTCGAGGGCGCGATGGACACTATCGCGTGTCTCTTCGTTCCCGCTCACCGTTCTTTCTCCATGTTTCCGTTTCGTTGATGTGTTCCGTTCGTTGATACAGGTCTCCTCCCTTCCCTCGGCCACAGTTCCGCCCTATCGCTTGCTTCCGTGCTCCTTCCGCTCTGCTCCGTGCAATGCGTATGTGCAGCCCGTCCTTCGAGTATCCGCTGGCATTATTGTTTGCCCTCACACGTCCTCTCTCCGTCTGTAAATCGGCTCTATAGCTTGATCCACTCCGACGTGGCTAATTTAATGCGTCTTCTTGTCAGACACTGGTGGGGGTTGAGTACTCGTGGTCTCTTGGTCGTAGCGCCCCGCGCCTCGTGACCTTGCAAGGCCGAGATCGATTACTCTACTGGTAGAGGTCTTGGGCACGAAGCAAACGCTAAGTTCGTGTGCAACGAAGGTATATTGAAGGCCTTAGTTCTTCTGATGTTTGTGTGTTTGTGCTCCAAATGCGGACTGAGCTATCTAACCTTGTCTATTCTATCTACCTCTCTGCACGCTGTTGCGCTTCTGCGTGGTAAGTAGATCTCTTCTTCCTCGCCTGCGCGCTTCTGCCATCCGCCTTGGCCGTCTTGTCGAGCAGATGTCGTCCGTCTATCCCGAGGTACAGCTTGACTTGGTCTAAGTATAGGGTGAATAAGCCGGTGGGAACGGTTCGAATCGGTGTACTGGTACGGTCAGTAATACCGATATGTTTGGGCCATGGCCCGGCTGGACGCATTTAGTGGATGCACGACGGCCGGATATAGATCACCGCGCACGGCGACTTCTCTTCTACAGCCGCCACTTCGAAATCTTCAAGCCTGCTTCTCCACATATACTCGGGACGTTGGGATTGCTTGATCTGTTCATAGTTGTGCTGTGCATCACGCAAAACAGTACAGCGAGGATTAGAGCACGATCGTAGCGAAACATTTTAACAATATAATGCTCATTAAACGTCAAAAGCAGCTATTCCACCTGTTTGTGTTAGACGGATATAAAATCGTGCGGGAAGCACGCCATTAAGGCGACCACCGCGGATGTCGAGGCGAATGCGCCACAACTTCGACGGACGCGCTCCTTGGCTCACCTCGCAATGTGTTTTGCCGACAACAACCTGTGGTAAGGCGTACTAGGAATTTATAGGAAAATAAACTTGGGAGTTCAGATACACTCTGAGTCGATCTCCTTGATCCAGGCACTAGCACCGGTTGTGGTTATGCAGATTCCTAGCTCTGGGATACCGGGTTGTATCTCGGACTCGGATCGCTAGGCTCCCCGACGTGAAGTCAAGTGGACGTGTGTGTACCGTCTTGCGATCCTCTTCCTTGATTATTCCTACGGCTACGCTGTGCGCCCAGACGCAAGTCGGCTGTGTCAGCTGCACCAGGTTCAAATGTCGCAAAACCTATCTGAATGAAGCTTGGCTCTGGCTAAGTAGGTTCCAGTCTGCACGTGTCGAATCCGAACTCGAAATGCCCCGGGTTTTCTTGAATACACGTATTTGGCCTTTTTTCTCTTTCTCCTTAGCCCAGGTCAGGGACCGTAACAGCCTCGTCTCTTCTCGACGGACTCCGGCTTCGAGTCGAGCCAGATCCTTCTTCTTCTCTTGCGGCTTGAACTGAGAGCCGCTTAACAGCCTCTACTCTTCGACTACCTCCGGCTTCGAGTGGTTCCAGTCACTACGTTTCCTTCGGGCAGCTGAGGCTGAGCGCCGCGTACAGGATCCACACTCGCTCCTCAGATCGAAGAGTAGCTAGGAGTAAATGTCTCGGTTTGAGCCTGTCAGAATCCAGAGGCCTCGCACCAACCCTGGGCCAACCCGCGCACCACGCCGTTATAGGCGAACAATAAGCCAAAGCCAAACAAACGGGAACTTGACGTTGAACTGGGATTAAAAGCTGGGACCCCAGAACCAAAGCACTGCCGAATCCTCAGAGCCGATCACCTTCGACCCGAAAATACGGAGAACCACCAGGACACTAACCGAAGACCAGTGAACCGCGTATGGGAATATGAAATAACCCGATCAAGACGTCAAGACGAAATAATTTGGTTAAATGGAGTTGAATTTTATCTTGGACTTCGCCTTACACCTTGGGCTCACTTGAATATTGGGACACAAGTGAGTTGTGGCTGCACACAAATGCGATCTTCCACAACTCACTTGTGTCCTTCGGGGCAAATTGAAATCGGATTGAAATATAACACATGCAAACGGAAATCTACAGAAGCTAGAGCGCCAGCTCCACAGTCAAATAGCTACAGCTGAAGTCTTGACACAGTCGCGAAGTCCGCGAATTTGAGCGCGCTTGGTCAGATCTGAGCTTGCGCTTATATCTTAGAATCCTTCATGGCATCGCCGATTCCAGCACGGATTGGCTGATCTCAGTAAAGTCGTCGAAGTGGGCATTGATGTGCCTCATGTGATCCGCACCCAACTCAGGCGACTGTTCGTGCCCAACATGTCACGTAACCACGTGGCAGAAAATTACCCATTCTGAGCCCACATATCTGGGATCGAAGACACCAAACAGGGATCTGATAAGTGAATCTAGGACTCAGCACCACCTCCAAGGTCGGAGAATACTACCATTCCAGCTGTCCGCACGAAAAAGTCCACTTATGGGAAAGACCCATTTCTGTGAACAGGCTATCCACGGCGAGGTAGCATGCAAGGTTTATACATTAGTGCTGACTGCAAATGACTAATGCTATGCTGCCTGCAGGGGAAGCCGGCCTGTTGCGTCATTGCCCGAAGGGTGGCTCACACTAGACCTGCCACCAGCCGTGCGTCTTCCGCTCCTGCCTCGCCTGTAGCTTCTGCTGCGATATCCGTCAATGCTGTAATGCCTGTCGCCCATGAGACGCCCGCCGTTGAGACGACCGCCGCTGTTGACGATGCAGCTACAAGGGCACGTGCTGCTGCCGATGAGTCGCTGATGATACGACCGGTGGTCCCGCACCATCTTGAACGACCTCTTAGATGAAAAAGGGCAAGACGACCCCAGATTTTACAAAGAAGAAGGCTGCAGGTACTAAGAAGAGGCGAGCGACAAGTCCTGCTTCTTCGACCAGAGGATCTAAACAGCAGCGAACGGGTAAGACGCCATTCCCCAATGTGTGGAAGTGTGACGAATACTAATGCGTCGGATTTGCTACGGATGATACAGAACAATCTGTTCCGGATACAACCGAAGCCGTTCAGGACGATGCGGAACAAGAAGTTACGGAGCAATCTGACCAAAGTAAAGAACAAATGGATTGGCATATAGGTGATGTATACAGCATACTAACTGTTTTTGTGTATTACGGGTAATACAGAATCCGTCGTTCCGGATACTACCGAACCTTCTCCGGTGAATCCGGAACAGTTGGTTTCGGGATTTCCGGAAGCCCAAGCCCCGCCGTTGCGGGTTCCTGAATCCAACGGTGTTGCGTTGGATGGCTTTGACTCGGACAACGGCTTGGATGCTCTGCGGAGAGACCGTCTCTTCGAACCAACCAGTCGTGATAATCTCAATATCGGTGCGGGTGACAGGTTGATCGCACTTGATTCCAATGCCAAAGGTGATGAAGATTCAATTAGGGCAATGCAGATGAAGACGCAGTTTCCCCGAGAGCGGTCGTGAACAATATCACCAAAGTCTTACACGGTCAACTAGAACAACGGCTCATTTGCACAGCAACTTCTACACGTCTATCCCGCTGTCGCACAGGCTGATGAACATGGGTCATTCTCATGTCGGTACTATACACAAGAAACTTAAAGGCTAGTGCATGAGCATCGAATTCAAACAGAAGCAGCACACGAAACAAATGCCGCGTGGGACCTATTGGGTTGACATTTGGAAAAACCACCCCGAGTACGTTGCCTTGACGTGGATGGGCAACAAACCCGTCCGCTTCTTAGCTACGGGCTAATCTACTCAGTTGACACCAGCGACTCGGCGCGGAGCAGACGGCTCTTTCTCTCAAGTTCCGTTCCCCCGACTGGTCCGAGACTACCAAGAATCTATGGGTGGCGTCGATGTGTATGATCAGTTGCGACTGCAGCGGTACTCTATTCAACGATCTATTAGAATGGGCAAGTACTACAATACTATAATCCTCGGATTACTGGATATTGCGATGATCAACGCGTTTATCATTCACAAGCTATCTATGAAGCGACGGAACAAGGCGCCCCCCCACGCACGCTGCGTTCATGCGGCGCCTCCACGTCGACCTGTTAAATTAAACTAGCGAGGACTGCATTGCCGGTGATGACATGGAGGATCTTGTAACGGAGTCGCTGCCCCAACATGCGCACACGCTCGAAAGGATGGAGGAGATGGACGGGGCCAAACGAGACAGTGGTTATGCAAGGTTTGTTCCGCCTACGCAGGTTCTGGTGTCCGGAGCTTCGAAACGAGCTTCTACTGTGCGACGTACTCATAGGCAAAGAGAGGCAGAGTTACGCTATACAACAAGACAAGTCGACTCGATTAGGGCAACACGTTAGCGTGCAACCAGATCTGTCACCAAGCGTGGAAGAACGGGACCGCCATCCCTGCCGACCTACAGTACCAGATAAGTTTGTCAGCAAGCGCAAGCCCGAGGTCAGCGAGGAAGGAGACGAGGAGTAAGCAGTGAAAGGAGGGAATGAATGGAGAGCTGGATTTCGCAGTATGATGGTCGTTTTGTCGCGTAACAGCTGGATCGTCGCTGTCGTAGTCGAAACAGTTTTGAAAGGCGTATGCAATTCAAAGTGTTTTTGGGCAGGTTTTGTACGACTCATCATCAGAGATCGTCCAACCAGATACCTTCATTGAACCACGTGTCACTGAAACAGACTTCAAACAGGGTATATACTACTGATTTCAATGTTATATGTTAATTCATATATTAAGAGTTACGAAGAATCCGAAATAATCTTCGGATTAGGGTGGGGGTGGGGGGTAAATATGAATTATACTCTTGTTTGCTATCAGCCTTGTCGAGACGATCGGCCGCGGCTCCTACGGCACAGTACACCCACAAAGTTTCATAGAGAACGGATGGATGAATTAAGCCAGCTTTTACGTTGTGGGATCGACGTTTTAGGTGCACAAGGATTTCGTGGTGATGAGTCCTGGTCGCGCGTACTTCCGCAAGATATACCCCACGGACGTGCTCCCAATGCACAAGCAAGCAGGAGGATTTTTTGATAGGTAGGACGCGTAGAGTCTTGAGAACTCAACTATAGGTATAATTAGGGCGAATCCTCCCTCATAATAAAACGCAAAGTGTGTACTCCGTGTTACTACTTTATTTAACCTTTTTACGAACCCCGTTCATAGGTTCTTAAAATGGGTTATGTGACATGGATTATCATAGCACAACCAGGGGCACTTTCAATTTATACCTCTATATACCGACTTCAAGTTGGTGGTGGCCGGGACCATCAACCCGAAACCCATCATTTCACCTATCAGAAAGGACCAGAATGTCATTAAACTGAGCGCGATGTTTTATAGAACCCTGAAGAGACGGGTTTGTGTCAGAATGCGACCGATTGCATAAAAGCTTACAATTTATGGAAGAAATTAACCTTTTTGTTGCCCATACATTTCCTATTGTTAGATTGCTATACTTTAAAATCAAGACAAATTTGCAAAACGATACATGATGCCACCTTTTGTGAACTTTGCCGGTAACCCAAATATTACTATATAGAATAAACAAGTATAGCATTTTGGAGAGTTTTGTAAAACGTGGCATTATGCATCGTTTTACTCGAGTAATCGGTAACACCATTATTGGTTCAAAAACTTAACTTTAAATTTGATTGGACAATATTTGTAAATCGATGCATTATGCAGCGTTTTACCTCGCACCGGCCTGAGCCATGAATGTGCTCGACGCCATTCGCATGGACATCCTCAAACAGAAAGAAGAGGAGGCTGTGAGCTACTTCTCGCGGGTCGAGGACCACCGCACGTTAATTGCTGGGGTTGACCCTGCACCGGACGTGAACATCACAATCCAGATGTGCGTGCTGTCTGCGGAACACTTCAAGGTGATAACGGCACTCGAGGCACTCTCGTCGATGCTAGCCAGCGTGCCCTCTTCGAGGCGACCTTTGAAAGTCTGATTGAGTTGACTTCGAGCACGATAAAACCCTACCTTGCTCAGGTCACCGTTTGGGGTGGCAAAAGCATGAAGGGAGCCGTGGGCAAGTCGAACATGGTGTTTTGCACTGGTGATGTTTGCGAATTCCGCCAGGTCGATGGGGTGATGTTCTACACTGACCTCCCAAGTAGCATGAGTGTGTAGAAGAAAGAGATTGTTGAAGTAAAGTAAGAGGTGTAGAAAACACAAGTATGGGAGTTGGGGGGGTTGTTGGACGACACGATCGTCGCCATAGGAGTCAGTGTCGGCTGGGTCGTCGGCTGGTGAAGCAAGATCGTAGAACGATGCGGTATTATGGCGAGAGACGTTGGTGAATGCGTATTTACCATCATCAGAAAACTGGCAACTAACAACTCCCGTTTGAATGACAGATTTTGCGGCGCTTGTAAACAACGATTGCGTGGGCGATGAAGAACTGCTATTGTTGTGCCTACTACCGCTCACAATGGTAGTCGTGCTAAGCCAGCTTGACGGAAGATCTCTTCGCAGTCCTCCAAGCGAAGTGGTTGTTGTTCGATCCGATTTATTCCCTCGTATAAAGGCAAATCGATCTCTAACGGCTTATCGACGGACGGCTCGCTGCTCGTCGGAGTCGTTCGACAAGTTACAAGAGCTGCTGGAACCGCTATACTATCGCAAGTACGGACTTCCTGCGAAGAACACGCAATACACCTTCGACCACGGACTTGCTGTTCTACTGACATACTACGGCAACGGCTGTGACCAAGATGTAGATGTAATAGGTGGAGCAGCAAAGCTACTTGGCATGTCAAGAACGCCAGCGCTGCGCTATATCCAAACCCTCGAAGCTCTCCTGTATGAAATGATGGATGATATCGTTTATTTTCCATCTCCTTCTGCAGAACATGAATGGAATGCAATGATCGAAGGGTTTGCTGGCCGTGGTGGAAACTTTCCGGACGTTGCTTGCATTTTTGACGGGACAATCATACGTACACGGCGTCCAAGCAATCATCTGGTAAGTTGGGATCGTTAAAAAAATATTCTCGTTTGTTTGATTGCTTACGGACCAATTGTATGCAATTTTGACAGGGATTCTATGACAAAAGCGGGAAACCTGTATACCACTGTTGGGCGGCGATCGATCATCGCGGCAAATTTCGTTATATTGGCACCTTCAGTGGTAGCAATTCTGACCAGTCGATGGGGAACCAATCTGAAGTATTGGGAGCTCGGGTCAGGCACTTATGTCCACCTACGATCAATTGGTTGGGTGATTCCGGTTTTCAAATCTTGCCGTTTTTGATCGTGCCTTACAACGAGCGCAACGGCAAACGACTCATGCGAAAGCAGCGGTGGTAAATGTTTTGATCATCCTTGTTGATTATGCATTTGTACCTTACTGACAAGTATTGCTTTGATATTGTTTGTAAAAGCTACAACTATCACCTATCGTCGGGGCGAATCCTCGTCGAATGTATTTGGCAAGGTGAAGGCACGCTTTAAAGTGATGCACAGAGTGGCGGACAGACGTTCACATACCACCAATGCTCGAATGAATTGTGCAGCAGTTGTGCTCCACAGTTTGCTGATTGATATTGGCGACAAGGAAGAGTTTGATTTCGTTCGAAATGATCAAGAACGAAATCAAACAAGGGCGGTGATGACTGCGTACACCCGCAATTGGGAAGGACGAAAGCAGAAGTTAAATCAGCAGAAAGCAAGCGTGATGTGTACGCAAACTACTTCTACCAATACGCCAACGGCGAATAAACTGATGGATGACAAGGTAATTCAATCCTCGTGGTGTTGCAGAATCAATCTGCGTCAGAAGGATGAAGCTTTTTCATCAACTCCTTGAATAGTGTTGCTGTTGTTTGTTGTAGACCAGCAATGCTCTGGCATATCGCTTGTGAAGTGACCTTGTGCTTTGCGTCCGACGATTCGAGTGATGTCACAAGCTTTTGCATCAACGTAGGCATGTTGTTGTCGGGTGTGTTGGCCTGACGGTTCGCAAAAATGCGCTCAAATGCGCTAAATCCGTCGCGGAGGGTATCGTTCAATAGTTCAACCGGGCGTTTGTTTTCTGTGTTTCCTTGTCGTTTCGGACTGCTGTCTCTTTTCCTTGGCGGTTGCTTTGGCCTTTGCCCGCGCCTCTCCCGTAAGTCCCGGATTACCGGAGAATATATCGCACAATAGTGGCCACAGTGCAGCTAGTTCGAGGCCAAGTTCTTTGCGATATTCAGGACGAACGTCCATCGGATTACATACCAAGTTCTTGCGCGACGAATCTTCATCACTTTCACTATTGCATGAAGAATGCGAAGCTCCGCTCATCAGATAGTTCGTAGGTAATTCAGGATATTTGCGCGATATGGGAGAGTCTTCATCGGGGGTATCGTCATCGCTGACGTCTCCATTCGTTGCCTGGTTACCAGTAGCAAGCATGCGCGTTCGCTTTGCTCTGTACAATTTTCGAATGGAGTTCAACTTGTTCTTGAACTGGGGTACCGATGCAGCACAGCCTTCCTGCCCCTCACCCTACGCTTCTTCGATCAGGACTCGTTCGAGAAACGTATTCATCGTAGCCTCCCAAGTAGCTCGAATTTTCTTGGTGTTGGTTGCTTTTTTTTATAGCAAATTTCTTGAGAATTCGGCGATTCTTGAAGCGCGTTGCAAGCGCCAATCTGGTCAGCGGTACCGTCCAACGCATATTACTGTCCTTCGCTGTCTTGGTAGCCGATTTGGAAGCTTTCTTGGGTTTGACCGTTGTAGTCGCGGCCTGTGATGGAAGGTTTGCCCTCACTGCTTTTGGGCTTGGTCCAGATCGCCTGGTCTTTCCCGCCATGGCTCTTGGGGCTGCACGAACTGGCACCGACTTCGACACCCGAGTAGTAGTTGCTATTTTCGTAGCACAGCTACGGCGTGCCTTCTTGTAGGGTGGACTTGGCGAGCTTGAAGCGGCATCAGGTGAAGACTCAAGGTCCAACCTTGATCTTTTACTTCTGTTGGCATTCGGAGCCGGAGCTGGGCCTGCCACTACAAATAACGGGGAATCACCCGGAGAACCAAGAAGGGTGAGTACTTGACCATCTTCGCCGATCATTGAAGCCCGTCTCTCCGGACGCGGTGGGCTAGCAGGAGGCTCGGCGGATGCGGCAACCTTCGGCATCTCCAGCCAAAGGAAACCCCATAAATGAAACGAATTCGTATGCAACATAAAATGTAACAAATGTGAATATGTCGTTTGCTAGGTTATTAAAAACAAATTGGCAAGTATACTTGGACATCGCACCGACTTATCCCGCTTATTTTTTTTTGCTCTCTGGAAAACCAAAGCGGCCAAATAATCACGTAAGTTATTATTCGGACATCCCTCTAAGGACTCCTCTGCTGCTGTCTCAAGGTCGCCTGGCTGAACGCGTAACCCGGATCCACTTTCTAGTTACCTTGCCAAGTGTTAGCGTAGCCATAATCTTGTCCATAGTTCGCATACCCCCCACCGGTACAACTCGCCACGAGTTGGTTAGAGGGTTGTTGCGCCTGCGGGTCCTGATTCGCACCGGTCGGTCCAGGTTGCGCTCGTTGCATGTTAATATGTAATGGAGTTGGATGTGGCTGAGAGTATTGTGTTGGAAATTGGCAAACTATTAAGGGCGAATTTAGAAAACCGCTTTAGTTTTAATTGTGCGTTAGTTGACGTATGTTAAAGTGAAATATGTGGATGTGGAGTTACGTATGATGAAGTAGAAGTAAAATTCGTGGATATGGTGTGTAATAAAGTTAAAAGTGTGTGGAAGTAGAAATTTTAGTGTGTGAAAGAAGGAGATTGTTGGGGTAAGGTAAGAGATTTAGAAAGGAATTTTGTGGGAGTTGGGAGTTAGTTTGAAATGTTGTGTGTAAGTGAGGAGCATGTAGGATAAATCCGTATGGAAGAATAAGGAGTGTGTTAGAGGGCAGAGTATGTTAGAAAATAATGTGTTGTAGTTATAAGTGTTTGGAAGAAAGAGAGTATTTAGGTGTGATATGTTGTGAATAGTTGAGAGCAGGAAGTGTGTTAGAGTAGAAGTGAAATGGTAAGAAGTGGATCGAAGAAGAAGTGTATAATGAATTAAAAATGAAAGGAGTAAGGAAAGCATGAAATAAAAAATGTGTTGGTGTCGGAAGTGTGAGATACGTTGTGTAGGATCAAAATTGTTGGGGAGAAATGTTTAAAAAAATAATGTGATGGAGTTAGTGGTGTGTGTAAGTAGAATATCTCTGTGTAAAAGAAATATATTGTTGGAGTAAAGTAAGAGATTTAGAAAGCAGTAGTATGGGCGTTTGTTGGAAAACGTTTTATGAGAGTAAAGAGTGTGCGGGAAATTAAAAGTATGAATTGAATCAGACGTGGATGAGAGTAAAGACTGTGTTGATTATTGTGAATTTTTAATGAGTGATTTTATAAAACCGCTATAGTTTGATTGTGCGTTTGTTAATGAATGTTGAAGTGAAGTAGGTGATGTGGAATTTAGTATGACGAAGTAGAAGTAAATTGCGTCGATAGGGAGTGTGATAAAGTCAAAGGTGTGTGGAAGTAGCATGCGAAAGAAGGAGATGGTTGGTGTAAGATACTAGGATTAGAAAGTAGTGGTATGGAAGTTGAGGTTATTTTGACAATGTTGTGTGTTAGTGAAGTGTATGTAGGATAAAAAAAACGAGGATAAAGTAGTGAAATGTGTGTAAAAATGAAGAGAATATTAGATAAAATAAAGTGTTGTAGTTGTGACAGTTTACAAGAAAGGTGGATTTAGGTGTATCATTCGGTGAAAGTCGGGAGAAAAGAGTGTTACGGAATATAGGCGTAATAATAAAAGGTCTGTCGAAGTAGTAGTGGATGATAGAGCGTTAGATGAAGAAGGAATGTGATAAGTAAAAAAATGTGTGGGTGTTGTATGGTGTGAGATAAGGTGTGTGGGACAAAAAATGTTATAAAGAAAATGATTTGATAAACAAGAGAGCGATGAAGGTAGTGATGTGTAGAAGTAGTAATAGGAATGGTACAAGAAAGGGATTGTTTAATAAAGTAAAAGGTTGGAAAGAGTTACATGAGTGTTAGGAGTTCATTAGAAAAATATGTGGAAATTTGAAGAATGACGGACGGAGGCGCGGATGAGAATGTAGGATAAATGAGAGAGATGTAGTAATATTTTTGAAAATGAAGCAAAACGTGGGAAAATTTATGGAAAATTGGAGGTATATTGGAATAAAGTATGTATGAATTTGGATGTGGCAGTGTGAGGAAGTGGAATGTGTTGATGAAGTAGTGTATGGATGTAGCAGACTGTTGGTGCAGTATTATGGGGTTGTTAAAGTGAGAGTACAAGTATATGAAATTTGTAATATGGGTAAGTAGTAGTGTGTGTAAGTAGTAGAGTAATGATTTTGAAATTAGTGTGTGATGGAGTTAGTGGTTTGTAGAAGTAGTGGTATGAGTGTGTGGATGAGTAATATTGTTGAAGATAGGTAATAAATTCAGAAAGTAGTTAAGTGAAAGTAGGAAGTTTGTTGGAGTAGGTTTTGTGGCAGATATAGATTGATGGGGGTGAAGATAGGGGTTTAATCTTGTTGTATGGGAATATCAAGTATGAAGTAAAGATATATAAGTAAAATAGGACGAATTCTGAATGAATGAGAGAAGGGTAATGAAGACATTTCAGACGTAAGGAAAATGGGATAAAAAAAAGAAAATATGGGAGTATGCTAGAAAATAGAGAATAAGGGTAAGAAATATGTGGGAGTAGTAGTGGAAGGAAGAATGAGTGTATTGGTGTGGTAGTGTACGAAGAAATAAATGTGTGATGTAGGATTTTGTGAAAATAGTATGAAAGGGTGTAGATTGTGTGAGTATAATATTGTTTGGTTATAGGAGTGTGTAGTTGTAGAGATATGTGTTTGTAAAAGATGTAGTAAATGCAAGTATATTAATTAGTGGAGTGACGTTGGAAATTATAACGGAATAGAAGGTGGGAGTATGTTATAATAAAAAAGGAAAAAGGTAAGAAGAGTGTAGGGTCGTATTGGGCGGTAGTAGGAGTATGTTGTAGTAGTAGTGTGTGTTTGTAGTAGTTTGTGGTTGTAAAATATGGTTGGGATTGATGTGTGAAGAAGAAGTAGCATGAGTATAGAAGAAGGAGATTGTAAATGAATGTATTATATTCAAATAGTTAGAAAAGTATAAATTTAGGGGGCGTGAGAGTGGGTGTAGTAATTTGAGTGTAAAGAAGGGGGTAATTCAGGTAAGGTTGGATGTTGTAAAGCGATTAAGGTAGGATTATATTATGTGTATATTGTAAGCTGTTTATAGGTATCAAATATAGTTATAGGTGGATGTATAGAAGTATGGTAAGGGTTTAGGGTTTAGGGTTTAGGGTTTAGGGTTTAGGGTTTAGGGTTTAGGGTTTAGAGTTTAGAGTTTAGGGTTTAGGGTTTAGGGTTTAGGGTTTAGGGTTTAGGGTTTAGGGTTTAGGGTTTAGGGTTTAGGGTTTAGGGTTTAGGGTTTAGGGTTTAGGGTTTAGGGTTTAGGGTTTAGGGTTTTAGGGTTTAGGGTTTAGGGTTTAGGGTTTAGGGTTTAGGGTTTAGGGTTTAGGGTTTAGGGTTTAGGGTTTAGGGTTTA